>CAWUFW010009511.1:0-600000 GCA_963921515.1 Calotriton arnoldi
AATTCAGTCTTGACCCTGTGCCTCATGGGAACAGTCCAGCCCGAACTGCCAAGCCAGGTCCTCCCTGGACTGGAAACAAGCATCCTAGGACCGGTTTCGGGGTTTCACCCCTCTTCAGCCAGGATAGCTTGATTCCAGTGGCATGGAGAGCACGGGACCCACGTCTGGGCATACCCGTCCCAACTCGGGGTTCACAAATGCAAAAACAACAGTTGATGGACAGAATGCAGAACAATGTCATACATTCACCCCAGTACAGAGATCTGGGCCTAAATCCATCGTTTTTTGCTCACCATGCCATTCCAGTTTGAACCCAGCCATATGCAAATCAGTCTTGACCCTGTGCCTCATTGGAACAGTCCAGCCCGAACTGCCAAGCCAGGTCCTCCCTGGACTGGAAACAAGCATCCTAGGACCGGTTTCGGGGTTTCACCCCTCTTCAGCCAGGATAGCTTGATTCCAGTGGCATGGAGAGCACAGGACCCACGTCTGGGCATACCCGTCCCACTCCGGGTGACAAATGCAAAAACAACAGTTGATGGACAGAATGCAGAACAATGTCATACATTCACCCCAGTACAGAGATCTGGGCCTAAATCCATCGTTTTTTTTGCTCACCATGCCATTCCAGTTTGAACCCAGCCATATGCAAATCAGTCTTGACCCTGTGCCTCATGGGAACAGTCCAGCCCGAACTGCCTAGCCAGGTCCTCCTGGACTGGAAACAAGCATCCTAGGACCGGTTTCGGGGTTTCACCCCTCTTCAGCCAGGATAGCTTGATTCCAGTGGCATGGAGAGCACGGGACCCACGTCTGGGCATACCCGTCCCACTCGGGGTGACAAATGCAAAAACAACAGTTGATGGACAGAATGCAGAACAATGTCATACATTCACCCCAGTACAGAGATCTGGGCCTAAATCCATCGTTTTTTTGCTCACCATGCCATTCCAGTTTGAACCCAGCCATATGCAAATCAGTCTTGACCCTAAGCCTCATGGGAACAGTCCAGCCCGAACTGCCAAGCCAGGTCCTCCCTGGACTGGAAACAAGCATCCTAGGACCGGTTTCGGGGTTTCACCGCTCTTCAGCCAGGATAGCTTGATTCCAGTGGCATGGAGAGCACGGGACCCACGTCTGGGCATACCCGTCCCACTCGGGGTGACAAATGCAAAAACAACAGTTGATGGACAGAATGCAGAACAATGTCATACATTCACCCCAGTACAGAGATCTGGGCCTAAATCCATCGTTTTTTGCTCACCATGCCATTCCAGTTTGAACCCAGCCATATGCAAATCAGTCTTGACCCTGTGCCTCATGGGAACAGTCCAGCCTGAACTGCCAAGCCAGGTCCTCCCTGGACTGGAAACAAGCATCCTAGGACCGGTTTCAGGGTTTCACCCCTCTTCAGCCAGGATAGCTTGATTCCAGTGGCATGGAGAGCACGGGACCCACGTCTGGGCATACCCGTCCCAGTCGGGGTGACAAATGCAAAAACAACAGTTGATGGACAGAATGCAGAACAATGTCATACATTCACCCCAGTACAGAGATCTGGGCCTAAATCCATTGTTTTTTTGCTCACCATGCCATTCCAGTTTGAACCCAGCCATATGCAAATCAGTCTTGACCCTGTGCCTCATGGGAACAGTCCAGCCCGAACTGCCAAGCCAGGTCCTCCCTGGAGTGGAAACAAGCATCCTAGGACCGGTTTCGGGGTTTCACCCCTCTTCAGCCAGGATAGCTTGATTCCAGTGGCATGGAGAGCACGGGACCCACGTCTGGGCATACCCGTCCCACTCGGGGTGACAAATGCAAAAAAAAACAGTTGATGGACAGAATGCAGAATAATGTCATACATTCACACCAGTACAGAGATCTGGGCCTAAATCCATCGTTTTTTGCTCACTATGCCATTCCAGTTTGAACCCAGCCATATGCAAATCAGTCTTGACCCTAAGCCTCATGGGAACAGTCCAGCCCGAACTGCCAAGCCAGGTCCTCCCTGGACTGGAAACAAGCATCCTAGGACCGGTTTCGGGGTTTCACCCCTCTTCAGCCAGGATAGCTTGATTCCAGTGGCATGGAGAGCACGGGACCCACGTCTGGGCATACCCGTCCCACTCGGGGTGACAAATGCAAAAACAACAGTTGATGGACAGAATGCAGAACAATGTCATACATTCACCCCAGTACAGAGATCTGGGCCTAAATCCATCGTTTTTTGCTCACCATGCCATTCCAGTTTGAACCCAGCCATATGCAAATCAGTCTTGACCCTGTGCCTCATGGGAACAGTCCAGCCCGAATTGCCAAGCCAGGTCCTCCCTGGACTGGAAACAAGCATCCTAGGACCGGTTTCGGGGTTTCACCCCTCTTCAGCCAGGATTGCTTGATTCCAGTGGCATGGAGAGCACGGGACCACGTCTGGGCATACCCGTCCCACTCGGGGTGACAAATGCAAAAACAACAGTTGATGGACAGAATGCAGAACAATGTCATACATTCACCCCAGTACAGAGATCTGGGCCTAAATCCATTGTTTTTTTGCTCACCATGCCATTCCAGTTTGAACCCAGCCATATGCAAATCAGTCTTGACCCTGTGCCTCATGGGAACAGTCCAGCCCGAACTGCCAAGCCAGGTCCTCCCTGGACTGGAAACAAGCATCCTAGGACCGGTTTCGGGGTTTCACCCCTCTTCAGCCAGGATAGCTTGATTCCAGTGGCATGGAGAGCACGGGACCCACGTCTGGGCATACCCGTCCCACTCGGGGTGACAAATGCAAAAACAACAGTTGATGGACAGAATGCAGAACAATGTCATACATTCACCCCAGTACAGAGATCTGGGCCTAAATCCATTGTTTTTTTGCTCACCATGCCATTCCAGTTTGAACCCAGCCATATGCAAATCAGTCTTGACCCTGTGCCTCATGGGAACAGTCCAGCCCGAACTGCCAAGCCAGGTCCTCCCTGGAGTGGAAACAAGCATCCGAGGACCGGTTTCGGGGTTTCACCCCTCTTCAGCCAGGATAGCTTGATTCCAGTGGCATGGAGAGCACGGGACCCACGTCTGGGCATACCCCTCCCACTCGGGGTGACAAATGCAAAAACAACAGTTGATGGACAGAATGCAGAACAATGTCATACATTCACCCCAGTACAGAGATCTGGGCCTAAATCCATCGTTTTTTGCTCACCATGCCATTCCAGTTTGAACCCAGCCATATGCAAATCAGTCTTGACCCTGTGCCTCATGGGAACAGTCCAGCCCGAACTGCCAAGCTAGGTCCTCCCTGGACTGGAAACAAGCATCCTAGGACCGGTTTCGGGGTTTCACCCCTCTTCATCCAGGATAGCTTGATTCCAGTGGCATGGAGAGCACGGGACCCACGTCTGGGCATACCCGTCCCACTCGGGGTGACAAATGCAAAAACAACAGTTGATGGACAGAATGCAGAACAATGTCATACATTCACCCCAGTACAGAGATCTGGGCCTAAATCCATCGTTTTTTGCTCACCATGCCATTCCAGTTTGAACCCAGCCATATGCAAATCAGTCTTGACCCTGTGCGTCATGGGAACAGTCCAGCCCGAACTGCCAAGCCAGGTCCTCCCTGGACTGGAAACAAGCATCCTAGGACCGGTTTCGGGGTTTCACCCCTCTTCAGCCAGGATAGCTTGATTCCAGTGGCATGGAGAGCACGGGACCCACGTCTGGGCATACCCGTCCCACTCGGGGTGACAAATGCAAAAACAACAGTTGATGGACAGAATGCAGAACAATGTCATACATTCACCCCAGTACAGAGATCTGGGCCTAAATCCATCGTTTTTTGCTCACCATGCCATTCCAGTTTGAACCCAGCCATATGCAAATCAGTCTTGACCCTGTGCCTCATGGGAACAGTCCAGCCCGAACTGCCAAGCCAGGTCCTCCCTGGAGTGGAAACAAGCATCCTAGGACCGGTTTCGGGGTTTCACCCCTCTTCAGCCAGGATAGCTTGATTCCAGTGGCATGGAGAGCACGGGACCCACGTCTGGGCATACCCGTCCCACTCGGGGTGACAAATGCAAAAAAAACAGTTGATGGACAGAATGCAGAATAATGTCATACATTCACACCAGTACAGAGATCTGGGCCTAAATCCATCGTTTTTTTGCTCACTATGCCATTCCAGTTTGAACCCAGCCATATGCAAATCAGTCTTGACCCTAAGCCTCATGGGAACAGTCCAGCCCGAACTGCCAAGCCAGGTCCTCCCTGGACTGGAAACAAGCATCCTAGGACCGGTTTCGGGGTTTCACCCCTCTTCAGCCAGGATAGCTTGATTCCAGTGGCATGGAGAGCACGGGACCCACGTCTGGGCATACCCGTCCCACTCGGGGTGACAAATGCAAAAACAACAGTTGATGGACAGAATGCAGAACAATGTCATACATTCACCCCAGTACAGAGATCTGAGCCTAAATCCATCGTTTTTTGCTCACCATGCCATTCCAGTTTGAACCCAGCCATATGCAAATCAGTCTTGACCCTGTGCCTCATGGGAACAGTCCAGCCCGAACTGCCAAGCCAGGTCCTCCCTGGACTGGAAACAAGCATCCTAGGACCGGTTTCGGGGTTTCACCCCTCTTCAGCCAGGATAGCTTGATTCCAGTGGCATGGAGAGCACGGGACCCACGTCTGGGCATACCCGTCCCACTCGGGGTGACAAATGCAAAAACAACAGTTGATGGACAGAATGCAGAACAATGTCATACATTTACCCCAGTACAGAGATCTGGGCCTAAATCCATCGTTTTTTGCTCACCATGCCATTCCAGTTTGAACCCAGCCATATGCAAATCAGTCTTGACCCTGTGCCTCATGGGAACAGTCCAGCCCGAACTGCCAAGCCAGGTCCTCCCTGGACTGGAAACAAGCATCCTAAGACCGGTTTCGGGGTTTCACCCCTCTTCAGCCAGGATTGCTTGATTCCAGTGGCATGGAGAGCACGGGACCACGTCTGGGCATACCCGTCCCACTCGGGGTGACAAATGCAAAAACAACAGTTGATGGACAGAATGCAGAACAATGTCATACATTCACCCCAGTACAGAGATCTGGGCCTAAATCCATTGTTTTTTTGCTCACCATGCCATTCCAGTTTGAACCCAGCCATATGCAAATCAGTCTTGACCCTGTGCCTCATGGGAACAGTCCAGCCCGAACTGCCAAGCCAGGTCCTCCCTGGACTGGAAACAAGCATCCTAGGACCGGTTTCGGGGTTTCACCCCTCTTCAGCCAGGATAGCTTGATTCCAGTGGCATGGAGAGCACGGGACCCACGTCTGGGCATACCCGTCCCACTCGGGGTGACAAATGCAAAAACAACAGTTGATGGACAGAATGCAGAACAATGTCATACATTCACCCCAGTACAGAGATCTGGGCCTAAATCCATTGTTTTTTGCTCACCATGCCATTCCAGTTTGAACCCAGCCATATGCAAATCAGTCTTGACCCTGTGCCTCATGGGAACAGTCCAGCCTGAACTGCCAAGCCAGGTCCTCCCTGGAGTGGAAACAAGCATCCGAGGACCGGTTTCGGGGTTTCACCCCTCTTCAGCCAGGATAGCTTGATTCCAGTGGCATGGAGAGCACGGGACCCACGTCTGGGCATACCCGTCCCACTCGGGGTGACAAATGCAAAAAAAACAGTTGATGGACAGAATGCAGAACAATGTCATACATTCACACCAGTACAGAGATCTGGGCCTAAATCCATCGTTTTTTTGCTCAACATGCCATTCCAGTTTGAACCCAGCCATATGCAAATCAGTCTTGACCCTGTGCCTCATGGGAACAGTCCAGCCCGAACTGCCAAGCCAGGTCCTCCCTGGACTGGAAACAAGCATCCTAGGACCGGTTTCGGGGTTTCACCCCTCTTCAGCCAGGATAGCTTGATTCCAGTGGCATGGAGAGCACGGGACCCACGTCTGGGCATACCCGTCCCACTCGGGGTGACAAATGCAAAAACAACAGTTGATGGACAGAATGCAGAACAATGTCATACATTCACCCCAGTACAGAGATCTGGGCCTAAATCCATCGTTTTTTGCTCACCATGCCATTCCAGTTTGAACCCAGCCATATGCAAATCAGTCTTGACCCTAAGCCTCATGGGAACAGTCCAGCCCGAACTGCCAAGCCAGGTCCTCCCTGGACTGGAAACAAGCATCCTAGGACCGGTTTCGGGGTTTCACCCCTCTTCAGCCAGGATAGCTTGATTCCAGTGGCATGGAGAGCACGGGACCCACGTCTGGGCATACCCCTCCCACTCGGGGTGACAAATGCAAAAACAACAGTTGATGGACAGAATGCAGAACAATGTCATACATTCACCCCAGTACAGAGATCTGGGCCTAAATCCATCGTTTTTGCTCACCATGCCATTCCAGTTTGAACCCAGCCATATGCAAATCAGTCTTGACCCTGTGCCTCATGGGAACAGTCCAGCCCGAACTGCCAAGCTAGGTCCTCCCTGGACTGGAAACAAGCATCCTAGGACCGGTTTCGGGGTTTCACCCCTCTTCATCCAGGATAGCTTGATTCCAGTGGCATGGAGAGCACGGGACCCACGTCTGGGCATACCCGTCCCACTCGGGGTGACAAATGCAAAAACAACAGTTGATGGACAGAATGCAGAACAATGTCATACATTCACCCCAGTACAGAGATCTGGGCCTAAATCCATCGTTTTTTTGCTCACCATGCCATTCCAGTTTGAACCCAGCCATATGCAAATCAGTCTTGACCCTGTGCGTCATGGGAACAGTCCAGCCCGAACTGCCAAGCCAGGTCCTCCCTGGACTGGAAACAAGCATCCTAGGACCGGTTTCGGGGTTTCACCCTCTTCAGCCAGGATAGCTTGATTCCAGTGGCATGGAGAGCACGGGACCCACGTCTGGGCATACCCGTCCCACTCGGGGTGACAAATGCAAAAACAACAGTTGATGGACAGAATGCAGAACAATGTCATACATTCACCCCAGTACAGAGATCTGGGCCTAAATCCATTGTTTTTTGCTCACCATGCCATTCCAGTTTGAACCCAGCCATATGCAAATCAGTCTTGACCCTGTGCCTCATGGGAACAGTCCAGCCCGAACTGCCAAGCCAGGTCCTCCCTGGAGTGGAAACAAGCATCCTAGGACCGGTTTCGGGGTTTCACCCCTCTTCAGCCAGGATAGCTTGATTCCAGTGGCATGGAGAGCACGGGACCCACGTCTGGGCATACCCGTCCCACTCGGGGTGACAAATGCAAAAAAACAGTTGATGGACAGAATGCAGAATAATGTCATACATTCACACCAGTACAGAGATCTGGGCCTAAATCCATCGTTTTTTTGCTCACTATGCCATTCCAGTTTGAACCCAGCCATATGCAAATCAGTCTTGACCCTGTGCCTCATGGGAACAGTCCAGCCCGAACTGCCAAGCCAGGTCCTCCCTGGACTGGAAACAAGCATCCTAGGACCGGTTTCGGGGTTTCACCCCTCTTCAGCCAGGATAGCTTGATTCCAGTGGCATGGAGAGCACGGGACCCACGTCTGGGCATACTTGTCCCACTCGGGGTGACAAATGCAAAAACAACAGTTGATGGACAGAATGCAGAACAATGTCATACATTCACCGCAGTACAGAGATCTGGGCCTAAATCCATTGTTTTTTTGCTCACCATGCCATTCCAGTTTGAACCCAGCCATATGCAAATCAGTCTTGACCCTGTGCCTCATGGGAACAGTCCAGCCCGAACTGCCAAGCCAGGTCCTCCCTGGAGTGGAAACAAGCATCCTAGGACCGGTTTCGGGGTTTCACCCCTCTTCAGCCAGGATAGCTTGATTCCAGTGGCATGGAGAGCACGGGACCCACGTCTGGGCATACCCGTCCCACTCGGGGTAACAAATGCAAAAACAACAGTTGATGGACAGAATGCAGAACAATGTCATACATTCACTCCAGTACAGAGATCTGGGCCTAAATCCATAGTTTTTGCTCACCATGCCATTCCAGTTTGAACCCAGCCATATGCAAATCAGTCTTGACCCTGTGCCTCATGGGAACAGTCCAGCCCGAACTGCCAAGCCAGGTCCTCCCTGGACTGGAAACAAGCATCCTAGGACCGGTTTCGGGGTTTCACCCTCTTCAGCCAGGATAGCTTGATTCCAGTGTCATGGAGAGCACGGGACCCACGTCTGGGCATACCCGTCCCACTCGGGGTGACAAATGCAAAAACAACAGTTGATGGACAGAATGCAGAACAATGTCATACATTCACCCCAGTACAGAGATCTGGGCCTAAATCCATCGTTTTTTGCTCACCATGCCATTCCAGTTTGAACCCAGCCATATGCAAATCAGTCTTGACCCTGTGCCTCATGGGAACAGTCCAGCCCGAACTGCCTAGCCAGGTCCTCCCTGGACTGGAAACAAGCATCCTAGGACCGGTTTCGGGGTTTCACCCCTCTTCAGCCAGGATAGCTTGATTCCAGTGGCATGGAGAGCACGGGACCCACGTCTGGGCATACCCGTCCCACTCGGGGTGACAAATGCAAAAACAACAGTTGATGGACAGAATGCAGAACAATGTCATACATTCACCCCAGTACAGAGATCTGGGCCTAAATCCATTGTTTTTTTGCTCACCATGCCATTCCAGTTTGAACCCAGCCATATGCAAATCAGTCTTGACCCTGTGCCTCATGCGAACAGTCCAGCCCGAACTGCCAAGCCAGGTCCTCCCTGGACTGGAAACAAGCATCCTAGGACCGGTTTCGGGGTTTCACCCTCTTCAGCCAGGATAGCTTGATTCCAGTGGCATGGAGAGCACGGGACCCACGTCTGGGCATACCCGTCCCACTCGGGGTGACAAATGCAAAAACAACAGTTGATGGACAGAATGCAGAACAATGTCATACATTCACCCCAGTACAGAGATCTGGGCCTAAATCCATCGTTTTTGCTCACCATGCCATTCCAGTTTGAACCCAGCCATATGCAAATCAGTCTTGACCCTGTGCCTCATGGGAACAGTCCAGCCCGAACTGCCAAGCCAGGTCCTCCCTGGACTGGAAACAAGCAACCTAGGACCGGTTTCGGGGTTTCACCCTCTTCAGCCAGGATAGCTTGATTCCAGTGGCATGGAGAGCACGGGACCCACGTCTGGGCATACCCGTCCCACTTGGGGTGACAAATGCAAAAACAACAGTTGATGGACAGAATGCAGAACAATGTCATACATTCACCCCAGTACAGAGATCTGGGCCTAAATCCATCGTTTTTTGCTCACCATGCCATTCCAGTTTGAACCCAGCCATATGCAAATCAGTCTTGACCCTGTGCCTCATGGGAACAGTCCAGCCCGAACTGCCAAGCCAGGTCCTCCCTGGACTGGAAACAAGCATCCTAGGACCGGTTTCGGGGTTTCACCCTCTTCAGCCAGGATAGCTTGATTCCAGTGGCATGGAGAGCACGGTACCCACGTCTGGGCATACCCGTCCCACTCGGGGTGACAAATGCAAAAACAACAGTTGATGGACAGAATGCAGAACAATGTCATACATTCACCCCAGTACAGAGATCTGGGCCTAAATCCATCGTTTTTTGCTCACCATGCCATTCCAGTTTGAACCCAGCCATATGCAAATCAGTCTTGACCCTGTGCCTCATGGGAACAGTCCAGCCCGAACTTCCAAGCCAGGTCCTCCCTGGACTGGAAACAAGCATCCTAGGACCGGTTTCGGGGTTTCACCCCTCTTCAGCCAGGATAGCTTGATTCCAGTGTTCTTCGCTGATGGCACCTGTCCTTTGATTCAAGCCAGATATTCTCATGACCAGTCTGATACATGCAGTGAACCTCAGGCATCCCACTATGTTAATATTGAGATGCTTCCTTCAACCGTGCCCAAGTGGTCCATCCATAGCTGCATTACATAGTCCCACACAGAATTTATCATGTGTTGTTCGGTAGACGTTTATGAGGGAGAATGGGATTTTCTGTGTAATCAGGTTGGGCTTTTCTACTGCTATTTCTTCATTCTTCAAAATATATTGCACATTTGGTAAATAGTCCCTATTCATATACTTCTTAGAGAGAGAGGCTCTTTGCTGCCTGAAATCAAAAATTGTTCACTTTTTGTGCCAAACTCACACAGATTGACTTTGGAGGAACATTGGTGTTCCCAGCCTGGACCTACCTTTCCATCTGTTTAGGGAGGGACGACCAGTAACTTTCTTTCATGGTGGTAAAAATCCTCAAGCAGCCCTTAAATAAGACTAAAGCATTGAATGAACAAATAACCTCTCCTGAAAACAAGGCCCCGCAAGCGCATTCTGTGGCCCTGGATCCATTCCTACGACAACAATACGTTTTTTTATAGCCCTCAGTTTAGCCAGTGGGAATACGGATGTTAATAATCCACACTTCTAGAGTATGGTTTTCCTTCACAACCCCATCTCGCATTCAATGAGACATTGTGTGGGAACTTTTTCAGGAGACCTGAAGCAAACAAGAGTTACTGGGGTCTGGTAGACCTGCCAGCCTTGGGAGGGTCTTCCCCCAACCTTTTGGTCTGCCTCCCTCCATTTTCTGTACCCATTTTTGCTGGCTCTAGGACTCTGTTGTATGTATTGTGAGTGAGTTTGTCTCTGTGTATTGTAAGGTTATTGACTTTGATGACATTTGTATGAATTGATGAGTATTGACAAACAAAAATAAAAAGAATTACAAAATAATTTTTTTAATTGAAAAATATTGCCTGAATACATTCAAATGATCATAGTAATTTGAGTGTGTGATCTTTAAGATGAATGGTTGATTGAATGACTATCAGTACTGGCATTTGTTTTGTTGATTATATACTTTCGGACAGTGGGCATTTTTCTGCTCTTAACTTTGCTCCATGTGACCTCCAGCCTGTCCCCAATACCAATGTGGATGGGGTGACATCCCATTCGTGCATTCTTCCCCGACAGCCATAAACCCAGGAAGGCCAGGGGTGGTTGAACAGCCCTCTACCTAAATCTGCATTCCGATGGCCGGCCTGGGCAGATGGAAGGAAAGGGGCTCACACCAGCACATCAAGGAGTAATGACCTCACCCCACTCAATTGACTGGTGATCTCCATAGACAACCTGGCAGACAGGACTGGCTTGAAAGTGGTGCTCATGCACTTCAAAACCACTCTTTGAAGTTTCCCCCACATCAAAGGCACATTTAGGTATAAGTACTGGGCCTCTGACCCCCCAACTCAGACGGTTTTGGGCCTACACCAAATCTCTGTCAGAAGACCTGTGGTGCTGTTCAAAGGACTCAACTGGACTGTTTTTCTGGAAAGACTGCTTTCCTAGCTTGTTGCTCTGCTGCCTGCTGCTCTTTTACACTGCTGGAAGGAGAACTGGACTCTGCCACAAAAGACTTCCTGCAATTCTGTTGGTGCTGCTGGACTCTGCCTTCTGTGAGTCTTACCCTTGCCTGAGATGCCCCCTCCAAGTTCTGGGCCCCGAAAGTGTGTTCTGCAGCTGAGTTTCTGCCAAATCCGATGCGACACAGCGTGAAACCCCGCAAAGCCTACCCATACAGCTGACAGCTCTCGGAACCGACGCCGGACGATGCAAAGCCTCGCCGCACAGCCTCTCAGAACTGACATCTGACGATGCAAAGCCTCGCCGCACATACTGCATTCCAGGATCCAAAGTACTGTGTTCAGCTGGCCCGAGTGGGTCCCTGTAGCCGGCCTGCGCTCCATCGTGGTCGGCCTGAATTTTGGATTTGCACTGGTCTCTCGCGAACTGAAGTAACCTTTTTAGCGCTACCTGCTTCTAAGTGCTTATTTGCACTTATTTTTTCAACATTCAATATCTCGGCTCCTACTTGATGGATTGTGATTGTTTTGGTCTTGTTTTACTCATATATATATTCTCTATCTTTCTAAATTGTTGTGGAGTCTTTTTGTGGTGTATTTACCATGGTGTCATATACGTTATTGCACAAATACTTTACATATTGCCTTCTAAGTTAAGCCTGCCTGCGCCAAGCTACCAGTGGAGGAGCACAGGATAATTTGGGATTGTGTTGTGACTTACCCTGACTAGGATTGTGGTCCTTACTTGGACAGGATGCATACCTCTGCCAACTAGAGACCCGATTTCTAAAAGGTCAAAGTATTAGAACACCTTAGTGCTGGTGTCCTGGTGTTTATCCTGTTATTGGACCCAAAACTGACCATCAAGGAAGCTAAGCAGAGCAGTCCATGGCTTACTCAGGGAAGTGGTGTGAGGTGGAGTCTCGGAATGCAGTCAATCATATAAGAACAATTAATACATCATGTAAAAGCTTGAAAAGAAAAAGTACTTTAATCATGGAACACAGCTAAATACGACACTTGAAATGCAGAGGTAAAGTACACAGAATTATCACTGAGAAACTGGGGACTGGGGCTATAGTGTCATCCAGTCCTAGCTTTAGGCTGCTCCTGAGTTCTTGTATGAATATGGCAAGATCATTGTGAAATACATTAAGTTGCTACAATGGGCCGTAGGGGCAATCTCTTTTCACTCTTCTAAGGCTATCGATACAACCATAATAATGCTGGCAATTTATGGCTGCCTCTATGCTACCTGCTACGTGCTTCTTTCTGGGACCAAGGCGTTGCCTCTGCTTGTATGCAGTTTTAATTGAGAGGCAGCACTAACTCCACTCTGGCCCGGCTGACACCCGCAACATCCTCAGCTCATGCAGTTGCGCACAGGAAGGTAGTGGCTGCACTTGCTCATGCCTGCCAGGAGGAGGAAAGCCTCCTTCATTTGATATCATTTGGGCCCTAAGCTGCAACCCACCATCCAAACAATAAACAGCTCACCCTGGGTAACAGCGGTGATCTTGTTGGGATCTGAGGCAAAACCGTCAATTGCAGCTGCAAGCGTCTTATGCTTTAAACACATTACAAGAACTTTATCTTCTTGGGATGAAACATCCCAACGCAGTTACGATTTTCTTTAGCACCATGCCATCACAGGCACTTTTTCTTTGTATCTCTCCATCCATGTCACTTTTGCCTTCTTCAGTTGCCTTCCCCCACTCTCCATGGACCAATTAGGGGAAGACTGCAGCGTTTGCATTAAAGGAGAGATTCACATAGCAAGTTGCCTTTCTTTTGTTCCTTTTGGGTGCACTGCAGGGAGACATCAGTCACAGGTTTCTCACTTATCAGTGCAGTTCATTCCCTGGGCTACTGTGGGCCAATGCCCAGTTCTTCAGGCACAGCTCCTCGCAGCCCTCCTGTACTAGGTAGACTTTACTTCGTGCAGGAATACCTCCAGTACCCCTCCTCAGTAGTCAATGGGCTCCTTCCTTCAAGATGGTTCAAGGCAGCTCTCTCCAACAGGATGGAGAACTTCCTGATTTCAGTTTTAAACTTTTCAAGGGTAGTTGTCAGTCAAAGATACTCTGGGGCATATATACAAGGGAATGGCGAAGCGTGGCGTTAAGCAAAAATTGCTAACGCCACGCTCTGCCATTCTGAAAACACAGGGATGCACCATATGTGTACTGCATTGTGCAGCACACATAGAAGTTGCAAATCATCATTTTTGTAATGATTGTTTATGTGCAGGAAGGGGCACCTTCATTCATGGCGATTTGCTGTTTCTATGTGTGCTGCATAATGCAGCACACATAGAAACAGCAAAAGCGAGGAGAAATTAATAATTTCTCCTTGTTTCGCCATTTTAAGACCAGGTTTTCCCTGGTCCTAAATTTGACGCTGCCTCCTATTTACGCCACCCTTGTAAATAGGGGGCAGCGTCAAAATCACTGGGTGTTGTGGTGGAATGTCCACCGCAACACCCATTGCCCACCTCTTTCACGTTAAGTGTAGCGTGAAAGGGAGCCTTACTTACAAGGCGAAGGACTTAACGCCACAGGAGCGTCACAAAAAGTGACGTTCCTGTGATGTTAAGCCCTTGTAAATATGCCCCTCAGTCTTCTATCCAAGAAGTCTTTCTCCCACTTCACTACTCTGGGACCCCTGGCACTGGTCAATTTGAAATCCTGGCACACCAACTGGGGACTTCTCAGCATGTATCCTATTGTTTTCAGATGCAAGTGTATATCCCAAAGTCCTATTTCTGGTTAGGTCTTGTTTAAGGGAGTAAACCCCTTTTACCCAGGCTCTTGCGACACATTTATTTGATCTGAAGATTACGCAGGATGGATGAGCTGTGTGTTTCCTTTCATGAGGTGTAAAACAATGTTTCCAAACGAGAGGGCTTCACTGTCTGGCTACTACACAAAACCGTCCTCAGCACAGCTCCAGGGAAGAATGAAGCAGGAGAGGGACAGGGGCTATCCCTGCACTTCAAAGGGGCCTTCTTTACCCCACCCTCCATTTATATGAGCTTGTCTCATTGCAACGGCCCATCATTTTCTACTAATTCATATGCCTGTCTAGCAAACACGTCCCTATCCTCCATCTTGTCAGCTAAACACATACAGGAGTCCCAAAATGAATTCCTGCTTGCCCACAGTAAGCACCACAGAATAACCCATGTCTACTCTGTCGCATTCACATGGGGGAAATATACCCGCAACAAACATATCCCATATGGATGGTCTCTCCAGACCACAGGTTTCACTGGGCTGTGTACCATTTCCTAGAGTCCCTTAGGGCACACACATGGTTGTCAAAAGAGCAGAGACAAAATATGAAAAACCCACAGAGACATGCAGCAAGTAGAACCCAGGGCAGGGTTGCAAGCTCTACCAAGCCATGCTGGAGGACATTTCCATCCCAACATGATGTGCCCTCAGTTAGCCACCTAACATATGTTTTTCTAGTTCTGCTTGGGGTGATCCTAAGTCTTAAAAATCCTACTTGAAGATTTTGAATTAACACGAGAAATTATAGTGAACCAGGAAGATATCTCACTGTGCTAATGCATCCTCACTAGAGAAAGTTGTCCAACAAGCCTTTCAATCTTCCAAACTTGCTAAAAAATAAGTACTAACATCTGTTATCAGTGCTAAGAGAATTCACTGACGTAGCATCATATATAACAAGTTTTTGTTATTATTATTTTTTATTATTCATCAATGTACTAATTTTCATAAAAAATAGAAACACCATCTTTACATATATAAAAAACACAGAGCCAAAGGACCACACTTCATAGTTCCTTCCTTGCGAACCTGCTTTTCTAGCCCTTTTGTGCATACCGTGAGAACCTTACCCTTGTTTTTTTTTTTTTTTTTACATCAGTTCAAATGACTGTCACCTTTACAATTTTGGATACAGCAACTCAATAGGTACAGTTTTACAAGGTATGCCTTTGTCAGCCCTTTTCATTATTTTGTAGTGTGCATAAGTTCTGCTTTTCTCTCTGTTTTGTAGTGGTCTAGTATTTGCCTGTAAGAACTTTACGATGGGCAACCACCCAGCGGTACGGACCCTTACAAGGCCTGCAACATACCTTTCTAGAACCTGCTCTCTTTTGTCTCCTTTTTTGGCTGGTGTTGGAGTCACCTTCAGCAAAGGCAAGATTTAGGCACAGTACCCTGGGCAACAGTAGCCTTCATTGCCAGGGGCCTTAGACCACATGCAGGAAAGAAGGATCTAGAACCAGGTGCCCAAAGTACAAGAAAGCAGACTAACATCAGATCCAGCTCCAACTGCTCAGGCATTAGCATTCATCTTTTAGAGCAGTTTTTATACTCAATGTTTTCCGTGTAACAAATATATGAACTATGTAATCTAAAAGAGAACCATTAGGCAATATCCTTAACCCCCACTCAAACACCCTTCTCCACAACATTGGAGCCAGATTCCACCCCCAATCATCTGATTCATCACAATATCACTAATCACTGCTGCCGGTGGTCCTGACCAATTTCCATTCCCCCCTATGCTACATTAGACTAGACATGAACCCCTCTCTAATATGAACACCCCATAGTACAGATTGTTCTGAACTGCATGGTTGAAAGGCCATTACTAGACAGCCTATCCACCTTAGATGCTGTTTTGGGGTTTGTGGTAAAGAGTGTGGCAACCTGTACTCCTTTAGTGCGAAGGTACCCTGCAGCACCTCATATTTTAGACAAATATCACAAATGTTGTTCAGGTTCTAGTTAGTTCCCCGCCATTCCCTGAATTTCAGTATCCCGTATCAGGCTGATTCTGAGAGCTTCCCTCCATACAGTTCTCCAAAGTTCTCCATTCCCGCTCATAAAAAGATGGAAGCATGTGAAGTAGAAGGGGAGAGGCCACCACAGGCTGAAGGTCCAAGGGGCACTAGTTCGGGTAGGGGTAAAAAGCCCCAGTGTGGCACTGTCACATCTCAGCTGTCAGAACTCTGTTCCCTATGTGGTCTGTACCAGTGTTTACCAAAGTATTCTGGGTACTGCCCTCTATCTCTATGGTATGGTAACACTTAAAGTAACGGCATGGAGGCTCAGGATTGTTAATAGAAACAGGAAAAATGTTTGCTGCTTGTTTTTCCTCCCCCATGCAGTGAGGAAGCCCCAGGACATACAGTGTTTGCCCTATAAAGCTTATTTGAAGTAATTGCTACAGGAGGTAGACTCTGATCGAAAATAGTTTGTGTTGGTCGCACCCTGGTTGGTCTGTGCACCAAACACAGATGCAGACTAAAGCAGAAGTAGCTGGGCACTTCATTGTGTTGTGGGATAGTGGGATGCTATACAGCGAGCCATCTATCCAACATCCGCGGGCTAGAGAGAGACTGGTTGGGACATTGTCACAGAAATTTCCTGATGACACTTACACATGAAGTCCCTCTTAAAGGGCACCTCGGGCTGAAAACACCATAGAAAGGCTCTTTCCACTATTCTATTGGTCTGGCATAAAGCTGAATGTGGGAAGGTTATGACAGACATATCCCACTTGCCAGGAATCTGATGGGCAAACCATGGATCCCTTGGTACTGCTGCCTGTGATCGGGGTTCTGTACGAAAGGATTTGGATGGACATCATTAGTTACTTGGCTGCTGCTTCAGGCAACTAGTCTATTTCTGTTGTGGTGGACCATGCCACCAGGTAGCTACTAGTGGTGACCCGCATCGGAGGTAGTCCTTACCCTGTTGGGGACCTTTACATGGGTCGTTTGTTGAAGTAAGCTCTCTCAGATCGGGGAGTAACTTCATGAGTGCCTATATGAAGGCAGAGTAAGACTAGTGTGAGGTGAACTACCTTTTTTCCCATAATTACCATCCTCTGACCAGTGGTTTGGCTGAGAACATTAGCAAGGTGCTCAAGAGTAGCATGGGGCTCTAGAAGCCTGTTTAGAGTGGAAGTGGAACATCCTATTTCAAGTTCTGCTCTTTGTATACAAGGAGGTGCAACAAAAGGGTGTTGGTTTCAGCCCATTTCAGTTGATTTTTTCGCCACACTGTCTAAGGCCTATTTACTAGTTTCAATGAGGGTTAGTAATGGTAACCTGATGCCTTCCATAGCCGATGGGGAACACTATGTATTAGGACTTCGAAAGAGCATGGCTCAGGTCATGTACAAGGTGAAGAGCAATTTTCAAGCCAGCCAGGAAGACATCAAAGAGTGGTTCAACCAGAAGGCACTCTTAGAAGATGCTACAGGAGTCATGAGGGATTCATAATGGAATCCATAAATCTGTGTGCTTTAAAGGATAAGTGGCTCAGCCCTTACATTGTTTTGAAGATCATTGACATAAATGTTTTAATAGATGTTGGTTGACATTTACTTTTGTTATCAAATGTGTTGTTGGACTTCCCAAGACTTTCCCCCCAAACTGATGACTCTATTGCCCGCTAGGCAGCAGACCTTCCCAAACTCCTGCCTGAGAAGACAAAATGTGCCCCAACATGATTGGCTTAACCCTTGAGCTAGGAGGAGGTACTGAATCCGATTGGCATTAGGAACAGCCAGCTGCCTGAACTTGAACATAAAAGTTGGTGCTTCGCTCCAGCTTATTGAAGAAGTGCACTTTTGAATGCAGGCCCTGCTGCTTTAATAAGAAGCTGTCCGTTTCCTCCTATCTACTAATCAGCTTGAAGGACCCTGTATCTTGTGGCCTTGTCTGTGCAGAACCCTCCTGCCATCTCAACAAGTCCAGAGGCCCGGACGCAGCACCTTGAAGCCCTCACCAAAGACCTGAAAAGAGCTTCCCAAGAAACCACTACATGTCCACGTGAATTGAGTGCTGACTCTGCTTGGTGAGGACACTCCCTCACTGCACCACCTTTCATCATCGTATGGTCTGAACAAAGCTCATGGTGTCTTTCGGCTAATATTCATTCTGTGTGTCACATAGAGGTTTGGCCAGCATCATTATCAAAGTTCTCCAAATCTTCTCCCCCACTCTCCCAGGGGGTGAGTTGTTAACTTGGGCCTCTGAGGGCCCTAGTTGGTGAGACAGCTGCATTTTGGGTAATCAATAGTGCTAAGCCTAAAACCAGACCAGAGTGTGCATCAACTGGCTCCAGGAATTGGGCTTCCCTTCCTGGAGCCAGGTGATGCACACTCCAAACTTCGAAACATTGACCCATTCCCTTGCAGATTACCATGTGCACTGTCAGTCATTTGCCATTGCTTTTGCTTTGCTTTGTGTGTGGTTATTATTGTGAACATAAATGTTACTGTTCAGTTTGACGGGAGGATTACAGCTACACCATTTTGTAGGGTACTGATTGCTGACCGCTAGTGATCGTGATCCCTATATTGTATGGGAACATTGTTTAACTCTTCAAGCGGTTGTGTAACTGCATTGTTGTAGTATGGTGCTTTGTGCCTCATTATTGTGCCAACATTTGCCATCATCTAGTGATCCTTAACATTATATAGTTTGGATAGCTAAGGGCCATGGTCTAACACGTTACATAACATAATTGTTCCAAGTTTATTGTGTATTGCATTCTGCACCTTTGACTATTAGACTTCCCATTAATACTTTACACAGGTTTATAAATTGTCGAGTTACTATAAAGTTGCTGTGTACCGATCATTATGACAAGACATTGACATATTTATTGCAGATCTCATAATTCTGCAGTAAAGTACCTAGAATCACCTACACCACCTCCTCGAGCTTTGGCAACTCGTCTGCATCTGCTTGGGGATCCATGGAGGCCAGTGAGGGGAACTTCCTGTCACAGACCCGGCCATTTGAGCCCTGGACGGTGGGTTCTATAGTATTCTGTCTGAGTGCTTGGCTGCGCAGGCAACTGCAGGCCCCTGAAAAGCCTTATCTTCACGGCTTTCCTTCTAGGTCTGTTTTTCTGCTGTGTGGTACAGAAACTGAGATGCAAATAAGAGCACAGATGAACACCTACACCACCCCCAGCAGCACCCCCTCTGTTCATGCAACTATCTGTGAGATAAATGGATGTTTTTGACGGCATTGTTGACTTTTTGTGCAGTGCTGTCATAGTCCCATTATTGGCAACACACCCCACCCACACCACAACAGAGTATGCATGCATAAATAAATACACAACACAACTTTTGTTTGCAAAGAGGACGCCAAGATGGCCCTCCCCACCTCCTCTGCGTGCCGCCGGAAGTGACGCGTCTGGAAGGGGGCTCCTCCTCGAGCCCCGCATTCTGAGTGGGGGTGGGGAAGTGCCCAAATGGCACTAAAGGGGCCGCCCGTTTAGGGTGGCCCCCTGCGGGGGCCGCGGGCAGCCGCAAACTATTAATACAGTGGTCTCAGCAAATTATTTTGTATACTGAGTTTATTGTTTCCCTAATCATTTTCTAAACATTATTCGCCTCAAATCAACAGTCGAATTCGCAGGTCCTCCATGTTGATGGCTGTGAAACATTCATAGACTGCACGCTCCGTTGTACTGTGCGCGCGCGGGGACGTTAACGGTTAAATTGAGGCTGGGCGGGAAGTGGCAGCAGCGAGCTTGTGGCTTCGCTGGAAATGGCCACGTCACCCAGCCAGGCTTCCAAGACAACGTGTCACGTAAACACAGGATAAAGTGCCCCTGCCAACACTGCAGTAAAGACCGAGGTCCAACAAACAACACGCATGATTAACTACTTAACCAGCCCATACCGGATTGTCTCGTCGCCGGCCGCTGCATTTCATCGTTTTGTTATTTAGCAGCACTAGCATTTCGAAAATAAACGCTGTGCAAGAGAACGATCTTGATAGGCGAGAACAGGACTCAGCTGTGGTGGTTAAAATCGTGCATAGGCAGTGACAGGAAACTGAGGCGGCAGTCCGACACACCACTGTGAGGAAAGCTGGAACAGTAAATACAGGCGCATATAATACATATTTACATAAATACATATTTATATTACGAATTAACGTCGCCTGACGGCGAAGAGGACAAGATGAGGGGGATATGTAATTACATTCAGACTGGAGCTACTGGGATCCAAAAGCCTGTTTATAAACTAGGGAGGAATGCACAATCCCTACAAACAGTGTACCGAGGTCGGAACAACGCGTTTTGCATTAATAATCGCAGCCAAACAATTTCCGCCTGAGATATTTTGCCATGAAAAACCTAGTGAAGTGTCAGGGGACATGCATGGAAAAAGACAAAACATGCAGACTTTGGTATTGTATTCTTTTGTATTACAAAACTGATGTAGAGCTTACAGCCCTTATGTGAGGCGCTGAAGTACTAGCCTGCACGGGCAGCGCGCCATGCCATGTAAGGTGTGCATGGCTGCCATGGTTTCAGATTGCTAATGTGTGACATTTTCATAATTTCAGTGTAATTATGAGTGACATTCAACGACTACGAGTGACTTTATCGCGAGCAAAATCAAGCAGTGAAGAGGAGGAAAACATAAATATCAGAAATTGCACACATTTGAGCAAGGAGAAACTCTAAATCTTAAAATTGCTGTAAAGCACCAGAAATGGAAGGGCACTAACCTAGCACCTTTGTAACCTGATCATACTGTTAAACAAATGTGTAACTATAATGTTAAACATTAAACAAGTCTTTCAGAGGTAGTACTTTATTAAAGTTCTGTGCGCATATACAGACACACGTGCAGTTAAATACAAAAGATAATACTGGATGCAACATATTGTCACTTGCATTATAAAATAAACAATATACTATTAAAGTCCATATGTACATAACGGACACCTGTTGCCGGGCAGGGTGGCAGAGAAACATGTAAACAGATTCTGCATGAGCCGGCCCATCCTGTGCCGACCGGGCCCCCGTCTCCTCCCTGGCAATCAATCAAATTAATGCAGCATCATTATTGACACACAGAGGTCTGTCCAGGCTCTCTGTCCCTCGTGGGACCCGACTGTAACCAAACAGGACGTGAGAGGCCCCAACGCGGATCTCAGCTGCCTTCTAATAAATTATGATAATTACAGTCACAACAACTGACAGGCTCGCAGACTCGGAGCACGGCTGCGCAGCCTGCCGCAGCACCGGCCAAGCCGAAGGTAAGTGAGAGGCTGGGGCTACACACACAAAGTAAATTAAATTAGGCAGGAGAAGATACCAGTGACACTTACTAGACTAGTTTGATGACAACTTCTCCCGACACTTCACAGGCAGCGGCTGTGGTCCAGGACTCGACTCGCGTAGCATTCATGGCTGCCCAGCACTGCCTGACTGCAGTGCAGGCTCAGCTGCTGAGGTACCAAACCACCACTCCGGCAGCGGCCGCGATGTGAGTCCAAAAGTACCATTCATTACGCCACGCGGCACAACGCGGTGCGAGCAGCGGCAGGCAGCTGAATTCCCAAACTTAAACTGTCTGCAGTGCCCCACTCGCGCCATGGGCGGCTGCACGGCCAGCCTATAGGTATGCGTGTGACACATGAGTGTTTGACCTGGCTGTCTCGGCAGTAGCTATTGGAGAAAATCAGACTGACTCTTGTGACGTCAGTGAATTATATGAATGCTGCGGTGTCGGTGAATGGCTTACATTGTAGCCACACAGCGAGCTGAGCCAGCCCCCAAGCTTGCCGCACGCAGCTTGGACCGTGCGTTGCCAGCTTTCCTTTGCTCAGTCACAGTGGTGCTAATTAGATCGCTCCAGCTTGACAGCTGAGTAGGCACTATAAATGCTTGACTTTACATTTTAGTGTGGTGATGCGGACCACCACACTGAAATGCGTTAGTCTAACGTCTGATGCGTGATACTTGGTAGGGCTGGGTGTGTGGTCAGAAGGGTGCTGCCTTTGTTTTGTTACCACGTGGGAAGAGTTTCCAGGTTGTGCGTTAGGACCACCAAGGTGCGGTTATTGTGTCATGGCACGTAGTGCATAGCAGTGTCATAGGCATGCAGTTTATAGTTTTCAGTGAGCTGTCAACTTTGAGCAGCCATGCAGACACATTTATGGTATTTCTCATGCTTATAGTCCACATTAAGATAAATACCACAACCGTATGATATGCCTCGTTTCCAGGGCAGAAACTTGTATTAGAGACATTAACGGTACCCAGTAAATACCTCACTCCTGGGTAATGGTATTAACCGGGTGCAGTCACTACTCTGAGTTTTGCACATCATGGAATCAGGCCCTATCAGGTAGCCTCGAAGGCAGGATGGGAAAGAGCAGCTCTGTGTTAAGGCTGTCCAAGCTCACAGGATGCACTCACAGAGACAGATACTTGTTGGCGGTATCCAGGGAGCTGAGCGCTGATGCTACGCTGTCTGTGCCTCATTATGTGGGTCCAGGTGACGTGCACAGTGGAGTTACTCCACTGCCAGTAGTTTCTTTAGTAGATTCTTTGGGATCCCTGGGTAAACAGGGACATGACAGGGACTGGATGCCAGTGGGGATTTCGAAGGAAACAGGAAGTCAGGCAGCACCATGTTCATGGCAGGACTTCCTTGTCACTGAGCCCAATCAATCATGGCTGACGCTTCAGTGCATCCAATGTTGTTCTTACCAATTAAAGATGGCAGAATTGCTTCCTGGTTTACTAATTTCTCTTCCTGGACAGAAAATAGCCTTTAAGCACGCTGACCTAAACCTGGTGTGTTGCAGTGCTTCCGGGTACTTTATTGCCTGGTGGGTTCATCACCTTGTAGCCAGAATTTTTTGACTCCCAGATTTTTGACCCTTTTTTGTGTCTTCCTTTCCAGCTGTGATACTGTTTTCCTGTTTTTAGCTTTTGCTTGCCGCTATCCTGGTTCTGCCCCTTGGCTTGCCTTGGATAGATTGGTTAACGTTTATTCTATCATTTGTGTGCTTTTGTTGTTGGCAATCTCTTGAAAGAACATTTCTCTTCCAATAGCTTTTTTTCCCTATTTGGCAGATTTCTTTAGAGCATACTCTTCAACTTTGTATTCCTAGTGACTGGCTGGTAAAGTGTCTTCCTCAGTAAATTGCCCCATCATCAAGTTCAGGACATATCGATTAAAGAAGCAACCACAACGTCCAGTCTTAGAGAGAACGCTTTTGATGGGTCAAATTCAAGCACTACGAGACACTATCCTACAACAACATGCTGAATTGGATTGTCTTCCTAATGAACATACTACCCAGCGGCACGGAAAGTCAGCTAGAGTGTCCTCAGACCCACAGCCAATTTCTGCTGGAGCTTTACTTTTTGATAGGGATTCAAGCAAACTAAAAATGTTTTTAGATTCATTGAAAGTCCAATTTGCCTTCAGTCCCACTTAAGTTTCACAGGAAAGGATGAAGGTTGGATATCTAATTAACTGTCTTACAGTCGCATTTCATGAAATATTTGAGAGACTAGGTGCAGATTTATCATTATTTCATGCAGCGCAGCAAGCCATCTTGCTGCACTGTGCTGCGTGAAAGGGCAGGAATGCGCCGTATTTAACTTTATACGGCGCATCCCTATCCTTTTCTTGCGCCAGCGCAAAATATGGTGCCTAATGCCAATGCAGGCATCCTTGCGCCTTGGTGCAAGGGTGTCTGCGTTGCAGGCAGGATTGTTGTTGTGCAGGAAGGCACACCTTCCTACACAAAAACAATACTCATAGGCAATTTCCACTTTCTATATGTACTGCACTATGTAGCACACATAGAAAGGAAAGAGAACAAAACAAAGACAAATAAAGATATTTCTCCTCCTACTTTTTCTTGAAAGACAACCGTTCCGAGACAGTTAATTCCTACAGTTGAGATGCCTCAGCTGAAATAGATGGGAGGGAGTCTCCAGTGCTGTGAAGTCGAGGGAGGGACAGACCGCTAAACAAGGAACAAGCCTTCTTGCTAGGGTGTCTGCTGCCTGAAAGAAATGTAAAGATGCGCAATTGGTTAATCTGCTAATATAAAGGCTGCTTGGAAGTTGGTATTGACTTTAATTAATGGAGTTTTCTTGAAGATTTGTGAGGACAAAGATGTATTCTTTTTTAGCAGTGTTGCAAGAACCTTACCAACTGATTTGTGGAGTGCATGATTTTAATAGAGTTATAAAAAAAATGTTTACACTGGGTTCAGTCTAGAACTAAAATCTATATTATGGAAGCAACATTTTTCAACCTTATACCTAACTCTTTTTTGGACATTTTGTGGTGGCCTATGTTACACTGTGTGTAGTGCAAGCTTAAAATAGTGACGTACCTATTCACAGTGCTTTCTGCCACAGGCTGGGACCTCTAACACTAAAAATACACATCACCATTCCCCAATGCACCAACCAGAATTCAATTCTGTGGCTCTCTGTTACATGCACAAATATAAGCAGTGATCCCATTAACCAATAGAGGTTTCATGACATAAAATAGTGCATCTCTCACTGATTAGTTAAAGTTGCTTTTATTTTTCGTTTATGCTGTGCATTAATTTATATGCAGCTACCTAAAAGTGAAAGACCATCAAAATAGTTACAGAATATTTTGTTCTTTTTAGCCACGTCTTTGATGCTACCCCAACCTCACTGACCCCACACCCAATGCGCTCAGGATAACAGTTCTCATACTTTTGTTAATGAACTTCGACTATTGGGCACACCTTGTTAACCTTGTTCCACCAAGGCTTGAAAGAAGAAATTGAAGATGAGTTAATCCATACGCCTCGTCCAACTTCTTCAAATGAGGCAATTTAATCTGCTTTATACAGAAAACATTGACTCAATGAAAGAAAGAAAGAAAGAGAAGAAAGGTGTTCAACGTCGACCATTTTCATTTGTCTCTATGGCTCTTCCTCCATATACAGCAGAGGATCCAGGTTCAAATCCACCACAGAACAGCCTAGGCAAATAGAATCACCTGTGGTTGTTTGGCCGCAGAAGAGAGATGAAGACATTGACTAAAATGACTTTGGCTCTGAGATATAGAATTTGGTGGACATGGTACTCTGCCACAAAAATGGCGGAGTACCCTGTCCGCTAAACTGACATTCAGCCTCAACTATGTATTGTTGGGTGGGCTCTCATGTTTACGTCGGCTGTGCCTCCTCTGGCTCTGCCAGTGGAAACCTTACATTGACAGTCCAACCAGGGGCGTAACACAGCCCCCCGCATCCCCCGGGTGCGGGGGGGCCCCGAGCTGCAGGGGGCCCCCTCAGCACAGTACTTAGGCTTGAGCGCTCCGTATTAAATCCGGAGCGGGGGCCCCTCCGTGTACATTGCAGGGGGGCCCCTTAAACTTTCGTTACGCCACTGAGTCCAACAGACTTGCGGCAGTCAGTGTAAGTGCATCAGACTGCCCTCCTTATAATGTAAGAAATTGGGTTATTAGTTGTGAAGTATGAGAGTTCTTTACAAGTAACAAATCCGCAATTGTCATTTTACTGGGAACCAAGTACTCCATTGTAGCACTTGACTCTCTCAGCGGAGCGAAGCAGAGCAGTCCAAGGCTTACTCAGGGGAGATGGTGTGGACTAGTAACCCAAACTCGTAGGTACGCAATAACAACACTCAATAAAAAGGAAAAGTATGTTTATTACAAACACTCTGCTACATACTACAAATTAATTTATAAATATGTACATTCAGGTAGATGAAAATACCTTTGGTGCCACACTCATATCACATTACACCCCTAGCAGGTCCTGGACACTATAATCACAATACCTCCCACCCTAGGAAGCTGGAATTCTCCTTGCAGATGTCCCCCCTCTTTTTGCCCCCTTTTGAACTGCTAGATGCTGGATTTCGACTCTGACAGTGCACTGAAGCCTGCTAACCAGGCTCCAATGACAGTGTTCTTCCCCTAAACTGACATGTTCAATTGTAACCCAATTCGCAAGGAGTTTAGCACCCCTGTAATTCCCTAGTAAATGGTACCCCTGGTACCTAGGGCATGGTTACTAAAGAGGGTCCCTAAGGGCTGCAGCATGTATTATGCCACCCTAAGGGAACCACATGCAAATTGCATGCAGTCTGCCAGCGCAGGCTGCATGAAATGGTGCAAACCATTTTGAAAACATGACATTGCACACTCCGTATGTGCAATGTCCAAGTACACTATATGTCTTATATGTAAGTCATCCCTACAGTAGGCCTTAAATCCCTAAGGCTGGGTGCATTATATTACATGTGAGGAAACATCCGCTTGAGCAGATATGCCCCTGTAATGCCCTGTTCCATTGCCTTGGCATTGCAAGTGTACAGGAAGTCATCTTAAGCATATGTGCTGGGCACTGGTCATTACGAGTTACCCAGCTAAATAATGGCTTCACTGAAAATATTGGTGTATGCTATCAAATACTTGGTCTTAATAAATCCACATTGATTCCAGTGTTGAATTGATTATGACATGCACCCAGAGGGTACCTTAGAGGTGCCCCCTGAAATCTACCAGTCCTTTAGTGAGCTGGATGACTGGACTCTTCTAACCTGCCACCACAGACGAGTTTCTGACCCCCTGCTCCGGAGGAAGGCGATCACACTTCCTCCGCCAGGATGGCTAGTGAATTAGCATACCAAGGCCAGAGGCTTCAAAGCCTCTGCCGCCTTTGATATGCAACCCCGGCTTCCTCCAGACCTGGAGAATGCCACCCCCTGCCCTAGGGCCCATTTGGCACCAGAGCAGGCGGGAAGGATAGCTAGTAAGTAGCAGTGTTGCACTATCAGGTTGGGCACACCATTAATGTGGGCCACCTGAAGTGGACATCATTTAGGTGGCCCTCTGACATCAGTAACTCAGATTCATCATCCTGGGAACTGAAGAAGAACAGAAGAGAGCAGTCACCGCGAGAACTGAGAACTTACCCTGAACTTACCGCCAAACCCTGCCTTGTTGCTGGTACCTCGACAATTTCACCGACCACATTCGTCCAAAAGCTGTGCATCCTCCCAAGCCTGTGGAGAACTGTCCAGCACTTCAACAACAAAGGAGCATCTCCCTTCGGGTGGAGGAGCCATCACCCTGCAGCTGCAGGCATCGACCGACTTGCCCTGTACATCAACTAGCCGGCCATCGGGTCCACCAAAGGAGCATCTCACCAGGAGAAGGTCTTTGCTGCTCCAAGAGATCAGATCCATCTCCCTGCTGAGTTTGGAGATGCCAGGCCCTCCAGGAGTCACCCAACACCAATACTGTGGGTACCTGAACATTTGCCGCAACAAAGGCTTGTTGTGTGTCCAGATCGGAAACCACCGACACCGAAACCGACCTGCCAACGAGGGACTTCAGAATCACCTAGGCCAGCACAGAGTGTCCCTGTTGTCCTGTTTTCCCTCCCTCTCCAGGCCACCCAAGCCAAGTGAGAGCCTCTAACCACAGTGACCCGCCGACCAAAAAACCTCTGCACCCAAGCCCCCCAGGCTGGGATTCACGCAAACCAACTGTGCCCCTGTGCCCCAGAGACCTTCAAGAGAAGAGCCTCCCTTTGGGTTCTGCAGGACTTGTCCCCAAGTCCCTGCTTGCAGCCTTTCTTTCCATAGGTACTCCTCCACAGACTTTAACGGGTAGCGTTCGAGGCTACCATTGATACCAGCACCTCTGCACCTGGACACATCAGGACAGGTAAATCGGAACTGCTGGTGGTTCTTTGGACCTTGGCCCCTAAGTACCTTAAGTCCAGGAGAGTAACCTGGAGAATCGTTTGTAAGTGTACCTATGCAGTGAATGTTTCTCATATAGGATAACATTACCGCGTTCAAGGCTCATACCTCAAATCTGACAGCTGTGATTTTATACTGTGTTAACCTGTAAAAATCTACAACGCATAAAGTACTTACTTGATTCCGATGATCTTGATGTCTAAAATTATATAAAAATCTATGTTAGTTTTCTAAATTGGTCTCAAATTTCTTCTTGAGTGTGTGTCTTATTTATTGACTCTCTGTGTACAACAAATGCTTAACCCTACCCTCTGATAAGCCTAAACTGCTCGTCCACACTACCACAAATAGAGCACTTGGGATTATTCATTTAATATGTATCAAGAGGGAGGGACTCGGCATGCATAAAGGTTCACGAGTCGTGGGTAGGTCCGCCAGTGCGCTGATCCACAGGATTTTCACCCCAATTAGTGTGCCGCCACGCACGACTCGAGGAGTCTTGAGCAATACCTAAATTGGGTCATCGTCAAAATAGATTTTTAAGTTGATACCCAGAGAGGTATGTGTGACATGGAGTAGACATAGGAATCTATACATTGAAACTCCATTCACCATGTAGATTAGGTGACACTGGTCCTGAAGAAAAGCTGCTCGATCATCTATATGACTAAATTGGGCTTGAAAGATGTCAACCTATAGCTATCTTAGATAATAAATTCTAGTAGATAGCGCCACAGATTTTTAACACAGGCAGAAGGACTCAGTCATTAAAATTATCCTGTGGAGCACCCCCGTCCTATTTTTAACCTCACATTTGCACCTACACTCTTAATACACCAATCTACATTTAGACCCACTTCACCAAACGGCTTATAAAAAGATCTCTGGTAACGAGCCCCCAATGATGAAGCATGACACCTATCTATGTGTGTGAGGGCATTTGTTCCTACAGAGTCACGCTTCATGCAGACTCTGTGGAACTAGACTGACCTGAGTAGACAAACACTTCTTATTAGGAACTGCATACCCTTCTGACCTTGATTATTGATTTAATCCCTGTAACCCAATAAGGGTTGTCTGGACTTTCTGCATAGTGTGCCTTATTTTGGTACACTGTATTGTGTGTGTGGTGTATATGCTAATGTTGGTTCTGTCGAGTAAGGAAATTACTTTAATCTGTCATAAACATTTATGCATGAAGAAAGAACACACCTAATTTGAATTAATCAAAAGGAAATGTATTGACAACTTAATACATTTTTTCTGTCTACAATTTTTTCTGGTTGTAACATAGTAAGGCTGTCACAAAAAACAAAGATTGTTGAAAAACGACGCAAGGCTAGCTAATTGGTGATAAGGTGATCTAGAGGTTACAAGGTGCTTTAAGTGAATAAACTATATACAGTGCTGTACAAGAGGTATCTAAAATGTTCAATTCAGTAGACATCCGTCCCTATACACATGAATCTCCAGTCCATATACTGCTTGGTCCGCTTTTCACGTGGAGTGGAGAGGGTAGGGAATAGATTGTACAGGCACGTTGACGTTTCGACCCAGAGAAGTGCGTGATTCAAGAAGGAGTCACGGCAGGTCTTCTTCAGGACACGGGGGGACAGCCACTGGGACTGGTAACCAAAACCAGTAGGATTCTTCAATGTATAATCCACAGAGGGTTGGATTCTTGGCAGTCATGATAATGAATTACATCAGAGGTAGGTAGGTCAGAGGACTTTAGTGTATGAGCCACCAACGGTTGGATTCTTTAGGCAGTGATGGTGATGAATCACATCAAAAGGCAGTTATAGCACGAGTCAAAACGCTCGGTCAGGCAGGCGTTGGAAGTGAACAGGTATTTTGGTTCACTACACAGACAGCCACCTTCCTCCCCCCCTCCCCCCCACCTATTCTAGATGCCATATCACACTATATGAGGGTTTTTCAAATTGCAATAACACAGGCCTACTGGCTCGGGCAGGGTGTCACCACATTAGTAAAAGAAGCAATATGTTATAATTCTCCATTCCAGTCCCACTGACCTCAATGAAGAAAGTATCAATTTTCAATACATGTAACAACCCATCATGCAACGCAATTGAAGTCAATAAGGATAGCACCAACAGTCAATAGTAATCACTGTGCAGTAAAACCTGGCATTGTCAATCATCAACATTATTAATAAAGCATTGTGCTAAACATGTGCTCCAGAGTCTTTCTTTTACTTCTATTACACTGCTACTGCAGCTTTAGGATGCACCGACAGAGGTTCCTGCACTCCCAAGCCCATGTGCAAAAGCACATGCTGAGGGAGAGCTTTGAAATCAAATCAAATCTCTCCCAGAGGCATAAATCTAACCCCCTGAGCACTTTGGGGTAACGTTTGAGACAACCTTCTAGGGGTCTGCTGCACTCCACGCAGTCCTCTATAACCTATTTCCAAAACATTGGTGGTGCCTTGCTCATTCTTGGCAAAAAGAACAATTGATGGACAGAATGCAGAACAATGTCATACATTCACCCCAGTACAGAGATCTGGGCCTAAATCCATAGTTTTTTTGCTCACCATGCCATTCCAGTTTGGACCCAGCCAAATGCAAATCAGTCTTGACCTTGCGCCCAATGGGAACAGTCCAGCCCGAACTGCCAGGCCAGGTCCTCCCTGGACTGGAAACAAGCATCCTAGGACCGGTTTCGGGCTTTCAGCCCTCATCAGCCAGGATAGCTTGACTCCAGTGGCATGGAGAGCACGGGACCCACGTCTGGGCATACCCGTCCCACTCGGGGTGACAAATGCAAAAAGAACAATTGATGGACAGAATGCAGAACAATGTCATACATTCACCCCAGTACAGAGATCTGGGCCTAAATCCATCGTTTTTTTGCTCACCATGCCATTCCAGTTTGGACTCAGCCATATGCAAATCAGTCTTGACCCTGCGCCCAATGGGAACAGTCCAGCCCGAACGGCCAGGCCAGGTCCTCCCTGGACTGGAAAAAAGCATCCTAGGACCGGTTTCGGGCTTTCAGCCCTCATCAACCAGGATAGCTTGACTCCAGTGGCATGGAGAGCACGGGACCCACGTCTGGGTATACCCGTCCCACTCGGGGTGACAAATGCAAAAAGAACAATTGATGGACAGAACGCAGAACAATGTCATACATTCACCCCAGTTCAGAGATCTGGGCCTAAATCCATCGTTTTTTTGCTCACCATGCCATTCCAGTTTGGACCCAGCCATATGCAAATCAGTCGATGGATTTAGGCCCAGATCTCTGTACTTGGGTGAATGTATGACATTGTTCTGCATTCTGTCCATCATTTGTTCTTTTTGCATTTGTCACCCCGAGTGGGACGGGTATGCCCAGACGTGGGTCCCCTGCTCTCCATGCCACTGGAGTCAAGCTATCCTGGCTGATGAGGGCGGAAAATCCCGAAACCGGTCCTAGGATGCTTGTTTCCAGTCCAGGGAGAACCTGGCCTGGCAGTTCGGGCTGGACTGTTCCCATTGGGCGCAGGGTCAAGACTGATTTGCATATGGCTGGGTCCAAACTGGAATGGCATGGTGAGCAAAAAAAACATGGATTTAGGCCCAGATCTCTGTACTGGGGTGAATGTATGACATTATTCTCCATTCTGTCCATCATTTGTTCTTTTTGCATTGCTCATTCTTGGGGCACCATAAGGAAAATATTATGCAAATGTTAGGTCCTCCCAAGGGCTTATAGGGCGCTCCTTGCTCGGGGCCTTGCATACATGATGACTGTTTTTTTTAAATGCAGCTTCTCGCCGTACACATTTTTCCTTTGTTTTTTGTGAATTTTTATTTTTTATTTTTAATAATTCTGGGTACCTCTGGCCCTTTGATGGGACAATTGAGATGGCATTGGGCCGGGCGAAAGGAGGATCTGGGAAGAGGGGAATAACGTACGCCCCCTCCCAATTAAATTATGAAATGATGAAATTGTGCCGACCCCTGAGAGTTTGGTCCTCCTGGCGAGAATCCGTTGCCTTTTGCAGTGAATTGCTACATACTCCATTTCGCTTGGCCCTTCCAGGGGGACCGATCTTAAAATGTTGATAACTCTGGTCCCTTAGGGCCAATCATGATGATTTTGGACATACCCTAGCCACCAGGAGTCTTTTCTTCAGGCATCCTGGCCTCTAAAAGGGTGCTTTTTGTGGGAAGCTTGATTAAAGTGCTCCTGCCGCTAAACCTGTTCTCTGCCTGCATTTTTTTTTTTTTTTCACAACAAAATTTTATTGTCAACAGCCGTAACAAGCCTGGCATGACCAGGTTTCCCAAATGGCACAATGTACATAATAGCAATAGTGATGTCGACTTTTTGATTCCAATAAAACAATTGAAGGTCAAATACAGTCAAACATATTACTCCAACAATGAACAGTAGTGTCATATATCTGGTACATAATACAGTACATGTCATACTCAGCCACCCGGATCGAAGAGCTATACATTTACAACCATGTTCAACCCACATCATTTTCCATTTTATCCATTGCTAATCTATTGATACAGCTGGAATAGACTCCAAATACAGTCCCCGATATTCCGCCCATCTCTTCCAAATCTTGGGGTGTTTCTGGGGGCATCCTCTTGCTTTATATATTGGTAATTCCAACCCCATGCAAAAATCAAGACCTTTCTTCCATACCCCAACCAGGGGCGTGGAGGCATCTTTCCATGTTTTTGCTATGTCCCTTTTCGCCAGTGTAAGGCCCAGGAGTTGTAAATGGCATTTATATATGTTGCCCCCGATACCATCAGTGATGTGGAGCATGGCCAGTCGTGGTGAGTATGGGATGTCCCACCCCAAAACTTCTGACAGACATGTAATTACACCCAGCCAGAACCTAGAGTGTTGTACACTGCCACACGGTATGTATAAGGGTACCGTCTGTAGCTTGGCATCGTAGGCAGAGAGGAGATTCTATTAGCCCAGCGCGCCAGAGCCTATATCTAGTGTAGTAAACCCTGTGAAGGTATTTGAATTGTATGAATTGTAATCGTGCCGCAGTGGCCGCGCCACGTGGGGACTCCAGTGTCTCAGCCCAGTCTTCGTCATCTAGGGGGCCCAGATCTTCCTGCCATGCCTCGCGCATTTTGCTGAGTGTAATGGGGCTATTTGTCATGAGTGTGCGATATATCTTGGTGATCTTATGCTCTCCAAGTTCCCCCATAAATACTTTAGCCTAGATAGGGTTAAAGTCCGGTATAGCTTCCTGGTGCTTGAGATATGGGGAAAAGGCATGGCGGAATTGTTGGTATTTATAGAATTGCGATCGGGGCATTTCATATTCTTGCTGTAGTTCCTGGAAGGACTTCAAGGTCCGACCGTGAAGAACATCTCCCACTGTAGATATACCTATAGCCTCCCAGCCGGAAAAGCCAGATAGTCCCGCCAGCTGAGACAGAAGACCATTGTGCCAGAGGGGCGCTTCCTTTGTTAGTCTGCCCTACCACCTCATTTGATGCAGCGATCGTTTCCAGATCATAAATATCGTGGAGTTTGGAAGTTGAATATACTTAAGGAGGTGGGGGCCAAAATTTAGTCGACTCAGGAGTGCAAAGAGGTAGGTTCAGCTGAGGGAGTCGAACGCCCTGTCAATGTCAGCCAGTAGGAGCGCAGCCGGCTCTTCAAGGCGGTCCACTGTCGCAATGGCGTTGTGTGCACGGAGGATTTTATGTTGTGTGGCATGGCCTGGCATGAAACCAGCTTTGTCGGGGTGAACTAGGTCTGTAATATGTGGTACTATGCGATTGGCTATGACCTTAGCAAGGAGCTTGGCCTCTACATTGAGGAGTGATATTGGGCGATATGAGGCGTGATGTTCGGGGGGTCGGCCTGGCTTTAAAAACAACACTATTTCTGCATGACGCCAGTCCCTTGGAAGGCTCTCGTTGTCTAGAGCGGTATTAAGTGCTGCTAGATATGGGGTCGTCAGTAGGGATTGGTATTTCTTGTGGAATTCACACGGGAAGCTATTTGGGCCTGGTGCCTTACCCGGGCGCACCTCGGAGAGTGCCCTATGGAGTTCCTCCTCCGTTATTGGGGTATCCAACTCCAACTACTCTTACAGAGTCTGCCAGGGCCCGAGGAGGCATATCATCTATGAATTTATGGACAAGATGTGGCGAAATGGTCTATCTAGGGGCATACAAATCCTCATAGTAGCCTGCAAAGCTTGCTGCAATTTGTAGTGGATCGATAAGTATCTCCCCGGCAGGACTACGAATGCTCGGAATAGTTGAGGGGCAGAGCGCCAGTTGACAAAGGCGGAGTAGTAGTGCACTTGATTTATCCCCCCACTGGTATATCCTACTACGGGTAGCCAACCATGCCATTCTAGCCTCGTCCATTAGTTCACTGGCATATACCTGCTCCGCATGAAGCAATTGTCGATGCGCAGTGTTTCCATCCCCCCTCTGCTCCTGTTCTCTAGGTCTATAAGCTGGGCTTCCATCTGTGTCTGTCTCTCACGGCGCTGCCTACGCCGCGCCATGCAGTATGCAATATCCACCCCCGAAGTGTTGGTTTCATGGCCTTCCACAGGGTCACGGGTGACTCCACTGTCCCGGTGTTATGAGAAAAATCATCTGCGATGGCAGTATGCATGTGTGTTCTGTATCGTTCATCTTGTAAATGCCATGGAGATAATCGCCGACGGAAGGGGGGGCGTTTAGAGTCTAGTCGCAGATCCAGCTGTATGGGGGAGTGATCGGAGAGGCCCCTGGGTAGAATCTCTGCCGCCTCGAGTCTATGTATGTGTGTTGGGGATATAAAAACATAGTCTATGCAGTAGAAAGACCCGTGTGTGCTAGAGAAATATGTGAAGCCTTGGTCAGTTGGGTGTAGTGTCCACCAGGTATCCACCCAGTCCATCCCCTGCACTATGGACTGTAATTTCGACTCGCGTGTTTCTGTTGGTCTCCCTGCGCTGCGCCATATATCTGCATGGGGGCACATAATATCGTTCCAGTCACCCCCAACTAATGTGAGGCCCGGGGAATTTCTGCCCACAGTGTCATCAGGCGTTCTGTTAAGTTCCATGCTAATGGCAGAGGGGCATATATACTGCCCAGAGCGAGAGGCTCGCCATATAATTCGCCTGTGACTATGATGTATCTACCCTGGGGATCAGACCATGTTTTATCATGGAGGAAGGGGACTCTGTGGTGAGTCATTACAGCCACACTCCGAGAGCCTCCAGTGAATCCGGAGTGAAAGGTCTGTACATATCCAATTTGTGTCAAGCACGGTGTCTTATTACCCAATAGATGTGTTTCCTGCAGAAGCAATATGTTGTCTTCAAATCGTTTAGCCTGGCGTAATACAGCCCCCCTTTTGACCTTATCTAATAGGCCTCGGACATTCCAGCTGACAATGCGAAGTCGCCTATTGTATACCTTGGACATATCTAGTGGCATGGGTGGCGGTGATATATGTAGGTGGGAGATAATGCATGGATGGCATACTTAATTGAGACATTACATATATAATGTGGGGACATGATATTAAAAAACAAAAACAGTAACTTTCCCGAAACCCCAGCCCCCCTCCCTCCCACCCCAATACCTCATAAACGTTGAAGCATCTGTCGCGGCATGATAGATGTCCCAACTCCAACGGGGTCAGGAGCTACCTTCTACCAATGGATTCCAAAAGAGCTTACCTTGTACATACAAGTGTCTTCAGAGTCAAGGGAAAGCGCTGATAAAAGTAGCCCATGTTACAATGCCGTCGGCGTTATGAACAGTATTTTTTTTTTGCGAGAATTAACTAGGATGCTGTCTTTCGTATTGTGTCCTCTGTTGATCGGATGCGGGACTTGCTGCGAGTCTTAGAGCGTGTCTTGGAGCGTGATCTGCGACGTTGTTTTTCGTTAGCCTGGGAGATCTTGCGGCCTGGGCCCCCTGACGACGAGTCCGAGTCTATTCTGGGTGGAGTGTGTGGCTTGAGCTTGGCGACTTCATCTGTCCAGTTGAACACCTCTTCAGGTGATTCAAAGAAGTGTGTCCGCGATTTGTAGTTCACCCACAGCCTGGCCGGGAACAGCAGGGAGTACTGGATTTTTAAGTTCCGCAGTCGAGCTTTGGCCTCTGTAAAGGATTGTCGGCGCTGTTGGACTAGCCTTGTGTAGCCTGGAAATATCATTATAAGATATGAGGTATAGTTGAGGGTCTCCTTAAGCCTGGCTTGCTGCAGGATAACATCCCTGTCTTTATAGTTTAAGAATCTGGCAATGATAGGCCTGGGGCGGGCACCAGGCGGCGGTTTCTGTAGCAGGGCCCGGCGTGCACGCTCGATTATGAAGCAGGAAGACAGTACACCAGAGGGGAGCCAGTCGGTCAGCCATTTAACAAGGAAGCCCTCCATGTCGTCGCTTTCGCAGCCTTCAGGAAACCCCACAAATCGGAGGTTATTTCTGCGTGCGTGCCCCTCTGCGTCCTCAGCACGTGTTGCCAGACCCTTCGTGATTGTCTCCATTGCGGACACTTTCTTTTGAAGGGTAGTCACAGTATCTTCCACCATCGATATTCTGGTTTCTGCTTCAGTTATTCGTTGTACTGCATTGCGAAGATCTTGCCTGAGTACCATGACATCTGAGCCAACCACTCCGATTTTGGCCTCTGGCATGTCTCTGGACTGCGATATGGCGGCTGCCAGTATAGCAGCATCGTCAGGCATGGATGGCATCGGATCCCCTGGATTTGGTGCCTGGGCCACGGCACCTGTATATTTGTCTATGGTGCTTTGCTTTGCCGTCGCGCTGGGGAGTTTATCTTTGGTCACGGTGTAAATATTGGTGAGGGAGTGATCCCTATGGGTATGCCTAATTTGAATCGATGCGGTTGGGCCCAACCAAGATGGCGGCTCGATCGTGTTGAATATTTAGAGCACGGTTGCTACCCCCTCAGATCACCCGGGGGCAACTTGCATCAATTGGGTGGGAGGCCTCGACTGAATGTATATGCGGATTTTGATAGAGAATCTCCAATATCAGGCCACCTCAGGCACAGTCGGTGTGGGATGTCGGTATGGCGTAGTGATGGTGCCGAGGTTAAAGGCCTGGCCCCCTCTGCATACCCAGCCACATATTTGGGGTGTTATAGTGCTTGGGGCGCCGGGTGTCCCCACGGCTGCAACTCACCTCCACGAACAGTCACCAAAACAGGCAGACATCTCACTGTGGGGAGAGGCCAAGGGCCGCTCTCCTGTATCGGTATTGTCCCCAGCTAGCCACAGTGAAGAGAGGGTTGTTTGCCAGCGTCCCCAGCCCTGTTGTTCTGTCGCAGCCCACCGCTCGTACCTCGGCACTGGTCTCGCAAGCCGGGGGCCCCAGCACAGGCGGACATCCACCCGAGGGTGCTGCAGCCAGGATTTTGTTCTGGCCGCCCGCACCGATATATGGCGCTCCTCGCAACCCGGTATGGCCGCTGATGTATAGGTGGAGGGCAGCGTCTCCTGCGGCGGCGACTGCGCCGCTACATTGGCCGCCCCCTGCCCGGATGAAGCAGCAGGCTCTACTTGTTGGCGGAGGCGCCCCGAATACGAGCTTCCAATCAGGACTCCCCTCTCGCCACATTGGGCCGTGCAGACTGAAGGCGAGCGCACCGGGGCCCGATATAGCCGCCGAATCTTGGACGTCAGCCACTCGCGGCGCTCCCCGCGTTTCAGCCACCGGTTATCTCACCTCATAGTTGCCATAGGGCAGCACCACGGACCCACACCACGCCGGGTCCTCTTCACAGCAGTGAGTCACATGCTCCGGCGCCGCCTCTCAGCCGAGGCCGGGGATCACCAGGCCTCAACCACACCTCCGCTCTGGGCCGCTTCGCCAGCCCGGGGGGTGACTCAAAGACAGCTTTTGGGGATCAGACGAGTATGAATGATTCCTGCATAGGGCAGAGGTATAATTTCGAGGGCCGATGCGGCAGGATAATCGACGGATTTCTATGGGGCTAAGGGAGCTCCTTTACGGCGCGTCCACCATGTTGGACCGCCTGGCCTCGCCCCCTGCATTTCTGAGGCTCTCTCCTTCTTGGAGGTGTCTATCACAGCCCTCCACAGACATATACAGTTGAGGACCCTCTGCATAGCCCATCGCAGGCTGGGCACGACAAGGGTCTGCAACTTTTACAACATTTGGTAAGTCCCTACTGTCCTAGAAGATCATTACGATCCATGGACCTAGGAATACTTACAGTCCCTAAGATTAAGAAAGCCAGGAGCGTAAGGTGCTCTTTTGCCTATTTAGAACCCAAATTATGGAATGCTCTACCAGTTGCACTGAGAAAGAATAAGGAGGAACTTAGCTTCAGGAAACAGATGAAGACCTATCTCTTTACCTAGTACATAACGTTTCTGAGACTGGTATTATCTTTCAGCTCTGGGAGGCCTGTTGGGTAGGCATGCACTCCAGAAGTGCCAAGAATAGAATAGAATGTGTCAGTGGAGTCAGGGACCAGTCCACAGACTCCCCAGGGGAACCCTCCAGTCCACCAGCAGGTCAGTTGTCCCAACTGTTCCTCAGAGGGCATAAGGGGGCCAGCGCCACTAGCCCTGGAGAGACGCATCCTAGGTCGGGGTCAGCTGTAGTTAAAGTCCTTCAGTCCATCCTTGGTGTGGCATCAGGTGGCTTCTGTTTATGCTCTATGATCCATTGTGTCTTCTCATCTGTCTCTCCCTTGTGCTGTTGTTTTTAAGTGAGGGTGCAAAGTTCTAGAAGCAGGCACCCCTGGCCAATCCTACAGTGACGGCTCCTCCGCTATGGTGGAGGAGCGCCGCCCCCCCAAAAATGGCAGGAAAGGAGAAAAAACAAAACCATTTGTTTTATTTCTCCTTTCCTGCTGAGTCGTGGGGCGGGGTCTGGGGAGTGACGGCACTGAGGGGAATGGTAGTGCACTCCCTTCACTGCGCATGATGGTTTGGCCGGCCGTCTCAGGCCGGTCAAACCATCATGTGCAGTGAACCTCTCTTCAACCCTAGCTGCATTACTGGGGCTGGAGAGAGCAGGCACAGACTCCCAGTCTGTCCTGGAGCACTAATCAAGGGCACTCAGGCCAATCCCGAAGCTGCTCTCATGTGAGAGCAGCTTTAGGATTGGCTGCAGAGCATTCTGGGAGCCTGTGCTTAAAGCAGAGGAGCGCGCCACGGGACACGGCCGTCTAAAGGTAAGTTTAATTTTTTAAAATTATTATTTATTTTACCTTCTATCCCTTCGCGACCCCATGCTCCCCTCACCCCACGTCCACCCCGGCACTCGTCCCAAATACCGGCCGCTACTGCAATCCTAGGGTGCCACATCATCCCTCCTCCTTGTCCCAAACCTCTTGCACAGCATTCAGGGACATTCCAATATGGCAACTTCAAGTTGCCTCTGGAAAGAGCTTCCCTGAGAGCCTCAGCTCTACTCCAAACTGACACCGCTGCCTGATCCCTTCCCACCAAAACTTACAAGGGGAACCCTCCAGTGTGTAGCTCTAAAGGTCTGGCTCTCCTCTTTTGTTTCTATTGGCCTGGGCTGTCCGAGCAGCCCAGGTGCAGTGTGAGTGACATGCTAATTAACAGATGCAGATATCTCCTCATTCTTTCCTTTCCGAGGAACCGAGTTAGGCACTGTTAATGGCTCTATTGTGCAGGGAGGTCTTTGATCCTCCTGTTGGAGGGCAGAGTAATTAACTTGGCCCAGTAAGGGGGACAAGGGACTGCATCTAATTATGAGCTGAACCAGGAAAATATGACAATTCTTAAAGTGCCATAAGGAGTGTCAATTTGATGTCGGGGACTGTAAATCCACACTCTTGATGCATGTTTACCCCTAGATTAATAACTCGCTGGACCTTGAAGGCTTAAGTGGGACGAAAATGTACTTTAGTGCAGATTTTGCCTACAAAGTGTAATACAGTTTAACACCACCAATTACAGACCTGCACTATGAATACCCACTCTCATTATAAGGCCTACCCCAGGTCAGTACCAATCCCTGAATGGTCTCTTCTGCAACAGGCCACCTGTGCGCAGACACCGGGCTGTGCAAGACAGTAGTCTCCCATGCACAGCACGCATAAGTGCACACACGCATGTGCTCACGCATTTACGTACAACCAGCCCAGAGCCACTTACCCTAGCTGCACAGCAGCAATCTTATCTGAAAAGGTGGACACTGTTGGTTAGCACTCTCAGTCCATTTAGCGTGCATTTATGTGAGACTGAGGTACTGAGCAAGGTCTGACTAGGAAAGAAAATGGTCTTGGACACCAAACTAAAAGCGGTCCCCATTAGTGAATTAGCTGAAAAAAAGTGGCACATATTTGCAAATTGGAGCAGGCTATGTCTGTTTTAATATCAGGGAAGTAAACAGTACAAACCAGCCCATCAGACCATAAAACAGGCCTACAAACAGCTAAAATACCGGCCCAAACACTAACCTGTAAGATCAGCCCCTTGGCTACTGCCTGATTGCTCTATAGGTCAGTCCGGCCCAGGTAGTGAGGCTCACTCACAGTAAAAGGCTAATAACTGCATACTCAAAAGCGAAAAATGTACGGAACCCTACAGGCAGGCTCTCATATTTCCACCAATGGTGCCACTGTGGAAGAAGACTTTCTGCCGTCAGTGTAAGGGCATCACACTGTCCGCCCTATTTAGAGAAGACAGTACGAGGCACTTTTTTTCTCTTTGAGACTGCCAGGAAAAGCATGCCAGTTCCGAAGAGTAAAACAAGAAAAATGCCAGAGCTCTCAGAATGTCTTGTCTTTTTTTTTACAAAAACAAACTTCCACTTTGGGAGTCTGTGTTTGTAAAACAGAGAAGTTTGCTTAGTGGCCGCATGAAACATGGTGGCAGCTCAGTAAACATTAAATGCCAGGCCATTGTGGTGGCTGCTCTAAACGCATAGAGATCTCCAATAGGCAGGTAGAGAGCTCTAAATACAGTGGGTGGCAGTTTTCCTGGGCAGCTGACGTTACCTCCACTCCCCTGGAGAATGGCAAGCCACCTGCCAAAGCCTAACTGAGGACCTTTCCCTATATTGTGACGACATTGGTCACTTGATACCTCAGTGCCCAGTAAGACCAAACAAACCAGCGGGAAACGAGTAAGCCCCTTCTTTTGAGAGGAAGTAGGGATTAGGTAAATTATTGCTTCCTCAAGTCATGTCCTCTACGCCATCAAAAGACACTTAAAATACTAATGTTTTCGTTTGCCAGTAACTACTGCTTTTGTGGAATTATCTCCTATGTCGGTGATTCGATTGTGAGGCCACAGGAATGCTCATTGATAAAGATTGGGCCTTCAAGAAAAATGGGCCAGATGTTCAAAAACCTGTTGAAAAATACTGGGCACAAATTGAGACCAGTATTTTTGTGACCAGTAAAGAATTAAAAAACGGACCTATGTACTAATAGGTCAGTTCTTGAAATTCCTAATAATAATGCGTCACAATCTGACCTACCTCATGAATATTAATGAGGTAGGTCGCAAATTGCAACTCACAATGATTGGAAGTCATCACAAAGATGGTGGCTTGCTGGGGTTTGCAGACCACAATGTCTGTGATTTAAATGTAGCAGACGTTTGTTTAAATGCAGTCCATTTTACTTAAAAGAAACAAGCTACATTTAAAAATAAAAGTTTTTTTTTTTCTTTGAGAGGTGGCAGTGGTCTAGTGGACTATTGCCTATTCTCTAACAAACTTTTTTTTGATTCACAAAGGGACCCACTTCCTCTATTGCAAAAAGGTTATCGCCTCTTTTGAGGTCTCTGTAACTTTTCAATGTTTTGCGACCGGATATCAGTTGCAAAGCATTGATACATTGCATACCGATTTCAGTATTTTGAAGGGATATCAACCACATGTCCCGTCCAGACACCTAATCAGTATTCATTTGCAATCCCATTATAGGAGTCTGAAAATCTTTTCGGACTCTTAAATTGGTATTAGTAAATCTGAAAAAGCATTTTTATTATCGCCCAGTATGCCCAGACAATCTAAAAGTAAGATGCATATAATACATATGGTTGATGCTACACAGCTCATTTATGGGCCTGTTACTGAATGTACAGTTCCAATTCAGGTTACAGTATTTAACCCTCATGAAAAATTATTATTTATTTTAATAGCTACTTCAAATAATCCAGTGATTTTGGTCCCCTGGTTAGCCCGTCATAACCCGTACATAAGCTGGACTACAAGAATTATATCTCTCCGTTCACAATACTGTGTTCAAAATTGATATCATGGGAACTGGCTGACCAGGTTCATGCACCAAGCTGGCCTCTTCATTTCACATTTGGTTTCCTAAAAACACTAGGCTAAGAAACGGTTTTTTAAAGGGGAAGTGAACTGAAAAGGACCAGGTGTGCCGCTGATCATGGCACATGTGCATCCTCACCCAAGGTACAGATTCTGGCGCTGTTGGTGCAGTCCTGCACGATCTGTTCCTGTGGCACTCCCATGAAAATGGAAGCCTCATGATGCATTTATAGAATTCCTGTGAGGACTGGGGCCTTGCGCAGGAGCTAGCAGCCTCATTAGAGAAGCTCCTAAACTCTTGCAGGAAAAGGAAACTCTAGCAAGAGGTGTCAGCCATCTCGGATAAGATTTGGCATAAACATTGACCACAACTGTCGCTTGCCAGTCAACAAAAGACCAGTTTCTGGTGACACCAGCAGTTCCTGCTCCATGAGACCTTTGGCAAGAGTTAGAAATAGATTTCAGCAAAATCGTTAATTCACTTGGGAGACAACAATCAGCCATTTATCTTTTGCAGTTACCAAGTCCAGCTAAGAGTAGGTTAAATTAGATACTTTAGGGACAGGCAGGACTAAACCCATTATTTCTGGCGCAGCACAATGAGAAAAGGCAGGGAAGAGACAAAAGTTTGCAAACCCTGGGGCATATTTATGTTTAAATGTTTTTATTGAATTTCATCCAAAAAGAAAGCACAGCCATACGGCAGCATCTAAGGCACAGAAATCTATAACTTGGGGGGGCCAGCATAATCAGGCCATGTTGTGGATAACCCCCACATTGCAGGATATGGTACACATTATTCTGAGTGCATAGCAAAGTAGACCACTTTTACATTTGTCCCCATGATGAGGTGCAAAATAACAAAAGGACCCAAAATAGAAAAAGAAAAAAAAAAAAAAAAGGGAAAAAAAGGACCAAGATAACAAAACTGACCCCCCCTCCCCCCCCCGGTGCCGGCACTCCTCCCGATCCTGTTACTCCCTTCCTTGTCGCTGACTTCCGTCTCGAGATCTACAGGGCGTGGACGCTGGTACGGACCACAAGCTATTGAGACGTAATACCCGCAACTACTTTGGTTGCGTAAGCTCATTAAACTCTGAGGAAAGAAGCGTCACGAACGGATGCCATGTTTCCATAAAGGAATCTGTTGTGTTATGTAGTGTAGAAGAGATCCGTTCCATTCCCAGAATGAACCACAATCTATGAAGCCATCCAGTGTATGTAGGGTGTGTAGCAGTGCCCCAATGAGCCAAAATGTTTTGCAGTGCCGCCCCCAAGGCCATCCCCATCTGACGCCCTCGCAAGCTTTTAAGTGGGTACGTAATGGGGTTAGGCAACCCTAAGACAACATAAACTGGGAGCCTCGGTATCTGGGTGTCAAAGAGTGCATCTACGGTGTCTAAGATTTTAGACCAGTATGCGGTCAGTATCGGGCATTCCCATAAGATGTGTAGTAGTGTACCTGTATGGTCGCATCCCCTCCAACAGGTGGGACTCCTCTGCGAATTACCCCTATTAAGTCTCACTGGTGTGAGGTACCAGTAGGTCGCAATCTTCATGGCAGACTCTATACTAGTAACGTTGCGCGCTGTGTGTTTCGCTCTAAAATAAATCCCCTCCCAGTCTTTCCGGGTGAGCTCCCCCCCTAGTTCCTTTTCCCATCGCCTCTGGCTCGGGGTAGCCTGCGCCACTGGGCCTTGTCTAATCATATTGTACGTGTCTGTGATTAATCCTTTGTCGGAGGTTTTGGAAATTAACCATTTCTCGTACGCCGTTAGCCGTCGGGCCCCTTGCACCCTTACGTCCTCCTGGAGCACCCAGTGTCTCAGCTGCAAGTATCTCATGCGTTCAGCCTCAGGGATCCCATAGTCTGACTGCAAGTGGGGGAACGAGATGATACCATTGAGGTCAAATAAATGACCCACTGAACGGCAGGGGGTAGTCTTCCATGCCGAAAAGGCAGCCTCGGGCATCCCCGGAGTGAACTCGCTATTGCCAAATAGGGGAGTTAGCGGGGATGGGAACGTGGAAAGCTTCCTCTTCGTCGGTACTGCGTCCCATGCGGACAACACCGACTTGGTGACCGGCGATCTCATCAATCCCTTCGGGCGTTGGGCCTTTTTCAGAAATGGGACCTTCCACAGCGGTATCTGTGCGAGCGCCCTGTCTTGAAAGAGCCATCTCTTCTCTGATTCAGGCCTCGCCCACTCCACCAAGTACCGTAGTTGTGCCGCTCGATGATAATTGAGTAAGTCGGGAATCCCCAGCCCTCCCTCGTCCGGTCTCATATAGCCCAAGGTCTTGCTCATCCGGGGACGCGCCCCCGCCCATACAAAATGATTGATGTCCCTCTGTAGCGCTACCAATGCTCTGGCCGGCGGAGGCGCCGGCAGGGTCTGAAATAAATATAAGGCTTTCGGTAGTAGGGACATCTTAACAGCCGCTACCCGTCCCAGCAGCGAGAGATTATGTTTACGCCACGACCCTAAGTCTTTTTTTGCCTGTCTTGCAAGCCTAGTATAGTTCAACTGCGTCGTTTGTTGCACAGAAGCGGCTATCTCCAGTCCCAAATATGGGATGGAGTCCATCAGTGGAATCCCCTGTAAGCTTACTTCCCTCGGCCCCGGGGATCGAGGCTGGAATTTAAGTGTAGTAGCATTGATTTATCCACATTCACGCGGTAGCCTGACACTTGTCCAAAAGTTGCGAGTTCACCCAAAAAGCAGGTAGCGAGTTAGACGGGTCCATCAACGCCGCCAGGACGTCATCCGCATAGAGGCTAATGGGGTGCGACTCCCTCCAAACGGGATCCCCACTATCCGTGGATTTTCCCGCACTTTCTGCGCCAGGGGCTCGATGTACAAAGCAAAGAGCAGGGGGGGACAACGGACACCCCTGCCGTGTGCCCCTCTGAATAGGGAATGCCCTAGAGGAGACCCCATTCACCCGAACGGTCGCCGTGGGGTCCCTGTAGCAGCAGCCCACCAAGCTCCCAAACCTTTCCCCCATGCCCACCTTAGACAGAGTGTGACCTAAGAAGCCCCAGTCAACGTGGTCGAACGCTTTTTCGGCGTCCACCGTCACCAGCAGGGCGTCCATACCCGTGCAGTGGGCCTTGTCAATCAAATGGAGCACTCTCTTCGTATTGTCGGCGCACTGACGTGACTGAATAAAACCTGCTTGATCTGGCTCGATCAACGTCAGCATGCATGGGCTAAGGCGGGCGGCCAAGATTCCCGTAAACAATTTGAAGTCAACGTTTAGCAGCGATATGGGGCGGTACGATCCACAGTTCTGCCCATCCTTACCTGGCTTGCGCAACACCACTATGGCGGCAGCCAGCATCGAAGCTGGTATGGGGGTCGCATCCCCAAAGGCGTTGAAGAGTTTCGTCAAGACCGGGGCGATGACATGACAACATTTCTTATAAAAAAGGGCCGGGAACCCATCCGGGCCCGGGGACTTGAGCACCTTGAGGCGCGAGATTGCTGTGATAACCTCTTCTATCCTAATGGGAGCGTCGAGCGTGGCCACTTGGTTAGGAGTGAGAGCGGACATGGAGACCGAGTGGAGATAGTCCAAGATGGCAGGCTCAGAAGCAGGCTCTGCGGTATACAGCTCCCCGTAAAACTCTACAAACGTGTTGGCTATGTCCTGATCCTCCGTGGCCTCTCGGTGTCCCTCGCAACGCAGGGAGGAGACCCTCGACTTTTGCCTTCGGGCCCGCAACCTATTAGCCAGAAGGCGTCCTGTCCGATCCCCCCCGATGTAGTAAGCATGTTTTAGGCGCACCGCCGCGTATTCTGCCCTGTCTAAATCGAGTCCGGCGAGTTGCGCCCTAGCTGCTTTAAGCTGTCGCCAGACCCTAGGCGCTCCCGTTCTACTATGGACCCTTTCCAGTTCCTGCACCTGAGCGGCTAATGCTGCACACGCCTCCTTACGCTCTTTATTGTCTGCCGCCGCAATTGCGATGATCTCCCCTCGGAGCACCGCCTTCATTGCCTCCCAGAGTGTGGTGATTGGTATGTCGGGCGTATCGTTGTGTGTGAGATAGTCCTGGGCGCATCTAGTGAGCTGCTGAATCACCTGTTGCTTATAGAGCAGTGCCTCCCGGAGCCTCCAGCACCCCTGCTGCCGTGGATCGGTAGGTAAAGTAAGCTGAGCAAGCACTGCATCATGGTCCGAGAGGGCCATGGGCTCAATCTCGATCCTGACCACCCTCCTATGAATGTCCCTGGTTCCCAAGAGATAATCTAGGCGAGCATATGACCTGAGGGCGTGGGAGAAGAATGTAAACTGTGACGCATGAGGATGGGCCTCTCTCCACAAGTCTAGGAAGCCCACGTCTGCAAGCCACTTCCTGCCCTCCCCAGAGATCTCCCCTTTGTGCCAGTATGATGTGTGTGATCTATCCCTGCTGGCATCCATGACCAGGTTGAGGTCCCCTCCAATAAGTGTCATGCAATTTTGCGGCACCATAGCATCCGACAGTGCTGCTTTGAGGAAGCTCTCCTGCCCCGAATTAGGCGCGTACATAGAGCCCACCACCAGCAGCTGAGCACCAAATTGGATCGTATATGCAAGTAATCTCCCCTTTAGTTCGGCTACCTTATCTCGCACCACCCCTCTGCATCTATGTGAAATCAATAGGGCCACCCCAGCCTTCTTGTCCCCAGCGCAGGAGAAGTATTGGTGCGGAAAAGCCTTGGAGCGCATGCGGCGGCAATCCTTCGTGAGTAAGTGTGTTTCCTGTAGGAGGCATATGTCTGCCTCCACGCGCTCCAAAAAGGAGAGCACCGCTCTCCGCTTAATGGGATTATTGAGGCCTTTAACGTTTAAAGTGAGAATGGTCACCTCCCCCTTAACCATAATGTCCTGAAATGCCCGAATCTATGCCGACCCTCAGGAAGGAGCTCCATGCCCATTCCTCTCGATGGGTGCCCTGTCCTGCCCCGCCCGTGGGAGTGTAAGAATGCCCCTTGTCCAGGAGCGCTCGCGTCCCAGTGAACCCCTCTACGATCAGACAGTGAAGTGCCGACACCCCTCCCCTCCCCCCCTCCCCGAAACAACAACAACAAACTGAACAAAGAAAACCTTGGTAGGTTGTCCGGGAGGTGCAGTCGTCCACCGCAGCTCCCTGGTGAGAAAGTTATTGGGGAGCATTCAGTGGCCGAGGCCGGCCCCCCGCCCCCCCCCCCGCCGGCTCTGAACCACTTATCTGCCCCTGCAGAGCAATCGTCGCTCCTGTCAATGCGGCGGGCCCGCAGCCAACGAGTCCAGCACTCCCTGTCGTTCCTGCGCCATTGTCTCTGGGTCCGGTTTTGCTGGGGTCCCTCGTCTCCTCCGTTGCCGGCTCACTCTCTGCCAGCCGTCCCGCGGCTCTCTTCCCCATCGCGCCCTCACGCTCTGACTCTTGGGGCTCGTCGATGCCTACTATCTGACAAGCCTCCTTGATCGATCGGACATGGCGCAATTTGTCATTCCACTTGAAGATGAGGCGAAAGGGGTGGCCCCAGGAGTAGCTAATCCCTTGGCTGCGGAGATGTGTGGTAACGGGCCGGAAGTCTCTCCTTTTTGCAGCGTAATTGCTGCCAAGTCCTGAAACAGAGCAATATTGTGACCCCCATGTTGCAGCGGCTGCTGCTCCCTAGCTTTCTGCATAATGCGCTCTTTCAGTTGAAAGTCCGGCAAATAGGCCAGGATGTCGGGGGGCGGGGCAGGAGCCCTCCTTGGCAGGCCCACTCTATGTGCTCTATTTTGATGGGGAAGTCCTGGGGTTCCTGCAAGACGTGGCGGAAAAGCCCCTGCAGGTAGAGCGTGACATCAGAACCTTCTTCTTGCCATGGAACGCCCTTTACCCTTATGTTGTTCCTCCGGGAACGGTTCTCCAGGTCCTCCGTGTGGGCTTGGAGGTCTATCTGCTGGTCTTGGAGCCGCAGCACCTCCTGCTTCAAGTGTTCGATTTCCTCCTCCCGGGAGTCCTCCTTGTCTTCGATTGAGGCCACCCGTTCCCCAATGGTGTCCATGTCCCTGCGCACCTCCTTGATCTCTGTGGAGACTTCTTGACGGAGAGTCTGGATGTCGTCCCTCAGGGTAGAGAACAGCTGGGTGAGGAAGGCCCGGGTCACCGGCTCCTCCGCGGCCTCGGTTTCTGCCCCTCCCGACGAGGGAGACGTAGCCCTGCTATCACCTCCAGTCGGCCCCCCAGCCTTGGAGAACATGTCTTTTACCGTCCGGTCCTTCTTGCCCCTGGTGGACGACATGCTGAGGGTGCTCGGCCTGCTCGTACCTCCTCAAGCAGTAGCTTCCCAGGAAACTGCTTTTCCGTTACGCACTCCCCTCGTTCGTGTCTCTTGGTGTGGAGGGTCCAGGCACCCCCACTCTCCGGGCTTCGTCGTCCCACGCCCTCTGGGCCTCAAGCTTCAGGGTGACCCGACTCTGGCCCCAGTACGCTCTCCACAGCCCCCCGGGGGCCGCCTCGCTCGTCCGCCTACTAGGTCTTGCCAGACCCTGATGTCCACTCCCTAGGGCGCGACCATGAACCCAGGCCGTACTGTCCGCTATCGACCTTCTTCCACTGGGCCCCCTCCCTCGCTGCAGGCGGCGTCCGCTCCTCCGTCCAACCACCCGGGCCCAGGTTCTCACCAGTAGCACTCCTCCGCCCAGTCGTGGCGCACTGCCCACGGGCCCGCTCACACCTCCGGGGCCCGCCTCTCAGCGGCTGGGCTCGGCCAGCTGCGTCTCCCCGGGGCCACTATATCGCCGTCCGGCCCGTATCTGATCTGGCGCCGGTCCACTGGAGACTCCCTGACTCCGCTCTCCTCCAGCAGCGCGCTGCAGCGCAGGGCCGCTCCCACTGCAGTCTGGGCCCTCGGTGGGCCGCTCTCCTCTCAGACCCAGTCCACCACAGCCAGCGCCCGCCGGGGTCACCAGGCGGGGGAGCCCCCCGCTCCTTTCCAGGCCGCCACCGACGGTGCAGTCAGCCTCCCTCCACAGCGCGCCTCGAGGCCACTCCTCACCTCCGGCCTGCGTAGGCTTCTCCGGGTTCCACTGGCCTGCTGCGTGCTCCTCCGGCAGTGCGCCGCACCGCAGGGCCACCCCGCTGCAATTTAGGCCCACAACGGGCCGCCTCTTCTCAGGCCAAGGCCGCCTCAGCCAGCGCGGAGTCAGCTGTATGCCGCCCCCGGGGGGGCACCCCTACCGTGCGCACCCCCGAGGCTGTCCCTCTTGGGCCACTAGTCTCCCTGGCCCCGAGCCGCCAGTCGCGCGGTCTCCGAGCTCCCGGGCCCTCCGTCACTCCTCTCCGAGCGTCGCGGATGCCATTTTGGCTTTGCGAGCGGCCGCCGCCTCGCTCCGTTTCTCCGCTGCCTCACGCTGCCAGGGAGCCTTGAACCGGCCCCAGAGCACTCCGCCGCTGTCCCGCCACCATCAGGCTGCGGCGCAGGGGTCCGTTGTTGCGGTACAGTGCCGGGAAGACCACGGGCGGCCGACGGGAGCGGGGAGACGAACGGGACACGTCTTACCCGCTCGCCATCCTGGCCACGCCCCCCCTGGGGCATATTTAGAAGCCCCCTACTTAATGTGGCTTAACGCCGCCCTGTAAATAAGGCACCTTTCACGCTATACTTAGCGTGAAAGGGGTGGGCAGTGGGTGTTGCAGTGGGCGTTCCACCACAACACCCATTGATTTTGACGCTGCCCCATATTTACAAGGGCGGCGTAAATATGGGGCAGTGCCAAAATTAAGACCAGGGAAAACCTGGTCTTAAACAGGCGCAACGAGGAGAAAGGCTTTATTTCTCCTCGTTTTTGCTGTTTCTATGTGTGCTGCATTGTGCAGCACCCAAAAAAAACAGCAAAACACCATTGATTGTTTATGTGCAGGAAGGTGTCCCTTCCTGCACATAATCATTGTAAAAATGACGAGTTGCAGCTTCTATGTGTGCTGCTCAATGCAGCACACATAGAAGTTACAATTCGCCCTTTCAGATTGTTTATGTGCAGGAACGGACACCTTCCTGCACATAAACAATCTTCCCCTGCAACGCAGACACCCTTGCACTATGACGCAAGGGTGCCTGTGTTGCACCAGCGCAGGGAGAAACTCAGGGCTGCACCACATTGTTGTAAATATGGTGCAGCCCTGCGTTTCTGAAGTGGCGGAGCAGGAACGGACACCTTCCTGCACATAAGCATAAACCTTCCTGCACATAAACAATCTTCCCCTGCAACGCAGACACCCTTGCACTGTGACGCAAGGGTGCCTGTGTTGCACCAGCGCAGGGGGAAACTCAGGGCTGCACCATATTGTTGTAAATATGGTGCAGCCCTACGTTTCTGAAGTGGCGGGGCTCGGCGTTAAGTCAACAAGGCTAACGCTTCGCTCCATCACTTCATTGTAAATATGCCCCCTTGTGTTGTTGTAAACTCGTCATATTTTATTTATTGTAACAGAACCAGTCCAGTGTTTCTGTATATCCCTGAGAGAAATCCCTTATGCAGGACACCAGCTGATGGATCAAGTCAGTTAGTAAACAACTTAAATCCTGTGCTAAGACTCTGACTTCAGTGTCATTTTAAGATCCTCTCCATTTGCCCCACTCTCACACCCTCAGGTCTTTTGCTAGCTCATTTCTTCAGAAATCAGACAGCCAATACCTGATTGGCCAGAATAAAGGTGCAAGTATTTCCCTTGAAGGCACAGGTCTGACTGCTACTGTCGCTGGTGAATATAAAATGTGATGATAGGCCGGCAGGCATACCTAACAAACATGAGATAGTAGTGAGTAAACTCAGTGCTGTGGCATTCCTTGTACAGCTGTAAGTATGCAACAAAGATTAGACATGCTGCTTGGGCTTCTCGTGTGGCTTTAGGGTGTACACCATCTTAGGTTGTGTGCTGCTAAAGTGCTTCATCGGAGAGTCCTCTTGTGGAAGGTATAGAATGGGCCTGGGCTTCTCCACCCACGTCAGCTCCAGGATGGACCTGATCAGATGACTCTGACTGGAATGTATTCTTGCTGGATACAAGTAGTTTAAGAACAACTCGTCTAAGAGAACTTTGGCCTAATCTTTGTATGGGAGTGCCTGGGAGTGCTTGGACATGTACAGCAAATAGACTGGTGATCACCACTATGTTCTTTGATTCCCTTAAAATTCATTATCAGGAAAAAGAGGTCTATTTACATCAGATCCATACGTACTCTTCTTTACAGACCCATTATCTCCCCAACTTCCGAGGCTAGCTGTTCCAAGTGTTGGAGTGAGTGTAGGCTTTACAGTGTTTTCAACATCATGTGCTTATCGGAGCCACTAAAACCATCTTTACACAGGCTGAAAGTCTTGCCAAAAACACAGTGTACATTCTCATCATGGAGTGACGTCAGCACTATCTTCTCTAACTGGAATGGTGAGTCTTGGCTCTCCAGATATAGGATCCCTCCTTAGATAATTGGCTTTCCTCAGAGTTGGAGGATGCATTTGGACTCTGAGTGTATGCAGCAACCCAGTGGGTTAGCTGCCTTCTTTATACTGAGGATTCCTGGTGTGCTGTGATCTTTCAGGAGGTAACACATGTGTTCTCTGTGTAAGCGTGACAGCTGTGTCAGATCCTGGTTGTGCACAATGCAGTAGACCACTGGAAGGACATCTAGGCCGACTCTCAAGATTTCTGCAGCTCTTAAAGGGTTGGACACGGCATGAGTAGGCTGTATGTTCCCGGTTGCATGTCCAGAGTGGTTTGAGTTTCATGGGATGCAGACCTCTGGATGAGATGCCTGCATTGATGTTACTTTTCCAATTGTACGTAGACAGGACAGTAAACCTTTGGTATGTCCTGACCTCAAATCTGGCTGCCATCTTCACCCAGGGATTAGGATTGTTATCTGTCTTTATCAAGATCTCAGTCCCATACAAATAATGGAACTTGTCTGTCATGATCCTCCTGAAAGCAAGGTACTCAATCTCATGTAATGGTTAGTTCTTCTCTAACCCTGAAGGAATGTTACTTACATATGCCACTGGACTTGCATTCTTTCCCGCCCCCTGCTATATCACAGCACTAAATTCCTCAAAGTTGCTATTCACATGGATTTTCTTCACATTTTTAGCATCTGCAGGTGAAAGATGCCTAAAGCCTTCTCTGAATGGGTTGTCATCTTTCTGGCAGATCTTGTGGTTGAGGTCCTATGCACAGGTTGAGGAGATAGGGACAGTTTGAACTAGCTTGATTCACAGGCCCGCCTCAGCAAAATTGCTAAATGTTTTCAATGCATTTTGCGCAAAACTCTTGTGAAATATTTCAATTCTACCCATATTACACATGGGATAGTATGCATGAAAGCTATGTGCAAAGTATGGCCTCGGGTATAGAAAGAGCGCAAGACACTAGTTCAAAGTTCTGCCCATTCAGTTTCTAAACAGGTGAACATTGCTTGCAAAGCATATGTGTTCGAGACAGACATCCAGTTTCTTAGTTCCTGCAAGATATTCTCTGTTTGAGCAAAGTCTCCCATGACATGATTGAAAATGACACAAAAAGCATAAGTGTTAAAAAAAACGAAAATACTCAAAACCCAATTGTCTGGATTTTCGAGAGATTACGGTGTGTAAAACATACTTTTGCCCGGTTCTATTCAAAGGCTCTTTGTTGCCAGCTCTAGCTCAGCGGAGTCACAAATGATTGCTGTCAAACTACTACAATTCGTGTATGGAGACAGTAGTGTATACTGTGGTGGGTGGTAGGTATATCTGTGCTAAGGGGATGCCACCACGCAGCGAAAATACACTGTGTGTGGCTGATTAAACAAAAGATGAGGCCCATTTTACAATGATGAATGGGGTCCCCAGCTATATCCAAGGCGAAGCGCCACCCAACAGTATCCTTCTGCTAAAATGAAGTTGCTTCCAACCCTGGTGCACAAAGCTGCTTCTCTTTGTCCATTGGTATGAGACCCCCGTGTAGTGGTTACTGAGAAATGCTGGCTCATGGACGGTGGTTTCTGCCCCATATTACACCAAGTTTGCAGACACTGTTTGTGTATACCACAAGTCCAGCTCTGGACTTGTTTCAGTTTCAGGCAGGTCTTGGCTTTTGCGTATTCCTCCAAGACTGGTGAACCCACAGTCTTTGTTTTCTAGTGTCAGCAGCAAGGTGGGGTGGGATGGGGCTAGAAGCATCTTGTCAAGGACGATGCAAAACAAAGACACAAAAAAGAGAGAGGGTTCCTCACTCAACCTCGTCACAGCCTGTTGGGGGGTAAAGACTCTGGGAAAGAATGGCTAAGGAAGGGAACAGGGGCATTCCTTAATCTCCAAAGGGTCCCTCTGTCTCATATCCTCCACATCCTACAGTCTGGCCCACTACAAAGGACCCGTGGAATGCTTTGGAGGAGCGCTGTAATTCACAATGCTGTTCAGCAAACTCTCTGCAACCTCCATCTTAGGTACCACTCATGTGCAGGAAATCAAAATGGATTATTTGGTTGCCACAGTTACACGATGACCAGATGGACATAACCAGGAGCATGCACTCCATGAACACTATACCTGTGCACCAATTAGCATGCACAGAAGAGACAACTTAAGAGAAGTATTTCTTCCATATAGTCACAGGTATGCTGAATTATCAACACTAGTTGACCAGGAATAATCTACATTAATCTGAGAAGGACCACTCCTGGGGTTGAGCAATACAACCTGCCGACCCTGAAGGACAAAGGACAACCCAGGACACCATCTTCAAGTATCCTGTCTAGATCCAGTGATGAGGTGCCAGTGGTTTTTTAGTGAAGGGTCATGGTGTGCAACGGGGAGCATTAGCGCTAAAGGAAAGCAGCAGGCTATAGTATCCTTTCGCTGAGGGACCCTAGTGCCAGAACCTGTCCTGCAGCCTGAAGGAGTTCTGTCCTCCCACAGGACTGCTGAAAAATATCTCTGCAGAGGTCTGCAGAGAGTGGCTGTGAGTCTACATTAATCCCAAAGAAGAGTCTGTTGTCCTCCGCAGACAACAGAGTCCAGTGTCCTTGACCAGAAGGTCCTGTTATGTTCTACTCCACCTAAAATGATCGCCAGCCATGACGGCTCATCACTAAAAGGGAGGACTGCATAAAACTGATGGTGTGGGAGGGGACATGTACCTCAACTGAGCTCCCTCCTATAGGGGTGGAAGCTCCGTCCATTGCTGGAGAAGTAGTATGAGGCCTTAAAGCCACCTAGCACCCCGACACAAAAGGCATTAGAGAACCAGTCATGGGCTCATGCTAATTCATAATTCTTGGCATATCCTGGGCCCTCCAATGAGCCATGGCCTTGGCTGATCCTGTAACGTGTCTGTGAAGCTTATTCCAGTCCTGCAATTCAGAGCCAGAAAGATAACAGAATGCATGGTAATACTGTTGAAGTACATAGGTAATACCGAATGTTCTTCATGCAGTGCAGGGTCATTTCCTTACAGCACTTACAAGTTACACACAATGATTTACTCTTATCTCGCTACACATTGTGAAGGAAAGCCCAGCTCCAAAGCAATGGCATGATCCTCCCCATTGGCACTGATAGAATTACTTGAATGTACTCTATAGCATGAGGAACAGTTTAAAGTCAGTCCCACCACCGTCCCTTCAATATGCTAGCTGCCAACTTTGTTACGTTACCCATCATCCGTAATCCTCGTCCCAGTCTTTACGAGTTGAGTCCCGCCTCCCAAACAGACCTACTAGCATGTATAATTAAACTAAAAAACAACATTTTATCTTTCTGCCAATTGCAACATCTTATGAACCTCCTGTTCCCTCCACTCCTCCTATTTAGTTTTCCGTTGCTTACAGGACTACGAGGTACTCATTGTATATATTTATTTCATTTTTCTAGGATTACTGTTTTTTTTAACTTACTTGTAACCACTCTGCTGGGTTTAGCAGCATATTTCAAGAGATGCTGATCCGAATGCTCTCCACTCATGTTGTCGTGTAGTTCCTATATATAACCTATACAGAATCTGCGCGTTCAGATAACATGAACTGTGGGCTTGGTGGCAGACTGACTCTGAACACCCCCACCGAAAATGTTAGCCTGTTTGCATTAGATAGCTCACAGTGCCACTAGTGTCTCCTCTTATCGGGGAGAGAATAGTTTCTGGCAACCTCAGACCATGACAACCCTGATCCCTCAGGATCGTGGAAACAATGTACTACTTTTCGCTCAGTCACTCGCGCTCACTTGTTCGGTCTCAGAGAGTTACACAGAAGAAACAGTCGGGCGTGTTACAAGAAGTATTTATGGCACAGTTGTTCTTCTCGTGTAAAATAGATGTGCTGCAATAATTGGTAGACAGTAGCAGATATATATAATCAGCAGTATTGTGAATATAAATGGATAGTACAGTTCTACCATTTTGCAATAATCATAAATGCATACAATGATATAAAATACAGGATAAAAGTGAACGTACTCCTACGATGCCTGTCTAGATGTACCTAAGTGTACCTAGCATGTGAGTAGGTGTGAAGTCAAGAATCCCTCTAGGATTTAGTCGAACCCCATTACCTGAAGTGTGAGAATGTAGGAGCCCTTCTTGGTCACGAGTTGGACACCCCGCGAGGGATGTTCAGACCACTGTCAGCTGGAGCGTCTGCATGCAGGAGCCTCAGTGTCTCTGGTCAGTGTGTCGGCCTGGAAGTCTCGGTTCCCTCTAACTAACACTTGCAAGAGATGCTGTATTTATACAGAAAGTATCTAGGGTTCCTTTGTCCCTTGTTGCTTGTATTAGCCATTGTTGGATTTGAGGATGACGTATGGGATGAACCGTGTACGTAGATATGGGGAGGAAGGTGGTGTAGCCCCAGCCTGGTTTCTAAGAACCCTTATGAATATTCATTCATACTGTGTGAGTCTATTGATGGAGTTATAGGACTCTATTGTTTAGGAGAAACCCTCCTTCTGCACCCAGGACTAGAACTAGGTAAAGGTTCAATCCTAAAAGGCTCGTTACAGTGTAGTGTAGGGGAGGTAATGTAGGTGAAAGGGTATGATGTTACCCGGGCCTATATTAGGGTACCTATATGGAACATAACAATGTGCTGGGCCTGGGACAGGAAGAGTTCTATCGCACAGAAGGCGACCGAGCGGTGTTGGGTGAGAGAGACACAGCACAGACCACTGACACGTTTGTGTGTGGAAAAGGCCACTTTTATTGAAATATAAAATTCCTGGGCATTTTGCCTTACAAAACTAAAGCCTCACTATACTAAAACGTCATCTATATGTCCTCCTGCCCCCTACCCCTACTCCTTAATGTCCCAACCCCCCACATAACCTAATTCTGCAACTATCTACCTTCTACCATGCTGCACTTCTGCAATTTGTGACCTTTTTACGTCTCCTACAGCTTATCACTGCATATATTAACATCTAACTCAATTAATTTCCTATAGTGTAACCTTTAACTTTCTTACTCGTTCAGGTGTGATCTTGTTCGCACCCTCCCTTTCAGCCTTGTTCGCTGATGGCAACAACAATAAAATCAGCTAAACCCATGCAAACTTCTTGGGCAACCGCATCTGTACCTGTCTCAAAGCGACAACAATACAACAGCACTCGCCCCTGTGCACCTGTTCCGGCCAAAAGCACCCAGTGGGATCCGCTGCCACAAAATCTGAATTGCATCCCCATAAGCAAACAACCCAAAAGGAGTGGGTGGGTGGGCCAAAAAGGATTTTATAGCCTGTCCTGCCTACAGCTGGCCATTAGGTCACCTTACTACAAAATGGTGGCAAAAAGCCCAAAAGAGGTGAAATAACCCCTTTGGGCAACCACCTTTTACGGAAAGTAGCCCAAAAACTATTGGCAGTCCTCTGGAGAATCATCTCAGGGGGCATACCTCCCCTTGGTCGGCTGTCCCCCACACCGGTATTGGGTGAGAGAGGTGCAACACGTACCACTGACATGTTTCTGTGCGGAAAAGGCCGCTTTTATTGAAATAGGTGCACATTTTTCCTGGGCATTCTGCCTTACAAAACGAAAGCCTCACAACACAAAAATGTCACCTATATGTTCTTCGTCCCTCCCACACCTAAATGTCCCAACCCCCCCACATAACCTAAACCTGCAACTATGAATAAATGAATGAAACAATTTATTAAGCGCAAACTTATGCCTAGAGGAGTCTTGGTGCTGAAAGACGGGACAAGGAAGCACAGTTCTGGTCTCCTAATTCTGTACAAAAAGCCAGGTTTTCAGCGACTTTCTAAAAACAGGCAGGGAGGAAGCTGTTTTAAGTTCAGGCGGCATACTATTCCAGAGTAGAGCTGTGGACCTGAAGACGCTTCTGCTACCCCAGGTGGTTCTTCTAAAGGAAGGAACCACCAGGTTCTTGGCATAGCTTGAACGAAGGGTCCTACTGGGAGTGTACCACCTCAGGTTGTTCTTAAAATAAGAAGTGCCATGCCTATAAAGGGTCTTGAAGCCCACACATAGAGCATTAAAGACAATATGCTCCCTAGCCGTTGAAACTTCCCAACATTTCCTTCAACTATAGCAAATACAAGTCCATACCATACCATGAAAGATTTACTCTATCCCCACGAAAAAACTCAACATTCTCGTACCGCAAATCTGTTTGTTCAATCCTGCCAAAACCTTCCTCTCTACAGAAAGACCTAATCTTCCTATTCATTTTTCACTTAGCTTTGTTGATAGCTGCCTGCTTATTGGTCCTCTGCCAAATTCTCCTAGGGATAAATTCTGTCCAGACCACAAAATACCCTGACATCTGCTGCTTAATTTACCTCATGGCTTTTTTCGTAGCATGCAACAAAGCCTGGCCTTTCTCAACCACCAAATCGTTTTCACCCAGATGGAGCATCAAAATATCAGAGCACTTTCTACCCCTCAAAAATCTGTTCAAATTTGCCAATAAGTCTTTCCAATGCATGCCCCTTTTGCCATGCCAATGTACAGAAAATAAACGAGAATCGAAGACCAAATTCACTCTCTGTCCTCTTCCCACTGCTTGCCTCTCCGCCCGTTTTACAAATGAGTGGCCAATGATCGAGATGGATAAGTCCTCGGCCTCAGAGCCTGGAACCAGACCTGCAACAAATGATAACAAAGAAAGAAAGGCTGAACTTAATTCTCAACAATCCCCTCCTTCCGCTCTCATGTATCTCTTAAGAAAATCAGATGTCCACCTCCCCAACTGCATGATGTGTTCTTGACTACAACCCCCACCTGCCCGCCTCCGTTGCTGCCCCAGTATGGAAAGAATGTGCCCCGTATTCTCCTGCTACCACCCCAAATGCAGCAACGCTTTTCACAGCACCACTAGCAATTGAAAAGCTGTCACCTGAGCACCACCCTCGTGCCAAAACACCCCCCACCGAGGTTCCCAGTATGGGCGCGCAATATGTGTCCCCACGCTACTGGGCAGTACAAGTCCACCGGATAAGCCTGCAAGACCACCTCTTTCCCTTAGACCTCGGATCCGTCTTGGACCAGTGTAACCATATCTCCAACTGGTTCTCCTGCCTCCTGCCTAACCACATCTTCCCAGGGGACACCTCGCAGGGGACACCTTGAACACCTCTGCCCCCCTAGAGTTCAGACACCCTAAAAGTGACAAAAAACATCCAGGTCATCAATGTAGCAAATAAGACTGCCTCCTCGCCAGAGGCGTTTTAAGGCATGGGCAAAATGGGCACTGGCCCGGGGTCCCAGCCTTTCAGGGGTCCCCTGATAGAGCCAGCTCTGTTCAGCAGAGAGTCTTGCCCTGATGACCTGGAATCATTCTTAAACAGATTGTTTTAATAACCATTTTCCTTTCATTTATATTTAATGTGGGTGATGTGTGAGAGTCTATAACAGCCATTTTGCAGAGAAAATTTGTGTTTCTGTTTCATGCAACATCCATAAAAAAAGTTTCTTTTAGATCAAAACAGGAGCGTGCATATGAGAAATGGGAGGGTGTCACAGAGATCATTTGCAGTAATATACTGAGCCGCTGCTGTGCTACAATATTGAAAACACACATCACTGTTCCTGAATATTAGATGTAAACACATTTAGAATGTTGATGAGTGTGCCAGCGCACTGTCATTGACCTGGCCGAAGAGGCCATGAAAGCGCTGACAATGGATCATAATAAATTCAAAGCTGTTCAGAATAGGGGCCCCTAAAATCTGTTTGGCCCAGGGCCCCCAAAATCCTTAAGATGTCCCTGCTCCTCACCCCCAGTACAGTCTACCAGCAGATGTTGAATCACCCTGCCAAGCAATTGCCAAGTAAGGGGCTTCCTCCTCAGCCCTGCATGTCCCTGTTCCCTAGCTCAACCTTCCAGTATCCTCTTTCCCAATTCTCCCACTGACGGCGCGTAGCTGCATAACAACTTTCCCATGAAAGCAATGCCTGCCAATTTTCCTGCAAAGGTCACTCGTGAAAGCCCCTTCTCTGTCGTAGCCATAATAAATTGGACCACATCCAATCTACTCCACGCCGCCGGTCTCCGTCGAGCACCTATTTCCAAAAAGTCTGCCCAAGCCTGTGTATATGACTTCCTTTTAGACTCAGCCAATGACCCTAACACCAGCTGTAACATCCTTTGTTTCCTACTGTCCAAAGCTCCTTTGGCATTGGCGTTTTGTTCCTGTGTGCCTCCATAACCAGCCCATGGAATCTCTCCCTCTGTGAACGAGACAAAGCATCCGCAAGGTCATTGTCCACCCCCAGAACATGCAGTGCTGTAAACAAAATGTCATGCTACAAACATCTGAACACAAAAACTCATAACAGTTTCAGCACTTGGGCATCCTTGGCTGACTGCCTGTTCACAATTTGCACCACTGCCATGTTTTCAAGCCCAAACAGTACCTTCCGATGTACCAGCTCTGAACCCCTCATCAAGACTGCCATCACCAGCGAGAAAAATTCCAGAAAGGTAATACTACTACCCCCATGTTTCCAAGCTGCTGGCCATTCCTCCACACACCAACGTCCTGCCAGTATAGTCCAAAACCCATACTGCCTGCCACATCAAAAAATATCTGCACATCTCATACCGTCTCTCCTAGACCACGTAACGGGATACCATTGAATAAGTCGAGAAAGAAACGCCACATGTGCAGATCCTCTCTCACTCCCGCTGATAACCTCACTTGAGGATGGGGTAAAGACAAACCGGACAGTGACAAACCCAACCTCCTACAAAAGTCCCAGCCTGCCCTTACTACCCTGCAAGCAAAATTGAGATAGTCAAGTAGCCCTTGTACTTACGTAACCTTCACTTTAGCCTTTCCCAACATGCTATCTAACAGCAAATGAATCATCACCTTGTCTAGAGGTAAACGTATTTCCATGGCCACCAAATCAATTTCAATCCCCAAGAATGACAGCACCATACTGGGACCCACTGTCTTGTCTGGGGCTAGAGGTACCCCAAATCCCTGAGGAGCTCCTGCAAAATTAACAACAGCCGCTGGCAGTCAGCCGAGCTGAGTGGACTTACAAAAAAGAAATCGTATAAATAATGTGTCACAAAAACATACCCTGTGGACCAAGTAAACACCCACTGCAAGAATGAACTGAAACGCTCAACTCGAGCACAAGATATGGAACACCCCATTGGCAACACCTTATCTACATACCACTGGCCATTAAACTGGATCCCCAGCAGTTGGAAATCATCAGGTTGGACCAACAGCAACCGGAAAGCTAGCTTAATGTCGCTCTTGGCTATTTCTGCTCCTCTGCTCACCTTTTCCACATGGGACATTGCCACATCCACTGAAGTGTATGACACTGATGCCAGCGCTTCCGATATGAAATCATAAACCTATTTCCCAGTGGGCCAGGATATATGTTGGATCAATCTAAAGTGTCCCTTCTGTTTCTTAGGAACAACCCCTATAGGTAACGCATTCAAATCAAATCATTGGCCAATCGTCAAAGGGGCCTTCCATCCTGTCCTCCTGTATTTCTTTCTGTAACTTGTCCTGTACCACCTGGGCATGTTCACGTACTGACTTCAAATTGTCCGCCCACCATCGTTCCCATGGGCCATCATACCCCAGTCTAAACCCCCAATGAAACCTCTCCTTCAGCACCCTGGCGTCTTCCTCTCGATCATAAAACTTCAAGCAAAAATCCAACCTCTCCAGCTTAACCGGCGTATGAGCCCTTCCACACAGGTCCCTGTGTTCCCCTACCTCCTGTAACACGTTGTTTGTACAGAGTGCTGAGAACCCGGGCCCCCTTGCTGCTGTTGCCACTGTCCAGTGTGTGCCTCCTGATACCCTCCCGCAGACCCAATGTAGTGTATGAGGACAAGTCTCCCAGCTCAATTTGAGCAATCATACCTGAACTTACAATATTCTCGTGAGTATAAACCCTTGTTGAAATCCCAACATCCTACCAGTGTTCCTCCCTGCCCTTTTGCTGCAGCTCCCCCACCCCATCCCCGGGTGGAATGTCCTTGAAAGGGCCGATTCACTATGGGCAACCCACTGGCCATAAATACTGCTTTCCCGAACTATGCTGCCACAAATTGGAGTCAATCTCCCCCATTTTGCTTCCGAGTCCAGCACCATACAGCCTCGAAACTCATCATTGTACTGCACCCATGCATATCCCCGTAAGTGATCTGTGGCTTCTGAATCACTTCCATGTATTTGAACAGAGCAAGTCTGCGTTCGGGAAACTTCTCACAATAAAAGCTAATGTAAATCAAAAAAATGCCGTCCAAATCTCAATAGTCATTGGCACACTGAGCCGTATTGACAACTCATCCTCTTCCTGCTTTGACCCTTCCTGTGACCCTTCCTTGACCCTCAGCTCCCTGTGTAATATTTTCAACATTTCTACGTATTCCCCTTTCCAGATCTTTTCTTTTATAGACAGCATTAGATATGCCCCCAGAGGCTTTTTTACTCCCATGTATGGTAGCTTTTTTATTTTTTATTCCTTACTTCCATTTTGTGAGTTGCAGTTTACCTGTGCCCCAGCAAAGTCCAGGAAGTGGTAAGGAGGCAGACTAGTGCTGTCTCTTTCCTAAAATTTAAAAAGCGATTTTCCCTACCCGTGATTGCATCATTTTTTTTCTTTTTTATTTAACTGTCTCTGCTTGTGGTTGTTACAGTTTAAAAAATTTAGGGCATATTAGCAAGACCCACGTTAGATTATCGCCGCTTTAGCGGCAGGAAACTGCCGCTAAAACGGCGATAATGGGCTTGCTAATATGCGTTATGGAATTCAATAGAAGCCCAGGTTAGATGTGCAGGACATCTAACCTGGGCTTCTATTGGAATTCTATAACGCATATTAGCAAGCCCATTCACGCCGTTTTAGCGGCAGTTTCCTGCCGCTAAAACGGCGATAATTTTAACGTGGGTCTTGCTAATATGCCCCTCAGTTTTAACGTGCCCGTGATTGCATAATTTATCCCTGTTTTGTGCTCAAACTTGTGGTTTTTACCTGCCCGTGACTGTCTACATTTAACCTGGTGAATTGTGGGATTTGCAGTCCAAACTCTGTAGTTTTTCCCTCTCATTCCCTGTGACTATCAGTTTTTCCCTCCAAATTTCTCCTTTGCTCTGTGCTAAGACCTGTATGTTAAGCAGTCTACACCCAGCTCCCATTTTGTGTTAGCAAGTGAGTGAAACCAGCCCCCATTTGCCCCCTAGCAACAGGGATCTTCTACATCAGAGGGTGCTCTGAGACAGCAGTAATCTGCTGTGAGCTGTTTAAACTGTGTCTTTTTTTGTTTTAAATTTCTTTTATTGAATTTCAAAAACAAAACGAAGGATAAGCCAACAGATGGCACACATTCTTCGGAATGCAATCCGGCATTGTGCATATCATAACGAACAGGGAAATATAAGAAAAAGAGAAAAAGGAGAAAAAAAAGGGGAAAGAAGAAAAGAAACACCCCCCTCCCCCCACCCCCCCCTATGTTCCGCTTCCAAGTGTGACAGGATGGTAACATGAGTCTGCGCAGGACAGAGCTAGTGTGGGTCCCTACTTCATCGTGGCGTGTGGGTCGGCGGTGCCTGGCGGGTCAGTCAAGCGAAGGAGTCTAAGATACTTGGGGCATGTGAGTTCCGTGAACTCCGTCGTTAGAAGTGCAAGGAAAGGCTCCCAAAGGTCCGAGAAAGAGGACCCTGGGTAGGCCAGGGAAAGTGAGATTTTTTCCATACCCAGGATTCCCCACATGCGATGTAGCCAATTAAGCCGGGTAGGCACAGTCTTCGTGCCCCAGTGGGCCAGAATGCTCTGGACCGCCGCACCCAGTGCGAGAGCAATTTGCTTCCTCGACGGGATCGAAGAGGGAATGTAAGAGAATTCGGGAGGCCCAGCAGTGTGTACGCCGGGAGCGCGGCAGCTGTGTATCGAAGTATAAGTCAATGTCATCCAGTACGTGTTTCCAATATTCCCCTAGTTGCGGACAATCCCAAAGCAGATGTGTGAGCGTGCCAAGAGCACCACATGCTCGCCAGCATAGTGGGCTACGGGACGGGTTACCCCGATGCAATCGTGGGGGGTCAGGTACCAGTAGGTAGCTAATTTAGTGGCTGTCTCAATTGAGGACATGTTGCGTGCGGTGTGACGCGCCCTATAGTAAATTGTGGCCCATTCCTTCTGCGTTAGTTCCCGGCCCAGCTCCCCTCCCATCTCCGTTGTCCCGGTGTCTTCCCGGCCACCAGGGTCGGTCTGGCGAACTTATACAGGTCGGATGTCAAGCGAGCATCCGTGTGGCGAGTAAGGAGCCACTTCTCAAAAGAGGTAAGTCGTCTCTCCGCACCCTCGCGTACCGAATCTTGAAGCACCCAGTGCCGAATCTGGAGATATCTATATCTCTCTACTTCCGGCATGTCATGATCCCTACGGAGGTCCGCGAAGGATCGGGGTCCATCAAGGTCGAATAAATGCCCCAGCGATCTACACGATTCGGTGTTCCAGTGGCGAAAAGCCGCCTCATCATGTCCAGGGGTGAAATCCGGATGCCGCACAATAGGCGTAATAGGGGAGGGGTGCGTAGATAGACCTCTAGCCCTCATCACTCTGTCCCAGGCCTTGAGGGTGGGCCCGGTCACCTCGGAGAGGTAAAGGTTGCGAGGCCTCCTCCCGAGGGAGGAACGGGACCCCCCAAAGGGGCCGGCCAGCAAGAGAGCGATCCATAAAAAGCCAATGCTTTTCGGATTCCGGGCGCGACCATTCCACCAGCACCCTCAGCTGGGCCGCCCTCCAATACGTCACCAGGTCCGGGATTCCGAGCCCCCCCTCGACCGGTTGGCAATACGCAAGATCTTTGCTCATGCGGGCCCGTTGGTCACGCCAGATAAAATGATGGATGGCACATTGCAGGGAGTGCAGTACCCCAGAGGGGGGAACCAATGGCAGAGAGTGAAAGAGATAAAGAATTTGAGGTAAAATCACCATCTTCACTGCCGCCACCCTCCCCATCCAGGACAATGCGTAGGGCCTCCACTTCCGGAGTGTCTCGCAAACCCGGCGAAGCAACGCAGTGTAATTAAGCGACTTAGTGGCCGCAATAGTCGTGGCTAAGTGCACCCCTAGGTATGGGAGAGACTCGTGGGTCCATTGTATTGGGAATGAGTTCTGTAGATGCTGCAGCGTGTCCGGAGCCAAAGAGAGTGCGAGTGCCTGAGATTTATTCACGTTAATTTTAAACCCCGAGACTGAAGCAAAGCTGTCCAATTCCGCCATAAAGGCCGGGAGAGACTCTCGAGGCTTTTCCAGGCTAGCCACCACATCGTCCGCGTAGAGGCTAATTTTATGTTCCGTCTGCCCGAAACGGGTACCCCGAATGTCCGGGTCCTCCCTAACTCGTTGTGCCATCGGCTCCATATAGAGAGCGAAAAGAAGGGGGGACAGGGGGCAACCCTGCCGCGTCCCCCTCCCGATAGGGAGTGCACGCGAAGCGGTCCCATTTACCCGCACCGTAGCTGTGGGAGCTGCATAGCTACAGAACACCCACTGAACAAACCGGTCTAGGAGGCCAAAGTGCGCGAGCGTAGCCCGGAGATAGGGCCAATGGACCCGGTCAAACGCCTTCTCTGCGTCGACCGAGAAGACCATGCGCTCCGTCGGGAAACGTTCCGAACGGTCGACAAGGTGCAAGAGTCGCCTGGTGTTGTCCGAGCATTGGCGATTAAGGACAAACCCGGACTGATCTGGATCAATCAGCCCAGGAAGGTAAGGAGACAACCGCTGCGCCAAGATGCCCGTAAAGATTTTCAAATCTACATTTAGGAGTGAGATGGGTCGGTAAGACGCGCAGTGTTTGCGATCCTTACCTGGCTTAGGTATTACCGTAATCAAAGCCTCCAGCATCGAGGGGAGAGCGTCGGCCCAGAAGGGGTGCCCAGAGCGTTAAAAGCCGAGTCAAAAGCGGCGCGAGGGTAGGGCAAAAGGTTTTATAAAACTGAGATGAAAAGCCATCTGGTCCCGGAGATTTGTGGGACTTCAACCGGGAGATGGCTGTAATGACCTCCTCAAGGCGGATAGGGGCTTCCAAGGCTGCAGCTTGAGCCGGGCCCAATCTCTCCGTCCGAGCCCCTCCAGGTATCTCTCCACCCCTCCGACGGCAGGGATTGTCCCGTGTATAGATCAGTATAAAAGCGCCAAATGCTTCTGCAATGTCGGTGTCTTCAACCAGGCTCCCCTGTGAGGGTCTAGTATTTCCGTAACGCATGTGGATTGTCGCTGCACCCGCAGCTTGTTGGCCAGCAGTCTCCCGCACCTGTCCCCCCCACGTAAAAAGCGTGTTTCAGACGTAAGGCCGCGTACTCCGCCCTGTCATTGTCAAGCCCTGCGAGCTGAGCTCGAGCAGCCTTAAGCTGTCTCCAGACTCTAGGAGCCCCAGTCCTGTGGTGTATACGCTCCAGTTCAGTCACCTCTCCCATAAGTCGTGCCCTCTTCTCCCGTCTAGTCCGATTGTCCGCCGCTGCAATGCCCAGAAGCTCCCCCCGAACCACTGCCTTCAGGGCTTCCCACAGGGTCGTCACCTGTGTTGCAGAGGTGTCATTAATAGCTAAATATGTGGCGATGCAAGATTCTATTTGGGAGACAACAGAGGGGCGCTGCAGCATAGTCTCTCGCAAGCGCCAGAACCTGCGCGCTGGCCGGAGTTTCGGGATGTCCAAGGTCACGTGCGTCGCTGAGTGATCAGACAGTGGGCACGGGTTGATATCCGCTGAGCGCAAGCGCTGTGTAAGTGCCGCGGATGTGAGTATATAATCAATCCTCGCATATGATTTATGGGGGTGCGAGTAGAATGTATAGGCACGCGTGTGTGGGTGACGGAGCCTCCAAGTGTCTGTGAGTCCCGCCTCCTGCAGCAAGCGCCTACCCGAAGCAGACAACATCCCTGTCTGGTGCCATCGCTGCGCTGACCTATCTACAGAATCATCAAACGCAAGATTAAAGTCCCCCCCCAAGAGAAGGGACCTATCCGGGACCGATGAGATCCCCTGCACCGCCTCCCGCAAGAAGCTCTCTTGGCCCTCATTCGGGACGTAGACGGAGGCGACTGTAAACTGGAATGAACCCACTGTAAAGGAGTAAGCTAACAGCCGCCCCTGCAACTCGGCTTGTTTATCCCCGGGGTGGCCGGGGAAGCTATGGGACACTAAGACTGCCACCCCAGCCTTCTTACTGGCTAATGAGGAGAAGTATTGGTGTGGGAACGCCCTGGAGCGCAATCTGTGTGTATCTGCTGGCACTAGGTGGGTCTCCTGAAGGAGACATATATGGGCCCCAGTGTTCTCTAGGTAGGACAGGACTGCCCGTCTTTTAACTGGGTTATTAAGTCCCTTGACGTTCAGGGAAACAATCTTAATGGTAGACATATTAGAAGTAAGGAAGGGAGGCTATCCCCACCCCCAGTGTCCGCATCTACCCGGCCCGCCAAGAGGAGACACAGAGTACCAAGGAGCCACTGAGGCAATGTAAGAAGGGAGAGGAAAGAAAGCCCCAAAATAAACAGAAGGAAACAAAGAACAACTGGTCTCAACAGGAGATGTCGGTCATTGTCCTGGGCAGTCAGCCCCATGGAGGAACGTGAGACGGACTGTAGGGGTCACCCGCCGCCCCCACCCTTCCCCGAGCCCAAGAAGGCCAAGCATTATACAGTCCAGCGCTTCACTAAGGAAGATGCTAATAGGACCCCATCACCTCATTGATCTGCAGCATCGTCCTCCGCCAATGCACTGATCACCGCCTTGCGTTCGGCTGCCATAGTCTCCGGGTCAGGACCCGCCGGCGGGGAGGTCCTCCCCACCCGCCGCCAGCGGGCCGACGAAGCACTCCTGGGCCTGGTCGACTCTCTCTCCGGGGGTGTGGACATCGCGTCCGGAAGCTTTAGAAGTGTTGTCACCTCTCTGAGGGAACGAACCTGACGCAGCCTGCCCTCCCACCTGAAGATCAGGCGGAATGGGTGTCCCCACGAGTAGGGGATCTCCTTGGCTCGAAGGAACTCCGTGGCGGGCTTGAAGTCTCTCCGCTTCTGCAACGTAGAGGCCGCCAGATCTTGGAACAGGAGAGGTCTACTTGTTTGGAACTCAAAGGGGTGCTTGGTACGGGCCTCCCGGAGGATCCGCTCCTTGAGCTGATAGTCATGGACGCACGTGAGGATATCCGGAGGAGGGGCGTTCGAAGGCCTCCGGGGCCCGACTCTATGTGTCCGGTCCAGTTTTATGCGCTGGTCAGGGGGATCCCCAAGAATGTAGCGAAACAGTCCCACCACAAATCCCTCAATGTCATTTCCCTCCAGGCCCTGCGGAACCGCACGAATCCGAATGTAGTTCCGCCGGGAGCGGTTCTCCAGGTCCTCCGCATGGGCCTGGAGGTCGATGTGCTGCTCCTGGAGACGGATCACTTCCTGCTGTAGATGATGCACCTCTTCGTCCCGGGCCGTTGTTTGCGTCTCAAGGTCATCCACCCGTTCTCCCACAGAGTCGATGTCCCGGCGCAGCTCCCGCAGATCTGCCGCCAGCTCCTTCTTCATTGCGTGGAATTCACCGGTAAGGGTGGCGAAGAGGGACTCGAGGACACCCCTCGTGACAGGGCCGTCAGCATCACCTTGCTCCTGCCGGCTTGGTGAGTTCCCCCGCGCTGGGGTCGACTCGGTTGTAGATTTGAGCAGAAGCTCCCTGACAGAGCGCTCCTTTCCGCGCCTGGCCGCCGCCGCCATCACGCCACGCGTGGAGTAATGTCAACAGGGCTATACGTCCGCTACCTCCAATCTCCGTATTGCTGGTCAGGGGACCCCTCCCCCTCCGGATCCTCGTCGCGTCCCAGGCCACCCGCTCAGCACTCAAGCGCACCGGGCACTGGGCACTGCTGGTCCCAAGGAGGGCGCGCCGCTCACCACCAGTCAGGCACGCCACCCCAGAAGTTTCTGTGGCTCTCAGGCTTTCAGAATCGCCACACGTGTGCCGCGGGGTACCCTCAACACCCCCAGGGCCGATCGCCCCGCTCCTCAGCTCCACCAGCCGCCGCCAGTCCCACGCAGCTCCATAGGGCGGTAGGGGCCAAAGACCGTAGCTCCTGGCTCCCACGCGGCGTCCCAGCAGGCCGCTCGGCCCCACCAGAGCACTGTCCACTGGTGCCCACAGCCTCCGGACCCGCAGGCCCGATCACGCAGCTCCCGAGGTGCCTCTTCCACCGCCTCAGGGACGGCCCTGTCGACACCAGCGTCCCCTCTTACCCGTCACCACTCAGGACCGGGGGGGCCCCCTCAGCTCCTACAGCAGATCGCGCCTCAGCTGGGCCACACACCTTCCACCAGCGTTGGCCAGGGACACCGCCGCCCAGCCGCTCCGCAGCCCCCTTCACCTCCGGGGACTTGCGTGCACTCCCCTCAGGGCGTCAGGGAGCACACAGTCAATCGGCCGCCCGACTCCCGCAGCCGCCGCCAGGGAGCCTCCGCTCAGCACCTTTCTACTCCACCCCTCCGCACCACACTGGTCCGCGATGGCTGACGCGGGCCGCCTGCCCCCGGACACCGGCCAGCACGCACCTCCAGTCTCCCAGCCCGGCAGGCAGTCGCCGCTGACGGGGCACCACAGCAACCAGCCGCCCGCGTCCCCCGGCAGGACAGGCAGGTCCGTCAGCGGCTTCCAGCGCGCCGTCCACCAGCCATAGCCAAACTCGTCTCGCTGTGCGCCGGGGCCGGATTCTCAGGCCCACCACGGGGGCCGCTACCCGCAGCTCTGGAGCGGTCGCTACAGCTGCCAGCAAGACGCCGCCGCCTCCACCTTCCGCCGGGACCCTCACGGGAGCTCGGGGGTCTTGAGCGAGGCAAATTCAGCGGCGCCGGTGTGATTAATAGGCTCGGGCCCGGGATCCAGGCAGGAGCGACGGGTAGGTACGTCCTACACGGTCGCCATCTTGGCCACGCCCCCCTTTAAACTGTGTTTTAAAGGGATTGTGCACTTCGTTTTTTGGCTAAGAGAGTGAGTAAAGTTTTATACAAACAGTATTGTTAGAGGACAAAGTTTGTTAGGCCCTTACCTGCAGAAGTCCAAAGTGTGGATTGAGCCTGTCTGTCTCCTAGGAGATTCTGAATAGAGGAGCAGCTTCCAACTCCCAGGCCAGCAAACCTTGTCTGAGGTCGCTGGGACCTTATATAGTCTGCTATTGGTTGTTACATGTGTGCACTGATTGGTGGTTGTATCTGGTGTCTCTATTGGATTAGGGTTAGTGTTCTCATTGCTTGGGTATTTGAGCGTTCTGATTGGTTTCTGGGTGTGTGATTCAATCAAAGTAGGGTTGGTACTAGGGCTAGGGTTAGGCTTTTTATTGGAAGTAGGGACTAGGGCTTCCTGTGTGATTGGTTGTTGGGACTAGGGCTAGGGTTAGGCCTTCTATTGGAAGTAGCGATTAGGGCTTCTTGTGTGATTGGTTGCTGGAGTAGGTGTGGGACTAAGACTAGGGTTAGACTTTCTATTGGAAGTAGGGACTAGGGTTTCCTGTGTGATTGGTTGTTGGGACTAGGGTTGGGACTACAGCTAGGGCTAGGGTCTCTATTGGATGTAGAGATTAGGGTTTTTGTACCTGATTGAGTGCTTGGACTAGGGCTAAGATTGGTTGTGAGGTCCTGGTCTCGTATTGGTTCTCGATTTTAGGGCTAGTGTTGTGATTGGATAGGGTTAGGGCTAGAGTTCCCATTGGCTGAAGGGGTCACCTGACTGCTAAGGCTATAAAAGGCCAAGGCTTAGGGCATCTCAGCCCGGGCGTCGAGGCTAAGGGTGTAGAGGACATGTGCATGTGCCTGTTTGATCCTGTTAGAGACTGGTCAGGACCAGGCCCAGAAATGCTGCCCATTTTCTCTTTCAGTAATACACACCCTACACCATCCACAAACAGAGTAACACACTCACACCAAATGTACACCACACACTTACTACAAACTAGCCCTATGCACAAATCAATGTACCAGCATACACTGCAAAACCACACAAACCACGCCTAAATACCATTCTATCCCAACTACCACACATTTCCACCATCACCTAAGAACAGTGCACAACTCTATCCTATACCACTAACCAATCCACTCATCACTAACACAACCAAAATCCGTACCATACTTAACTACAACCCATCCAGACACACACTCCCCACTCTAATTACTCCTGACAGACCACCTTTTAACATTAACAAACCCATACTCAGTCTTCCATCATTTGTCCAACCAACAGCCTCCTCTTCTTTCTACCACAATAACACAACACAACACTTACATGCCACTGCACCACACATTTTAACTCTGGCAGCAAACAGCTCTAAAACAAACAGTCTCAAATCTACTTCATCCCCTCCTACACACAACATACACTCTACTCACAAACACATCACCACCCCCTTTACCTTACAAATTCCACTGATAAACAATAGTATACAAACAAATCCATCTGATGAAACAAATACATCAGCAACTCTTCACTATTCCTCAAAAACAAAACATATCACACACATCAGCACAACAAAATCTCTCAAGCACAACACCTCATAATACTTACAGCCACAAAATACAATCATACACCCACCTTTCAAACTACACAAAGGAACAAACCACAATGCCAAGCTTTCTAACTTCCACCACACCTAACACACATACAGCCCTCTCTTCCAACAGCCTCTCATCCATTGGACAATTTAGAAGCTTACTACATGACCCACATGCTGCACCAACACCACTGACTCATACACCTTCCGCCCTAAACATACACAAACAATATAAGCAACGTGCCACACATCACAACTTTGCTTCTCCATGTCTACTGCACAACAAGGTTACACCACAAAAACAACACAGCACACCAACTCACTCTCAAACACCGTCTCCACCACCTACGCACGCAGACCCATCAAAATGCCTTCTTAGCCTGCTGGACGAGGAACACATTAACATAACATAACATAACGTGATACAGAACAGCTACACGATTGCTCTCCTAATACAGATAATACCAGCACTAAAAACACACCTGCTACTAACCCACACAATACTGATCACTCTTCTGCAAAACAAAGTCTCACTGTCACCAAAGCACATTCTCTAAACTGTCTACTAATAAATGCTCGATCACTCTCTAAAAACAAACATCACATCTGCGACCTTCTCACCGATGCAAAACCAGACATACTATTCATAACTGAATCATGGTTGGGAGATGATATGGCTCCAGTCCTGCATGAAGCCATTCCTCTACGCTATCAAACGATCACCCAAAATCATATAGGCAAAAAAGGAGGTGGTCTAGCTGTTGTGTTCAGGCAAACATTACATATCACTAAAGTTGACGACATCTCCATAAAGAATTGTGAGGCTCTTCTCACAAGATGCAATCCTACACCGTCTTCCTCCTGTAACTTCCTGCTCCTTTACAGACTTCCACCTAGCAAGGCGACATTCCCAGACACACTTCTAGACACGGTTTCAAACCTGATAACAATACACTCCAACCTATGCGTTCTAGGTGACCTCAACATTTGGTTTGACAAACCCAATATGACCCATCCAAAATCAATAATCAATGGCCTAGACGCACTAAACCTGCATCAGATTGTCCACAAACCCACACACATCGCTGGACATATCCTAGATGTCATTTTTGCTAATAACGAACTAGTTATCTTTCAAACTATAACTCCGGTCACATGGTCAGACCACCATTTGCTTGCTTTCCAACATAAAACAACACTAAGCAACTCACCTAAAACCACCTTACGTGCATCCACCTATCGACCATGGAACACTCAATTTGGAACACTTAGAAACACAACTAACATCCAGTACAGATCTGGAAACAATAAATTCTGTTCAAAAACTATATGAGTGGCTACAGGAAGCTTTTAATATCCCGATACCACTCAAAACCACACAACAGAACAAAAGAAAACAAGCACCTTGGAGAAATACAGAGATAAAAGACATAAAACTACAAATTAGAAAGCTGCAATGTGCCTGGCTCAAAACAAAACACAAACAAGACAAACTTCACCTACAGAAAATTAACAGATTATACAAATCAGCTATCAAAAAAGCAAAGAAAAGGTACTAGTCAGACAGAATTCAAAATGCTAAATGTGCAAATAAAGAATTCTATAAAATACTCAATGAATTTCGTAAACCAAATTGCCTAGAAGGAACTCATCCCGTTACTCAAGATTTCACAGACAGAAGTTAAAATCCTTGCCAAGGTGTTGGCCAACCGGCTAATCCCTATCATCTGTAAGCTCCTACATCCGGACCAATCAGGCTTTATGCCTGGCCGAAACACAGCGCTTAATCTTAGGAGACTACATGGGGTGATGGGGAGGATCAACACTATCCAAGAAGATGCCGCCTTGCTGTCATTGGATGCAAGAATGGCATTCAACACAATCGAATGGCCTTACCTATTTGCCCTCCTGGAACGCATGGGTTTTGGCCCCATATTTATAAAGTGGGTGAAACTACTCTACACAGAACCGACTGCCCAAATTGTCGTAAATCAGCATATCTCCCGGCGATTCCGACTAGAACGGGGAACCAGGCAAGGCTGCCCCTTGTCGCCTCTTGTGCTTGCCCTGATTTTGGAACCGTTAGCAACCTGGGTTAGGGGCGACCCCATGATCAGGGGGCTAAAATGGACCAAACATCACGAAGACAGGATCTCCCTCTATGCTGACGATGTTTTATTATATGTTGCGGCTCCTTCAACCTCCATTCACAGGATCCTCCATATCTTTGCAATTTTTGGCACACACTCAGGGTATACTATTAATTGGTCAAAATCCATATTATATATGCTTCGGGGCCCCCTACCGCGGATGCCCAAGGACATAACAGTCACGGTTGCAACTGACGGATTTAAATATTTAGGTATATATATAACTCTGCAGCCCTCCCAATTTTATGACGTTAATCTCAAGGCCCCCCTGACCAGACTCCATAATGATGTGCTCCATTGGCGCTCCCTGCCCCTGACTCTTCTGGGCAGGGCAGCGCTGTTTAAAATGTTGGCCTTACCTCGGTTTTTATATGTGTTGCAGAACACCCCTTACGAGGTCCCAGATTCGTATTTCACAAGCATAGAAAATGAAGTTAGAATCCTATTGTGGGATGGGAAAAACCCGCGTATAGCGACTCACAAACTGACAAGGGGGTGGTACGATGGAGGCATCGCATTGCCCGACCTTAAACAATATTATTGGGCCTCCTAACTCGTGGTGATCAACAAATGGGTTTATGCCTCGCCATCTGAACCGGCGTATCAGACGGAGAAGTGGTTAATGGGCCCGGGTGGCTATCGTAGGGCACTTTATTCTCACCCCAGACGCCAATGCCTCACAGGTCCCACGGCCCAAACAGTTGCAATCTGGCACCGTGCTACAAAAACACTAGGGTGGCACAAGAAAATAACGCTGGCTACGCCCTTATGGGAGACCGAGCAACTCGGCACGCTTAGTAAATGCCCGGGCTTCGACAAGTGGGATGTGATCGGCATCTCTTCGGTGGTTGATCTTTGGAAACGAAATGAGATAGTCCCATTTAGCAACCTACAAACAGAGTATCAACTGAACGAGGCGGGGACGTTCCTATATTTGCAGATACGCCACACCATAACTACCGCTGTAACAAGCGGCGAGGTCCTGCCCGAGTCATCCCCATTAGAGGATAGACTCTTAACGGAGCCCATGTCACGTAAAGCAATATCCCTCACCTACCGTAAATTAATCAATAACAAGCCAGATCCATTAGCACGTCTCCGGCAATTGTGGGAAACAGATCTTGGGTACTTAGAGGATGACGATTGGCACTTTCTTCCCCCAAAGAGGTGGCTATTCTAATGCGGCTTCGGCTAATCCAACTAAAAATCCTACACAGAACATATCTCTCTGCAGGCACACTGGTTAAAATGGGACAAAGAGCTGACTCGGAGTGCCTTAGAAGGTGCGCTGAGGAAGGCACATTCTTTCACACGATCTGGGACTGCCCGACTATCCGCCCATACTGGGAGAGAATTGTCTCCACGCTCAAGGACGTGGGTGGGAAAGATATCACCTGCTGTCCACGACTCTGTCTAGTGAACATATGGGAGGCCACTGACTTAACTCAGACAGAGCAGACGTGGGTCTCACTGGGGTTCACTCTTGCTAAGAGAAACATTGCTCAGGCTTGGGGATCTGAAGTTTTGCCAACATATCGGAGGCGGGCGGGCGAACGACATGGACAGTGCAATGATTGCAGAGAAAGAGGTGTTCAAACGTAGGGGCTGTCCTAAGAAATGGGATCGAAAGTGGGCCAAATGGAACACATCGAGAGGAGAGCTCTGTGTCTCCCGGGTGGAGGAACTGCATAGGGCAGGGGTGGGAAATGACCTGAGAGAAGATCACCAAGCTGAGGTGCTCAATTTATAAAGCTGCATTTAATCAATGTTATACTGCTGTCGTATTTAAAATGTTACATGGCCTCGCAATTACCTCACTGTACTGTCACAAATGTTCAATAAAAAGAAAATTAAAAAAAAAGATTTCACAGACAAACTGGCAAATCCTTACACGGACAAAGCAGACACGTTGGACTCGTACTTAAAACAGAGACAAAGCACCAGCACTAACCCTTTTACAATACAACAATCCAAGAATACTCTAACTCAGCCTCTCCGTTCCTTCCAACACATTTCACACGATGAATTTATGGACCTGGTCATAGCTAGCAGGCCTGCCGCCAGCACTTCTAACCCGTGTCCACCGCAAACTTTCAAGACAATTCTTATAACAACCTCTGCTGCCAATCCAGTAAGAAGAATCATCAACGATTCCTTAACTACCGGAATATTTCCAGAAGAACTCAAAAAGTCATACATACGTCCTTTACTGAAGGAAACAAACTAGGACCCGCTGAACCCTGACAACTACAGACCCATTACAAATGGACCTTTCCTGGGCAAACTGATAGAAAGAGCAGCGTTCGCCCAGATGTCACAATTCATTGAAGACAATGCCATACTTTCAGACTTCCAAACGGGATTCCGTCCGGGAAGAGGCACAGAATCTGCCCTCCTTGCCATCTGGGATGACCTGAAGAACACAGTTGACCGCAACGGGGTTGCTGCACTACTCCTCTTGGACCTCTCGGCTGCCTTTGACACAGTTGACCATGACACCCTGGTACAAAGACTCTACGAAGCCGGCATAGAGGGGACTGCTTTAGACTGGATCACGTCCTACCTTCGAAACAGATCTAATGTCATCCATACCCCACCTTTCTCGTCCAAACCGTACTCCACAAAAGCTGGGGTCCGTCAAGGCTCTATCATCTCGCCCATGCTTTTCAACATCTACATGAAGTCATTACCGGTACTGATCAATCAATTTCACCTCACGTGCTATAACTATGCAGATGACACACAAATACTCCATCAACTGGAATGCCCAAATACATTAGAAACTCGCCAATTTTCAGTTGTCTCAGAGCCGTGGATCAAAGGATGAAGTGGAGCCATCTCAAATTGAATGCTTCCAAAACGGAAATACTCACGTGTGGCGATTGGAAACATTATGACCCGCTTGCCGCCTGGCCTGATGAACTGGGATCACCGCCTAAAGTATCGAAGGAAGTAAGAAACCTCGGAATGACCATGGACTCCAAGCTGTCGATGAATGCCCAAGTGGACAAACTAGCAAGATCAAGCTTTGTTACTATAAAAACTCTGCGACAAATCTTCCCCCATTTGGGATTTCCACACAAGGTCTAAGCTACCATCTCCCTTGTTCTGTCCAAACTTGATTACGCCAATAGCCTCGACCACGGATCACCTTTAACGACTATGAAAAGACTACAGCGGATTCAGAACTCGGTTGCCAGACTGCTCTTGCATATCAAACCGCGAGACCACATCTCCCCTGCCTTGAAAGCCCTGCATTGGTTACCGGTTGCCAGAAGATCCACGTTCAAGCTGCTTTGTATCACCCACAAAGCGATATATGGAATGGGACCACTCTTCATCAGGAATAGGAACCTCTGCTCTAGAGTGGCACCTCGCCTCAAAATCCCAAGATACAAGAAAAAAACCATGGGTGGCACATCCTTCTCTGTTCAAGCAGCCAAAATATGGAACTCTATACCCCCCAACATAAGATCCACCGACAACCACCTTATCTTCAGAAAACTACTCAAGAATTGGCTCTTCCCCACATAAGCACCATACGCAAACAGAAAGATATAGCATGTCCCTCTGTATATAAGCATTTATTTGTACTATAGATATGTACCTATGTATGTGTATTGCTTTGTATAAACATGTCGATTAATTATGTTTAAAAAAAAAAGAATAAATAAATACATTTTTAAGTACAACACTTGAAAACCAGAGTTTATCGAATGCATCTATAATCTACTTATACTTACTTCCTTTATGCATCTATATACCTTCCATGTACTTGGATCTATGTATTTATTACTTTCCTCCCCCCCAAAAAAAGCATATTCAATGCACTACCCTATTTCTCACCCTATACCTCTACCAATATCTTTAATCTACATATACTTACTTCCTTTATGCATCTATAAACTTTCCATGTACTTATGGATCTATATATTTATTACTTTCTTCTAATTCAGCATATCCAATGCACAACCCAATTTCTCACCCTATACCTCTCTCAATATATCTTCTACTTCAACTCTCTGACTCATCTCAAACCTCGTTCTACTACTCTTTCCGATGCACTACCCTATTTCTCACTCTATACCTCTATCAATATATCCTCTACACCCACTCTCTCATTTATCTCAAACCCCATACCACTACTAAGACTCCCAAAATAGCCCTTTCTAGACTCTCCCCTACTCTACCCCTCCTTGCACCATCTGACACCTTTTTTTACTTTACTGATCCCCAAAACAAGCCTTTCTAAACTCTTCCCTCTGACTCTTCCCCTCCACATCCCTTTTTACTCATCCCAAGCCTCCCACTACTGCTATGACGTCCAAAGAAAAACCAACTAAATCCTTCACTCTTCTATCCCTCCACTATCCTTTAAAACAAAAAAAAACAATACCAGACTAACATGTCCACTTGTCAAATTTCATATTTCACTATACTAATTCACCACTAATCCTTTATGGGTCCCGAGTATCGTGCTACTAGCAGAAAAAAGCGCTTCAACACGTCAGTATATAAATGCAACCCTTTTTCCCTCTTCTATCCCTCCGCTATCCTTCTCAGTCCAAATAACTGACTAATATCCACCACTCAAATTACTTTTATATTTCACCATACTGATTCACCACTAATCCTTTATGGGTTGCGGAGTAGCGTGCTACTCGCCGAAAAAGCACTTCAACACCCCATCAAGGGTAACAAGCGCTAGATATGTTACAGTCAAAGTGTGAAATCCCGGTATTGTATAGAATGCCTAGGTAATGTATGGAATGCCTGATGGTTTTCGGCAAACTATGAAATATAAGTTTTTGGGGAAAATGTTACATACTTTTCCTAGGCATTCTATACAATTCCTAGGCATTATACAGAATGACCAGTACCATTTACGCAAACTGTTAAAAGGCCACAAGATGAGATTCCTAGGCATTCGGCAAAGTGTGAAATCCCGGTATTGTATAGAATGCCTAGGTAATGTATAGAATGCCTGATGGTTTAGAGGCAAACTATGAAATATAAGTTTTTGGGGAAAATGTTACATACTTTTCCTAGGCATTCTATACAATTCCTAAGCATTATACAGAATGACCAGTACCATTTACGCAAAGTGTTAAAAGGGCACAAGATGAGAAGCCAATGTTCTTATACTTGGGTGAAAGTTCTTTCAACATCCTGTCCCGTCCTCCATGACCAATAGCCAAATGGGCCTTATGGAGTACGTCAAATAACTCGGAGTCCGCGACATAAAACTGAATAGCACTCGTACCTTCTTTAACAGGATAGATCAACTTAGTCGTATTCTCGACCATCATTACGTCATAGTGTTTCACCAGCCAATAGTCCCGTGGTTCCTTCTTAATGGTCGTCTTAGCCTTTTTCACATCGTCCACTAACTTTAGGTAACTGGTTTCGGTTAGGAAAACACAGTTTTTAGCAGCATTGGCTCTTACTTGAGATAATTCATCGCAGAACCGTCGTTGCATGTCAGCATGGCATGATTCCTGTCTTGGCACTACACTCCCTTCCGACATGGTGACACAAGAACCACGGGAAAGGATGACGGCAGAGCGTCTGTGGAACCTCAGCCGGATGCTATACACGAGCTCTGACCCTGCTTGCAGGCAGGTCGCTCCCCACACCACCGCACGGCTGCCACCTGCTCTTTGCCTGGTTACTTGTGCTGTCTCTGCCCCTCGCTTGCTGGCAACTTGTGCTGTCTCTGCCCCTCGCTTGCTGATAACCTGTGCTGTCTCTGCCCCTCGCTTGCTGATAACTTGTGCTGTCTCTGGGATTAGGTGTATTATATACTTTGCCGGCAGACAATCCGGCAAAGTATACAATGACTAGGCAATGTATAAAATAGCCATCATTTCATACTTTGTAGTTGGATTTTCAGGCATTCTATACATTACCTAGCCATTCTATAGCATGCCGGATTTCACACATTGCCGGGCGGGAATAAAATGGCGGGATTAGGCGTATTATATACTTTGCCGGCAGACAATCCGGCAAAGTATACAATGCCTAGGCAATGTATAAAATATCAATCATTTCATACTTTGACGTACGATTTTCAGGCATTTTCCGGCATTCTATACATTACCTAGGCATTCTATACAATGCGGGATTTCACACTTTGACTGTAACAGATATATATGCAAACCTCTGTCCCTCTTCTATCCCTCTGCTACCCTTCTCAATCCAAATAACCGACTAACATATCATCCACCACTCAAATTACTTTCATATTTCACTATACTAATTTAACACTAATCCTTTAATGGGTGCCGGAGAAGTGTGCTACACGTCAAAAAAGCACTTCAACACCCCAACAGGGGTAACAAGCGCTATATAAATGCAAACCTTTTTCCCTCCTATATCCCTCCGCTATCCTTCTCAATCCTAATAACTGAATAATATCCACCACTCAAATTACTTTAATATTTCACTATACTAATTCACCACTAATCCTTTATGGGTTCCGGAGTAGCGTGCTACTTGCCAAAAAAAAGTGCCTCAACACCCCATCAGGGGTAACACGCGCTATATAAAAGCAAACCTTTTTCCCTCTTCTATCCCTCCGCTATCCTTCTGAATCCAAATAACTGACTAACCTATCCACCACTCAAACTACTTTCATATTTCACTATACTAATTCAACACTAATCCTTCTTGGGTTCCGGAGTAGCATGCTACTCGCCGAAAAAAGCGCTTCGGCGCCTCGTCAGGGGTAGTAAGTGCTATATAAATGCAATTACAATACAATACAATACAATACTCTCTGTTCCCTCCGCCTTCTCCCTTTTACTGTCCCCCCATTTGTCTCCCCCATACCCCACTTCCGTGCCTCTGCCCAAATTGCCCTGCCGCTCCTCGGCTACCTCTTCAGCATTCCCTGCACTTGTGCGTGCCCGAACCCCCCCGTTGACCATCTTCCTCAAGCATGACCCCTTTCCATCTTGCTTGTGAGCATCCGTGCCCACACTTGTATCCTGCACATACAGGCCTTTCCGCAACCTTGCACCATGACTCTCCTGTACCTCCCATGCATCCATCCCCGTCAACACTATCACAGGAGCATTCACCACAGCCCCCCTGTCTTACCTGGCGTCAAGGTAGATGTCCACTCTGAAGCCCGCCGCCTAGCCAGCTGACCACGTCTTCCAGGTAATCATGCGTCGCTGGGCATCACCTGTGCCTTGACCATGCCCAGTAACACACTAGGCATAGAATGGTTATCTCATCCCCCCCATTGTTTCCGATCCCTGCTGCCACCACCGCTGTTCCGTCTCCTCAAAGGAAGGCCGAAACGCCGTCGACTTTTACAGTGAAATTTACGGCGCTCTCTCTCTCTCGAATGCCCATTTAAATCAAATTGTATTTATATGCATTTATTTTATGAACATTTCTACGTACACATCTTGTATATAATTTGTTTCGTTTTGCACCCCTTGTCCGCTGTATATACTTCCTCATGTGTCACTTGCGCCGTTCACTATTTCACGTGCACTTTTGCACAGTATAACACAGGTTACATGTCATTTAATGTAACACAGTGATTTTTTTTGTCTTTAAATATATGAAGAAATATATACACAAATGTATCTTTGTCTTTGTAAATTATTATCTCCCTGTTTTCCCTTCAGTGCTCCAAGCAATTAGTTGTGCTCTAGTAAAATTGCCTTACAAATAATACCCTCTGAGACACTGTTGTATGTTACACATGTTTGCCCTGGTCTCTACTGGGTCTACGGGCTATCTCCTGTAGTTTGTTACTGTACACTCTGAGCAACCGTTAGTTGCGAGAGGTAGTCCCTCTCGGGACTCACTGAACTATACCAAGTTTACCGGTCGTAACTGTGTAGCTTTGTCACACAGTATGGTTTCCAGGGAGACTCCCAATTATTCTGACGAATATATTCAGAGAATTCTTAGTGGACCTTCCCTTCTTTCCTCCACGCCTACTCCTCCTTCATCGGCAGCTAGCTCGTCCCGCATTCTTCTGGACAGGCTCGAAAAATTAAAGAAAAAACAAATCCGAACAAGTCTCCATTCATGCATGCTAACAGAGTACTTAAAATCCAACATTATCCTGCTGGGACTACAAATCCGCAATACACCTGCCATTTTTACCCAGTACCCCAAATTCAGATCTGGTTTCAGCCACCTGGCCACCACTTGTTCAAGACACTGGATGGTCCTTGGCATCGACACAGCCATTGAACACAGCTGCAAGGAACTCGAGTAAATAGCAGAACTCGAGAACCTCATCTTGGAAGACAGTACCTGGGGGGATGCCAAAAGCCTCCTTGAAAAAATAAATACAACTATCTCCAATTTCGATACTTTTGAACAAAACAAAAAGATTAATAAAATCCAGAGAGATATCAAAAATTACGACAACGAGAAAACGTACCCGTACCTTCGAGACAAATTTTATGATACACCTTACCAACCACCTAGATAACAAAGGAACTGGGGTAGATTCCGCAACAACCAACTGGTAACTTTTTCGGACTCCTCTAACACCTCAGCTGAAGATTCAAGCCCTGGTGAAGGTCCCAGCACTTCAAGACCACAGGGACCACAACCACTCCTCCCGGACGGTTTTTTAGACACAAACCGGGGCCGCGGCAGGGGCCGCCCGAGGGGCAACTACCAATACCAATACTCAGGAGAGCGCCAGACCCGGCGAAAATTTTATCAATGGGGCCCCCAATAACAGACGGATCTACTACCACAGGTGCCAATACTCCGCATTCCCTCCCCCTCTTCAACCTCTCCCAACATGAACTTTCACCCGAAGAAATCACCCTTTTGAGTAAAGGACTTTCCTTTGTCCCTACCCACAGAAGACATTTTTTTCGAATTACAAGAAAATCTCTTAGAATTTTTCAGGAGGATTAGACTAAAGCAATTCTTTGCAGAGTTACCTCCACGTGATCAGTCCCGTCGATCACCTTTCCAACCACCCTCTACATTCCATCCATCATCGGCCCTTATGCCCCCTGAAATCCTCACCTTTGAGAGACGGGTCTTACATGAGGTCAAAACCATCCAGGTTGAACATGAATTTGGGCCTTACAATCTAACCTTGGACGAAAAACAGGCACTCAACAATCTCACATCCAACAAGGATATAATCATAAAACCAGCCGTCATGGGCGGGGGCATCGTCATCATGGACCAAGAGAAATACAACGCCGAAATTTTAAGACAACTAGGCAATGCAAATCACTATCGGGCCTTACCACGGGATTCCTTACCTGAAATAAGAGCAAAGATCCAATAAGTGACAGAACTAGCCAAGTCCCAGGACATCATCACGGATAAGGAAGCCACTTTTCTCAACAACAGCCACCCACGCACACCTGTGATATATGTCCTTCCCAAAATACACAAAGATGTACACAATCCTCCTGGCAAACCCATAGTCTCCGGATGCGGCTCCATCCTTGAGCCAATTGGCAAATACATAGATGCCGTAATTAAGGAATTTGTCCCGCTCACAGACACCTATATCCTGGATAGCATGGACCTCATTAACCTCCTAGAGGACACCCCATTCATTATAGGTACTGACCTGATGGTCGGCCTGGACATTGAGTCGCTTTACACGAACATTCCTCACAAAGAAGGATTCTCAGTCATAAAAGAACTACTCAACTTGAGACCACATCCCACGCGTATCCCTACTGATTTTGTTATGGCCATACTAGAATTTGCCCTAGGAAACAATTATTTCCTTTATAAGGACACCTACTACCTGCAGATCAAAGCAGTTTCAATGGGGGCATGCTTTGCCCCAAATTTTGCTATACTTTACGTGCATAACCTGGAAAAAACCAAGATCTTGACCCCTCTCAATCCTTTCAAAACGAATATCTCATTCTTGCAATGCTATATAGACAACATTCTGTTAATCTGGAGAGGAACCAATGAAACCCTACTACAGTTCCTTGACTGGCTTCATAATTGTCAACCACACTTGAAATTTACGGCCGATCCCAAGAAGAACAACTTTCCTTTTCTAGACCTCTCATTACACGTCGAAGAAGACAAAATAGGTGCAGCCCTGTTTCGAAAACCGACAGAGCGCAACACTCTTCTACTGTACTCCAGTTTCCATCCATGGGGTTTGCGTGATGGTTTGCCCTTCGGACAATTCCTCCGCATCCACCGCAACTACAAATGGAGGAAGGATTTCTTCCGTGAAGCAGAGGTACTCACCGAAAAACTCATTGCACGTGGCTACCCCAAAAGATTGGTCACCAGAGCCCGCAAACAAACCTGGTATAACCACAGGGCTACCTTCCTTACACCCACAGATAAAAAGAACACTTGCACCCCCTTCGTCTCCACCTTCTCCCCCACCAGCAACAAAATCTCAAAAATCATCAAAAGAAATTGGAATACTCTGACTACCTTGAACATCTTTCAGGAACCCCCCCTTGTTCTCCTATCGCAGGGGACGAAATCTCGCGGACCACCTGGTACATGACATAACATGGCCCAAAGGAAACATCAGAGAAGAATCCATCACATTGGCCTGGGGCTTGCCACCCACCATAGGCCATTATAAATGCCAGAGATGTGTCGCATGTTCCACATCGCTCAACACCAAGGAATTTCAATTCTATGAGCGGAGTTATCCACTGAAAACCTTTACCAATTGTAGATCATGCAGTGTTATTTATGCCATACGTTGCCCATGCGACCTTTTCTACATAGGACAAACAACCCAAATGATAAAGGACTGTCTTGTGGATTGTTACCTGCCTTGTTATGTTGGCCTAGGCCTGGCTGCCATGCTGCTTTTCTTTGCGCACGTTACACTGAGCCGGGCTTCCCTCGCCCTTTGCTCGTGCCAAGTTCTTTTGCACTGTCTGCATTTTCTGTTGTTCACCTTTTTGGGCTCAGTCTGCACAAACATGTACAAGGTCGCATAACAATGTATTTTGGTTCTTCCTGATATGGCCAGTCTCGCGCACCCAGACATAACATTAGGTGCAATTGCCATGAAGAATTTGGTATGCTTTTAATACTGTGGTTTACTAGCGCTTAGCACACTTGGAGAAATCCCTTTCAGTGAGAAGAGCTATGATGTCCTGCTGATGTAATTCTGCATCTAGAGACTGAGGTATGGGGGTTCGCTAGTCAAAGCCCAGAGGTCTTCTATTATTATAATAAACTATCTTACTGCAAGGGGAGGGTGGTAATGTTATTTATACGTTTATCCACTGAGCTCTGAGATGCTTTCCCCGTTTGTATTCTATGGAATTGTAACCATGCTGCTTATATTAGTCATATGCATTATGCTATTAGTACTGACACGTGTACTGTACATTAGAGCACGTAAGTTGGAATAAACATTTTAACCTATCCAGTGTCTCTTCCTACGCATCTTGTGGACAAGTACGAGTGAGTGACGAAAGAGTGTTCTTGCTTCTGTGAGTCCTGAGATAAAGATACCGTGTTCTGGGTTGTCCAAACATTAGTACTTGGGTGCTAATGGGATGCTAAGCTAGTTGGGTTGGGGTTTTTGGGTGCTACGGTATATGGTGGCAAACCACTGTATTCCGGGGTCCCATTTTCCTGTGCATAGCTCTGTGTATGTGCAGAAACCTTATGACATGGCGCGACCACCGTGGGGCAGCTTATCTGCGAGACGCTTGAGTAGTACTTGTGCTTGTCCACAAACCCCTCGCGTACGCTTCCGGAGGCGTATGTGACGGTGATACCTCCTATATTGAATGTTTTATAGGTTCTTTCAAGCTTGATATTATTAAAAAAGGTTAGATAATAGACCCATTTTTGTGCTCCCTGTTAGGTTGTCGGATATTATTGTTTAGTCATGGCTGGTGTGGCGATTGCTGCACATAGTCGAGGAGCACTCCGAGACCACTTACGGGTGTATGGAGTGCCTGATACAGGGATCGATTTGGTCTTTGTGGTTCAAGCCGATCCGGCTTACCACTTTGAGGTGTTTTACACTTGGATCACTTTTGAAGCGGTGGAGGCAGATGATAATCTGTTTCATGAATATAAACCCACCGCTATACCTGCTGACTATCGACCCTATACCAATCTTGAAGTACCTCTCACGGCTTGGCAGCACCGTGTTTGGTTTAATGGCGCCCTACCACAACCAACTACCGCAGTTCGTTTAGGCCCCTTGTCAATTCAGGGGGCCACTTGGCCTGTATTGGCCGGGTATACCCCGCATCCAAATTATCTGGCATTACCGCTTGCGGAACTGCGCACTATGCATACCGAATTGGTGCGAGTGCATCGAGCCTTGGTGACATACGTTACAGGTAGCCTCCATGGAGCTGCTCCTGTAGTCGCAGGCCAACCAGCTACTGCAGCTGGAGTGACCATAAGTCCTGTCATGGTAAATTCTGTGATGGGCAAACGTCCACAAAATAAGGACGACTATCCTTACTGGCTTGCAGAAAAGTTCGATCAGATAGAAGCAGTGTTTCCACATACATCCCCAGTAGATAAACACCGCATCCTCACGATAAGTTTGCCAAAAGACATAATCCCCGATTTGACATCATGTGAAAACTGGGGTAAGGTATTCGCAGCAGTTTATTCAAAATGTTTTGGAACTCCTTCCATGACGGTTCTACCCTCTGTAATTAAAAAGTACAGGATGAACATGGCCCTGAAGCGGCTGTGGAATTAGGGATGAGACTAGTGGGAGTGTTTGATGTAGTAGCTGAGCTGATCCTTGGAAATGTCAAGGGCGATGCTATGAACTTTCAAGTAGCGAATGCTTTGGCTTTGGTCCCAGAGTTGGACAGGCCTCGCGAATTACCGAAAATTATTGCCCGGGCTTATAAAACAATTGGAAGAAATAGCCTGGGCAACAAGCCTTTTGTAAAAATGCAAACTCAATCGCAAACACAAGTTACACAAACAAAAAGTGCATCTGAGAAAGATGATAGACCGGTCTTCACTAAAAAGAGTTGGAGACAGAAAAAACAGGGTAAGCAACAAAAGAAGCCGGGGTCGAGAGGCGCTTCCCCAGTTTCGATTTCTTCTGAACGTACTTATGATTTACGTGATAGGTCAAGGATTAAATCACCAGAAAGGTTTCAGAGCTCTGATACGCGTTCTCCTCGTTCTTCACAGGCCCAGACGTCGTCACAGGCTGGTGGAGGAGGACGGCAAGATAGAGGAAGGGGCCGAGAGGCTCCCCAGGAGCGAGACCAACCTCGACAACAAGTCAGAGGGAAAGCAGAAGACTTTCATCTTCCTCGACCGCAATTTCAGAAGAAAAAGTTGCCGCTGTCACAGCGAAATATGCCTCAGACCGTGAGAACGAGACTCCAGAATTGGACGTGGGCAGTGACCCTCCTAGACAGCGCCGCGGAAGTTACCATAGTGCGGGAGGCGCTACGTCCTCATGTGGAGGCGACAGCAACTGAAACATTCGTTACTGTAGAGACAGCTGACACGAGAGTGGCACCCCCTGACAGACTTTACAACATAGTCATACAAATTGAAGGTGACATACCGCGTGAAATAAAAGGGATTTTTTGGGAAAATCTAACCTCTTTATATGACATTTTGTTAGCGGAGGTGGATTGGCCACCCCCATTCGTTTTAGCTGCACATAAAGGAGAGGAGGTAATCCTTCCAAGCTTCTCACGGCATGTCCCAAAAGACAAAGCTGAAGCACTTGCAGCTGAGTGGGCTGTGTACCTGGCACCAGCGTTATACCGCAACCATGTGGGATGGGATGAAGAATCACCTCCTCATGCAATACCTTTGCGGTCACTACCGCAGCCACAACCCCAATATCCCATCAAACGGCAGGCAAAAGGCCCCGTCTCCGAAATTCTGACACAGTTGGAATATCAGGGAGTAATTGAACCATGCGTATCACCTATGAACAATCCCCTTTTCGTGGTTTCTAAACCCGATGGATCGTACCGCTTAGTTTTGGATTACCGGCATTTAAATACTCATTGTCGGAACTTTGCGGTGCAAAATACACACAGTTCTGCGCTTGTAGACAGTCTTGTTCGTAAAAAATACAAAACGACACTTGACCTTTCAAACGGTTTCTACACGCACAACCTAGCCCCGGAGAGTGGTCAATGGACCGCATTCACTTCCGGTGGTAAATTATTCCAGTTCCGGCGATTACCCATGGGCTATAAAAATAGTCCGGGTATATTCGCCGCCCGTGTTGTTTCTTTGTTAAATGACATTGATCAAGACGCATGTTCGTACGTAGATGACATCTATCTGACGGACGACGAATTATTTCAGCATCTGTCTCGTGTGGACCGCATTATTCTTGAATTTGCGGAGCAGGGTTACAAATTTAACTTTGCTAAATCACACATTGCTGAATTTACCGTTCTGTTCTTGGGTTATGAGCTCAATAACAAAGGTAAGGGCTTAACCCCCCATTTCTTGGAAAAATGTGCACATTTGTGCCCCCCAAATACTCTGAAGAAACTTCAGTCTTTGCTGGGTTTCCTGAATTTCGGGCGTACTTACATTCCCGAATATGCCCAGCGTATCAAGCCTTTGTATGCTTTGATACAACCTACTTATTCAAGGTCTTGCTGGCTGCCTGAGCATACCTCAATTCTGCAGTCTTTGCAGACAGACCTTTTAGAGTCTAAATATCTTTTGACTCGTGATAACCACACAAACCTGGTGATTAGAATAATTCCGGGGGCGGTGGGATTCACATATTTAACCTTTAATGAAGGTGATACAGTACCCATCGCATACAAGTCACATCTGTACATTTCCGCTGAATTGCGCTTTACATCTGTCGAAAAAGTTCTAACTGCAGTGCAAATGGCGATTCTAAAAGAACGAGCACTGGCACAGGGAAAGCGAATTCTGGTGGTAACACCCTGTCCTGCCCTAGAGGCAGTAACGAAGGCAAGTGTACCGAACTCAAAAGCAATGCATCCCCGTTGGATACAATGGGCTACATCCTTGACGTCATCAGACGTCACCTTTATTTTCGATTCTTCTCTTCAGACTCAGGAGTTCTTACAGTATGAATTTGTTCATCCTCCTCCTTTGTTTTTATTACCGCTTGAGGATTACAAATGTGTAATCTACACCGATGGTTCGGCGCAACCGGCCACTGGGTCCAAGCACGCTTATTCAGCTGCATGTGCTATTGTTGCGGGTTCCTTTGTAGATGGAAAGTTCAAATCCTCTGCAGTGCATACTCGCACACTTGGAGATAGTACCGCACAATTGGCCGAGCTGCATGCATTGCTACTTGCACTTGAGTTCGCTTCTCAGGATGAGACCACTCTTATTGTATGTGATTCTTTTTACTGTGTACAATCATACAATGACAATCTGTTTTTCTGGTCGAAAAACGACTACAAGGACGCAAAAGGGAGCACAATTAAGCATAAAATGCTTTGGGTTCGAGTGGCAGAATTGCAACAACGTCTGCCCCTCACACAGGTGGTTCACACCTTAGGCCATCAGCGGGTGGGCGCACACGCTATTGGTAACGATCTGGCAGATGAGGCTGCCCGTTCAGCAGTGGTCACGTGTTCAGTAGCAGCGGTTACCAGGTCCATGTCTAAAATAGACCCTGTTATATTAGCAGCTATTGCTGCAACCAAGGAAGGTAATAATTACCCTACAGGTTTCCCTTCCAAGTATTCTTACACATTAAGTCCCGATCAGGTTCCTTATGTAACTATACCTGACGTTGGAGATCGGCTGATCCCCAACGCGGACCGCAGGAGTGCCTTGATATCAGCTGCACACGAAGGCATGGCTTCTGCTCATGCAGGTGTGTCAGCTACGGTTTCCATCTTGCAGCAGCGTTATTGGTGGCGTGGGTTATATAAAGACACCCGTGCTTTTGTGCTTTCTTGCGACGTTTGTCAACAGATTAAGCCTTCCACGGTAACACGTCCACCACAAACACCGCTCTGCATTGCTAACAGACCCTTTGGGTGTGTTTACTTGGATCACTGCGGTCCATTCTCATCAGACACTGCCTATAAATACATCTTAGTGGCAGTGGACTCGTGCACACGGTTTCTCTGGGTCTGGCCACAACGGAGTGCTGACGCCCGAAATGTAATCAGGGATTTGCGTGTCTTTGTGGGAATTTTCGCATGCGGCACCTTCCATTCGGACCAAGGTCCAGCGTTTGCCTCTAGGGCTTACAAGGATGCAATGGCTTCGCTTGGGGTGCGGGTGAAATTTTCGTCTCCGTATAGGCCTGAGGGCAACTCTATCGTTGAACGAATGAACCGTGACTTAAAGCAATCCTTAACAGCTAGGGTTATAGGTACTGGCAGGAACTGGCTGGCCCATTTGTATACCGTTCAGCGTGCACTTAATAATCTCCCTAGAAGACCTCTGGGTGGGCGGACCCCATACGAAATGCTCTTTGGCATAAGAATGTTTGTGCCTGACCTTGAGGGTCCAGACATCGCGGCGCAATCCGCCAAGTTTGATGTAGATAATCATTCTGCTATGTTACAGGACTTACAAGAAGCCCGAGACAAACTTGCAACTACACATTTGCCTTCAGCCACAGATCCTGCGTTGCAGATTCCGGTAGCCGGCTGGCTTCCAAAGGTTGGAGAACTGGTTCGAGAGAAGGTTGAAAACAAAAAGAATTCGGCCCCTCTTTTCGTGCACCGGTTCCAGTTCTGGGCTTGAAGGGAACACGTACAGTCATTTTACCACCGCTTCCTGGTCGCAAAGAAAACAGATACATCTCAGTTGAAAATGTCAAGCTACAGCGCCTGGCCGATCCTGAATAGTGTCACACCAGCGGTCTCTTGTCCTGCCATTTATCGGACATATGTTCATAGTCCATCTGCGCGAACGATCGCTGATGCGGTAATTGAGATGGTTGATTTGCCTGAATCCTCTCCTTTGCCTGAAACTCTAATTAATCCCCAACTCTCCACCAACATCGACGAGGACGAGTATACCTATCCTACATCTGAATCGGTGGCGCATCAACCAACAACGCCACTTGGCCCGACTCGTTATTCCTTTGATTCGGATTCCACCTCTTCAAAAGTCCCATCCAAGTTCAGTATTTTTGTATCCTGGTTTAGAGACAATTTTTTGATTCCACCCTGGACATACATCTGGTTGGTACTTTTCTTGATTTTTTTGTTCATGTCCATTGGCTTTGTCACAGTGTTTTTTCTACTAATCAATGGTCACTATTTACCTGAACGCTCTGCTGTAGACTATGTTTCTGGAACTTTGGCTCCTCATTCCTCGTCTCACATCATGAAGCGTGACCACACATTTGTGAACATTTCAGCTTTTCCAGTTGCTGATGGCATCGTATGGGATGCAGTGAACTATCAAATCCATGGTCCGACGGAAATTATTAATGTACCTAATGTCCTTCGTGTTTCAATGGGTGATGTAGTACAAAATAACATTCATTCTGATGATTGGGATGTGCATGCCGTTGAAGCATTGTTTGCCGATTTAAAATATTATGCATCTTTTAATGCTGAAGATTTATATATGAATTCTGCGAATTATGCCGATTTGTATTGTTACCAACATTGGGGTAATCATTTTCTCCATAAGCCAAGTGCCCTGCGTAGTTCTGTTAACTACACCCAATGGGAACATTGTCCAAACCCCTTGCCAGGTAGCTCACAGGCTCTTCGAAATAAGTTTACCTATTTTACTGATTTTAATCGGTCGAACCCTGCATCCTATTATTTTAGACTTAATACAACATCAGCTCAGAAAATTATGTTAACACACACAAAATTGCTATATTCGGGTTCCTTTTTGAGTGCCCTAGCTGTGGGTGGTTATGAGTACTGGGAGAGTACAGTGGATTTGAAATCTATTTGGGGCTCCAAGCCATGGCAGGTACAAGGAACTGAGGCGTTGCATCGTGCTTGTCTCATCCCTACTCAAATTATGTTCCTAAATGCTTCCATCTATCAAACTACATGTTGGGGCTTAGCTACCACTAAACAATTAAACTCGCCCTCAATTCCATCCCTTTCGAGTTTTCCCAATGATAGCTTACGTTTTAACCTGTCCCTGACGACCTTACAGGCTCTATTACAGAATAATTCATTTAATGTTTCCGGACTGGATCAGTCACCCTGGTTGGTATGGCCTATATCATCTAATGCATGTCAAATGCGTTTTCACGACTCAGGTACTAGCTACACACAGGATAGGCCTGATCCGAGATTTACTGCTTCCCGTACTGTCACTACATATTCTGTTGGTAAATTATGCAAACAATGGCTGCAACATTCGTCCCTTGATTCTGTTAAACAACATTTGTCCCTCCTTTCAGGCAATATTGATCTGTCCGACTTTGTTTTGGGACCTCGTGGTCCCCGACCTAAGAGATTCATTTATGAAACGTATAATGAACTCTGGAAGCTGTCACAAATTGAAGCTGCTTCCCGTCTTCGGGAAATAGATCAAGCAAATTTGGAAAAGGTGCTTGCTGTTGTAGACAATAGTATTAATACCCTGTCTTCTCGCATTTATACTTTAGAGAATATTGTGTCCTCTGTTGTCGATATTGTACAAGATGATGTTTCTGTGTTATATCATGGTCAGAATCAATTGCGCTCAGTTATGCAGTTTGCATGGACTTTACAAACGCTCAAGTTAGGTAAAGTGCCTTGGCATTTTTGAACACCTCTGCCTTATTTCTACCTTTTAACTTAACTGACAAACAGCAATTTATGTCCATGAAAGATGCAACTTACACTCTATTACATATCGAAAAGGTGGATCCTTTGCCGTTCTCTGTTGCAGAACTCGATTCTGCTGTATGGCTAGTCCATGGGGTTATAGCTTTACCATTTTCCTTGTTTGAATTTGACTCGTGCATGAAACATTTTCCTGTGGGTCGTTACCGGCCCTTGGGCAGTGCTTTCCTGCATGAACTCTGGTCCTTGCCTTTCATGTATAAATGCCTTCGGGACGGCAAGGAAGTCTTTCTCACGGGGGAGTACTGCGACTCGACTATAGGTCATTCGCTTATTTGTAAACACATTAAATTGCATGGCTCATGTAGCGTTTCCTCTCCTAATCTTGCTTGTGTGCTGAAAGGTATTCCTGCTCCTGTTATTTCACCTACTTTCACTCTCCTTTCCAATGGTAGTTATTTACTTTTAAATAACGAAAACTGTTGTGGCCTGCAGGCTGGCATTCCTTACATTGTAACAGTTTCGCACAGGGTTGTCTGCTGCAAAAATGTGCTTTTTCCTCCCCCTCATGGCAAGGTTGATATCTCTATTTGGCCTTCCATCCCTACCATGGAAGCAGATTTCAATAGACTGAGCAGAATAAAGGCACTATTATTGAACGAGGAAGTTATGCTCACGTCCGCCCGGGAGACATTCATTCTCCAGGTGGCGAGTACCCACAGTGAAATACAGGCCCTTTTGAACACTAATCTCCCCCAACATTTTGGGGAGTTAATTCATCGTATTTTTAACGCATCTAACACTGAAGGCCTAGTACACTTTTTTAAGGTCGTGGGGTCGGGCTTGGTGTCCTCCTTCCAAACTATTTTTGGTGTCATCCCTGCATTTATACATTCTATTTTTTCCAGCGTCTTTGGCGGTTTCCCATTGATCCTCGCTTTAGCGGCTGGTGTCTTGCTCTTAATTTGCTTTCTACGCAATGGCTGCTCCCCGATGGGACCTGCTCGATCCAGAACGCCTCCAGCTGCTCCGTGAGCGCCTTTTGGCTGGTTTTGGTGTACTGCCATTGGCGACACTGAGTGTGTCATATACTCTTTCATTCCGCTTTGCGTATTTCACTTGCGTGCAACCTGTGATGACTTGTATCCGCTGTCCTTTCACCTGGACTTTGGATTATTGCCTCTCCAATTCGTCATTGTCTGTTCCGGATTTTGTTCAGTTGATGGGTCCCTTAGAGGCCCATGAGCAGGACTGTTCCGTCGCTGGCTGTATGGCGCGTGCGGCTGCACTGGGGATTTTGGCGCAATGGGATATCTGGGCGGCTGCCCAGGATCTCCTACATCAAAGCTATTTCGATTATCACGCAAGTTGTCCCGCATTGCTTTTGGATGCTCCCTCTGCTGAGGAGCATTCCTGCTCTTTTGATCTCATGGATTGGATGGCATCTATGTTTTTTGACGATTCCAATGATGTCCTCTGCACTTACACTTTCATGGATTGACTTGTCCTCCGCCGTTTGGGCGCTCCCTGTGCTCTACTGGATTTTTTTCTTTTGGCCCTCTGTCCTGGCCGCCGGACTGTCCAGGGGAGGGTGTCTTGTGGATTGTTACCTGCCTTGTTATGTTGGCCTAGGCCTGGCTGCCATGCTGCTTTTCTTTGCGCACGTTACACTGAGCCGGGCTTCCCTCGCCCTTTGCTCGTGCCAAGTTCTTTTGCACTGTCTGCATTTTCTGTTGTTCACCTTTTTGGGCTCAGTCTGCACAAACATGTACAAGGTCGCATAACAATGTATTTTGGTTCTTCCTGATATGGCCAGTCTCGCGCACCCAGACATAACATTAGGTGCAATTGCCATGAAGAATTTGGTATGCTTTTAATACTGTGGTTTACTAGCGCTTAGCACACTTGGAGAAATCCCTTTCAGTGAGAAGAGCTATGATGTCCTGCTGATGTAATTCTGCATCTAGAGACTGAGGTATGGGGGTTCGCTAGTCAAAGCCCAGAGGTCTTCTATTATTATAATAAACTATCTTACTGCAAGGGGAGGGTGGTAATGTTATTTATACGTTTATCCACTGAGCTCTGAGATGCTTTCCCCGTTTGTATTCTATGGAATTGTAACCATGCTGCTTATATTAGTCATATGCATTATGCTATTAGTACTGACACGTGTACTGTACATTAGAGCACGTAAGTTGGAATAAACATTTTAACCTATCCAGTGTCTCTTCCTACGCATCTTGTGGACAAGTACGAGTGAGTGACGAAAGAGTGTTCTTGCTTCTGTGAGTCCTGAGATAAAGATACCGTGTTCTGGGTTGTCCAAACATTAGTACTTGGGTGCTAATGGGATGCTAAGCTAGTTGGGTTGGGGTTTTTGGGTGCTACGGTATATGGTGGCAAACCACTGTATTCCGGGGTCCCATTTTCCTGTGCATAGCTCTGTGTATGTGCAGAAACCTTATGACAGGAGCAGATAATCCAACACCGAAGCCGTATCAGATGCGCTACACCAAATGCTCCACTAGTACTACACTTTCAAGGACTAGGCCACAAAGAGACTGACTTCACTTGCCAAGTCATGGACCAGTCTACCCTACCACTTAGGAGTGGTAACTTGCAGCAACTTCTCAACAGGTGCGAGTGCCGTTGGATAGCTCGATGTAACACTGTTGAACGTGGCTTAAACACCCTAGATGAGTGGAACAACACCTTGACCTGTTAACCCGCCAAGCTAATACTATCTCCACCCATATTATTCATCACAGTGTATGATATGAGTGTTTGCTAATGTTCCTATATAAACTGTACACATTCTTTCTACTTTTTCATTCCTATCCCTATGTACGTAGTACTCACTTACATGGTTGCTACACCACTACGTCTGTATTATTGTTGAAACAATTATAGCCCTGATATATAACCATTTAACAGGTTGCCTTCAACTGTCGCTAGTAATGAATGCTGTATAATTATGTACCTTCACTTGCTGACTACATTGGGTTGTACCATTGTACCATTTTATTATAATTTAGCTTGTTTTCTTTCTTCCCATTACTAACATGCAAAACCTTCACAATGAATCGTTTTCCATATTTACTCATACAATTTAGTCTGCATTAATTGCATGGACATGTTTGCTCTTAAACACTAAGTACACTAAATCATCTGTTTTAAAATGTACCTCTAGTCTGTAATTTAAATTTTGCATGCTGTCACGATCAGCCCGATTCATTATTCTGTGTGTTCCTATCTCCTCTCTCAATTGCCACTCACTTCCTGTTTCACCCGGCCCCCGCTCTAGTTTTTCTTACGTGTCCGCGCCCTCCGCTATACACGTGACTGACGATGGCCGGTATTTAACTTCCCTCTTTTCCCGGCTCGTTTAGACCTGCCAGACTCACGCCGGCCTTACTCGTCTCTCTAAACTAGGGATTTACTCCATGCACAGTCCTCGGCCGCTAGTTACTGGAACCCGAGTTGGACACACCTGCGACCTAATGCAGTAAGTCGCCGCTCCTTCCTCCTCGCCTCCACTTTACCGGCCCACTATGTGCCCGCGTTAATCTTTCCTCCCCGTCACTCCCCGATACAGATGGACGCGCCTTGATACCGCTTACCACACTGCTGCCTTGACCAGACCCAGACCCGCCGGACTTTCGCTGGCTATACACCTCCTCCCTCCCATGGATTTCTTTCACGCCCCAACCCCGGCTCACAGTCCTTGACACCCTGATCTGGACGCGCTCGTAATTCAACGCTGTAAGTCCCAGCGCCGTCCTCCTACCCACCTCCCAGGGCATATTGTCGTGCTCCTATTAATCCTCCCTTCACTCCCTTTCACAGACATATGTGCCCTTACGCCTTCAACAAGCCACCTTGACTACAGCTTCTCCCCACCTGGACCCACTTTTCCGAGGGGTGCTTATCCAGTAAGTGTTTCTTTACCCAGCTGCTCTCAGGGTGGTTTTAATTGTCCGCGCTGCCATATTCCTCATTCCATTCCTTTCCTTACAGTCGGATCTCTACAAGCCTTCTGCCTGAGACCACCTTGCTGTCCCGCTTATCATTCGCTGCCAGTAAGTGCCTCCACCTCCCAGCGCAACCTGACTGCTTTTTTCGGCCTTAGCAGGATCCTTCCCCTTCCCTGCCCTCTGCTGTCTCCCCTCACTTCTTCTCTCTGAGCCTAGACATGCGGTATTTTTCCTGCTAGCTCCTGCCCAATTACTGGGCTTAGCTGCCGCGTTTTACCTGTCATTAATTTCCAGCTTTGGCTCACTTCATTGCCATCATGGCCTTTCCCCTTTTTCTTGGTCCACTATTGAGCGTTTTTATTCTCCCCCACAGCACTGTTTTGTAACTACTCGTAACCTGGACCTGATGATGGCCTAACATTGCTTACAGGCTGAAACGCCGTCAACTTTTACAGCAAAATTTACTGCGCTCTCTCTCTCTCTCTCTCTCTCTCGAATTCCCATTTAAATCACCTTGTATTTATATGCATTTATTGTATGGGCATTTCTACGTACACATCTTGTATATAATTTGTTTCGTTTTGCGCCCCTTGTCCGCTGTATATACTTCCTCACGTGTCACTTGCGCCGTTCACTATTTCACGAGCACTTGTGCACAGTATAACACAGGTTTCATGTCATTTAATGTAACACAGTGCTTTTCTTGTCTTTAAATATATGAAGAAATATATGCACAAATTTATCTTTGTCTTTGTCAATTATTGTATCCCTGTTTTCCCTTCAGCGCTCCTAGCAATTAGTTGTGCCCTCGTAAAATTGCCTTACAAATAATACCCTCTGAGACACTGTTGTATGTTACACATGTTTGCCCTGGTCTCTACAGGGTCTACGGGATACCTCGTGTCGTTTGTTACTTTAAAGGAGACCTTGCCATAAAGTCAGAGGGATGGCTCAGATGATGATATATAGATGTAGGTCCTAATGGGAGGTAAATACAAGGATGACAGTTTCAGGAAATGAGTCAACACATTGAAGAAGTCCTGAAGTTTGAGCAATCCACTCAGTAGGAGGATCAGTTTTATTCTCAATACACAGTGACTCCTGCAGATACTCTTCCATTGCACGATGGTATGAAAAATATGATATTCAAAGATTGAAAAGATGTGGACAAAGCCTCCCTCCCTTGTTTCCTCGATAAGAGATATTTGACTGACAACTTTTTTGATCAGTTTCTGCAAGTCCCGAAGATGAAAACTATCTTGTCTTCAATGGCATTCACCTTTAATCTGGGTTTGGAAAATCATTCTCTTTCAGATGTAGCAGACAGAAAAATAGAAGCGTATCTAAAACGAGTATATATGGTGCCCAACTTCTCAATGAAAGCAAACACTTATGTGGCATATGCATCTCAAATTCTTCTTAAGGACTTCAAATTCTTCTACGACTGTCTTAATGAGGGTTCAGATCACCTTCCGATTTTAGCCATAATGGAGCTTCTGGCTCAATTTTTGTCAGATGTGACTTTCGACTTTCTATGGTCTGCTTATTCGTCTGCTGGAGCAGCAATTCAGGGTAGAAGTTTACTTTGGATGAAGCCCTGGAAACTAGATGGACGCCAAAGAACACTGGGACAAATGTTGTCATTTACAGGAACAAAAGTATTTGGGGAGGAGCTGAACGACATGGTTCAGAAATCAGCAGAGGAAAAGAGGATTCTAAAACCATTCAAATTATTTTCTGGGAGAAACACATTTTTGTGAAAGAAAATCCTCCAAAATTTGAGAAAGAGTAGACAACACTTTCATGGCCGTGCCTGTGGCCGGAGAGCTGCGTTTGGAGCAAAACCCTGGCTTCAACCTCCCCAGTCACAAGAACAACAAAAGTAAATATACTTGGAAGTAGAAGGAACTTTAAAGAATTTCTATCCACAATAGTGGTGTTCCTTCAAGCAAATGTAGCTCACCTGTTGTGACAACATCAAGCTTGAGCCAGGGGTTGGCTAAGAGTTCAGGGGTTCAATGCGGCTACCACCACTGATGTCCCGTGCGCTCAATTTCATCTAAGATACCTGTTGAATAATCTCTCAAATCATTGAAACCAAGCAGCCCAAGACTTTAATTGCTTGCTTCCAGTGACCCCTCAAGTATCCGCAGAACTCCAGTGGTGATTTGTAGAGAGAAATTTAGTGAAAGGGGTCTCATTACGTCTCCTACCTCCCCATATATTAACAACAGATGCAAGTCTCTGGGTTTGGGGGGGGGGGGGCAATTTCTCAGGAATAGGAAATGAAAGGCCAGGGGGGGCGGCGCTTGCCTGGGACCAAGATGGCTGCATAGACCCTGGGCTCCGCCGAGCCATCGAAATATTCGCAATTATCCGCTCATAAGTGCTGCCTAATTGCCTGAACCCGAGTTGCCATCGGCGTCGGAGACCGCCGCCAACAATTTGAGCTGTTTGGTACCCGGTTCGGTGGCCCACAAACAGGGCAGCTGTCGTCTGCAGCGGACGCCCGGCCCTTGCTGGTGGGGCCTGCGGCTGCGGCAGAGACGGACCGCTGGCCGGATCTGCGCGGCAGCCCATTCTCCGTGAGTGCCTAGCGGAATTGGAGGGGGCGCATTGGGCGCAGCGAGAGCTGCGAGGTGCCCCGTAGGGCCGCGTGTGGTGCCGAAGCTGGAAGAGGACGCTGCTGCACGAGCAACTACCTGGTTCGGAGTTGCTGCCCCTGCCGGAGTGAGTCCGGCAGAATGCACCACTGTCTGGTGGTGCTGACGCTAGCTGTGCCCGAGTCGCTGAGGGCCCTCTCCCCCTGAAACCTTGTGCCTCCCACTGCCTCCGGCCGGCGGCGGTATCTGAAACTTGGGCGACATCGGCGCGAAGGAGCCGGCCGCGGCCATTTTAGGAGCCCCTGCAGCTACCTCACACAAGACGATCCAGGCTGCAGTACGGAGGTGAGGTGGTTTGGGGGCACGGCGGCGAGAGTGATCGGCGGGCGCCTCGCTGCTGGGGCTGGCACCTATACTCCACTTTGACTTGTTGGGTGCCCCAATTTTGTCACTGCGCGGCTGCCTGCGGACATCGGTCCTCATGGAGGCATTTCCCATGTCCCCATACACAGAGCACTAGTCAGACATTGTCACAGCGGCTGGGCGGAGTGCACAGAAACCCTGGAGCCTTAGATGCTATTGCACAGGGGCAGTGTCTGCTGGTTTTCGCTGCGCGGCAGAGTGAAGCTAAGGTCTACACATGAGACCGCGCGCAACATGACCGCATGGCCAGTTCATTGCTGACGCCACCCCTCTGAATAGTGACTACACACAGATAGCAATTGTGGTGTGGTGACGCGGAGGAGAGCAGGACTGAGTGGAGGGTGTTTGCTGGAGATAGTCCTGAAGGATAAAGATATTGCTCGTCAAGCCACTGCTGTAAACGCTGAAGTTGGGTTTCTTGGCTGTTGTGGGTTGCCTCACGCATTGCTGACTCAGCTGGGGACGCTGGAAGAGCTTGAGATGCCAATGGACCTTGTGCCAAGGGGCAGGTCCTCTGAGTGAGCTGAGAGGTCTCCCCCCCCCTGCACCCTCACTTGGGAAGGGTGTCAGCGAACAACTACCGTGTCGTATGCCTCGCGGGGCGACAACTTTATTTGCAGCTAGCCGACGGAAATCGGGGAGGGGTGTAGCGCCTAGATTCTGCGAGAAGCGGCGACACTGGAGAGAAGTCGAACATATCCTTGTGTTGCCATTGGAAAGGTGGATAAAACGCAAGCTCAACTTCGAACAACGGAAGTCCAGGAACCGGGAGCAGGACTCTGAAGAGGGCCCGGACGCGCACGAAGATGACCCAGTCGCGACGGAGGGAGATATTCGCGCTATATTAGCTTCGATGCAAAAGAGCTTGCAAAAGAGTCTGTCCAATATAGACAGCAAGATAGACTCTTTGGCACTGCGCATGGACCATCTGACAGAACGTATGGATAAACAAGCGGAGCGACAGGACATGACGGAGCGAAGAGTCACGGAGGTGGAGGAAGCCCAAACGGAAATTAACTCAGAACAGAAACAAATGGGGAAATTGCTGCTTACTCTACAGGACAAGGCAGAAGACCTTGAAGCTCGCTCCAGGAGACATAATATCCGAATCACGGGCCTTCCGGAGACCACCAACGTGGGCAACATGGAACTGTTTGTTGAAAAGTTACTGGAGACACTGTTTGGTCGTGACACTTTTTCCGCAATGTTTATAGTTGAACGCGCGCACCGCTCGCTGGGTCCCAGACCCCCCCCCTGGAGCGGCACCAAGACCGATCATCGCAAAATTATTAAATTACAGGGACAGGGATGCGGCGTTGAAAGCGGCACGGAAGAAGCAAGCACTCCTATATGAGGGGTCCGCAATCTCGCTGTATCCGGATTTCATGGTTCGTGTTCAGGAGGCACGCAGACAATTTGCACCGTTGAAGAAGCAACTACGGGAACAACAACTGGACTACGCCATGCTGTACCCGGCGAGACTAAGAGTGAATAGACAGGGGCACTCTCGCATCTTCACGGACCCTAAAACTTTGCAAAAAGCCCTGAAGGAATGGGCAAAGGAGAGAACCCTCCAGAAGACTTCGCCTATCCATGAGGGGGCTTCAGGAGGTGACCTCGATGAGCAAGACTGAATGCTGAATTATTATACTTGTCAGATAAGTTATTGAAGGGTGGGAAGGGGTAACTGCAAAGCTCAAATGCATGTGGAGGATTATTGAAGAAGTTAGCGCAGAGTGATAAGAAAAGTGTCTATGGTAGCTAAAAGGGTACTAGGCTAAGTATAGTTCGGTATAGAACTAAGTAGAGTCATGTTAAGTCGAGATTGTCTTAGATAGGGAGCCATATGGCACTAGCATGTTAACATGACAATGATTGTTTGAAGCACATTACTTGCTCGATGGCGAATAGTCAACCTGCCACACTTGGTGCATAAGTAAGTGTGCAGGGCCCAGGCAACATCTGCCCTTGTGTGTGAACCACAACCTGGAATTTTTCTGTTTTTCTTTTTATTTGTTGGTTGGAACAGTTTTAAATGAACAAACAGTAGACGTATTGGGTTTGTTAGCGGGATTTCGCCATTGCAAAGTTGGGATATGCAAGGCGTGGGAGGGGTGAGGGGGGATTCAGGGACACGTTATAAGTCTTCGCTAAAGGCACAGAGAAAACAGCACAGACCGAGTATAGAGCAACACGTTGCATGGCGACGCAGAGAGTTACACAGGCAACAGCAGCTTGCGATAGATGGGTTTTATACCCAAATACATGACACTGACACAACCCAATACGCTTAATATATTGACCTGGAAGGTTCGAGGCCTGAACGACTATAGAAAGTTGAGGAAAGTTTTGGCATATCTCACCAGACATAATATCGATATTGCGTTATTGCAGGAGTCCCACCTCCCGCTCAACAGCAAAATGCTCAGTTGCAGGGGGCTCCCTGGTAACGTACATGTGGCAGGGTTCACGTCTCATGCCCGGGGAGTCATTACTTGGATAAACCCGAAGTCGGGACTGCAGCTTTGCCCATTGGAAACGGATAGTGACGGGAGATATGTTATTTCGAGATGTAGCGGGAAAGGGATTGATCTGATTATTGTTAACATATACGGCCCGAATTATGATAACCCCAAATTTTTTGAAGAGATTATTGGGAAGATGCGACAGCACGGGATGGCTGACTTTAATTGTGTATTAAACCCACAATTGGACAGGTCGGGAGGCCCGGAAAGACGCCCCACTGCTACGGCTCGAGCAATCACGGGGGCGATGGCACAATTGGATCTATTAGATGTCTGGAGAACGAGATCCCAAGGCAAGGGATGGTATACTCACTACTCTTCATACCATAACCTACACACACGAATTGACTATTGGTTAGTTTCTGGGGGTTTGTACACAAAAGTCCGGGACTGTGCGGTACTACCTCGCACTTTGTCAGATCACTCTCCAGTGCTCTTGGTCTTGGAGAGCTCAGGCAAACGCATCCCTCCTTTCACATGGAGATTCCCCCCTTACTCCCTATTAGACTCTGTTTTTAAAGCCGATATCGCGGAAGCGATAGAAAGTTTTTTCGAACACAATATAGGGTCCGTAGACACCTTCGCTGTTGTATGGGAAACTTTCAAAGTCTACATTAGAGGAATCGCTATGACTAAACATTCGGGTGTCCTTCGGGTGCTGCGAAAACGACTATCAGACTTGGAGGACAAGCTACAGACACTAGAAAGTAGGCTACAATCCGACGCCAATGATGAGGCGCAGGGGGAATTCAAAGAGTTACTCAGTGAGTTTCACGACACAGCTGACTCAGAACTAAAACACTTAGGCAAGTATGCCACGGCCCGCACGTATGGAGAAGGCGAGCGACCGGGTTCGGTCTTGGCTTCACTACTAAGAAAGCGAAGGGAGAAAGCAGAGGTGACAGTAATTAATGACGAACAGGGGGAACCCATCACGTCACCACTGGACATAGCTGACAGATTAAAGCACTATTATTCCACATTGTATGCCTCTAGAGCTGGAGAGCTGGACGCACAAATTTTAGATTATTTATCGCACATCAAACTCCCCTGGCTGACGAATACACACAGGGAATACCTCATGCGCCCGTTAGAAATAGAAGAAATAACGGCAGCACTATCTGGAATGAGAGCCGGAAGCGCTCCAGGCGCAGACGGACTAACGGTATCCTTTTATAAGAAGTTTAAGGATTTACTCATTCCACATCTTCACACGCTGTTCGAAGAGATCTATGAAAGTGGTCAGCTGCCTCCATCTATGAGAGAGGCTCTTATTGTCGCCATTTTGAAACCAGACAAACCACCAACAGAGTGTGCGTCGTATCGCCCTCTGTCGTTGTTGAATGTCGACACAAAGCTGTACGCTAAAATACTGGCAAATCGCTTGATCCCACTTGTCCCGTTGCTGGTTGCTCCGGAACAGGCCGGCTTCGTTCCCAGCAGGAACCTGAAGTATAATTTAAGAACAGTATTCATCGCGATTCAACATATCAAGCCGGAAGTGCAAGCTGTTGCAGTGTTCCTTGATATGGAGAAGGCATTCAATTCGGTCGAATGGTCTTTTATGGGACAAGTTTTGACACGATTAGGGCTTGGGGGCATATTTCTGCAAATGTTGGGCGTTCTGTACAATAATCCGACTGCTAGAATAAAAATTGGAGACATGGTAACAGACACCATACGCATTACCAGGGGGACGAGGCAAGGATGTCTGCTCTCCCCAATCCTCTATGCACTGACCGCGGAACCGTTGGCCTGCGCGTTGAGGGAATACCATAGATACAGATGTATTCGCTTCCCGGGGTATGAGTTAGTTTTATCCACGTACGCAGATGATACGCTGCTTTACGTTCGAGACCCTGAACACAATCTGTCTCCTGTCCTCCGTGAGGTGGTCCAGTTTGGTACATTGTCTGGTCTTAAGGTCAACTGGACCAAATCAATCATATTCCCACTCACTACTGCCACTGTGCAGTTTACCCCCGAGTTCCCTTTGCAGTGGACGACAGACCCGGTGCGATATTTGGGTGTCAAATTACATACGGACTCGGAGGTAGTGTTCCGAGAAAACTATGGAGCTGCAGTTAGTAAGTTGGAAGATGATGTAGAGCGCTGGATTAGACTGCCACTCTCATTGTTCGGTAGGGTCTCCATCATGAAAATGGTTGTGTTACCACGGTTTTTGTTTCTGTTTACTAATATTCCGATGGTCCTCCCTAGCTCTTTCTTTCGCACGCTCACATCGTTACTACTCAGGCTGGCCTGGGCTGGGAAACATGCTAGGATACGATGGGATATACTAACGTTGCCTTATCGTATGGGTGGTCTTGGGGCGCCAGACCTGAACCTGTATTATAGGGTCGCGCAGTGCGCACATGCTCATTTTTGGATACATGGCCCCGCAGACACACCGCACATCCAGATTGAGAAAGTGGTCGCAGCGCCGCTTCCTCTGCCAGCACTCTTATTTCAACCTCCGAACCGTAGAACTGGGACTCTTGATTCAATCAATTCGACCGTACATGCGCGGCACCATCTTCTTAAGTTGCAAGCTGGAGTCCTATTATATTCCACATTGGCTCCTCTCGAATGGTGTTGTTGGCTACCTGCATGCACAGATAGGGGGGTAACTCTGGCACTGAGTGATATAAATATTACTAAGATTGGGGAACTGTTTGAGGATGGTGTGGCGAAGACGTGGAACGAAGTGACTACACAGGGTCAACATAATACATTGTTACATAGATTCCACTTTCACAGAATGATGCACTCGTTAAAAGAAACTCTGGGAAGTGACACCGCTGAGCCACCTGATGTCGCCCCACTCACAGTCATGATAAAAACAGAATTGCCGGTGCGGATTGTGTCCAGGCTATATAAATCAGCACAGGAGTATCGGGCCAACCATTATACTAAAGCCCGTCTGGCCTGGCAGACAGATTTGGGGATGGATATATACGATGGAATGTGGAGGTACTGCTGTGAAAGTACGAAACGTATATCTCTAAATGGCAGGCATAGGCTGATCCACTTTAAATTTCTTAATAGAATATACTATACCACTGAAAGATTACATAGGTATGGGCTGAGGGAATCGGCTGAATGCGAAAGATGTGGTACCACCCCGGCTGATTTCTTTCATTTAGCATGGTTGTGCCCGGGAATTGCCAACTTCTGGGTTTCAATATTCAAGACATTGGTGGAAATCACTAAGGAAAAGCTTACTCCAGGCCCTGCACTGGCGTTACTGGGATATTCTAAACGCCTGCCTAAATCTATTAGACGTTTAATTGACATGGGGTTGCTAATGGCAGACGTAGGGTGGCAATTTGCTGGTCTCGTGGCCCGATCCCCACTATAGACAGCTGGTCGAGAGACATGGTGTACTGCTGCACGCAGACGGAAAACTATAGTGAACTCCTCCCACCACGCAATCGTCCTAATAATTTTTGGGAACTATATGGAATTTATAGGGCTGCCAAAGACAATGATGGTGACAGTAGGGACGCTCCTGTTTAGAAGTAGTATTAAGGGAGTCTGATGGATGGGATTCGACAGTTATGATAGGCCCCAGGTTTGCTACAGTGCTCTATAACTGTACAATTCCTATATTTCGTGTTGGAATGATTTAGGTTGTAACATATTTTTGGGAATGTCTTCCAGTCTCACAGTATTCTATATGATATATTGGGATGTAGCTCCTGTGAAAGTAAATGCACGCCCGCAATGTAACTCTAAGAAGTAACAGGAATGTTCAAAGGTCTGTTATAATGCTTGCTATGTATGTGGACTTACCATAAAGTGTCTCTGTGATTTTTGTTTGTTTTTGTTTTCTGTAGCTTAGTATGGAAATTCTAAATAAAAATACTTAATAAATAAAAAAAAAAGGAAATGAAAGGCCAATGGTCCTCAGTGGAGAGAGAGGAGTCATCCAACTGGAGAGAACTAGCTGCAGTCTGAGAGGGCATCAAGTAATTCCAGACCCAGTTGGAAGGAGTGATCCTCATAGTAAGGACCGACAATCAGGTGGCAAGATGTTATCTCAACAAACAGAAGGGCACGAGGAGCTGGAAGCTCAACTTAATTGCACACAAGATATTTTCTTTGGCTCAGAGCACCATGTAGTGAACCTGACAGCAATTTTTATTAAAGGTCCCTTGAATTATCAGGCAGATGCGAAAAGCGCGCGATCTGCCACCCTCAGTAATTTTTCATGTCTCTCGACTCCATTTCAATCAGATAAACTCTCTCTTTGAACTGCCGAAAACAGATCTCTTCGAATCGCCCCAGAATACAAAACGACCTTGTCTCTGCACAGAGATCTCATGTCCACAAGCCTATACAGGGGATGCCTTGTCAATTCCATGGCAGAGGGAGTTACTATATGTATTTACCCCTTTCCCCCTCCTCCCGAAGGTATTTCTGAAGATCCAGGAGGAAAGGCTAACAGTGATTCTGATATCCCAATTCTGGCCAAGATATCCTTGGTTCTCTCGGATATTGCAGATGGCAGCGGAGAACCCATTTCACCGTCCATTAGATCCTCCCCCTCTTCAATTTATGACAATTTCTCTGGAAGGTCTTTCAGGAAACTGAGCTTGACGTCTTGGAAGCTGAGCCGGATGGATTAGTCTTTGCATTAGAAATTCAGGCATCTAGAAAACCATCAACATTGGCCTCATATAATAAATATTGGAGGTAATTTACAAGGTGGTGTTCAGAGAAGAGTTTAAACCCAAGTTCTGTTGATCCATTACCAATTGTGGAGTTCTTACAAAATGTTTTTTTTTATGGGCCTGACCCCATCCACGCTCGCTTCTCAATGGGAAGCAATAAAAGCTTTCGGGGATCTGTAGATGATTTGACTAAAGTCATTCCTCTAGTTTCTTGTCTTCTGAGTAATTTCAGACTTAGAAGACCGGAAGTCCCTAACCCAGTTCCAATTTAGGATCACTCTGTTGTTTTGAAAGGTCTGTAGGAGGCACTGTTCAAACCATTACAGACAGCTAAGTTTCCCTGGTTATCAGCTAAAGTAGCCTTTTTATTAGCCATCACCTTGGCTAGGAGATTGGGAGAGTTAGGCTTGCTTTAATTAATCACCCAAATTTGGGATTCTTCCCTGATAGAGTGGTGTTAAAACCAAACCCAAAGTTTGTGCCAAAATATTTTTCTAGTTTCACCTCTCTCAGAAGATAGCCAGCTTTTGAATCAGCAGATGTTTCTCTTCCCACATTAGATGACAAGAGGGCATTGTTAAAATACATTGGCCTTACCAGATCTTTTAGAGTCTCTAGTGCCCTTTTTTTCTTATGGTGCTGCCAACAAGGGCAACAAAATATCAACTTCTACTCTCAGTAGGTGGGTGAAGCAGGCAAATCTGCAAAGATACAAGTCAGCGAATGTGGAACCCCTACCAGATGTCCAAGGACGATCTACCAGGTCAGTCTCAGCATATTGGGCAGAAGCTGGTGGAGATTCCTTGCTTGAAATTTGTAGGGCAGAGACTTGGTCAAATCCTCAAACTTTCGTTAAACATTATAGACTTGAGTTAAATCAGTTTTCAAAGGGAAATTTTGGTATTGTGGTTATGACTTCGACAATGAACTAAATTGTTGTATTATAAATAAATATATACTTTTTCAGCATCAGTTTTTAGTCAGTGCCCATCATTATGCTTGTGACATCCTCAAATCGTAAGGACTGCGATGAGGAGGACAGATCATGGATAATGAATACATTACCTACCGGTAATCTTCATTACCCTGAATCAAAGTCCTTCTCGTCCCTGTCCAACTTCCCTCCCTCCCTAAATTGCATCTCCAGATATATGTTTACTTGTTTTTTGCGTATCAATTATTATATAGGCATAAATTAAGTACCAAAAAACAAATATCAGCAAAATCAATGACATGTAAGTCCAGCATAAATCCATAGTAAGATACAAATGCTGTTTGTAATACATGTACCAATACCAAACGTTACTAAAATATAAGAAAGGAACAACAAAGATGGATAGTAGTGAGGAAATAAGCTATAGATAGAGAGAAGAGAGGAAAAGAAAGGAAAAAGAACAGGAGGAAAAAGAAGGGACAGAAGACGAAAATACAAAGCAGGGGAGAGAGGGTAGGGCGATGGATCATTCAGCTGAAGCCCAAGAATAGTAATGGTGGGGAGGGTAGAGGTGCAGTGACAATGAAGAGATAGAATCAAGAGTCATGGCAAATTAGGGAGAGGGGCATCCTGCAGAAAGGGAGACAACAGGAGGAGAAAAATATCTGCTTTGTCCATTAAGTTGTAAATTACCTTTTCATAGGACGCGGTCTTGTACTGTTTTTTTGTAAGCACGGTGGTTTGTTATGGTTTATTTCATTTAGTTTTCATCTAAAGAGAGCCAATTTTATTATCTATGTTGTATGTTGTAGGTTTGGTGTTTGTGACAGCCTATTATCATGTATAGCCTCAGTGTATGTGTATTATTATTGTGTGTTGAGATATATATATATTTTATTGTCTTTTTCTTTGTTGTATAGGAATTTATGTGGCATTTCCTGAAGAAGGCGTCCAGTACGCCGAAACGCGCGTAGAAAATTACCATCTGTCTACAAAAAAATTATTTTCAAAAAAATTCTAAGCCACTTTGAATGTCGTTGCACATCATGTTATTTAGGTTATCTGTTTTGTGTATTTTGGTTTGTCCTCAACTTTAGAATTTATGTTTATATGATATTTGTATGTGGTGTTTGTTATATGTAGGTATGGATTTGTATATCCAAATTTTTAACTTATATGAATAAAATGATCAATATTTTAATTTTTTGTTAGTACACTGAGTCTATTTGATTAATAATGTGTCATGTTTAGGACTTGATATCTACTTAGTCCACTGTTGCCTAGGAATGTTATTTTCTTATGAATTATTTCCCTGTCCTAGGAGCGTCTAGTAATTACAGGGGGCCCTTTTGTCTCAGTCATTGATAATACATGCTGCTGCCCTCAGAGGCCCTTTCTGGTCACAAGGCCCTTGGTACCAGGGGTTCCTTTTACAAGGGGCTTGCATGTGGCCCAGAGGTGTGCCAATTGTGGGTACAAAGGTACAGTTTTACGGAAAGAACACAGGTGCTGGGGCCTGGTTAGCAGGATCCTAGCACACACTAAGTCAAGTTGGCATCAGGTATCTGGCAACACATTAGGGGGTAACCATGCAAAAAGGGGCACTTTCCTACATGTACATTTCCGCGAGCTATTCCTCATGCGACGGCAGTTGTGGAGAACACCAATGTCGTAGTATACTGATCTTGGCAGCTGCAAGGGCAGTGACGAGCAGATGACGGGCATGGTGGGTAAGCTCGGAAAGATACGATAAGTCATGGAGAAGAATTAGGCGGTCCGGAAATGGTTAGGGCAAATCCATGGATTCCTGGAGCGTAGACCCCACTGCTGTCCAGAAGAATTGAAAGGCAGGACAATCCAGTAATATATTAACTATATCACAGGGTACATAATTGCATCGCCAGCAGGCAGAGTTAGGGAAAACCCCTGCAAACTGAAGCTGTGCCGGGGTCCAGTGCCAGCCCTGAAGAATCTTAAATAGATTGAACTTCATCCGTGCTTCCCGTACTCGCCATTCCAGGGCTTCCAAGAGTTCTAACCAGTCCTCTTCATCATATTCATCATAGGCCACCTTCTGGCAGGTCATCCTGAGGCTAGTCAAATGCGGCTGGGAGTAGAGGTGGTGAATCAGAAGATTGTAGAACCCGAACATCACACCTTTAAACTGACCCCAAGTGTTAAGGTAAGAGAGAAACAGGGAACAGGGAATGGTCCAGGATTGAGGACCCAGGTTGCTCAGTAGACAAGTACGTAATTCTGTGTAGCACCAATGTTGAGTATGTAGCAGGCCAAATTCATCCTGTAGCATCTCGAAGGACTTGAGTTCTCCCCCAGAAATCAGGTGCGTGAGTGTTAGAATCCCAGCTCTGCATCAGGGGCTCCAGTCAAGCATGGCCCTCCATGCGAATACCAGTATTGTTTCAGAGGGGAGCCTTGTTATTGAGATGTGCATGAACCGAAAAGAGCTTGTGAGCCCATATCCAGGTGGCCTACATGGCTTTCAGCATAGGGTTGGTGGATTTGACGGCAGTTGGGCCAGGAAGATAGAGGGCCTGTAGTCCCAACAAGGACTCTTGGAGTCTGCGATTGATCGCAACCCATAACGGGGGTTCTTGGACACGAGGGTGCATGTATGCCATTTGTGCCAATTGTAAGGCTAGACAGTAATGCTCCACAGAGGGCAGCCCCAGTCCTCCTGCTGATCTGTTATGTTATGTTAATTCTTTTTATATAGCGCACAGCTGCCTCAGCGAGAGGCGTCCCGGCGCTAGTAGCAGTGTCAATAACGAAACATGGGACTAAGCCACAGGAAACAGGTAGGTTTTGGCAGCCTTACGAAAGGACAGCAGGCTATCCAGACAGCGAATCTGCGTAGGCAGGGAATTCCACAGCTTAGCCGCTAAGCAGCGAAAAGATCGTCCTCCAGCTCGGAGACGCTTCACTCGAGGGACCGTAGCCAGATATTGCCCAGCTGATCGTAGCTGGCGCGTGGGTACGTGAGGTACCAGCAAATTGGACAGGATCTCAGGGGAAGAAAATTTTAAGATTTTAAAAGTCAGACATAGGGTTTTAAATTCGATCCTTTTGGTCATAGGCAGCCAATGTAGGTGACGAATCGCCCCCGTCGCAGAGCAGGTTCTGGGAAGCCTCAGCAGGACTCGGGCTGCTGCGTTCTGAACACGCTGCAGACGAGTCATTTCTGCCTTATTTGCCCCTAACAGGAGCGAATTAGCATAGTCCAATCTGGACAGGATGGTCGCCTGTACTATCATCTGGCGGGTAGATGGGTCAAAGAACCCCAGCAAGGGCCTCAATCCCCGGAGTAGGCCAAAGCAGGTACCTGCTATTTTCTTGGTGTGCTCCTGAAAGCTGAGAGTGGCATCCAGCCAAACCCCAAGATTTTTTACTGCCAACTTGGGGGTGGGAGCGCAACCCAAAGTCTTGGGCCACCAATGCTCACTCCATAGTCCCTTGTCTCTCCCCACCAACAACACCTCGGACTTGTTGGCGTTGAGCTGAAGGCAGTTGGTGGTCATCCACTCCGCGACCGCCGCTAGGCCATTCCGAAATTTGGCGGCGCCCTGCGTAGGGTCGTCGGAGAGGGCCACCACCAACTGCGTATCATCAGCATACGAGACCATGGTAAGACCATTGTCCCTGGCCACTGTGGCTAGGGGTTGGACGTATAGATTGAAAAGTACGGGGCTGAGGGCAGAGCCCTGAGGAACACCCTGCCCGATTGACTGGGCGCGGGAAAGAAAGGGGGGGCAAATACTTGGAATGTTCTATCTGACAGAAACGATCTAAACCATTCCAAGGCTAGACCTACGACACCAGCCTCTTCCAGACGATCTAGAAGGATCCGGTGGGAGACTGTGTCAAACGCGGCGCTAAGATCAAGTAGTAACAGCGCCGCTGTGTGCCCCCCATCCAGAATGGTCCGCAGATGTTCGGTCACAGCTAGGAGAGCAGTCTCCGTGCTGTGACCAGGGCCGAAACCGTTCTGGGACAGATCCAAGAAGCTGGTGTTATTCAAAAAGCACGTGAGGGTGTTGTTAACGTGTGCCTCGGCAATTTTAGCTACCCATGGCAGTAACGATATAGGGCGGAAATTTTCCAATTTTGCTGGATCTAATGAGGGTTTTTTAAGAAGAGGAACTACCCTTGCTTGCTTCCACATCCTAGGGACAACTGCTGTGGTAAGCGAGATGTTAATCATCTGACACAATGGTACAAGAAGCACAGGTAGGGAATCCCTAAACTGAGCTGGTTTCATTGGATCCGTGGGAGAACCAGATTCAACATTATTACTTAGCAGGAGAAACTCATCCTGTGAGATAGAGGGGATGACTGCCAGAGTGTGCGTGGGAGGGGGACCATGTACAACAGCAAGATCCGTGGTGGCCCAAGGAAAGGACTTATAAATTGCTTCCACCTTCCTCACAAAAAGAAGCCAGGTCCTCACACTGCCGCTCAGACGTAATTACAGAGGTAGCAGAGTCTTTCCTGCTTTTAAGATCGTTAAGGATTTTAAAAATACACTTGGCAGGGTTCTTACTGGACTTAATTTCCTTGGTAAAGTAGGCCGCCCGTGCGGAGTGTATGGCCCTATGATAGTTCTTGATAGCATCCTGGTAGCCTTTTTTGGCCACTGGGTCATAATCCCTTCGCCAGACCCGTTCCAGTTTTTTACAGGATTTGCGCATGGCGGCCAAAGAATCATTGAACCACGGATTGGAATTTGTGCAACGGCCCTTGGACCATTTAGCTGGAATAAGTGAATCCAAAGCACATAAAATCCAGTCACAAAGCGTTTTATATGCCAGATCGGGGTCACTAGCTAGAATAGGGGGACTAAGTGACAGGATGGCATGAAACTCCTCCAGATTCAATGTATGCCACCGTCGTCGAAAGGAAGCCGTTGGATCAGCTCTGTACACAGGCTCGTACAGCGGAAGTGACATGGAAACCAAAAAATGGTCGGACCAGCACACTGGGCTGGGAGTCTTGACAGTAAGGGAAGGGATGTTAGAAAAAACGGGGTCAAGCAGGTGACCAGCACTATGAGTAGGGCCCACCACGAGCTGATTTAATTGACAAGCCGTAAAGTCAGCAAGTAGATTGCTGATTTCAGGATCAGTAGAGCAATCAAAATGTAAATTTAAATCGCCTACAATATTGAAATTAGCAGTCGCCACTGACAGGGAGCCTACAGCCTCGAGAATAGCAGTTTTAAACTCCGTGGCTGGCCCCGGGGGGCGATATATTAACAGCCCTGTCATGGTAGAATGGGCGCTAAAGGAAATCCCGAAGCAAGCGCATTCGCAGCCCGCCACCTCCTCCTTGATGAATGAGCAGCGGTAGCAAGATTTAAAAATGACAGCTATGCCCCGCCTCTGGATTCCCTATTTAACGTCAGGATGCTAAAGCCTGGGGGGAGCGCCAGACCAGGTTCAGCCACCATTGCATCTGACAACCAAGTTTCAGTTAAAAAGAAAACATCCGGTACTTCGTCCTGTATTAGATCGTAGATCTCCATATGGTGTTTAACCAGAGAACGTACGTTAAGATACAGGATTTTCATAGAGGGCCTAGGCGGGGACAGTGGGCGATAGAGGAGCAGCCCGGGATAAGAATCATATCCACAGCTGGAACAACAAAAAGGCCCTTCCAGAGAAACCCCCAGGGGCTGGTTGCATGGGCTTACCAGCTTGCTGATGGACAGTAAGTCCTCTCTAGTGTACGAAGGCACGCCTAGCTCAATTCCACCAGCATTTCTGGCGTCTGGCGTCGTCCAGGCGCGGACGGGCGCAGACGGGCTTGCCTTTGGCGCGCCCGCTGCGCTCCCGCGCCATATGCAATTTAAATAGAGTATCAAATGAAAGCTAGCAGGAGAACTAGACCGCCACCCCAAGCAAAATGGCGGCAGAGAAACGGCCCACCGGAAGTAGATTCCTCCGGCTGGGGCTGTCCCGTACTCCCTCCACACAAACAGCCCGCTAATGACTGCGGTGGACCGGGGAGGTGGACAGCAAGAAATGCACCGTCTCCAAAAATAACAGCGGAGCGGGGTTAAAAAGCCAAAAAACAGGTAGGAATGTTTTTTTAAAACAATAAAAACAGTGACTTAGCACAGCGAAGGAAATGTATTTTAAAAATTCACAGAAATAAGCAAGAATAGTGCAAGCAATGCGCGCAGCGAGAATTTGGCCGTCCCGCTTCAAAGCAGCTGCTAACTCATCAATTGCGCTCCCGCGCCATATGCAATTTAAATAGAGTATCAAATGAAAGCTAGCAGGAGAACTAGACCGCCACCCCAAGCAAAATGGCGGCAGAGAAACGGCCCACCGGAAGTAGATTCCTCCGGCTGGGGCTGTCCCGTACTCCCTCCACACAAACAGCCCGCTAATGACTGCGGTGGACCGGGGAGGTGGACAGCAAGAAACGCACCGTCTCCAAAAATAACAGCGGAGCGGGGTTAAAAAGCCAAAAAACAGGTAGGAATGTTTTTTTAAAACAATAAAAACAGTGACTTAGCACAGCGAAGGAAATGTATTTTAAAAATGCACAGAAATAAGCAAGAATAGTGCAAGCAATGCGCGCAGCGAGAATTAGGCCGTCCCGCTTCAAAGCAGCTGCTAACTCATCAATTGCGCTCCCGCGCCATATGCAATTTAAATAGAGTATCAAATGAAAGCTAGCAGGAGAACTAGACCGCCACCCCAAGCAAAATGGCGGCAGAGAAACGGCCCACCAGAAGTAGATTCCTCCGGCTGGGGCTGTCCCGTACTCCCTCCACACAAACAGCCCGCTAATGACTGTGGTGGACCGGGGAGGTGGACAGCAAGAAACGCACCGTCTCCAAAAACAACAGCGGAGCGGGGTTAAAAAGCCAAAAACAGGTAGGAATGTTTTTTAAAACAATAAAAACAGTGACTTAGCACAGCGAAGGAAATGTATTTTAAAAATTCACAGAAATAAGCAAGAATAGTGCAAGCAATGCGCGCAGCGAGAATTAGGCCGGCCCGCTTCAAAGCAGCTGCTAACTCATCAATTGCGCTCCCGCGCCATATGCAATTTAAATAGAGTATCAAATGAAAGCTAGCAGGAGAACTAGACCGCCACCCCAAGCAGAATGGCGGCAGAGAAACGGCCCACCGGAAGTAGATTCCTCCGGCTGGGGCTGTCCCGTACTCCCTCCACACAAACAGCCCGCTAATGACTGTGGTGGACCGGGGAGGTGGACAGCAAGAAACGCACCGTCTCCAAAAATAACAGCGGAGCGGGGTTAAAAAGCCAAAAAACAGGTAGGAATGTTTTTTTAAAACAATAAAAACAGTGACTTAGCACAGCAAAGGAAATGTATTTTAAAAATTCACAGAAATAAGCAAGAATAGTGCAAGCAATGCGCGCAGCGAGAATTAGGCCGTCCCGCTTCAAAGCAGCTGCTAACTCATCTATGGGCGATAAGCTTCCAGATTGCCAGGCGAGGTCTTGCTGAACCCCAGATGAAGGCCTTAATGGTCTTGTCTATCTGACTGAGGGTCGAGAGGGGTATTAGTTCGGGAAGCATGCCCAACACATACGGGGAAGGTAACCATCTGACACCGCTTGAGTCTGTCCCTAGAGAGAGAGATTCAGGTGGGACCACTTCGCAAAGTCCAATCGCATTTGCTCCATAAGTGGGTCCAGGCTATCCACCACCATGCGCTCCAGGCCTCTGTTAACCAGGATGCCCAAGTACCTAAGATGGGAATCCTTTCACTGGAATGGATAACAGGCAATGGCGGCACATGTGGTGATTATCGACTGCGGCAAGGTCTCGCTCTTTCCCGAGTTCACTTTGTAGTTGGATAGTGCCGCAAAAACGTCAATGATCTCTAGCATCACAGGAATGGAGGAAGGTAAGGCTGATAGGGTGAGTAAAATGTAATCTGCGTATAAATACAGTGTCGGGGGGCCTCCAGGATTGGGGATACATATGATCTGGTCTGGCTGGTATAGAGATGCCGCTAAAGGCTCCATCACAAGGAGAAATAGTTGGGGGGAGGGTGGGCAACCCTGACTGATACCCCTGCGGACCGGGAAAGAATCAGGAAGAAAGCCCCCACAATTGACCTGCGCTGAGGGGGAATCATAGACCCATCTCACTCTGGAGATGAAGTTGTCACCAAGGGCAAATTTCCGGAGAGCAGCAAACAGGTAGTCCAATTCTATCCTGTCAAAGGCCTTCTCGGCATCCAATGACAGTGCCAAGGCCTCCTCTGGAAGATCCATTGCTAACCAGACTGCGTGAGCTAATGTGTGAAGATGATTACAAAATGAACGGCCTCTGATAAACCCTACTTGCCACTGATGAATAAGGGGGGAAGACCCGCTTGAGGCGGGCAGCTAGAATACTGGCCAGTATCGTGACATCTGCATTGAGCTGGGGCGATAACTACCACGAAGAAGAGGGTCTTTTTCTGGTTTGGGAAGGACCGAAATCAGCACCCTGTTGGACATTAAACCCAAGGAGCCCGTGCGATCAGCCTCAGCGAAGGCCTCATGGAGAAGATCCGCCACCTCGGATTTGGTTCATTTGTAAAACTCTACTGGGAAGCTGACTTTGCCCGGGGCTTTATGATAGGGAAGATCCGAGATGGCCTGCTCAATTTCCTGTTTAGTGATTGCACCCTGAAGCAGTTGCCTACCTTCCTCTGAGAGGCAGGGTAAGTGAATACCATCCAAGAAAGCGTTCATCTGTACTGATCCCTGGACAATTTCCAGGGAGCAGTGGGCCCTATAGTAGGATGTACACGCATCTGCAATTTCTTGTAACTTGGTGACTAATGTCCCTGAGTCAGTGATGATGGTGGGAATGGCCATGCCCGCCTTCCTCTGCCTGAGCGACGCAGCCAGTAGTCGTCCGCCTTCCCTCCCTGTTTGTAGTGCTGGTATTTCAACCTCTGAGTGCATACTCGGCTTTGGAGATAAAAAGAGTATTGAGGTCCATACACGCCTTCTCAAGACTGTACCTGGTAATAGCAGAAGGGTGGGCCATGTAAGCACACATGAGGCAGTCTATATCCGCCTCCAGTGTCTTCTAATGCTCTTCCCTCTGCCTAATGGGCAGGGCTGCATCTCTCACAGCTACCCACTGATGGTCGCCTTCGCAGCACCCCATAATGTCAAAGCAAAGTCAACTGAACCATCATTGTTCTCCTGGTAAGTATGCATGTGGGTTTTAAGCTGGTTGTTGCCCGCCGGGTGGATGTAGCGGAACAGATTAAGATGCCTGGGCTTATAAATTGGCCGTGGCAAACCCATATCAACCTGCAGGGCAATAGGGGAGTGGTCCGAGAGTGCTCTCTCTAGTATTGTTATTTTTTTTATTAAATTCAAGTATGACAAGCAGACAACAATCACCACATATGTGCGTAATAATACAATAGAGACATGCCAGCGGGGTGCACCTTCAACAGGATATTCTAGCCACATTTATGACATTATCAGCGAGTTCAATCTTTGTTCAATGGCGTCTTCCTTAGGCAACGGGGGTTCGCAGATTCCACCCCTATATGAGTTCCAGCTGTTCCAGACCTGGGTCCACTTATTGGGGCACCCTCTTGCCACATAGATTGTTTTTTCTGTAACCATGCACCAGTCCATGTCCTTACTCAAGTCCGCTAGTCTGGGCGGCTCTTGGGCCTTCCATGGTCTTACTATATTACGCTTCGCCACCATCAATCCCAAGATTACCCACAAGCGTTCTTTAACGGCCAGGTCAGTTGGCCCACAGGCGTTCAGGAGAGCCAATTTTATATTGCCATCAATCTTTTGACCCAGTACACTCTCCATAAGCCCCACAATTCCCGCCCAATATCTCTGAATAATCGTACATTCCCAAAGCGTATGGATAAATGTGCCCGCCTGCCCACATTTCCTTGTACAAGCCTCGTCAGAGCTGTACCCCATTCGGACCAGGACTGACCTGGATAGGTACGATCTGTGCAGGATCTTGAGCTGCACTAAACGCAGCCTAGAAGAGATGGCCACCTCCCGGGGAGAAGCCACCGCCGCCAGCCAATCGTCATCATCCAGCCCCCCCACATCATGGTCCCACTTAGCTCGCAGTTGGTCGAGTGGGTCTGTCATAAGGTTTCTGCACATACACAGAGCTATGCACAGGATAATGGGACCCCGGAATACAGTGGTTTGCCTACCATATACCGTAGCACCCAAAAACCCCAACCCAACTAGCTTAGCATCCCATTAGCACCCAAGTACCAATGATTGGACAACCCAGAACACCGTATCTTTATCTCAGGACTCGCAGAAGCAAGAACACTCTTTCATCACTCACTCGTACTTGTCCACAAGGTGCGTAGGAAGAGACACTGGATAGGTTAAAATGTTTATTCCAACTTACGTGCTCTAATGTACAGTACACGTGTCAGTACTAATAGCATAATGCATATGAATAATATAAGCAGCATGGTTACAATTCCATAGAATACAAACGGGGAAAGCATTTCATAACTCAGTGGATAAATGTCTAAATAACATTACCACCCTCCCCGTGCAGTAAGATAGTTTATTATAAAAATAGAAGACCTCTGGGCTTTGACTAGCGAACCCCCATACCTCAGTCTCTAGATGCAGAATTACATCAGCAGGACATCATAGCTCTTCTCACTGAAAAGGATTTCTCCAAGTGTGTCAAGCGCCAGTAAAAACCCCAGTATTAAAGGCACACAAAGTTTCATGTCATTTGCGCCTAATGTTATGTCTGGGTGCGCGAGACTGGCCATATCAGGAAGAACCGAAATACATTGTTATGCGACCTTGTACATGTTGTGCAGTCTGAGCCCAAATCAAACAAGAGAAAAGGTGAAAGACAGAAAGTGCAGACAGCGCAAAAGAACTTGGCAAGAGCAAAGGGCGAGGGAGCCCTGGCTCAGTGTAACGTGCGCAAAGAAAAGCAGCATGGCAGCTAGTCCTAGGCCAACATAACAAGGCAGGCAACAAACCACAAGACACCCTCCCCTGGTCAGTCCGGCGTCCAAGACAGAGGGCAAACAAAAAAAATATCCAGTAGAGCACAGGGAGCGCCCAAACGGCGAAAAACAAGTCAATCCATGAAAGTGTAAGTGCAGAAAAAAGCCATACCCTCCAAAAGGGCATCATTGGAATTGTCAAAAAACATAGATGCCATCCAATCCATGAGATCAAAAGAGCAGGAATGCTCCTCAGCAGAGGGAGCATCCAAAAGCAATGCGGGACAACTTGCGTGATAAACGAAACAGCTTTGTTGTAGGAGATCCTGGGCAGCCGCCCAGATATCCCATTGCGCCAAAATCCCCAGTGCAGCCGCACGCGCCATACAGCCGGCAACGGAACAGTCCTGCTCATGGGCCTCTAAGGGACCCATCAACTGAACAAAATCCGGAACAGACAATGACGAATTGGAGAGGCAATAATCCAAGGTCCAGGTGAAAGGACAGCGGATGCAAGTCATTACAGGTTGCACGCAAGTGAAATACGCAAAGCGAAAGGAAAGAGTATATGACACACTCAGTGTCGCCAATGGCAAGACACCAAAACCAGCCAAAAGGCGCTCACGAAGCAGCTGGAGGCGTTCTGGATCGAGCAGGTCCCATCGGGGAGCAGCCATTGCGCATAAAACAAATTAATAACAGGACACCAGCCGCCAAGGCGATGATCAACGGGAAACCGCCAAAGACGCTGGAAAAAATAGAATGAATAAACGCCGGGATGACACCAAAAATAGTTTGGAAGGAGGACACCAAACCAGACCCCACGACTTTAAAAAAGTGTACCAGACCCTCTGTGTTAGATGCGTTAAAAATACGATGAATTAACTCCCCAAAATGTTGGGGGAGATTAGTGTTCAAAAGGGCCTGTATTTCACTGTGGGTACTCGCCACCTGGAGAATGAATGTCTCCCGGGCGGACGTGAGCATAACTTCCTCGTTCAATAACAGTGCCTTTATTCTGCTCAGTCTATTGAAATCTGCCTCCATGGTAGGGATGGAAGGCCAAATAGAGATATCAACCTTGCCATGAGGGGGAGGAAAAAGCACATTTTTGCAGCAGACAACCCTGTGCGAAACTGTTACAATGTAAGGAATGCCAGCCTGCAGGCCACAACAGTTTTCGTTATTTAAAAGTAAATAACTACCATTGGAAAGGAGAGTGAAAGTAGGAGAAATAACAGGAGCAGGAATACCTTTCAGCACACAAGCAAGATTAGGAGCGGAAACGCTACATGAGCCATGCAATTTAATGTGTTTACAAATAAGTGAATGACCCATAGTCGAGTCGCAGTACTCCCCCGTGAGAAAGACTTCCTTGCCGTCCCGAAGGCATTTATACATGAAAGGCAAGGACCAGAGTTCATGCAGGAAAGCACTGCCCAAGGGCCGGTAACGGCCCACAGGATAATGTTTCATGCACGAGTCAAATTCAAACAAGGAAAAAGGTAAAGCGATAACCCCATGAACTAGCCACACAGCAGAATCGAGTTCTGCAACAGAGAACGGCAAAGGATCCATCTTTTCGATATGTAATAGAGTGTAAGTTGCATCTTTCATGGACATAAATTGCTGTTTGTCAGTTAAGTTAAAAGGTAGAAACAAGGCAGAGGTGTTCAAAAAATGCCAAGGAACTTTACCTAACTTGAGCGTTTGTAAAGTCCATGCAAACTGCATAACTGAACGCAATTGATTCTGACCATGATATAACACAGAAACATCATCTTGTACAATATCAACAACAGAGGACACAATATTCTCTAAAGTATAAATGCGTGAAGACAGGGTATTAATACTATTGTCAACAACAGCAAGCACCTTTTCCAAATTTGCTTGATCTATTTCCCGAAGACGGGAAGCAGCTTCCATTTGTGATAGCTTCCAGAGTTCATTATATGTCTCATAAATGAATCTTTTAGGTCGGGGACCACGAGGTCCCAAAACAAAGTCGGACAGATCAATATTGCCTGAAAGGAGGGACAAATGTTGTTTAACAGAATCAAGGGACGAATGTTGCAGCCATTGTTTGCATAATTTACCAACAGAATATGTAGTGACAGTACGAGAAGCAGTAAATCTCGGATCAGGCCTATCCTGTGTGTATCTAGTACCTGAGTCGTGAAAACGCATTTGACATGCATTAGATGATATAGGCCATACCAACCAGGGTGACTGATCCAGTTCGGAAACATTAAATGAATTATTCTGTAATAGAGCCTGTAGGGTCGTCAGGGACAGGTTAAAACGTGAGCTATCATTGGGAAAACTCGAAAGGGATGGAATTGAGGGCGAGTTTAATTGTTTAGTGGTAGCTAAGCCCCAACACGTAGTTTGATAGATGGAAGCATTTAGGAACATAATTTGGGTAGGGATGAGGCAAGCACGATGCAACGCCTCGGTTCCCTGTACCTGCCATGGCTTGGAGCCCCAAATGGATTTCAAATCTATTGTATCCTCCCAGTACTCATAACCACCCACTGCTAGGGCACTTAAAAAGGAACCCGAATAAAGCAATTTGGTGTGTGTTAACATAATTTTCTGAGTTGATGTGGTATTAAGTCTAAAATAATAGGATGCAGGGTTCGACCGATTAAAATCAGTAAAATAGGTAAACTTATTTCGAAGAGTTTGTGAGCTACCTGGCAAGGGGTTTGGACAATGTTCCCATTGGGTGTAGTTAACAGAACTACGCAGGGCACTTGGCTTATGGAGAAAATGATTACCCCAATGTTGGTAACAATACAAATCGGCATAATTCGCAGAATTCATATATAAATCTTCAGCATTAAAAGATGCATAATATTTTAAATCGGCAAACAATGCTTCAACGGCATGCACATCCCAATCATCAGAATGAATATTATTTTGTACTACATCACCCATTGAAACACGAAGGACATTAGGTACATTAATAATTTCCGTCGGACCATGGATTTGATAGTTCACTGCATCCCATACGATGCCATCAGCAACTGGAAAAGCTGAAATGTTCACAAATGTGTGGTCACGCTTCATGATGTGAGACGAGGAATGAGGAGCCAAAGTTCCAGAAACATAGTCTACAGCAGAGCGTTCAGGTAAATAGTGACCATTGATTAGTAGAAAAAACACTGTGACAAAGCCAATGGACATGAACAGAAAAATCAAGAAAAGTACCAACCAGATGTATGTCCAGGGTGGAATCAAAAAATTGTCTCTAAACCAGGATACAAAAATACTGAACTTGGATGGGACTTTTGAAGAGGTGGAATCCGAATCAAAGGAATAACGAGTCGGGCCAAGTGGCGTTATTGGTTGATGTGCCACCGATTCAGATGCAGGATAAGTATACTCGTCCTCGTCGATATTGGTGGAGAGTTGGGGATCAATTGTAGTTTCAGGCAAATCAACCATCTCAATTACAGCATCAGCGACCGTTCGTGTAGATGGGCCACGAACATATGTCCGATAAATGGCAGGACAAGAGACCGCTGGTGTGACACTATTCAGGATCGGCCAGGCGCTGTAGCTTGACATTTTCCACTGAGATGTATCTGTTCTCCTTGCGACCAGGAAGCGGTGGTAAAATGACTGTACGTGTTCCCTTCAAGCCCAGAACTGGAACCGGTGCACGAAAAGAGGGGCCGAATTCTTTTTTGTTTTCAACCTTCTCTCGAACCAGTTCTCCAACCTTTGGAAGCCAGCCGGCTACCGGAATCTGCAACGCAGGATCTGTGGCTGAAGGCAAATGTGTAGTTGCAAGTTTGTCTCGGGCTTCTTGTAAGTCCTGTAACATAGCAGAATGGTTATCTACATCAAACTTGGCGGATTGCGCCGCGATGTCTGGACCCTCAAGGTCAGGCACAAACATTCTTATGCCAAAGAGCATTTCGTATGGGGTCCGCCCACCCAGAGGTCTTCTAGGGAGATTATTAAGTGCACGTTGAACGGTATACAAGTGGGCCAGCCAGTTCCTGCCAGTACCTATAACTCTAGCTGTTAAGGATTGCTTTAAGTCACGGTTCATTCGTTCAACGATAGAGTTGCCCTCAGGCCTATACGGAGACGAAAATTTCACCCGCACCCCAAGCGAAGCCATTGCATCCTTGTAAGCCCTAGAGGCAAACGCCGGACCTTGGTCCGAATGGAAGGTGCCGCATGCGAAAATTCCCACAAAGACACGCAAATCCCTGATTACATTTCGAGCGTCAGCACTACGTTGTGGCCAGACCCAGAGGAACCGTGTGCACGAGTCCACTGCTACTAAGATATATTTATAGGCAGTGTCTGATGAGAATGGACCGCAGTGATCCAAGTAAACACACCCAAAGGGTCTGTTAGCAATGCAGAGCGGGGTCTGTGGAGGGCGTGTTACCGTGGAAGGCTTAATCTGTTGACAAACGTCGCAAGAAAGCACAAAAGCACGGGTGTCTTTATACAATCCACGCCACCAATAACGCTGCTGCAAGATGGAAACTGTAGCTGACACACCTGCATGAGCAGAAGCCATGCCTTCGTGTGCAGCTGATATCAAGGCACTCCTGCGGTCCGCGTTGGGGATCAGCCGATCTCCAACGTCAGGTATTGTTACATAAGGAACCTGTTCGGGACTTAACTTGTAAGAATACTTGGAAGGAAAACCTGTAGGGTAATTAACACCTTCCTTTGTTGCAGCAATAGCTGCTAGAATAACAGAGTCAATTTTAGACATGGACCTGGTAACCGCTGCTACTGAACACGTGACTACTGCTGAACGGGCAGCTTCATCTGCCAGATCGTTACCAATAGCGTGTGCGCCCACCCGCTGATGGCCTAAGGTGTGAACCACCTGTGTGAGGGGCAGACGTTGTTGCAATTCTGCCACTCGAACCCAAAGCATTTTATGCTTAATTGTGCTCCCTTTTGCGTCCTTGTAGTCATTTTTCGACCAGAAAAACAGATTGTCATTGTAAGATTGTACACAGTAGAAGGAATCACATACAATAAGAGTGGTCTCATCCTGAGAAGCGAACTCAAGCGCAAGTAGCAATGCATGCAGCTCGGCCAATTGTGCGGTACTATCTCCAAGTGTGCGAGTATGCACTGCAGAGGATTTGAACTTTCCATCTACAAAGGAACCCGCAACAATAGCACATGCAGCTGAATAAGCGTGCTTGGACCCTGTGGCCGGTTGCGCCGAACCATCGGTGTAGATCACACATTTGTAATCCTCAAGCGGTAGTAAAAACAAAGGAGGAGGATGAACGAATTCATACTGCAAAAACTCCTGAGTCTGAAGAGAAGAATCAAAAACAAAAGTGACGTCCGAAGACGTCAAGGATGTAGCCCATTGTATCCAACGGGGATGCATTGCTTTTGAGTTCGGTACACTTGCCTTTGTTACTGCCTCTAGGGCAGGACAGGGTGTTACCACTAGAATCCGCTTTCCCTGTGCCAGTGCGCGTTCTTTTAGAATCGCCATTTGCACTGCAGTTAGAACTTTTTCGACAGATGTAAAGCGCAATTCAGCGGAAGTGTACAGATGTGACTTGTATGCGATGGGTACTGTATCACCTTCATTAAAGGTTAAGTATGTGAATCCCACCGCCCCGGAATTATTCTAATCACCAAGTTTGTGTGGTTATCACGAGTCAAAAGATATTTAGACTCCAATAGGTCTGTCTGCAAAGACTGCAGAATCGAGGTATGCTCAGGCAGCCAGCAAGACCTTGAATAAGTAGGTTGTATCAAAGCATACAAAGGCTTGATACGCTGGGCATATTCGGGAATGTAGGTACGCCCGAAATTCAGGAAACCCAGCAAAGACTGAAGTTTCTTCAGAGTATTTGGGGGCACAAATGTGCACATTTTTCCAAGAAATGGGGGCTAAGCCCTTACCTTCGTTATTGAGCTCATAGCCCAAGAACAGAACGGTAAATTCAGCAATGTGTGACTTAGCAAAGTTAAATTTGTAACCCTGCTCCGCAAATTCAAGAATAATGCGGTCCACACGGGACAGATGCTGATATAACTCGTCGTCTGTCAGATAGATGTCATCTACGTACGAACATGCGTCTTGATCAATGTCATTTAACAAAGAAACAACACGGGCGGCGAATATACCCGGACTATTTTTGTAGCCCATGGGTAAACGCCGGAACTGGAATAATTTACCACCGGAAGTGAATGCGGTCCATTGACCACTCTCCGGGGCTAGGTTGTGCGTGTAGAAACCGTTTGAAAGGTCAAGTGTCGTTTTGTATTTTTTACGAACAAGACTGTCTACAAGCGCAGAACTGTGTGTATTCTGCACCGCAAAGTTCCGACAATGAGAATTTAAATGCCGGTAATCTAAAACTAAGCGGTACGATCCATCGGGTTTAGAAACCACGAAAAGGGGATTGTTCATAGGTGATACGCATGGTTCAATTACTCCCTGATATTCCAACTGTGTCAGAATTTCGGAGACGGGGCCTTTTGCCTGCCGTTTGATGGGATATTGGGGTTGTGGCTGCGGTAGTGACCGCAAAGGTATTGCATGAGGAGGTGATTCTTCATCCCATCCCACATGGTTGCGGTATAACGCTGGTGCCAGGTACACAGCCCACTCAGCTGCAAGTGCTTCAGCTTTGTCTTTTGGGACATGCCGTGAAAAGCTTGGAAGGATTACCTCCTCTCCTTTATGTGCAGCTAAAACGAATGGGGGTGGCCAATCCACCTCTGCTAACAAAATGTCATATGAAGAGGTTAGATTTTCCCAAAAAATCCCTTTTATTTCACGCGGTATGTCACCTTCAATTTGGATGACTATGTTGTAAAGTCTGTCAGGGGGTGCCACTCTCGTGTCAGCTGTCTCTACAGTAACGAATGTTTCAGTTGCTGTCGCCTCCATATGAGGACGTAGCGCCTCCCGCACTATGGTAACTTCCGCGGCGCTGTCTAGGAGGGTCACTGCCCACGTCCAATTCTGGAGTCTCGTTCTCACGGTCTGTGGCATATTTCGCTGTTACAGCGGCAACTTTTTTCTTTTGAAATTGCGGTCGAGGAAGGTGAAAGTCTTCTGCTTTCCCTCTGACTTGTTGTCGAGGTTGGTCTCGCTCCTGGGGAGCCTCTCGGCCCCTTCCTCTATCTTGCCGTCCTCCTCCACCAGCCTGTGACGACGTCTGGGCCTGTGAAGAACGAGGAGAACGCGTATCAGAGCTCTGAAACCTTTCTGGTGATTTAATTCTCGACCTATCACGTAAATCATAAGTACGTTCAGAAGAAACCGAAACTGGGGAAGCGCCTCTCGACCCCGGCTTCTTTTGTTGCTTACCCTGTTTTTTCTGTCTCCAACTCTTTTTAGTGAAGACTGGTCTATCATCTTTCTCAGATGTACTTTTTGTTTGTGTAATTTGTGGTTGCGATTGAGTTTGCATTTTTACAAAAGGCTTGTTGCCTAGGCTATTTCTTCCAATTGTTTTATAAGCCCGGGCTATAATTTTCGGTAATTCGCGGGGCCTGTCCAACTCTGGGACCAAAGCCAAAGCATTCGCTACTTGAAAGTTCATAGCATCGCCCTTGACATTTCCAAGGATCAGTTCAGCTACTACATCAAACACTCCCACTAGTCTCATCCCTAATTCCACAGCCGCTTCAGGGCCATGTTCGTCCTGTACTTTTTTAATTACAGAGGGTAGAACCGTCATGGAAGGAGTACCAAAACATTTTGAATAAACTGCTGCGAATACCTTACCCCAGTTTTCACATGATGTCAAATCGGGGATTAAGTCTTTTGGCAAACTTATCGTAAGGATGCGATGTTTATCCACTGGGGACGTATGTGGAAACACCGCTTCTATCTGATCGAACTTTTCGGCAAGCCAGTAAGGATAATCGTCCTTACTTTGTGGACGTTTGCCCATCACAGAATTTACCATGACAGGACTTATGGTCACTCCAGCTGCAACAGCTGGTTGGCCAGCGACTACAGGGGCAGCTCCATGTAGGCTACCTGTAACGTATGTCACTAAGGCTCGATGCACTCGCACCAGTTCGGTATGCATAGTGCGCAGTTCCGCAATCGGTAATGCCAGATAATTTGGATGCGGGGTATACCCGGCCAATACAGGCCAAGTGGCCCCCTCAATGGATAAGGGGCCTAAACGAACTGCGGTATTTGGTTGTGGGAGGGCGCCATTAAACCAAACACGGTGCTGCCAAGCCGTGAGAGGCACTTCAAGATTAGTATAGGGTCATTAGGCAGCAGGAATAGCGGTGGGTTTATATTCATGAAACAGCTTATCACCTGCATCCACCGCCTCAAAAGTGATCCAAGTGTAAAACACTTCAAAGTGATAAGCCGGATCGGCTTGAACCACAAAGACCAACTCGACCCCAGCATCGGGCACTCCGTATACACCTAGGTGTTCTCGGATTGGTCCTCGGCTATGTGCAGCTATCGCCACACCAGCCATAACTAAACAATTGTATTCGACAACCTAACAGGGAGCACAAAATGGGTTATTTATGTAACCTTTTTTAATAACTTCAAGCTTGAAAGAACCTATAAAACGTTCAATATAGGAGGTATCACCGTCACTTACGCCTCCGGAAGCGTACGTGAGGGTTTTGTGGACAAGCACAAGTACTACTCAAGCATCTCGCAGATAAGCTGCCCCACGGTGGTCGCGCCATGTCATAAGGTTTCTGCACATACACAGAGCTATGCACAGGATAATGGGACCCCGGAATACAGTGGTTTGCCTACCATATACCGTAGCACCCAAAAACCCCAACCCAACTAGCTTAGCATCCCATTAGCACCCAAGTACCAATGATTGGACAACCCAGAACACGGTATCTTTATCTCAGGACTCGCAGAAGCAAGAACACTCTTTCATCACTCACTCGTACTTGTCCACAAGGTGCGTAGGAAGAGACACTGGATAGGTTAAAATGTTTATTCCAACTTACGTGCTCTAATGTACAGTACACGTGTCAGTACTAATAGCATAATGCATATGAATAATATAAGCAGCATGGTTACAATTCCATAGAATACAAACGGGGAAAGCATTTCATAACTCAGTGGATAAATGTCTAAATAACATTACCACCCTCCCCGTGCAGTAAGATAGTTTATTATAAAAATAGAAGACCTCTGGGCTTTGACTAGCGAACCCCCATACCTCAGTCCCTAGATGCAGAATTACATCAGCAGGACATCATAGCTCTTCTCACTGAAAAGGATTTCTCCAAGTGTGTCAAGCGCCAGTAAAAACCCCAGTATTAAAGGCACACAAAGTTTCATGTCATTTGCGCCTAATGTTATGTCTGGGTGCGCGAGACTGGCCATATCAGGAAGAACCAAAATACATTGTTATGCGACCTTGTACATGTTGTGCAGTCTGAGCCCAAATCGAACAAGAGAAAAGGTGAAAGACAGAAAGTGCAGACAGCGCAAAAGAACTTGGCAAGAGCAAAGGGCGAGGGAGCCCTGGCTCAGTGTAACGTGCGCAAAGAAAAGCAGCATGGCAGCTAGTCCTAGGCCAACATAACAAGGCAGGCAACAAACCACAAAACAGGTCCGGCAAGTTGTTTATCAATTTTTTATAGATGAGTGATATAGCTTTTTCCGGCAGGTCCCCATCCAACACCCTGTCCTCCAATGGAGAGGGCTCCGGGAGTGGTTCTCCCTTAGTGAGTATCGCGAGCAGGGCATGCCTTATCTGCAGGTATCGAAAGTGCTCAGAGCGAGCCATATCGTAATCCTGTTGCAACTGGTCAAACGGGACCACGTCTCCCGACCTCCACAGGTCGCCCACCCTGGAAATCCCGATAAGGTCCCACCGGTCAAAGCCCTTCGATCGAATCAAGCGTCCTAGTGGGTCTCATCGCCAGAGCGGCGTGGCCTTTGTGATCTTGCCACCCCACCCCGGACTCTGCAAGGCAGTCTTCCATACTCGCACCGCATGCGCAGTGGGTCCTGTCAAGTTGTGGCTCTGCGCTCGCGCGTGGAGTGCTCCCTCGAAACTCCCACCCGGCAGCAACCACCGGTGAATCTGAAAGGCCGGGTCATCCTGGGGTCGATACGTACACTGATTGATAGCTGCAAGGTGAGACGCCCAGTAGTATCGCTTTATGTCCGGCAACCTGATTCCCCCGTCGAACCATCCCCGTGTGAGCTTATGGATATCTATGCGCGGGGGCCTGCCCTCCCAGAGCAGGTCTCTCAGGAGGCCGTCGATTTCTTTGAAATATCGAGGGTTGATATAGTTTGGGGCGTTCTGTAAGGCGTAGAGAAAGCGGGGAAGGGACATCATTTTAAAGAGGGCAGCGCGAACTAATAGGGAGAGAGGAAGCGTCCTCCAGTGCTTGACATCTGATTTGAGACGTGCCAGAGGCGGTAGGAGATTTAGTTCACAGAATCTAGTGGGATCTTTAGAGACATTAATCCCCAGGTATTTGAAACTGTCAACTGCCTCAACTAGTTTAAGTCCGCGAGGGAGCGGAGGTAACCTCCCGCTGAGGACGTACATCACTGACTTGGACCAGTTTATCCTGTAGCCAGCAAATTCTCCAAAGACCGGAAATATGTTAAGGCCCCTGTTGAGGGAGGCTGCCGGCGAAGCCAAGTAGAGCAAGATATCGTCTGCATACAATGAGATGCGATCCTCCCATCCTGGAGCCCATTTAAGGCCTCTGACAACGGGATCTTTCCAGATCCACATAGCCAGGGGCTCGAGAGTCAGGGCAAAGAGAAGCGGGGACAAAGGGCATCCCTGCCTGGTCCCTCGGCTAAGCACAAAGGTGGAGGATATCCTATTGTTGACCACTACCCGGGCCAGATGTTTGTGGTAAAGGAGCCGAACCCAGCCGATAAATTCTGGCCCCAGTCCCAATTTGCGGAGCACGGCAAACATAAAGGGCCATTCAATGGTGTCGAAAGCTGCAGCAGCGTCCAGCGAGACCACCACCGCGTCTTCCTCTATCGTAGCCGCTCGGCCGAGCACCCCATGGAGTCGGCGCAGGTTGAGGGCGGTATTCCTATCGGCATGAAACCCGACTGATCCGGCTGGACCAGACGTGTAATGACTCTTAATAGGCGGGAGGCAAGTATTTTCGCTAGGATCTTAGTTTCCCCATTCAGCAGCGAGATTGGCCTATAAGAGGAGCATTTGTGCTTAGGCTTGCCCTCTTTATGGATAACGACTATGTTAGCGAGTCGCTGGTCTGCCGGCAGTAATCCCTGCTCTTTACTGGCCAAGAACATGTTAGTGAGGTGCGGCGCGATTTTACCAGAGGTGAGTTTAAAAAGCTCAATCGGTAAACCGTTAGGGCCCGACGCCTTCCCCCCCCCGCAAGTCCTGAATAGCCTTCCCCACCTCGCTTTCCGTGAGTTCCAGATCAAGCTCAAGGCACTCTTCCTCCGTAAGGGACGGCAATGAGATGTCTCTCAGAAAGGAAGCAGCCTCCTCCTCCGAGTGTGGAGTTTGTGCTGTGTAGATGGACTGGTAATACCGCCCAAATGCTTCTGCTATGTAGCGCGGGGCGGTCAGGTGGGTATCGGAGTCGTCCATGATCTCGACCACTACCCGATGTGCCTGTTCACGCCTATCCAGCCAGGCCAGCAACCTACCCGCCTTGTCACCGACATCATATATTCGGCTGAGCGTGGCTCTGTGGCGTAGTTTGGCTGCATCTGTCACTAGGTCAGTGTATTCCTTAGTTTTGATGTAGAGTTGCTGATGTGCCTCCCCCTCGTCCCGCTCCCTGAGTGTCTCCTCCAGGTGCATGATTTCCCCCTTTAGACGGGTCAGAGCGGCGTACTTCTCTTTAAGCAAGCCCGCTATTTGGGATGGGCCACCCCCCGGATAACAGTTTTGTAGGCCTCCCATAGCACCACCGACGACTCAACCGAACCCTCATTCTCCTGGAAATAGAGCTTGGACTCACCCAGTAGTTTGTCACTGACCTGGGGATTCCTGAGGTGCCAAGGGTTGATCGGGGCCACGCGGCCCACCATGGGTTCCCCAACTTCGATGCGGCAAAGTATCGGAGAGTGGTCAGAGATGCCTCTGGCCAAATGTTGAATCTCTCTGACACTGGCAACTTGATGTTCCAGTGTGAGTATGTAGTCTATTCTAGACGTGCTATGGTGAGCGCCTGAATAATATGTGTAGTGTTGCTCACTGGGGTGTATTCTCCGCCACACGTCGACCAGGCCCATGGCTTCAAGGAATCCATGGATCTGTGTACGGGAAGATGGTAGAGCTCTCTGGGGCCACCGATCAAGGACGTCCGAGACAATCGAGTTGAAGTCGCCCCCAATCCATACTCTACCCTCTGGTAATGACAGGAGGAGTTCTCCCAGGTCCCAAAAGGCCTGGGCTTGCAACCCCGGCGGGATATAAACAGAGAGGAGGCTCAGTGTTTCCCCCTTCCCAAGTCCCAGTTATGACTGCGAACCTCCCGAGACTGTCAGTACGAACATTATCTATTACCATGGGAAACGACCTCCGCACCATCACCCCCACTCCCCGGGAGCCAGACCCAAAGGCCGAATGGGCCACCAACTTGAAACCCTATCTGGTCATGGCTTTGCATGCGTTGCCTAGTAAGTGCGTTTCCTGCAAGAGGACCACGTCCAGGGAATGACGCTTGAGAAATTGCAGAACCACACCTCGCTTGATTTTATCCCCCAGCCCGTTGACATTCCATGATATCAATTTGAGCACAGGCCGAGCTACCCCGTCACCCATTCTCAAAGGACTGAAAGCGAGGACACTGGGGGCTCCTCCCCCTGGTATTGTCGGACTGTACCTGAACCACAAATCCCCCCCCACACCTGGCTCAATAGCACAACACAGTTGCATAGTGGTTATCAATGCTCGGTTGCAACCATATTTGTCATACTTACAAAATACAAAACAAACCTGAAGAAGGCCCCCCGCCCTCCTTTCCCTCCCCCGCGCCAGAGAAAGCAAACAGGATAGCGATCAGACATTGCGTCACCGCAAAACGACTCATGGCACAGGAACCCAACACCCCAAAGCCAAAAAAAGGAACCCCCCTCCCCGCCTCCCTGCATGGCGGTGTCAAAACCTCCCGCCCACCCAAACTTGCAGAGCACCTATCGCCCACCCCTAAAACTTGTGGGTGCGCGTCACCAACCGGGCACCCGTCCTAAAACTAAGTCAACTGGTAAACATATTATTAGATCAAGGAAGAATATACTATATCACCCCAATGTCCAGTGCACAGTGAGTCCAGTATTTAGAAAACCCTGATCCACAGTTTCATAGTGAGTCCGATCGCCAAGAGGGCAGTGACCCCACCCCACTCAGTCGGCAAAAAGGCAAATCTCCCCCATACGAGGAGTACTTACGGACCAGTTATTCGGACCCTCCTGTTGCTGCCTCTTGTTCGCCAGCCGGGGAGCTTCCAGTGGATTCTTCAGTGCCCCTCTCCATTCTCGCCCCCCGGACTCGATTGCTCTTTCGTCCTGCGGTACGCCACCCGTCCAACCAGTCCCAGGCCTCCTCGGGGGTGGAAAAGAACCAAGCCTTTCCTTCTGATTCAACCCTGAGCTTGGCTGGGAAAAGCATAGCATACTTGAGGTCTCGCTCTCGAAGTGCCTTTTTGACGTGGAGGAAACTGCGCCGCTGTCGCTGCACCTTGAGGGTGAAGTCTGGGAAAAAGGTGATGCGGCTGTTTTGAAATTCCAGTGGGGGTGCAGATCGGGCAGCCTGCAGGATGGTATCTCTATCCCTGAAATTAAAGATCCTGGCTAATAATGGTCGCGGGGGGGCCCCCGGTTTCGGTCTTCCGCCCGGTACTCGATGCGCTCTTTCCACGGAGAAAAAGTTGGATAGTCCGCTGGGTTTGAGGTAGGTGGTAACCAGTTCCTCGACGAACAAGTCTGCCGCCGGCCCCTCCGCCCGCTCCAGAACCCCCAGGATATGGAGGTTGTTGCGCCTGGAACGCCCTTCATAATCATCCAGCTGCGCTTCTAGATTGACTGTGTGTGCCTGAAGATCGTCCATTTTACGCTGTATCTCGGAGGTGTCCTCGACCAGGGAGCTCGTCTTGACTTCGACTCCCTTCAGCCGCGTATTCATGGAGCGCATGTCTGCCCGGATAAGGGATACTTTGGCGGACACCGAGTCGATTCGCGACTCCAGCGATGTTCGGACAGTAGTGATGGCTGTGAGAATGTCCTGCAAGGTAGGTTCCCTTGTCTCCTCCTCGGGCTGTTGCTTCTCCGTTACGGCCGTCCCGGCTTTCGGGCTCCCTCCAGGGGCCTTGTCCCATGCGAATTTATTCAGCTTGGCCTGGACCGCTGTTTTGGTACCTCGACCCCCTGCCATGGCCAAGCAGCAGTGTCCAGTAGGCGCACCAGGGAGTGGGAGAGCAGTCACGTTCAGCACTGCCGGCGTGCGATAGCAATGTTCAATGGAGCTGGACCCACGAAGCTGTAAACGGTGACCTGGATCAAGAGCCAGTGGGGGACAGGTACAGCGGACAAGCCGCGCCCCCACACCCCCAAGGACAAGGTATCAGGTCCTCCTCCTGTCCAAAGGTCAATGTCTCTGCTTGGTCTGAGGCATCAAGCGCACCGCATATGTAAGAGTAAAGCTGGCATACGACGAATCCGCCCACAGGTCCCCACAAGCTCAACACCACTCTCTCCCCAAGGCCCACCGCAGCCTACCTCGACGCCACGGGGGGAAGATCACAACGTCCGCGCTGCCCCCAGCAGTAGCCGCCTCTGTGCTGTGTAGTGGCCCCGGACTAGTGCAGGAATCAGCCCTCGCAGCAATCAGTGAGCCCCAGGTGTTAAGGAATGGTCGGCGTCCCAAACCACTCCACTTCTATCTCAACAAGCTGCGGGCAGCAGTAGGGGCCAGAGCAGACCGATCTAGGGCGTCCAGCCACTTCCCTCGATTGTGGCCCAGCAGGGAGCAAGTCCGCACGCCCCTCCATTTCAATGACGGGCTCCGCGACTCAGTCCACCGCCGCACTCGGCGTCTGAATGGGGTACCGCGGCGGACCCCTCCTCTGTAGTTGCGTACGAGCCCGGGGGCCCGCACCACGCCCAAGAAAACAGCGGCGCGGCACCTCCAGCCGCTGGTCACCGCTTGCTGCACTTTAAACACCCGGGCCGTCGCCCCGTCACCAGGCGTGCCCCAGGCCGGTTTGTAGGAAGGCCGAGATGCAGCCGCCTCCGGCGATGTCGGTCTTTCAGGAGGGAGCTCAAGTGGACGGGTCAAGTTGCTTTCGCCCGTGGACTCCGCGGCACCTCCAGGCCGTGGCTCACGTCGTCAATTCGAGAGCCGGAACCGCTTGCTGAGATCGGCGGTTTCACGGCTCAATCGGCGCACGGAGTGTTCCGGTGCTGCACAGTGTCACCATTGCCAGTTGGTGAACGGATAATTGGGCGGATTTATGCAGGTACGGGCGCGCTCGGCCGGAGCTGCCTTAGAGAGCGGCCATTTCTCTCAGCGGTTGGCCACGCCCGTGCACTCTCTAGTATTGATGTCTCACAAAAAAGGGGAAGCAAAGGATGTGCCAACCAAAAAAAATCCAACCGTGACTGTGTACCATGAACTGGGGACAAGTACGTGTATTCCCGGTCTGTTGGATGTAAGAGACACCATATGTCGCGATGGTCATGATCAGTCCCAAGATCTCCTAAGAGGGCTCTGTCCACATTATTGGATACATCAATCGGACCAGTGTGGTCTAAGACAGCATCCTAGGCCAGGTTCTAATCCCTGCCTATCACGATGTTTGCTGTATCTATTTCTGTCAATACACAGGTAAGTTGAAGAAGGAAGGAGCGCTTCGGATGCGTGGGCACAGACACTGAACCTACGCATAATACTTTCCCGTTGATCTTTAGTTTGGTGAATACATAGCAACCCTCCAGATCACACCAGGTTTTAAGCACATGGGGCAATGTTTTGCGAATCAAAATGGCTACACTATGTTTCCGGGACATCTGCCATCCGCGGAGGACAGTAAGCATGTGTATCTCTTTGCCCACCCAATCCCTCCGTAGCTTCTCACGCTCTATGAGCTGCATCTCCTGAAGGAGAGCTATATTGGTGTATTTGAAATTGAGAGAGAAGAGCGCTTTTTTACGCTTGATATAATACGTAAGACCATTGACATTCCAGGAAAAAATATGCAAAAGCGTGAAGTTTGCGAGAACCAAGGGGGGGAGTCTAAGAGTCAAGAATGGTAGCGGGCGGGCAGGGAGGTTAGTCATGTCCCACTAGCAGTCTATGGGATGTTGAAGGGACAGACGAAAACAGACAGGAGGACAAAGGGAGGGAGGGGGGGCGAAAGATAGAGAAAACAGAAGAGAGGAAGAAGTGAAAAGAAAATAGAAAAATAAGAAACAAGTAGGGAGAAAAAAAGAAGAAAAGTACAATGCACAAATTAACACATTGCTATAAGAACCAAAAAAAGAACCATACAAACAATCACACTGCACTGTGTGCCCTATAAACAGTAGTTGGAGGGTCTATGCCTGAGGGACCATTGCATCTGGGAGGCCCCGGGGAAGCAGGGAAATGAGGTTGCTGGGAAGCAGACCCTGTGTTAGACGTGGCCCTTTTTGCAGGGTCATCCCTGAACTTTTTGCCTTCCTCCTGGTATTTTTTCTGACCTGGTGTTGGTGGTTTTAGGACTGACTCTGGGCACTTTATCACTTCTGTCGAGTGTAAAGTGCATGTGCCCTCTATGGTAAACGTGGTAAGATTGGTCTACACCTGTTTGGCGTATTTAATTTACCTTTCAGTCCCTTGTAAAGTGGTATCTCATATACCTAGGGCCAGTAAATTAAATGCTACTGGTGGGCTTGCAGCGCTGCTTCCGCCACCCACCAAAGTAGCCTTTCAAACCTGTCTCAGGCCTCTGCCATTGCAGGGCCTGCGCGCGCAGTTTACTGCCACTGTGACGTGGCACATAAAGTGGGTGCCACGTCTGTGACTCCCCTTTTACTACAGATCAGTCACCCCTAAGGTAGGCCCTAGATAGCCCTATGGGCAGGGTGCGCTGTAGGTAAAAGGTAGGAGATGTGCAGTAACTGTGTGGCATGTCCTGGTAGTGACAAACAGCCATTTTGGTTTCTCACTGCTGTCAGGCTGCTCTCTCATAGGAATGCATTGGGGATTCCCTGAGATGTGTTTCAGTGGTAATTCCTGATCTGAGAGGAGAAGCGTGATCAAGTTTGGTATGTTTGGAATAGTGGTGATAAATGCTGCGTGGTGGTGTGCGCAGATTTTATTGTCACTATTTTAGAAATGCCACTTTTAGAAGTGGGCATTTCTGTGTGCTATGTGTCTTTGTGCCTGCCTGTTGTGTATTGCATGTCTGGCTCTGGAGTGACAGGGGCTGGGGAGGTGCAGTGGCTCCAGAGAGGCTGGGTGAGTCAGCGCTAGGCTGAATAGGCCGATCTGCATTTGAAGTAGTGGGAGGAGTAGCACCTGACCCTGAATAGGACTGTGCCTGCCTTCCACAAGGCTGGCTCCGCCCCCCTGTGGTGTGTCTGGGGCCAGAGCCTACACTTTCAAAGGAGGTTGTTGTGCACTGTAAATAAAATATGAAGTGCCCCCCAGAACTGGTTTAGAACGGGCACAGAGCCCTGTGCCAGGGGGAGAACAAAGAACATAGGGGGTATAAGTATTGGGGCTGTGACCGCATGTAAGGTGAGCTGTTGGTGCTTACGGGGAACTTGTGACCGGCAGGCTGCTGGATTGCCAGGAGGAACCGCCGCTGGAAACTACCTCTGCCTGCTAGGTAGCTGAAGAGGTGCCCCCACTGGAAAGGGGCCCTGCGTGCTGGCCTGCCTGTTCATGGTTTCCTGCCCCCGGACTGGAAGAGGTAGCGTGAGGGGAGCGCTGTGCTGTCTGCCTCCCCTCACTGACTGAGGTGTAGTGGGCGCTTTGGCCCGACCCAAGAACTAGAGAGTGGGAAGCGCTGCCTTCCTGCACCCCTGATGAGAGGGGGTCCTGCCCACTAGGAGCGCATGGTGGGCGTTGTGCTATTGTCCCCCCTGAGCCTGAGACGTGGGCTCTTTCCACGGTCCACGGAGAAAAGCCTTCCGCGAACCAGAAGCCAGGCAAGGAGTGCCTGACTGGGGGCGGGGCTGGCCAGGGGAAGTCAGATCTCAGCGGAGGAAGCCAGGCCGGCGACGCCTGGTTGTGGGCGGGGCCAACGGAGGCTTCTCTCCGTGTCCTGTGAGCCGGTTTTGCTGGCAATTCTTAGGAGCCCGGGCGGGAAGCCCCGGCTCACTCGTGTTGGGCCGTTGCCCTGAAGAAGTGGATTACATGCTTCCCAGCGGAGGAAGCGGAGACGGAGAAGTGAGCCTTGCCTGCGTCCAGGCCATGAGGAGAGCGCTGCTCAGCCCCGCCTCAGGTGAGAGGCCGTGCATGAGGTGGGGATAGTGTGGCTCCATTCACCAGCAATAGCAGCTGCCCCGAGTGGTAGTGGGCAGCTGCCTTGACCCATTGGATGTACCTGGCCAGATGTGATGGACCCGGCGATGTCACCCCGCCAGAGCGGACAGGGTGTGTCCATCCCGGCCGCAGGGGCCGGTACGTGCCGCATTGGTTGTTGACAGTCCCCCCGCCCGCCTGCGAGACTGCCGGGACCATTACTCCCAGAACCGGGCGTTGGGGGCATTCTCCCGTGAAAGAGATAGGGGTGAGTTGCACCCCCCCGGCCCCTGTGGTTACGCATGTGGTTTTTGCTGCATCGCCAGCTAGGGGGGGCCAGTTGGGAGGCCTCGTGGAGAAAGGAGCATTTTGGGGGCGAGCCCAGGGCGGGGCCCTGGACACCCCTGTGTAGCAGCTTGCACCCTGTGGGGACTTTGGGAAGGTGTGTCCTTTACCAGTGCTTACTTTGGTGCACTGCTTCTGTTGCTACGGCATAAGGTGTTGTGCTGAGCACCCCTGTGTACCATGATTACTGTGTGCCCTGATTACTGTGGGGCCCTGCTGCTAATTATGATGTTTGCATAATTCTTCGTACTAGGGTGCACTGATGATTAGGATGTATGCATAATGTGTTTAGGCTGAGTGTACTATGGCCAGTAGGTACTGGTTGCTTCTATTTCACTACTTGTGAGTTCTAATGGCTATAACAGTGGCCCGATTGGCCCTGTAATGTATATAATCCCCTGTAAAGTGATACCTAGTGCCAGGTGGCACAGTGTATATATGTGATTATGCTCTAATGTGTCTTATGAGTAATACAAAGGCTATCTTTTATATAACCTTGTGTGGAGTTTCTTTTTATGGTGTGCCTAGTGTGTCGCTGCTGTTTGAGTGTGTTGCACAAACGCTTTACACATTGCCTCTGGGATAAGCCTGACTGCTCTGCCAAGCTACCAAGGGGGTGAGCAGGGGTTATCTTCGGTGTGTAACTCCCTTGCTAGAGTGGTGGTTTCTGCCTGGCTTAGGCGCATGCCCTAGCCAACCAGAAATCACATTTCTAACACCCTGCAAAGAGTTCAAAGTATTAGCAGTGTCAAAGATGAGAGGGTGGGTGTGCGATAACATGTAAGAGAAAGGTGAGCCTACTCCTATACCTACATGTTGAGTGGAAGGGCAATTGATGTGAAGACAGGACACACTGCGTCTTAGCACTAGACAAGACAGTTTATCAGTGGAGGAGTGAATGCAACCTCGAGAATCATTACCTCATAAAGTGTATACTGAGGGACAAAGGGTAAGAGCTATTTGTTGAAATGATATGTAGTGCACTCCCTTGCTTTCACTGTATACGAGATACTGCGAGACATAACGGTAAGAACGAGCAGGCAGTTACGATTGTTACCGGCAACGACTCACGGCAAATGCTTATTTTGCATTAGTTTACCAATAATCGGTGGATTGAGTAGCGAGCAAAGTTGTTGGCATGTGACGAGTTATTCTGTTCTTTTGTTGAATTGAAAGCCAGTTTACCTCCTAGAAGAACTCTCATTGATTCCATACAGCAGGTTTGTAGAGGTCTAAATATCGCACTAATGAAATAGAATAGTAGTGCATAGATCTTATTGTCATATGCTTAACATTTCAGATGTTTGCAAGAACACTACCTTGTGAAGGAGGTATAAAAACGATTACAACTCAGTAAGCTCATCGCTATGGCCATAATTTTTACGATTTATGGACAGAAGGTGTTGTTGGTATTTTTTGAACCTGGTTGTAGCTAAAGTCATTTTTAAAGAGTTTGCATGATTTCACAGTGGTAACCTGTTATATGGGCAACACATAAAATGTTCACTATATTGAAGAACGTGGCTATCCGGGGTCATTAACACAATTTTCAAGAACTCATCACCCATATGCATGGTTATAACACCATATAATTGAACTTTATTATACACTGTTTTTTCAAACATGGAGGTAACTCTGCCCTGTACATTGTTGTTTTTTGTCATTACAGATTGGCCCCTGATGAAGGGATGTAGTCCCGAAATTCATTGGGCATGATAAACATATATGCATGTCAAGCCAGTAATGTGATTACACAAAATATGTATCTCAGAGAATTCATGAATGTGTGTGATGATTAACATGCATAATCAAATTATGGAATATAATGTATGAAAGTAATAGATAAATACACTAGTTTGAATATAAAGAATCTGAAAATGTGCACACTGGTTTCAAGTACGGTTACTTGATTTCATGATTTTTTGGTTCCAGGAGAATGTCAGACAGCATGCACTCCAGTGTAGCACACCATAGCATAGATCTTTAAAAACTTGATTATTATACAGTGAAAGCAAGGGAGTGCACTACATATTTCAACAAATAGCTCTTCCCCCTTGTCCCTCAGTATACACTTTATGAGGTAATGATTCTCGAGGTTGCATTCCCTCCTCCACTGGTAAACTGTCTTGTCTAGTGCTAAGACGCAGTGGGTCCTGTCTTCACATCATTCGTCGGGTTCATAACGCGATAGCCGCCGTGGACAGTCTTGGTCGTCCTGCGGCGCTCCTTTTGGCTGACATTGACCGCGCCTTTGATTCGGTCAGTTGGACGTACTTATTTATCCTTCTGGAGCGTGTCAACTTCAGCCCCAAATTTATATCATACATCCGCATGTTATACCACGGGCTGACTGTCTCCGTACGCATAGCCGGCAGAGTGTCCCCACCGTTCCCAATCAGTTGAGGTACCAGACAAGGGTGCCCACTCTCCATTATTGTTTGCTCTGGCCATTGAGCCGTTGGCAGCGTGGGTACGCATGGACGCCCAGATTAAAGGCTTCAAGTAGTCCGCTGGGGTCGCCGACAGAATTGCGCTTTACGCGGATGATGTCCTCTTTTTCCTGACCGACCCTCGGAGATCAGACCCCCGCATTCTTCAAATTATGCGAATCTTTGGTGAGACCTCGGGGCTCTTAATGAATGTTAATAAGTCCACACTATGGCCTCTGCGCGGGTCCTCGGCCGACTAAACATGGGCCTCGGACCTTTCTCAGACTCGGGAAGGTATGAAAAATCTGTTAGTCTTCATAGGAGTGATCTAGGGTGTCCAACTAGGGTCAAGGTACAGCTAAAGTCATGGGCGGGTTTGCCCTTATCCTTGTACGGTTGCTCAGCAATTTTTTTAATGATATCCCTTCGTCGGCTTCTATACCGACTACACAACCACCCCTATCCTCTCCCACAGACATGGTTTAGGCAACTAAATGCTATGCTTAATGGATTCCTGTGGTGGGGAGGAGCAATCAGAATGGCGCTTCGCACATGTTTCCTCTCTACTTACTGTGGGGGCATCGTGGCCGCCGACGTTCACTCATACTACGCTGCTTCTCACTTACAGGTTCTTAACGACTGGTGGTACGGACCGAGAGACGAGACAGCCTATGCGCTGGTGCGGTGGCTACTGGGCGATCCGTCACTGTATAAATATTTGTATGGCCGTGCCAGCTCCCATGCTCTTCCCCTGGCTATTAAGGTGGTACTGGCAGTATGGCATCAATCTTTTCACAGACCAGGCTGGCTGCACCGTCTTACAGGTGAGGCCCCGTTATGGTGTAACCGTCTTCTTCCACAATTGCAACAGCTACAGGGGTTCCAAGGTTGGGACCCAATCGGTATTTCTACACTAGCGGACGTTCTCCAGGGTCTCTCTTTTAAATCCTTCTCAGACCTTCAAGATGAATATTCCATGCCACGCACCCAATTTTATAAATATTTACAGTTCCGCCATGCAATCCCTCCATATCTTAGGGATCTTACCGCCCTTCCTGAATTCAGCCCACTGGAAGGAAAGCTCCTTATGGGAGATCTGGTTGATCACAAAATATCTGAAATATATCAAACTTTAGTCACCCATAGTGCATCGACACTGGAATCCCTTAGGGAAGCTTAGCAAACAGACCTGGGCCCTATTAACAATGATAATTGGAGGGAGGCGTTGAAGTCCCCTCGAGGGGCCCCTGTCTCCTCACGACTACAGGTCATACCGTTGAAATGCCTACATAGAACATATTTTTACCTGCTTGCGGCTTCACAGGGCTGGGCTTATTGCCTCCCCAATGTGTCTCCGCTGCGGAGCAGACGAGGCTACATTTATACATACAGTGTGGACATGCCCGGAACTTGATAGGTTTTGGAAGGGTGTAAATAGATGTATGGCTGAGGTGCTGGGATGGGACATACCAAATACACCACGGCTGGCGCTAATACACATTACAGAAGACATTGGGGGTAACAGATACAAGCGACACCTTCTGTTCCAAGGTCTGACTGTAGCTAAATGCGACATAGCCCGTTCCTGGAAGGCACCATCCCTACCCCTCTTGGGGGTGTGGAAGCGAGGATTAGATTTCTGCATGGGTCTGGAGGAACCGGTCTTTAAAGCTTGTGGCTGCCCTCAAAAACACACACTCAAATGGCAACGTTGGGCAGATTATAGAGGAATTATTTTGACACAGTCATCACAGCCCACACCATTAGATATAGCGGTTCTGCCCCACAACTAAAATGGTTTTATACACATTGCTACCAAACTAAGGATGGGATCCTACTATCCGAACAGCGGGTGGAGACCTGGACATTTCAAGAGGACAATACTCCTGCTTTCGTTATCGCAGCCGGTTTTCTTTTGTTATATATTTATTTGTTTCTTTCTTCTTCTCTTCTCCTTCTTTTTCTTCTTGCTTTTCTCCAGTGGTTCAACATTAATTGTACAATACTGCTTATACCTGCCAATAACGTATCTCACTTTATATACGTACGATATTGCATTTTGAATCTAATGTTGGCAAGAAAAACATCAATAAAGCTTGTTCTTAAAAAAAAAAAAGGCCAAATTTGATGTCCAATTTGCGGAGGAGTGGCCGAAGAGAGAGAAAAGCCTTCCTCCGATCACTCATCTCTTTAGAGAAGTCTGCTACAATCTGAATCTTGTGACCATTAAAGTCATGGGGTCCATGAGCAGTTGCCGCTGTCAGGATCAGACGCGCTTGCTCGTGTCGAAGGAAGGAGACAATAATAGGTCTTGGACCAGATGAGGCCAAGGTTTGCTGTGGTCTTATTCTATGTGTTCTTTGCATCTCAAGTGGAGGTGAGAAGGTGATCATATGGAGGGTTGGCAGAAAATTGCGAAGAAAGCCTCTAACATCTGCATCTTCTGCCTTTTCAGGAATCCCAAAGAAATGTACATTATCTTTACGGCTTCGGTCCTCAAGGTCCACAGTGTTGTTGCGCAAGGCGCAAAGTTCCAGGTCCCTGTCTGACAGATTCAAAAGAGGATAAACGGTGGTCTTGCGCCTCCACCTTGTCTTGGAACTAGAGATCTCAGCATGAATCGACTTTGTCTCGGTGGTGAGGGCTGTCATTTTTGGGTCCATTGACTCCAGTGAGTCTATGACCCACTGAAGTTACCTTTCTGAGGATCTGATCCATTGTGGTCTCTGAAGCACCTTACAAACAGGATGAAGACTTAGTTTGGGAAACCACCTCTATGATGAGCAGCTGCCTCGATGATTTCCTGGATGCCATTCTGGGCCGGCAACAGTCAATATCTATGGAGAGAGCAATCCTGGTGCAACCTGTGACCTCAAGTGCAGGCGATCTGTATCTCCTCCTTGTCTCCGGGGGACATCAGGATTAGCAATTTAGTGCAGATCTCTTTAGCGGTGTCCACCCGTGCCAACCAGTACACAGATAAGTGGTGGACCAAGAATCCAGGGTTTATCAGTAGTACCTCGGCCCTCTGGAAAGGAGCAGGTCATGCGCTAATGTATGTGACGTACAACAATGACAGTGAGGCCCTATAGCTACTAGCACCTAACCTGCTATCCCCAAAAAACAATAAATAGAGGAAATCTCCCAAAAGTATGTATGCACCCGATCATAGACACCCACTGTCAAGGTGTGGTCCTCAACTGGACTATACAATGTTCAAATGTAAAAAGCAATCGGTGCACCACTATATAACAATTCCATAAAGTACAGAGATCTGTATCCAGTGTCGTATTCTTCAAGTTCTCCTTTTATTTTGAATCACAATTGGTTCTAATGTGATGTACAACATGTAGAATGAATCAGCCAACGCGTTTCGTCCATTACAAATGGACTTCTTTAGGGCAGTCGCAGAGCCCAATAATACAAGGGGCCACTGTATCTTAAGACAAGACGTAAATTGTCAGCAGTGACATGCGACTAGATGCCGGAACAATTGAGTCACTTTGGAGCAGTTGTAAGCACCTTGTTCTTTTTAGTGACCGTAGCGTTGGTGTACAAGACACCTAAATTTATTAGTACACTGGGTCCCTCACAATTACAGGCAGTCCAGGGTGGACAATCCCGTCCACTCAGCACCTTGATACATGCTGGACAACTAAGTCAAAAAACGATCCTCCCGGTCCGTATTCCAAATCATGCGCTAATGTATACGAGCCAGCAGTTGCCTAAAAGCAACTTACTTATTTACTTGTTAACAACAGGAGAGGTGGACCGAAGTTGAGGTTCTTATCATGCAACAATAGGCATAAAGATAGGACTAAGAAATTGTTGTGATTTTTTAATTAATTATACATGCTAGTAGTTCTGTGTGGAAGGCGGGGGCTCCTCAACTCGTAAGGACTGAGACGAGGAAGACTAGGATGTAGAGTAATCCTGATTTGTTTGCTGCTGAATCAGGATTCTAATTTGTGTAAAATTACCATAAAGACCCTGCAGCATTTCCCTCATAAATTAGGCTTCAATTTTCCAAGTTTCACAGTGAAGAACATGCGCAAACATGCAACACTCATTTCGTGCAGTAGAATCCAGAACAGAAGGGGAATACTGCACCGGGTGAATAGCCAAACCATGCAGTGTTGGTATTTCATTGCCTCTATTACAACACTAAAATACTGACCCATTTAGAATGAGGGTCTTAGTGGATTTTGTATAGTGGATTTTCTGTCTATTAGCTAAACTCTTATGCACTCCCTCTTTTAGGCTGGTAATCCTCATATCCATGTGAAGATGAGTTTTTATCTGAACTGGGAAATTACCACACAAAGTGTTTTTCCCTGGACAAATTTTACCAGGTAAACACCTCCTCATGGAATGACGCCTGGTGGCCCGCTGAACTAGGACCCGCACCAACACCAACAGACCACGCCCGCAACCTCAGCATCATTCTGGACAGCAAGCTCACCATGGAAAAAACAAATCAATGCAGTCTCACCTGCCTTCTTCCTCACCCTCCACATGCTCCACAAGATTTTCAGATGACTACCCATCGACACCAGAAGCACCGTCAAACAGGCGCTGGTCACCAGCCGACTGGACTATGGCAACACACTCTATGCAGGAATCACCTCGAACCTCCTCAAGAGACTGCAGACTATGCAGAACGCAGCAGCCAGACTCGTCCTCGACCTACCCAAGCGGTCCCACATCACCCCCACCTCAGGAAGCTTCACTGGCTCCCAGTTCAGAAGAGATGCCAGTTCAAGATGCTGACCCATGCCTTCAAAGCCCTCCACAATTAGGGACCAGCGAACATCAACCACCGGCTGAACTTCCACCATTCCTCCTGACACCTGTGCTCCGCCTCCCTCTGCCTCACCCACAGCCCCCGCATCCGCTGCAGCAACAGTGGAGGACGCTCCTTTTTCTACCTCATGGCAAAGTCCTGGAACACCCTCCCTCTTCACTTCCAGACCTCAACCTCTGTACTGGAATTCAGAAAAGTACTCAAGACCTGGATGTTCGACTAAGCCTCGGCAGCAGTACTCTCAGGGCCATGGGAACCCTCATGGGTGACTAGCCGTGCTTTACAAATCCAGATTGAATGATTGATTGAACATTCTGAGTTTTCCACCTTTGAACAGGGGGAAACCTGCAGCATTACCGTGTTACCATCCATTTGGCAGTGAGGAACTGAGAATTGTGAGGTAATACCATACACAGTAAAAACCTCAACCAGCCATTTCAGTATTTACAATGTGCACTATGACCTCTCAGAACAATGTTTACATCAGTTCTGTGCCATAAGTAGGTGCAAATTGCACTCCGAGCTTAAAATACAATATTTTCTGTCTGTTTTCAGAGCAAATTTCTGCGACTTGATAATAGCAAGGATCAAAAAATTAGAGAGCTGCCTTTGTGTTCACTTTGAAATGCCTCTATACCTGCCTTGCGTTCTCCAACTCAATCTTTCTTTGGGTGGCCGTGCAGGTGAGGGACAGTCGAGTGAAAATGTAAATTACGTCTTGTATTGATGTACTTGTGAGCAAACTGTTGGCTGTCTTTCTCTAGGGAAATTAAGGTTGTTGAAGTTTGCCCAAGGCATGTACAGATCATATTTTTGGTAGAAGGTATTTTATGTACTGATGTGAAATGTGAAGTACTTCATTTCTATCGGTGGTTGCAGGTGGAAGGCAATGATACTCATTTTTGGGCCTGAGAAGATATTTTTTATCGTCAGACTTTGACCCAGAGCAAGAAAGAACAAGCATCAGCAAACTCCAATAGGTCTTGTCTTTAACAGTCAAGTGCCAATCTACAGGCTTTGCCAGTGCTTTTTATTTTATTTCTTTTTCTGAGGGCCCAGCAGTTACAAAGTGCTATCTGGTGGCTCATTTCTATTTTGATGCTCCTGCGCACCTTTTTTTTGTGTTTACGTTATTTTTTCTCAAGTGGCTTAATGGCCATTTCAGAAAGAAGCAAAAAAATCCAAAATGGCCTCCAGTGCGTCATGACACATGCATGGTGAGCATGTGCTGCTATGCTTACGCATGCATACGACGCACAGTGACCATCCTGGAACAGTTTCTAAACATTTTCAAGATGACTGAGTGTGCTTGTTCAAATCCAACCTCTGAGACTAATATAGGGTTATAACAAAGACTTTATTGAAGCCTGAGAAACTGGTGTTGGTGCTCCCTCTCCAGCCAGCGTAGAACTCCCCACAAAGAGAACACCACAGTCATGACAACATCAGGGAGGTGGAATACTGGCACGGCAGTATTCCATCCCTAAAGGTACATTACACATTACAACTATATACATACAACACATCTTCTTCCCTTTACAGAAACGAAATAATAAATCCAACAATGTCCCACATATTATACATCGCACAAAGTAATACAAATACAATCATTTAAATACTTTGGAGGTACACACATCCTTGGTGATCTGTTCTGTCCCACTACTTGTGAAGCATTCGCACCATCTCCATCCACGTCCGCGCTTGGAGCCTTGTCCAACACAGCAACACCCGTAGCTCTCTACTACATCGCTCACATGCATTGTGACGCACCGCAGTCATATTGGCTTTTTTTCACTTTACCTTTCCAACATGGCTGATGGGAGAGCAAAAAGGGGGACAAGCAGTCTACTAGCCCTGTGCAAGTGCCGGGCCTTCAAAAAAACCCCCAAAAAACACATTTTTTTAATGGGATGCCGGGCACAGGAGCACTGGGGAGCAACAGGCCGGTAAAGGGTGGATATAGTTGGTGAGCACATGGAGAATGCGAGGCGGAAGGCCCACGGGGTATAACAAAAAAGGAATTAATACCAATGTGTATGTTGGTCACATCCGGGAAATGGCATGGTTTAACCCAATGCTATTGGATAACCGTTATGGGCAATACCTAAAGCAGGCTGAACCACAGCAGCCAATGGGCCAAAAGCCCATTTGTGAACATGCATCTGTATGTATGTGCATGTGTATGTTGTGTGGTGTGCGTTGTTTAGTGTGTGCCACGTGTTGACACTAGCTATTGCCAAACAGCTGAAGTCACCTGTAGGCGAAACCTAAAAAGAAGAAAAGGAGGAAGTAAGGAGGAGAAAGGTAGGAAAACAGCGACAAGAAGAGAGAAAGCCAGATAAAAAAATAGTGAGATAAAGAGATATAAAGTGTAGGATGGTGGAAGAAACAAGAATGATGTGAAATCAGTTCTAGGCATCCCCGATATTCGGCAACATCGTACCGGTGCACTTCTGTTTACAACCCAGCAATGCAAATGTACTATTTCAAATGTTTACTTTTTATGACTCGAAGTCGAAAAAACTATTTTTGAACATTGCTGAGCTTTCTATGGCAGATTGTACGACACCACCCACTTCTACATTTGGCCTTTGGTATCTGATGATCTCATACAAATCCTTCACTGAGTATCTCCGAGTGAGCCAACCGCCAAGAAAGGCGCTTTGGTACCGAGGCCTAAATCGAAAAATAAATGCTTGCCTCAGAAATGAGTCTGTCTAATGTCTGTCTGGGGAGGGGCTGAAATATCACCCAGTGCTTTTTGTCCAACTGACTCACAAAAAAAATGTCCATAGACAGAAGTTACACTATTCACATTTCAGAAAGGGCATTCCGTTGGCACAATCCACATACTAATAAAAGACGTCTTCCATACATTTGAGAGAGTAGTAACCCAAATTATTATCTCAACCTTTTGTCCTTTCCTCACCTCCCCAAATCAAGAATGAGGTCCATAATGCCATCTTATGGACAAGTTCACACGGACTGAGTCGCACAGAGGCCTGCCATAGAGCATCTTAGTCCAGGTGACGTCACAATATGTTGCTATTCACGTGCCTGACGTGGTGTGAAATGCTCTGATGCAATAATTGATGATATCAGTTACCTGCAGTGTAGTAGAGGGGGGGAAATGGCTGTAACGATGGGGAGCACAGACAGATCCCACCCTGGTTGCTACCACCCACTGAAACGGACCAGTGACAGTCCCTCGGTCTCTCTGAACATCTAATCCTTTCGTAAGTAAAGTTTCTAGCTTTTGGTGAATTGTATTGTAACAATCTTTAGCTACGATATTGTAGTTATCAATGGCGTTGTCAGCCCCCTCCCACTCTAGCAGCTAAAATGGAGGTCGCCACTGTCCTTCTCAAGTGTTGTTCACGAGCCTCTTCTGTCTGCAGGCAGAAGGCCATAAATACCACTGGAAAGGAATACCAAGAAAGGTGACCAATGGGGGCTCATACTGAAGCGTCCAAAATTGTAGGAATAAAGGGTAGAGGAAAAAAGAGAAATAAGTGCAAATGGAAAGAGCGGGTTGGATGGGGAAAGTAAAGAAAATGTAAAGCGGGCGAAAAAGAAAGAAATTAGGGATAAAACAGAAAAGAAAAAAAGTAATTAAGGGTGACAGAAAATGCGGAAGTGTGAAAGGAAGAATGGGTCAAAGCAAGGGTGTAATGAAAGAAGGACGAATGTTGAGAGTAAGGAACTAATAGTGGAAAAAGGAAAGAAAGATTACGGGATCGACTGGGTGGGCGTTTGAATGAAAGGATTGACTGGTGATCGAATCGATGGGTGGATGTAAAGTTGAAAGGATGATTGTAAGGATGGGTAGATAGGTAAAAGGATGATAGAAGGGTGAATAGATGGATGGGTGAAGCAATGCATAGTTGGAAGAATGGAATGAAAGTTGAGTCAAAGGATGGATAGGTTACGGATGGATAGATTGATTTAATGATAGATGCAGGGGTGGAAAGATAAAGGATGACAAGGGTGAATGTATTGGTGAAAGGGTAGCTAGATTGATGCAAGGGTGGATAGAAGGTGATACGTTGATGGAAGGAAAGTTTAAGGTAAGTATGAAAGAAGGACTGGGTATAATGATGGATAGAAGGATAGATGGATGAGTGAAAGGATGGCGGGACAGTCAAAGGAAATATATAGGGGTTGAAGGAATGAAAGTTGGAAAGAAGAATGAGGAGATGGTTGGGCGAATAGATTGATAATAGAATGAAGGATGGAAAGGTGGATAGATGGAAGAGTGAAATAATAGATAGAAGGGCAAAAGGATTTATGGATTCATAGATGGAGGGAGGTGGATGGATGATGGAAAAGTGAAAGAATAGTTTGATGGATGGATCAAAGAATGATTTGATTAAATGATGGATGGCTTAAAGGTTGGATGTACTAAAGGATGGTTGGGTGGATGGATTAATGGATGCAAAGGATGGATGATAGATTGATGGAAGGATGGAAGGGTTGATGCAAAGGTGGAAGGATGGAAACGGAGAAAAAATTAGTTGGTGACTTAATTGGTATTGGTATGATGAATGGATGGACAGATGAAAAGGTCAAAGTATGAATAGAAGCTTGGATAGAAGGTTGAAAGGTGAAAACATTTATGAAAACTTGCATGAAAGGATAAGTGAGTGAAGGGATGTTTATGAATGAATGGGTGAAAGTATGGGTTGGTTGAAAGGATGGACAGATTGCTGGATGAAAGTATGGGTGGGTGAATGAAAAAGTGGACGGTGGGTGGAAAGGACGGGCGACTGAATGGTTGAGAGGAACTCTTCTTGGATGGGTTTGGTTTCGCTGGCCTCGTGCCATTAATTGCATGGTTCAAAGTGGGGATGATGTAATTTTCTGGCTCTCTACCGAAATTAAAGACAGAGGAGGCCTTTCTGGTCATGGTAGAATGCTCATATCTGCCTGTTGTAACACTATATTAGCCAGGTAGAACGTGGAGCAAATTGTGAGGTCAAATAGCACAAATTCGGAGTTTAGGAACTTCATATTATGAATAACATGCTTTCAGTGTGTTCTCCCCAATTCTGAGGTATGTAAAGTGGAACAGGGTGCAAATTGTGCACCCAATTAATACCAAAACCTGTGGTATCGGTAGTCTCAATTTTTGGGCCATTCAGAACGAGGGGTTAAGTCTACAGCAGTTGTTGCTATCTAATATTACTCCCCTTTAAGTTGTTTCTTTATTTTGTGGCTGATGTTGCCATCAGTATTCGTGCAGGAAGACAGTCTGATAAATATAACACCCTTTATGGGAACAAAAACAACCATATAACAATCCTGAGTCTATCTGGAGACTCCCCTTTCAGTGAGTCAAGCCTGCTCAGTTTTAAGTCTGTGCATCTCTCTTCAGAGGGCTTCACCGGCTCCGTGTGACAAGCTCTCACACTTGCTTTCAGATGAAATCAACAGCATATTTCACTCTTTTCCCCAGTCCTCAGGATTTCCCATCAGTCGCTCGTCATCCTCACATTAGGCACTGTTAATTCTTCTTGTTTGGGTAAGTTTAAATCTCTGCCTTTGATTTTTAAGAACTCATGGCCTCAGTTTTCTCACATTTTCCCTTGTACCTCTAATGTTTTGCGGACAGATCCTGTCTTGATTTTTAGGCCTTGCAGAACCTGTGCAACAAATCCATGCCCACTGCCTGGAAAAATGCTCTGTTATTCCCTTGCTGAAAAAGCCATCTGCGGACCCTGTCATTTTGAGTAATTTCCAACCCATCTCCTCGAGAAAGCCATAATCAGGAATAGTTTCCACTTTTTAGAGTCAAATAACATTTTGGACCTAGCCAAATCAGCATTTTGGCCTTGCACAGACCCTTTTTCAGTCTCTGTTCTTGATGACCTGAAAATGCTGGCAAATCCATAAAACTCTCCAGGTCTGCTATTGCTAGACTGGCCCGTCGCATTCGCTAAGGCCTCCTATGACTGGCTGCTAGCAGGACTCTCTGAAGCGGAGACCAAGGCAATAATCAGGTGATATATTTCAAACAAAGCGCAAACAGCTTATTGAGCCCTGTTTCTCTCAAACTTCAGACGTCTTTCTCATGGGGTCCTCAGAGGGAATGTAATGATTAGGAGTGAAGAGGAGTAGTCCTCGACTACCTTGGTCTTGCTCGCCACTCCCCTGCTTGCAGTTCCCGTAGAGCAGAGGCATTGTCCCGGCCCTTCAGCTACCCATACCGCAGTTCGAGCACTGGTCCCCCCTTGTTGTGCCCTGCTAAGTGTTCAGTGCATTGCGTGTTCTCTTTTTTACTATTTATCTACCACTGTAATACGATGTATTGTTTCACCTCTGTAATCCGCTGTGATAGTATTGTTTTTTCCTTTGTTTTTCCTTTGCTTTTGTTATACCCTGTTATTTGACACTCTGTTTTCCTTGTAATTGTTGTTTCTCTTGTGTTTTCTCTATCTGGTTCACTCTAGTTTCATCATGCCATCTTTTACCGTCGCCCAATTCCCCTGCCCTCCCGCCTCCCAGACAGCCCCTCCCACCTCCCAGTGCTACTTAATGGAGGCCGCGGCGGGCGTGCTGCTGGTGCGCCACAGGTGCACCAAAGGCAAGCCCGCCTGCGCCCGTCCATGCCTGGACCGCGCCCAGCGCCAGGAACCTTGGCCTTCCGTGCCCCAACATGTACTCCACCGCCGAACTCCATGCCCTGGACTCCACTCGCAACTACAACTGCTGCTGTGCATCACCACGCTCCACAGCGGGACCTTTCACCTGCATCCACTGCATTTTCACCGCTACTCCTTCACCGATCACCACCTCATCCATCTACGCCACTCCAACTCCAGATGCCGACACTCCACCGAATCAACTCAACTACCTCCTGATCAATGCCAGATCTCTCTGCAAACACGCCACCGAAATCTGGGATACCATCTCCACCATCGCCCCCGACATGACCTTCATCATGGAGACCTGGCTCACCGCCACATCTGCCCCAGACACCCCGACTGCAACCCCCAGGGCTACAGGATGAAACACAGAGGCCGCACCAACAGACACGGTGGGGGCATCGCCATCATACACAAGGAATCAATCACCTGCTCCATTGCCAATGACGACACCACGCCGACTATGGAACACATGAATTTCCAGCTCCACGCTGATGGCAAAACCACCATCAAAGGCACCCTCACATACAGGCCGGCAGGTCCACGAACCGGCTTCATCGACGCCATCGACAAATTAATCACCTCGCTCGTTGTCGAATCCGAATACTATGTCTTCGTGGGAGACCTCAACTTCTACATGGACGACCCCACCGACACCAACACTACTGACCTCCTGGAAAGACTAGACAACATCGGCCTCAAAAAAATTGTCACCAACCCCACACACAGAGCAGGACACATGCTAGACCCCATTTTGACGTCCAGCAACAGAATCAGATACAGCCACAACTCAGAACTCACCTGGATGGACCAGTCCATCGTACACTTCACCCTCCCGCCACACACCGCCCCCAACACAGCACTCCCTACCGCAGCTGGACCCAGGTAACGCAGCTGCAATGGACTGATGCCCTCAGCACCGCTCATTTCAACATCACCACCACCCCGGATCAGACAGTAGAGAATTTCAATGCCTGGATCACCAGCGCTGCTAACCAAGTTGCCCAACCAAACCAGCCAAAATGCACAGACCCACCAAATGAGCCAGCTGGTACACGCCAGAATTTAGCGCATCAAAACAAAGGTGCAAAAAACTGGAAAGAAGATGGCGAACCAGCAGGAATTACACCAACTGAGCCGAGTACAAATTAGCCCTCAATGACTACCACCACCAGCTCAAAGCTGCAAAAAAGGAGGCCCTGACATGCCGGATCGAAACCAGCGCCAACCAACCCAAGGACCATTGTCAGAGAGTTCACATGCCACAGAAAACTTGATCCCTCTCTCACAGGAACTCTGCGCCTCCCTCGCCGACCACTTCCACAACAAGATAGCAAACATCTACAGAAACTTCGATCCTCAAACCTCCAACCTCTTCTGCAACCCATTACCACAACCACCCGCTCACCGCGTGGGAACCATTTAGCACACCTACAACAACCACCCTGATGAATTTCATCCACTCGTGAGCACCCATCAACCCATGCCCCCATCGACTCTTCAACCTCGGAAGCAATTAGATCAGTCACCAGCTCACCACCATCCTCAACACCTCCATAATGACAGCCACCTTTCCCGATCCATGGAAACATGCAGAGGTTAGACCCCTCCTCAAGAAACCGTCGGCAGACCCCAGAGAGCTCCAGAACTACAGTTCCATCTCCCTCCTCCCGTTTCACACAAAAGTCCTGGAGAAGGACATCAACCTGCAACTCAGTGATCATTTGGAAAGAAACAAACTGCTGGGCCCATCCCAATCGGGCTTCAGAGCCAACCACAGCATTGAGACAGCCCTGATCACAGCAACAGATGACATCCAAGCCCTACTTGACAGAGGAGAATCCGCCGCCCTCATCCTCCTAGATCTCTTCGCAGCTACAACACCGTCTCCCACCACACACTCATAGATCGACTACGCCAGATTGGAATCGCAGACACTGCACTCAGATGGGTGACGTCCTTCCTCACAGGGCGCACCCAGAGAGTCCGCCTCCCTCCCATTACCTTGCAACCCTGTGGAGTACCCCAATGCTCATCCCTCAGCCCCACCCTCTTCAACATCTTCATGACACCACTCGCAGACATCGTCAGATCGCACGACATCAACATCATCTTGTACACTGACAACACTCAGCTTGTCTTCTCACTCTCAGCGAAGCCCACCCCGACGAAGACCAACTTCCACAGCTGCATGAAGAACGTCATGACATGGATGAAAGACAACTGCCTGAAACTAAACACGGACAGAACAGAAGTCCTGATCTTTGCCAGACACACCGCCCTCTGGAACTACTTCTGGTGGCCAGCGGAGCTCGGATCCACCCCCAGGCCAAAAGACCACGCCTGCAACCATAGCATCATACTGGACAGTGAACTCTCCATGAAACGTCAGGCAAACGCCGTCACCTCAGCCTGCTTCCACATGATCTGCATGCTCCGCAAAATCTTCAGATGGCATCCCATCAGCACAAGGAAAATGGTGATGTAAGAAACTGGCTCTATATATACTGCACCAAAGCGGTACAGGGTGTATAGAGTCCAAGGGTCTCCAGAGGTTTGGCAGAGGTTAAAGTTAGATAGAACCTTACTCTCTAAAGTGGTAGCTTGGTCGAGCAGTAAGGCAGTATCAGAGGACAGTGTAAAGCATTTGATGTACACACTCAGTCAGCAAATGAATCCACACACTCAAGAACTGAACTCTAGGCCAATTGTTTTGTATAAAAAATATACTGTTGTTTTATTTCTAGAACCAAGCAAGCCTGGCACAGGTAAGCATAAAAATACTTTTCAGTAGTAAATTACTTGTATGAACACAGTTCAAAATTGCAGTGTAACTTGTACTGGTTTTGGTTACAGTTTTAAGTAAGCAGTTTGCAACACATTGCAGGTATAGTACATTCAATTGAATGGGCTTTTTAAGTAAAATGCAGTTAATTACTTTTCAGTTTACTTTTGCTAACACAGGACTGGATCCTAGATTCAGCCCTGGGACATTTCCTGAAAACAGGTGAGTAAATGCGTTTTGGTTAAAGGTACGATTTTTAAAGAATATTATTGCATTTCAAAAGTTGACACTTAGAAACTTTTTCACCTAGAACCACCAATGTTATCCTATGGAAGGAAATTCAATTCGTAGGTAAGTTACTTTAACGTTACTTTTGTAATCCAGTGCTGGGCTCCTAGCTTCAGCACTGGGACATTTACTTAAAACAGGTAAGTAATTACGTTTTGTAGTTTGTACGATTTTTGAAGAATATTATTGTATTTCAAAAGTTGACAGAAACGTTTTCACATAGAATCACCAACGTTATCCTATGGGAGGAAATTCACTTAGCAGGTAAGTTAGGTTATCGTTACTTTTTCTTACTCAGTGCTGGATCCTAGATTCAGCACTGGGACATTTCCTGAAAACAGTTGAGAAAATGCGATTTGGTTATTCGGCTGATTTTTAAGGAATATTTGCAGTTTTCAAAAGTCGACACTTAGAAACTTTTTGGAAGAAAAAGTGTCAATGTTATCCTATGAGGAAAAATGAGTTATCGGTTTTGAGGTAAGTAATCGGTCTTTTGAGTTAGGGTTCTGGGGTTAGACTCAGGGTCTCCCAGGGTCAGTGATGCACTGTTGTTGCACCCTCAGCGGCACTAGGGCGGCCAGGTGCAGAGTGTTGAGGCCCAATGTTATCCTATGGAGGATAGGGGGACTCCGGTTGGTGGCTGCTGGCAAGCAGGCCACGGGGCTGTGGGAGCAAAGCTCCTAGGGTTAAGCTCAGGGCACGTTGGGGACCAAGTTAGCACCAAAGGGGCACCCTCAGCGGCACTAGGGCGGCCGGGTGCAGGGTGCTGTTTTGAGGTCGGGTGCCCTGTTGATTTCAATGGAGATTCTCCGGGACAAAGAAACACTGCAGGCTCGGGGACGAGGATCTTCCAGGAGCTACCACCACTTCGAGGGTTAAGTTGGGATGTAGAGGGTTGGTTAGGCACCGTTGGTTTGGGCACACAGGGCCGTGGGGGCGTCGGGTGCAGGGGTGCCTTGGGATGTCGGATTTTCTTACCCGTTCTGGTCGCGGTAGGGGGGGTCCTCTGGATTGAGGCTGCAGGCGTCGTCAGGAGGCTTGAGGCAGGTCAGGGGTCGCCGGATCTCGGGTCAGGATCGCCGGGGGGACCTCCTCTGGGTATTTGCCCACTCGAGCTCGGGCCGGATTCGGCGGGTGCAGAGTGTGCGGGATTCGCGGTTCCTGGCTGGCACCAGAAGCTGCAGTTCAAACACGTCCGGTGTTCACGGGAGAAACAGCTTGGAAAGTGAAGGCAGGCAGGTCCTCCGGGGTTTTGAGGTTGCTGGCCGCTGGACACGCCGGGGTTTTGCAGGAGCATGTTCGAGGGGAGACAGGCCTGTAGGGCTGGGGCCAAGTCAGTGGGCGTCGTCCTCTTGTTAGCTCTGCACGGCTTCTCGTCCTTCTTCTTCTTCTTCCTTTTCTTGTTGTTGCTGGATCTGAGGAAGGAAGGTTCAGGTGCCCCTAAATACTGAATTTAGGGGCGTTACAGGTAGGTAAAGGGCAGGGACCAATGGGTCCCTTCCCTGGGGTGGGTACACCCCTACTCTGCCACTCTCCAGTGGGAGGGGGGCAGGAGCCTGTCCTTGGTTGGCTGGGTCCACCCCTCCTCAAGATGGCGGGGACTCGAGGTTGTGCTTCACCTCGCCTCCCCCACCTTAGGGGTGGAGTTGGCAGAGGTGGACACACCTCTCTTCCTCACTTTGTTTTTCCCGCCGGGTCTCCCGCCCAAAGTGGGGGGGGGTAGAACCAGTGGGGACCAGTTGCTGAGTACAGCAAGTGGTCTGGAGAGACTCACAAAGGCGGTATGCCTTTGAAGCTTCTCCTTCGTGAACCCTGCCCATCCTGGGGGAGGAGGCTTGGCACCTCGTCCCAGGATGTGCATTGTTTCAGGCCCCGAGAGCAGCAAGCTCTCGACCCAGGAGTCCAGAAACATGTCTGGTGGTGGCAGCCTCGGCAGCCACTCAGTCAGGTCACTGGGAGTTGGTCGAGGTTTCAGGGGCATCTCTAAGATGCCCTGTCGTGCATTTTACATTAAATCCCACACTGGCATCAGTGTGGGTTTAATGTGCTGAAAGTTTGATACCAAACTTCTCAGTCTTCAGTGCAGCCATTATGGTGCTGTGGAGTTCGTGATGACAAGCTCCCAGCACCATATACTCTTAATGGCAGCACTGCACTTACAGTGCCCAGGAATGGACCTGGGTACTGTAGGGGTACAGGGCTCATGCACTTGTACCCTCACCACTGGCATAGGGCACCCAGCTAGAGGGGTGACTGATGGATGCCAGGGCAGTGGTTTGTGGGCATGGCACACAGGGGTGTGTGCCATGTCGACTCTTCACTTTGTTCTGCACCAAGACACACAGCCTGCAAAGGCAGTGTGTGTGTGTCAGGGTACAGGGCATCTAAGGGTGGCACAATAAGTGCTGCAGCCCTTAGAGGTCTTCCCTGGTCACAGTGCCCTGGGTACCTGTGGTACCATTTACCAGGGGCTGACCTGTGGCCAGAGATGCCAATTGGGTAGAGTTTTGGGGAAAGAACACAGGCCCTGGGAACCTGATTGGCAGGGACCCAGGGCACATCAAGTCAAAGTGCATCAGTGGTCTGGCAAAAAGTGGGGGGGTTACTGCAACAGAAACCCACTTCCTTACAGGTGACACAGGCACACATCACCAACCGACTCGACTACGGCAACACAGTCTATGCCGGCACCTCAAGAGAACTCATGCAAAACTCTAGACAATCTAGAATGCAGCAGCCAGACTGATCCTTAACCTGCACAAGAGGACACACATCACCCAGCACCTGAAAGACCTCCACTGGCTTCCCATCCAGAAGAGATGCCATTTCAAGCTCCTCACCCATCCCTACAAAGCCTCCACAACCAAGGACCAGACTACATGAACCACCGCATGATCTTCCACCAACACACCAGAAACGTACGCTCCAGAAACCTTGCCCTCGCTCAGACACCATGTATCTGCCATAGCCACTCTAGAGGACGCTCCTTCTCCCACCTCGCCACCGAAGCCTTGAACACCCTCCACCTTCGCTCTTCACCCTCACTGAACCACTTCAGGAAGGGACTCAAGACCTGGCTCTTCAACTGACACCTGCAGCACAGCGCCTGGATCTCCCCGGGGTGATTAGCCGCGCTATACAAATACTACTTGATTGATCGATGATTGTGTTCAGTATATAAATGAATATTATATGGAGGACAATTATTAATTTACTAATCCTACTATATATAATTGATTTTAAAAATTGAGAAACATAAAAAAGTATTGTGATATATGCCTTTTGATATATGTTTTAATCAAATCTTGAATAAATGGAACTAATTTATAGAATTTATGTTTGAGAAGTTATGTTACGTGTTCAGCTCCCTACTGAAAATTCGTTATATTGTAGTTAAATTGTACACCAGAAGGGATACTGGTACAGTGGATGCCGAGCAGCGCAGCGTGGTTTGTTTCAATTAACCCATCGTTTTTTGCTAAACACTGATAGCTTTAGGAACATTCTTACCTATGCTGATGAAAGACAATCACATTCAAGGAAGTAGCCAAAAACCAGCAGGTGAACGTCTAGAGGAGACCTTTTAATCAAGGCCGCCTAATTAGGCATTAGCCCAGAAATTGTTAATTACCAGTTCATCCCAAGAACGATGACACTATAAGTGTCATAATGCAAGGAGGTCTAGGCTTAAAGGACAGGCCTGGCTGAAGGTGTTAGTTACACTGCCCATAGCCACTTGCTAGAGATATGGCACCATTTTTGGAATTTGTAGTTTTGCTTTTTTTAACATGCTGTTGACAAGAAAGCCAGGACTGAAGTATTATGCTGACTATGGCAAAATAGTGCTGCCTGAATAATTAGAGATTTTTGGGAGGATCTCTGTTACTTTTGAGGTCGGAAAGGGTATTGAAAATGAATTATTAGGACACACTTGTGAGTTACAAATATATATGTGTGATTTATAAGAGTAAGGGTGCAAAGAGTACAAAGTATGTATGCATATCGCTCCTTCCAACACATTTCACACAATGAATTTATGGACCTGGTCAAACAAACAGGCTTGCCAGCAGCCCCTCTGACCCGTGCCACGGCAAACCTTCAAGACAATTCTTCTAACAACCTCTGCTACCACTCCAGTAAGAAAAATCATCAACAACTCCTTAACCCCTTCCATGCTCATGACGGAATGGTTCCGTCATGAGCACAAGTTCTAGTGTGCTCATGACGGAACCATTCCGTCATGAGCACATGCTCAGGAAATCCCTCTGCTGCAGACAGCAGAGGGATTTCCCTTTTTTTTTTGTTTTTGCCTGGGGAGGTGGGGAAGAGCTTCCCCAACCTCCCCAGGCATATTTTTGTATTTCCTTGTAATGACGATCGCGCGCATGGCGCGCTATCGTCATTACAACGAAATAGAAACTGAAACTTAGTTTCAGTTTCTCAGTTTCGGTGCTTGTGGGGCTATCTCAGCCCCCCGAGCACCGAAAAAGATGGGAGGGATAGTGTTGGAAAGGGGAGGCGATCCCCAAGCAGGGATCCACCCACTAGCACCAGGGAGGGGGGAGCGGCCCTTTGGGCAAGGGACTTTGCTCCCCCCATTTTCTTTTGGGCACAACAGTCTTTCTGGGGGGCAAATGGGCACAGTAGCCCCCAATCTGCCCCCCCCGGGGGGGCAGAAAGCCCACTAGACACCAGGGATTTTTTTTAATTGACGTTGGTGTGGGGGCTGCCCAAAAAGGGCTTGGCAATGCCCCCACCCCCCCTACAGAAATGTCAGTCTTTCTGCCCCCCCCAGGGGTCAGACGGGGGCAGTAGCCCCCAATCTGCCCCCCCGGGGGGGCAGAAAGCCCACTAGTACCAGGGATTTTTTTTTTATTGACGTTGGGGTGGGGGCTGCCCAAAAAGGGCATGGCATTGCCCCCCCCCACAGAAATGTCAGACTTTCTGCCCCCGGGGGGGAGGGGGTGCAGAAAGCCCACTAAAAACCAGGGAATTTTTTTTATTGACGTTGGGGTGGGGGCTGCCCAAAAAGGGCATGCCAATGCCCCCCCACCAGAGAAATGTCAGTCTTTCTGCTCCCCCAGGGGGCAGACGGGGGCAGTAGCCTCCAATCTGCCCCCCGGAGGGGCAGAAAGCCCACTAGAAACCAGGGATTTTTTTTTATTGATGTTGAGGTGGGGGCTGCCAAAAAAGGACATGACAATGCCCCCACCCCCCCCCTCCAGAGAAATGTCACACTTTCTGCCCCCGGGGGGGGGGCAGAAAGCCCACTAGAAACCAAGGATTTTTTTTAAAAATAATGTTGGGGTGGGGGCTGCCCAGAATGGGCATGATAATGCCCCCACCCCAAAAACAATTACCAGAGTCTTTCTGCCCCACCCTGGAGGCATATTGGGGCAATAGCCCCTTATCTGTCCCACCGGGGGGGGGGGGGGAGAAAGCCCACTAGGCCTCAGGATTTTTTTTTTTTTTTTAATTCAGGGGTTAGGTCAGCCCAGAATGGGCATGCCAATGCCCACATCTCCCCCAAAAAATGTCACAGTCTTTCTGCCCCCCCCCCCCGGGGTGCGGATGGGGGCAGTGGCCCCTGATCTGCCCCCGGGGGGGGCAGAAAGCCCAATAGGCGCCCGCGATTACGTTGGCTTTTTTTTATGCGTGGGGGTTGCCAAGAATGGGCATACCAATGCCCCCACCGCCAAATAAATAGCCACAGTCTTTCTGCCCCCCTTGGGGGCATATCGGGGCAACCCTCCTCCCCCCCCCCGATTTCCCCCCAGGGCGGCAGAAAGCCCACTAGGCACAGACTTGTTTTTAGCAATGTGCCTACCTGTGGATTTTGGCCCCTAGCGCAGCCGGCACATAGGGACACCGAGCAAACCTGTACATTTTTTAAAACAAGACACCAAGGGGAATCCAGGATGGGGTGACTTGTGTGCCTCTCACCAGGTTCTGTTACCCAGAATCCCTTGCAAACCTCAAACTTAGTTAAAAAAACACTTTTTCCTCACAATTCTGTGATGGAAAGTTCTGGGATCTGCGTGGATCCACAAAATTCCACCCACCCCGCATTACCCAAAGTCTTCCGAGAAAAATGGTACATCACTTGTGTGGGTAGGCCTTGTGCCCGCGACAGGAAACGGCCCAAAACGCAACGTGGACACACCACATTTTCATAGTGAAAACAGACCCTTTTTTTGCAAAGTGCCTAGCTGTCGATTTTTAACCCTAGCTCTGCTGGCACCTAGGGAAACCTAGCAAACCTATACATTTTTTAAAACTAGACACCCAGGGAAATCCAGGATGGGGTGACTTGTCTGGCTCTCACCAGGTTCTGTTACCCAGAATCCCTGGCAAACCTCAAAATTTGTCAAAAAAAACACATTTTCCTCACATTTCTGTGGTGGAAAGTTCTGGAATCTGCATGGATCCACATAATTCCCCCTAACCCGCATTTCCCAAAGTCTTCCGAGAAAAATGGTACCTCACATGTGTGGGTAGGCCTAGTGCCCACGACAGGAAACGGCCCAAAACGCAACGTGGACACACCACATTTTACAGTGAAAACTGACACTATTTTTGCAAAGTGCTTAGCTGTAGATTTTGAACCCTAGCTCTGCCGGCACCTAGGGAAACCTAGCAAACCTATACATTTTTGAAAACTAGACACCCAGGGAATCCAGGATGGGGTGACTTGTCTGGCTCTCACCAGGTTCTGTTACCCAGAATCCCTTGCAAACCTCAAACTTTGTCAAAAAAAACACATTTTCCTCACATTTCTGTGGTGGAAAGTTCTGAAATCTGTGTGGATCCACAAAATTCCACCAAGCCTGCATTCCCCAAAGTCTTACGAGAAAAATGGTACCTTACTTGTGTGGGTGGGTCAAGTACCCGCGACAGGCAAGGGCCCAAAACCTATTGAGGCGACATCAAAATGACCTATCACAAAACAACCTGGTTTTGCAAGGGGGGTCCCATGAGGTTTGGCCCCGGGCTCGGCGGCCATCTAGGGAAACCTACCAAACCCACACATTCCTGAAAACTAGGCACCAGGGGGATTCCAGGGAGGTATGGCTTGTGTGGATCCCCCAACGTTTTCTTACCCAGAATCCCTGCAAACCTCAAATTTAGCTGAATAAAATCCTTTTTCCACACATTTTGTGTGGGAAAGTTGTGGCATCACCGGGCTGACACAAATTTCCTACCACCCAGCGTTCCCCAGGTCTCCCGATAGAAATGGTGCCTCACTCGTGTGGGAGGCCCAAGTACCCGCGACAGGCAAGGGCCGAAAACATATTGAGGCGACATCAGAATTGCCTATCACAAAACGACCTGGTTTTGCAAGGGCGGTCATCTGGGCTTTGGCCTGCGTGCTCGGCGGCCAGCTAGGGAAACCTACCAAACCCACACATTTCTGAAAACTAGACACCCGGGGGCTTCCAAAGAGGTATGGCTTGCGTGGATCCCCCAACGTTTTCTTACCCAGAATCCCATGCAAACCCCAAATTTAGCTGAAAAAATCACTTTTTCCACACATTCTTGTGTGGGAAAGTTGTAGCATCACCGGGCTGACACAAATTTCCTACCACCCAGCGTTCCCCCAGGTCTCCCGATAAAAATGGTGCCTCACTCGTGTGGGAGGCCCAAGTACCCGCGACAGGCAAGGGCCCAAAACGTATTGAGTCGACATCAAAATTGCCCATCACAAAACGACCTGGTTTTGCAAGGGGGGTCACCTGGGTTTTTGGCCCCGAGCTCGGCGGCCAGCTAGGGAAACCTACCAAACCCATACATTTCTGAAAACTAGACACCCGGGGGATTCCAGGGAGGTATGGCTTGCGTGGATCCCCCATTTGTTTCTTACCCAGAATCCCCTGCAAACCTCAAATTTAGCTGAAAAAATCACTTTTTCCACACATTTTTGTGTGAGAAAGTTGTGGCATCACCGGGTGGACACAAATTTCCTACCACCCAGCGTTCCCCCAGGTCTCCCGATACAAATGGTGCCTCACTCGTGTGGGAGGCCCAAGTACCCGCGACAGGCAAGGGCCCAAAACATTTTGTGATAGGCAATTTTGATGTCGCCTCAATACGTTTTGGATGCCACAACTTTCCCACACAAAAATGTGTGGAAAAAGGGGTTTTTTCAGCTAAATTTCAGATTTGCAGGGGGTTCTGGGTAAGAAAACGTTGGGGGATCCATGCAAGCCATACCTCCCTGGAATCCCCCGGGTGTCTAGTTTTCAGAAATGTGTGGGGTTGGTAGGTTTCCCTAGTTGGCCGCCGAGCACGGGGACAAAACCCAGGTGACCCCCTTGCAAAACCAGGTCGTTTGTGATAGGCAATTTTGATGTCGCCCTCAAAACGTTTTGGGCCCTTGCCTGTCGCGGGTACTTGGGCCTCCCACACAAGTGATGCACCATTTTTATCGGGAGACCTGGGGAACGCTGGGCTAGTGAAATTTGTGTCAGCCCGGTGATGCCACAACTTTCCCAAACAAAAATGTGTGGAAAAGTGATTTTTTCAGCTAAATTTGGGGATTGCAGGGGATTCTGGTAAGAAAGTTGGGGGATCCACGCAAGCCATACCTCTTGGAATCCCCAGTGTCTAGTTTCAGAAATGTGGGTTTGGTAGGTTTCTAGCTGGCCGCCGAGCACGTGGGCCAAAACCCAGGTGACTCTTGCAAAACCAGGTCGCTTTTGTGATAGGCAATATTGATGTCGCCTCAATACGTTTTGGGCCCTTGCCTGTCACGGGTACTTGGGCCTCCCACACGAGTGAGGCACCATTTTTATCGGGAGACGTGGGGGAACGCTGAGTGGTAGGAAATTTGTGTCAGCCCAGTGATGCCACTACTTTCCCACACAAAAATGTGTGGAAAAGGTGATTTTTTCAGCTAAATTTGAAGTTTGCAGGGGATTCTGGGTAAGAAAACTTTGGGGGATCCACGCAAGCCATACCTCCCTGGAATCCCCCGGGTGTCTAGTTTTCATAAATGTGTGGGTTTGGTAGGTTTTCCTAGCTGGCCGCCGAGCACGGGGCCAAAAACCCATGTGACCCCCCTTGCAAAACAAGGTCGTTTTGTGATAGGCAATTTTGATGTCGCCTCAATACGTTTTGGGCCCTTGCCTGTCGCGGGTACTTGGGCCTCCCACACGAGTGAGGCACTATTGTTATCGGGAGACCTGGGGGAACGCTGGGTGGTAGGAAATTTGTGTTAGCCCGGTGATGCCACAACTTTCCCACACAAAAATGTGTGGAAAAAGTGATTTTTTTCAGCTAAATTTGAGGTTTGCAGGGGATTCTGGGTAAGAAAACGTTGGGGGATCCACGCAAGCCATACCTCCCTGGAATCCCCCGGGTGTCTAGTTTTCACAAATGTATAGGTTTGCTAGGTTTCCCAAGGTGCCGGCAGAGCTAGGGTTCAACATCTACGGCTAGGCACTTTGCAAAAAAAGGGTCAGTTTTCACTGTGAAAATGTGGTGTGTCCACGTTGCGTTTTGGGCCGTTTCCTTTCACGGGCACTAGGCCTACCCACACAAGTGAGGTACCATTTTTCTCGTAAGACTTTGGGAAACGTGGGGTGGGTGGAATTTTGTGGATCCACGCAGATTCCAGAAATTTCCACCACAGAAATGTGAGGAAAATGTGTTTTTAAGGACAAAGTTTGAGGTTTGCAAGGGATTCTGGGTAACAGAACCTGGTGAGAGCCAGTCAAGTCACCCCATCCTAGATTCCCCTGGGTGTCTAGTTTTCAATAATGTATAGGTTTGGTAGGTTTCCCTAGGTGCCGGCAGAGCTAGGGTTCAAAATCTACAGCTAGGAACTTTGTAAAAAAAGGGTCATTTTTCACTGTGAAAATGTGGTGTGTCCACGTTACGTTTTGAGCTGCTTTCCTGTCGCGGGCACTAGGCCTACCCACACAAGTGAGGTACCATTTTTCTCGGAAGACTTTGGGGAACGCGGGGTGGGTGGAATTTTGTGGATCCACACAGATTCCAGAACTTTCCACCACAGAAATGTGAGGAAAATGTGTTTTTTTACAATTGTTTAGGTTTGCAAGGGATTCTGGGTAACAGAACCTGGTGAGAGCCAGATCAGGTCACCCCATCCTGGATTCCCTAGGTGTCTAGTTTTCAAAAATGTATAGGTTTGCTAGGTTTCCTAGGTGCCGGCAGAGCTAGGGTTCAAAAACTACAGCTAGGCACTTTGCAAAAAAAGGATCATTTTTCATTGTGAAAATGTGGTGTGTCCACGTTGCGCTTTGGGCCGCTTTCCTGTCGTGGGCACTAGGCCTACCCACACAAGTGAGGTACCATTTTTATCAGGAGACTTAGGGTAACACAGAACTGTAGAGCAACTGTTATTACCTATTGACTTTCGATGCGTTTCTGCCTTCCAAATGAAAGACAATGTGTAAAAAAGAAGTCATTTTGAAAAATGACCTATAATTCTCATGCTAGTATGGGTACTCCCAATTTCGGAAATGTGCAAATATCTACTGTTTCTAAACTCTATCTTTTGTTCCCATTTCAGAAATACATAGGTGTCTTTCATACCTATTTTTCCATGTATACATTTTCCCAAAATAATTGCTATATACCCGGTACATAATAAAAAACCATTGCAAGACGCTGCTCAGTTATTGGCTCTGGGTTCGTCGGGTTCTTGGTGAATGTTAGAAATGGGATCTCTCGTTGGCAAGGGCTTGCACCTTTGTCCAAGTAGGGACCCTTCTTCCTAGTCAGGGTAAGGGTTGTTACACTCGTGAAGTAACCCCTGCTCACCCTCGTGGTAGCTTGGCACGAGCAGTCAGGCTTAATTCAGAGGCAGTGTGTAAAGCATTTGCACATAACCAACAGTAATACAGTGTAAGCACTACAAACGGACACCACACCAGTTTAGAAAAATAACCAATATTTTATATACTCAAGACAAGACCAATTACGACAAAAATCCACAATACTGTACTTTACGAATGAATACTTGATACGTTAACTTCTTCTTTGCAGGAATAGCACAAAAGCAAAGTTCGTACGAGTCGGTAGCTCCGTCCGAGCCTACCGTGATGCTGAAAACCACAGAGTCTAACAGTTCCAGCCGACCGCGTCGATACGGGCCAGCAGAGTCGTGAACAGACTCGGTTACAGTACCTTTCTCGTTGTGGCTGGTATGGAGTGTACGAGCCGGTCGGCGTTCGTCGCAGTTGTGGTGCAAGACGGAGCGATGCAAGGTGCGGTGTCCCTCGATGCGGTGCAGGCAGCGGCTCGATGAGCGTCGTGCAGACGGAGTCGGTGAGTCCAAGGCGTGCGATGCAGGGTGAGACGATGCTCGATGCTGTGCTGACAGGTTGCGATGCAGGCGACCAAGCCGGAGTGCGGGAGCTGGCGTCGGACAGCGGTGCGAGTCGGAGCGGTGCGTCGCAGACGTGCGAGCGGTGCCCCAAATGTGGTGCGGTCACGACTCTTGAGCCAGTTGCAGCGACCGCGTCGGTCGGGTCCGGTTGGTTCAGTGAAGCGATGCGATGCGAACTGCGGTGCCCACAGGTCACGGTGCAAGCAGCGGCTCGATGTTGGCGGCGTCGGACGTCGCCCACGGTGAGACCAGGGTTGCGATGCGAAGCGGGGCGATGCGGTCTGCGGTGCAAACAGGTCACCGGCCAGGGATGGATTCGGTTGACGGAGTCGGTTGCAGGTCCCTTCCTCTGTGGCAACTGAAACAGCGTTCCAGCAGCGGTACCCAGAGGCTTGTGAAGTCTTTGTAGTCCCTGAGACTTCTTAACAGGAGGCCAGCTCGGTTTCAGGCCCTTGGAGATACTCAGCACAAGTTGGTAGAAAGTTCAGTCCAGTCCTTTCACTGCCCAAGACAGAACCTCACCCCAGCGCTATTATATATAATTGGTTAATTCCCTCCCATGGTTCTTTCTACTCCTTTTCTATGCCAAATTTCCTTTTCAGTAATTCTTCTATCAGTGATGGACCAAGACTTCGAATGACTCCGTTTCCACTTTTTCACCTGTTTATTTTCACAGCACCTTTTCCCTTCCCACAGGTCACTCATTTCTCGTGTTAATTACAGGTGTTTAGGACAATGATTATATGAAATAATTTACCCCTTGTGTTGCATATCTGAATATCTAACCAGTGTTTTTCCTGCTTTTCTTCCTTCCCCTTATGTTTTAAATCCAGGCATTATTTTCAGGCTAGCTTATGTTTTAGTCCTGATGATGATCCATGTATTTAATGTATGGATCGAAACGCCGTCGACACACAAAACACCTTATACACTACTTTGAAGTGTTTACTGTTGTGTAAAGGTGTATTAATATGATTTGTTGGTCCCATTGTGTATACATTTAACAAATCAATAGCCCTGCCTGAACTTGTTGTTAAAGTGTATATGTTGTTCACTTCTTCCCTTGTCGTTTATGTAGTGAGGTCACAGGCCTGTGCCTCACTCACTTGTATTGTTACAAATTTATTCATTTAATTGCTTTCTTATTAAATATTGGGCCTCTGTCCGGCTGGACATGTCACTTACCGATATAGTACTGATTGGGTCTATATTTGTATTCAATGTCTTACAACTGTAGAATTCCTAGGGACCACTGTTCCTTATAAAAGACAGAAGCAGCAACTGCAGGCCAACCCAACAAAGCAACAACACAGCAAAGGGGCAGTACTCCTCCTGGCAGCTCTTCCAGCTCTTCGTCTTGGCAGGTTCCTTGATTCCAGCGAGATCTAAATTCATGGGGTCAGGGCCCCAATATTTATATCCCAAATTCCTTTGTTCTCTGAAGGCAGAGAGGCCTTTGCCTAGTCCAAACCAGTTCTGGAGCACTTTGTTGACAAGTCTCCGTCCCTTCTTTCAGTGAGTAGGCCAGGGACATCAGACGCACCACAGGAGGTGGAGCCAGCATTGTGGAGGGAAGGCACTGTCCTATTCAGGGCCCAGGTGCGACCCCTCCCACCCATCTACATGTAGATCTTGCTATTCAGCCCTGTGCTGACTCACCCTGTCTCCTGGCATCCCCCAGCCCCTGTCACTCACACTCCAGACAAGGAATACACAACCTCGCAGAGGCAGGCTTGGATGGTTAGACAAGAAAATACCCACTTTCTAAAAGTGGTATTTTCAAACACAGAATGTTAAAACCAACTTCACTAAAAGATGCATTTTATCATTCTGAGTCCAGGCATACTAAACTCGAATTTCTACCATGTTCCCGGGGTCAGTTAGGATTATAAGCTGTAATAATCAAAACTGCCCGTTCTGGCCTAGGGGAACAGGTAGCCTTGCAATAGTGAAAAACGAACTAGGCTGTAATTCACTATCAGGACATGCCGCACACACCCGGGCATGTCCTACCTTTCGCATACACCGCACCCTGCCCACAGGGGAACCTTGGGCCTACCTTAGGGGTGACTAACATGTAGCAAAGGAAGGTTTAGGGACTTGCAAGTGTGTGCACTTGCCAAGTCGACATGGCAGCCCCAGGCTGCGCACAGGCTCTGCGATGGCAGGCCCGAGTTACACTTTACGGGCTGTTTGCGTGGGTGGCACAATCCAGTGCTGCAGCCCACCAACAGCATTTGGTCTATAGGCCCTGGCACTCGCAGTGCACTCTACAAGGGACTGACACATAAACCAAATAGGCCAATCATGGAAACACCAATCCATAACACATTTTATACAGGAGCACTTGCACTTTCCCACTGGACCGCAGTGAGGAAAGTGCGCAGAATCATTACACCAGCAAAAACAGAGTCAAAACCGGGAGGTCAGAAAGCAAAAGTCAGGGGAAACACGCCAAAAGATGCCAAGTCTAACACATGTCCCCTCCAGCTGAAAGTAGGGAGAACTACCCAACCCCATTGGAGTTCTCTTCACTAAGGCGGAAGAACCTGGACAGACCATCTGCGTTGGCGTGTTCTGTACCAGGACGGTGTTCCACCGTAAAGTCCATTCCCTGTAGGGAGATGGACCACCTCAGCAGTTTTGGATTCTCACCCTCATTTGCATCAACCATCTGAGGGGCCTGTGGTCTGTCTGAACCCGGAAGTGAGTCCCAAACAGGTATGGTCTCAACTTCTTCAGTGCCCAGACCACAGCAAAAGCTTCCCTTTCTATGGCACTCCACCTCTGTTCCCTGGGAAGTAGTCTCCTGCTAAGGAAGACTACAGGCTGATCCAGGCCCTCTTCGTTCAGTTGTGAGAGCACCGCTCCCACACCATGCTCTGAAGCGTCAGTCTGCACGACAAATTCCTTGGAGAAGTCAGGTGCCTTGAGCACGGGCGCCGTGCACATGGCTGCCTTCAGGGCATCAAAAGCTTTCTGGCAGGACTCAGTCCAGATCACTTTCCTGGGCTGCCTCTTAGAGGTCAGCTCTGTTAAGGGAGCAACGATGGTGCCATAGCCCTTAACAAATCTCCTATAATAACCGGTGAGACCTAAGAAGGCTCTCACCTCTGTCTGGGTCTTGGGGGCTCCCAAGCCAGAATGGTGTCAATCTTGGGTTGTAGGGGCGCCACCTGGCCGCTTCCTACCTGGTGCCCCAAGTACACCACCGAACCCTGCCCGATCTGGCACTTACTGGCCTTGATCGTGAGGCCTGCACCTTGCAGAGCCCTCAACACTTTCTCAAGGTGCTGTAAATGTTCTTCCCAGCTGGAACTGAACACAGCAATGTCATCCAGGTACGCGGCACTGAAATCCTCCAGCCCAGCCAACACCTGATTGACCAACCTCTGAAAGGTGGCAGGGGCATTCTTCAACCCAAAGGGCATCACCCGGAATTGGTAATGACCTTCTGGGGTTGAGAATGCTGATCTCTCCTTGGCCCCATCGGTTAAGGCAATCTGCCAGTACCCAGACGTTAAATCAAACGTGCTGAGGAACCGGGCAGCTCCCAACCGATCAATGAGCTCATCAGCTCTGGGGATGGGGTGCGCGTCAGTCCTGGTGACGGCATTGAGCCCACGGTAGTCCACACAAAACCGGAGTTCTGGAGTGGCACCGGGCGCCGCAGCCTTTGGGACCAAGACCACTGGGCTGGCCCAAGGACTGTGGGAGGGCTCAATCACCCCTAACGCCAACATCTTAGAGACCTCCTCCTTGATGCTGGCTCTGACCCGGTCAGTCAACCTGTAAATCTTGTGCTTCACAGGATGGCTGTCACCAGTGTCCACGTCATGGGTACACCAGTGAGTAACACCGGGGGTCAGAGAGAACAGTGGGGCGAACTGTCCCAACAACTGGCGACAGTCCCCCTGCTGCTCCTGAGTCAGAGTAGGGGAGAGAATCACACCCTCTACTGACCCATCATGCTCCTTGGTAGACAGGAGGTCAGGGAGAGGCTCGCTCTCCTCTTCCACCCCATCATCTGTCGCCAAGAGCATACTCACTTCGGACCTCTCGAAGTGGGGCTTGAGGCGGTTCACGTGAAGGACCCTCAAAGGGTTCCTTGGAGCCTGCAAATCCACCAGGTAGGTGACGTCACTTTTGCGCTCCTTTACCTCATATGGCCCAGTCCACTTGTCCTGCAAGGCACAAGGTGCCACTGGGGCCATGACCCACACTTTCTGCCCAGGTTGAAATTCGACCAGAGTGGCATTCTGGTCATACCATCTCTTCATTTCTTCCTGGCTTGCTTCTAGGTTCGCCTGAGCGAGTTTCCTGAAGCGGGCAGTTTGGTTTCTAAAGGCCAGCATGTAGCTAAATACATCCTGGGGAGTTTTCCTGGGAGCCGCCTCCCAGCCTTCCTCTTACCAAACTCAGAGGTCCTCTGACAGGGTGGCCATACAGGAGCTCAAAGGGGCTGTACCCAAGAGACTTCTGAGGCACCTCCCTGTATGCAAAGAGTAGGCATGGCAAGAGGACGTCCCACTTACGCCTCATGGGTTCTGTTAGACCCTTGATCATGCCTTTCAAGGTCTGGTTGAATCTCTCCACCAGACCGTTTCCTTGTGGGTGGTAAGGAGTGGTGAACTTGTAGGTTACACCACACTCCTTCCACAGGGATGTCATATACTTCGATATGAAATTGGTCCCCCTATCAGAAACCACCTCTCTGGGGAATCCCACACGGGAAAAGATCCCCATTAACGCCCGGCACACCACTGGCGCCGTCGTTGTCCTGAGAGGGATTGCCTCCGGGTACCGGGTGGCATGGTCCACCAAGACCAGGATGTACCTGTTGCCCATGGCTGTCTTGGGATCCAGTGGCCCCACAATATCCATCCCTACCCTTTCAAAGGGTGTTCCAACAACAGGAAAAGGTTGGAGAGGAGCTTTGACCTTCCTCCCACTCTTACCACTTGCCTGGCAAGTTTGGCAAGACCTACAGTGTGCATCTGACTGCCTTCGCTTTGGGGCCAAAGAAGTGGGTGACAAGCCTGTCAAAGGTCTTGTCCTGCCCCAAATGTCCTGCCAAAGGCACGTCATGAGCCAGACCCAGTAGGAAGGTCCTGAAGCGCTGGGGTACCACCAGCACACGGGCTGACCCAGGCTCAGCAACCTTAGGCTCACTGTATAGGAGACCGCTCTCCCAGTAGATCAGATGTGACCCGGACTGATTACCAGCTGCCTGGTCTGCAGCCTGCCGCCGCAGACCCTCCAGAGTAGGGCACTCGTTCTGCTCCCTGCAGAACTCCTCCCTAGTGGGACCCCCTTCTTGCTGCCAATGGGTCAGCTCAGAGATGTCTCCCAGTTCGGCTACCTGCTCCCCTGTAGGCACCGGGGCGTCCCCCTCGAGGTCCGCCTCCTCCCGGTCCGTGGGAACTTCGGGGGCCGGTTTCCCGTGCCCCCTGCCCTTTCTCTTGGCAGGGACTTGGGCCACTGTTTCAGGCTCCAAGTCCTCTTGATCACCCTTTCTGGCTGCCATTGACCGAGTAGACACGCATGCCCACTCTGGCAACCCAAGCATCTCCAAGTGAGACCTGAGCTCAACCTCCTTCCATAAGGACTGCTCCAGGTCGTTTCCTAGCAGACAATCTACAGGCATGGTAGGGCTCACAACCACCCTCAAGGGACCTGAGACCCCCCCATTCAAAGGGAACCTGCGCCACCATACACTGGCGCTCAGAGTTGTCGACAGCAACTACTTGGTGGAATGCTCCTGGGACTACTTGCTTCTCAGACACCAGGTGACACCGGACTGAGGTCACACTGGCTCCAGTATCTCTGAGAGCCTCTACCCTGTTCCCATTAATGGTCACCCAGGTGCTATATTTCTTTGTGTTAGGGGGCACCTGGTTTCCTGGGACCATCTCACTGTCCCCTAGTGAGACAAGGGTAATTTCTGCGGGATCCCCACCCTCCTGTGGGCACCCCTCCTCCCCAAGCGCTACACTAGCCAACACTTTGGACTGTCCACCGGTGGGTGGCTGTGTCCCCTTCGGGCACTTGGGTTCCCCCTTAAAGTGACCTACCTGGTCACATGCATAACACTTGCGGGGGCCGGTCTCAACAGGCTTCCCTGTAGAGACCCCTTTCTTCTTATCACCGGGGGCTGGGAACCTTTACCCTGGGTACTAGTTTGGGGCCCTTTAGAGAACTCCTGTGCTTTACCCTTGTCCCCCCACCTTTCTGCTGGGGACCCTGCCCACCTTTGGCTGAGTCTCCCCCAAACGCTTTCTTGTGGACCCTGGTACTCACCCAGCGGTCCGCTTCCATAGCAAGCTTCCTGGGGTCAGTTAGCTTACTATCAACTAGGTGCTGGCGCAGATCTGCAAAACATAGACTAGACAAGTGCTCCCATGCAATCAAGTTGTAGAGCCCCTGAAAATCTGTTACACTACTGCCCTTTACCCAACCATCCAGCGACCTGCAGAACACATCCACACATTCCAACCAAGTGTTGGCATCAGACTTCTTACTGGACCTGAACTGATCCCTGTACTTTTCAGGAGTACGACCATACTTCGTGAGAAGGGCATCCTTCATGTCAGCATAGGTGAGGTGATACCCCTTACCCAAAGCTATCAGAGCATCCCTTGCTTCTTCCGGGAAAAGTGGCCACAATCCTGCTCCCCAATTCTCCTCAGGGACCCCATTCATGTGTATGGCTGCCTCATAACCCTGGAACCACCTTTGTATGTCATCCCCCTTCTTGAACTCCTTGCCTACGTTCTTGGGAATGTGCACAATCCTGTCTGCCTTTCTGGACGAATTGCTGCCACCATCTGAGCCTGACTTACTCCTAAGTTCTAGCTCCTTCAGTTCTCTCTCATGCTCTAAGAGCATCTTCCTCTCCTCTATGGCCAACTCTCTTCTCCTCCCGCTCACTCTCCAGCCTGAGCTTCTGCAGCTCAAACTGCCTTGCCTCCCGCCTGTCCTCCAGCTCCTCTGGGGACAGACTGCTGCTGCCTGACCTGGCGGGTTCCCCCTACCCAAAAGCACATCCACCCTGGAAATAGGCTCCTCCGCCTCCTCACTGAGATCACCAGGCTGCCCATTGGCATGTCTGGCTGCTACCAGGCCCTCAGCGCCTTCTGTAGCTCCTCCTTCCTTGTGAGGCCTTTAATTTGGACTTTCAGGTTTTTACAAATCGCTCGTAGCTCCTTTACGGCGTAGGATTCCAACCTATCCTCCTCAAAGATAACTTCCAGAGATGCAACGGATGATGCAATTGATTCAGGCATGACAAAAGTCGTGAGTTGAAAACTGGCAAGATCAAAAATAGGCCAAAAGAAAAAGAGCCAGTATGTGGTACGTAATGGTCTGCGATATGGTAGTAGTGCACACCAATCACTGTAAGTCAAGTGCAAACACAAGTCCTATCCTCACCGCTGACAACCAATGTTAGAAATGGGATCTCTCGTTGGCAAGGGCTTGCACCTTTGTCCAAGTAGGGACCCTTCTTCCTAGTCAGGGTAAGGGTTGTTACACTCGTGAAGTAACCCCTGCTCACCCTCGTGGTAGCTTGGCACGAGCAGTCAGGCTTAATTCAGAGGCAGTGTGTAAAGCATTTGCACATAACCAACAGTAATACAGTGTAAGCACTACAAACGGACACCACACCAGTTTAGAAAAATAACCAATATTTTATATACTCAAGACAAGACCAATTACGACAAAAATCCACAATACTGTACTTTACGAATGAATACTTGATACGTTAACTTCTTCTTTGCAGGAATAGCACAAAAGCAAAGTTCGTACCAGTCGGTAGCTCCGTCCGAGCCTACCGTGATGCTGAAAACCACAGAGTCTAACAGTTCCAGCCGACCGCGTCGATACGGGCCAGCAGAGTCGTGAACAGACTCGGTTACAGTACCTTTCTCGTTGTGGCTGGTACGGAGTGTACGAGCCGGTCGGCGTTCGTCGCGGTTGTGGTGCAAGACGGAGCGATGCAAGGTGCGGTGTCCCTCGATGCGATGCAGGCAGCGGCTCGATGAGCGTCGTGCAGACGGAGTCGGTGAGTCCAAGGCGTGCGATGCAGGGTGAGACGATGCTCGATGCGGTGCTGACAGGTTGCGATGCAGGCGACCAAGCCGGAGTGCGGGAGCTGGCGTCGGACAGCGGTGCGAGTCGGAGCGGTGCGTCGCAGACGTGCGAGCGGTGCCCCAAATGCGGTGCGGTCACGACTCTTGAGCCAGTTGCAGCGACCGCGTCGGTTGGGTCCGGTTGGTTCAGTGAAGCGATGCGATGCGAACTGCGGTGCCCACAGGTCACGGTGCAAGCAGCGGCTCGATGTTGGCGGCGTCGGACGTCGCCCACGGTGAGACCAGGGTTGCGATGCGAAGCGGGGCGATGCGGTCTGCGGTGCAAACAGGTCACCGGCCAGGGATGGATTCGGTTGACGGAGTCGGTTGCAGGTCCCTTCCTCTGTGGCAACTGAAACAGCGTTCCAGCAGCGGTACTCAGAGGCTTGTGAAGTCTTTGTAGTCCCTGAGACTTCTTAACAGGAGGCCAGCTCGGTTTCAGGCCCTTGGAGATACTCAGCACAAGTTGGTAGAAAGTTCAGTCCAGTCCTTTCACTGCCCAAGACAGAAGCAGCAACTGCAGGCCAACCCAACAAAGCAACAACACAGCAAAGGGGCAGTACTCCTCCTGGCAGCTCTTCCAGCTCTTCGTCTTGGCAGGTTCCTTGATTCCAGCGAGATCTAAATTCATGGGGTCAGGGCCCCAATATTTATATCCCAAATTCCTTTGTTCTCTGAAGGCAGAGAGCCCTTTGCCTAGTCCAAACCAGTTCTGGAGCACTTTGTTGACAAGTCTCCGTCCCTTCTTTCAGTGAGTAGGCCAGGGACATCAGGCGCACCACAGGAGGTGGAGCCAGCATTGTGGAGGGAAGGCACTGTCCTATTCAGGGCCCAGGTGCGACCCCTCCCACCCATCTACATGTAGATCTTGCTATTCAGCCCTGTGCTGACACACCCTGTCTCCTGGCATCCCCCAGCCCCTGTCACTCACACTCCAGACAAGAAATACACAACCTCGCAGAGGCAGGCTTGGATGGTTAGACAAGAAAATACCCACTTTCTAAAAGTGGTATTTTCAAACACAGAATGTTAAAACCAACTTCACTAAAAGATGCATTTTATCATTCTGAGTCCAGGCATACTAAACTCGAATTTCTACCATGTTCCCGGGGTCAGTTAGGATTATAAGCTGTAATAATCAAAACTGCCCGTTCTGGCCTAGGGGGAACAGGTAGCCTTGCAATAGTGAAAAACGAACTAGGCTGTAATTCACTATCAGGACATGCCGCACACACCCGGGCATGTCCTACCTTTCGCATACACCGCACCCTGCCCACAGGGGTACCTTGGGCCTACCTTAGGGGTGACTAACATGTAGCAAAGGGAAGGTTTAGGGACTTGCAAGTGTGCGCACTTGCCAAGTCGACATGGCAGCCCCAGGCTGCGCACAGGCTCTGCGATGGCAGGCCCGAGTTACACTTTACGGGCTGTTTGCGTGGGTGGCACAATCCAGTGCTGCAGCCCACCAACAGCATTTGGTCTATAGGCCCTGGCACTCGCAGTGCACTCTACAAGGGACTGACACATAAACCAAATAGGCCAATCATGAAAACACCAATCCATAACACATTTTATACAGGAGCACTTGCACTTTCCCACTGGACCGCAGTGAGGAAAGTGCGCAGAATCATTACACCAGCAAAAACAGAGTCAAAACCGGGAGGTCAGAAAGCAAAAAGTCAGGGGAAACACGCCAAAAGATGCCAAGTCTAACAGTGAAGCTACAAGTCCTATATATCCCCACAACCAGAAAGGTACAGCGGATGTAACGGTATATTGTTTTCAAACAGCTGTCATAATTAGAAGAAGTTACAGGTGAAAACGTTGACACAAATGGCTGTTTTTTTCAACTAATTTTCAATTTTTCCTATATTTAACTGTTAGTTTCTATAAAGAAACCTTGAAGGATCTACACAAATGAGCCCTTGCTGAATTCAGAATTTTGTCTACTTTTCTAAAATGTATAGCTTTCCAAGATCCATTATTGCTTTCATACCCATTTCTACCATTAACTGGAAGGAGGTTGAAAGCACAAAAATAGCAAAAATAGGCTATGTCCCAGAAAAATGCCAAAACTGTGTAAAAAATGTTGGTTTTCTGACAAAAGTCTGCTTGTCCCTGAAAGCTGGAAAGATGGTGATTTCAGCACCACAACCCCTTTCTTGATACCATTTGCAGGGAAAAAAACAGACGTTTTCATCTGTAGTCCTTTTTTCCCATTTTTCCCAAAAAAACCAAAGTTTAGCTGTATTTTGGCTAATTTCTGGGTCCCCTCCAGGGGAATCCACAAACCCTGGGTACCTTTAGAATCCCCATGATGTTGGGAAAAAAGGACGCAAATTTGGCGTGGATACCTTATGTGGTCAAAAAGTTACAGGGGCCTAAGCGCGAACTACCCCAAATAGCCAAAAAAAGGCTTAGCACAGGGGGGGAAAAGGCCTAGCAGCGAAGGGGTTAACTACCGGAATATTTCCAGAAGAACCCAAAAAGTCATACATACGCCCATTACTGAAGAAAACAAACTTGGACCTGCTGAACCCTGACAACTACAGACCGATTACAAATGGGCCTTTCCTTGGCAAACTGATAGAAAGAGCAGCGTTCACCCAGATGTCACAATTCACTGAAGAGAATGCCAAACTTTCAAACTTCCAGACGGGATTCCGTCCAGGAAGAGGCACAGAAACTGCCATCCTTGCCATCTGGGATGACCTGAAGAACACAGTTAACCGCAACAGGGTTGCTGCGCTACTTCTCTTGGACATCTCGGCTACCTTTAACACGGTTGACCATGACCCTCTGATACAAAGACTCTATGAAGCCGGCATAGAGGGGACTGCTCTAGAATGGATCGCATCCTACCTTCACAACAGAACTAATGTCATCCACCTTTCTCGTCCAAACCGTACTCCACAAAAGCAGGGGTCCTTCAAGGCTCTATCATCTCACCCATGCTTTTCAACATCTACATGAAGTCATTACTGGCACTGATCAATCAATTTCACCTCACGTGCTATAACTATGCAAATGCAAAACACACAAGATGATGGACGGAATGCTGCACATTGGCAAACATTCACCCCCAGTCACAGATCTGGGTTTAATCCATCGTTATTTTGCTTCACCACGCCACCCCAGTTCAGACATAGCCATATGCAAATCAGTCTTGACCCTGTGCCTCATGGGAACAGTCCAGACCGAACTGCCAAGCCATGTCTTCCCTGGACCGGAATCAAGCATCCTAGGACCGGTTTCAGGCTATCAGCCTTCATCAGCCAGGATAGCTTGACTCCAGTGGCGTAGTGAGCACGGGACCCACGTCTGGGCATACCCCTTCCCACTTAGGGCGAAATGCAAAACACACAAGATGATGGACGGAATGCTGCACATTGGCAAACATTCACCCCCAGTCACAGATCTGGGTTTAATCCATCGTTATTTTGCTTCACCACGCCACCCCAGTTCAGACATAGCCATATGCAAATCAGTCTTGACCCTGTGCCTCATGGGAACAGTCCAGACCGAACTGCCAAGCCATGTCTTCCCTGGACCGGAATCAAGCATCCTAGGACCGGTTTCAGGCTATCAGCCTTCATCAGCCAGGATAGCTTGACTCCAGTGGCGTAGTGAGCACGGGACCCACGTCTGGGCATACCCTTCCCACTTAGGGCGAAATGCAAAACACACAAGATGATGGACGGAATGCTGCACATTGGCAAACATTCACCCCCAGTCACAGATCTGGGTTTAATCCATCGTTATTTTGCTTCACCACGCCACCCCAGTTCAGATATAGCCATATGCAAATCAGTCTTGACCCTGTGCCTCATGGGAACAGTCCAGACCGAACTGCCAAGCCATGTCTTCCCTGGACCGGAATCAAGCATCCTAGGACCGGTTTCAGGCTATCAGCCTTCATCAGCCAGGATAGCTTGACTCCAGTGGCGTAGTGAGCACGGGACCCACGTCTGGGCATACCCTTCCCACTTAGGGCGAAATGCAAAACACACAAGATGATGGACGGAATGCTGCACATTGGCAAACATTCACCCCCAGTCACAGATCTGGGTTTAATCCAGTGTTATTTTGCTTCACCACGCCACCCCAGTTCAGACATAGCCATATGCAAATCAGTCTTGACCCTGTGCCTCATGCGAACAGTCCAGACCGAACTGCCAAGCCATGTCTTCCCTGGACCGGAATCAAGCATCCTAGGACCGGTTTCAGGCTATCAGCCCTCATCAGCCAGGATAGCTTGACTCCAGTGGCGTAGTGAGCACGGGACCCACGTCTGGGCATACCCTTCCCACTTAGGGCGAAATGCAAAACACACAAGATGATGGACGGAATGCTGCACATTGGCAAACATTCACCCCCAGTCACAGATCTGGGTTTAATCCATCGTTATTTTGCTTCACCACACCACCCCAGTTCAGACATAGCCATATGCAAATCAGTCTTGACCCTGTGCCTCATGGGAACAGTCCAGACCGAACTGCCAAGCCATGTCTTCCCTGGACCGGAATCAAGCATCCTAGGACCGGTTTCAGGCTATCAGCCTTCATCAGCCAGGATAGCTTGACTCCAGTGGCGTAGTGAGCACGGGACCCACGTCTGGGCATACCCTTCCCACTTAGGGCGAAATGCAAAACACACAAGATGATGGACGGAATGCTGCACATTGGCAAACATTCACCCCCAGTCACAGATCTGGGTTTAATCCATCGTTATTTTGCTTCACCACGCCACCCCAGTTCAGACATAGCCATATGCAAATCAGTCTTGACCCTGTGCCTCATGGGAACAGTCCAGACCGAACTGCCAAGCCATGTCTTCCCTGGACCGGAATCAAGCATCCTAGGACCGGTTTCAGGCTATCAGCCTTCATCAGCCAGGATAGCTTGACTCCAGTGGCGTAGTGAGCACGGGACCCACGTCTGGGCATACCCTTCCCACTTAGGGCGAAATGCAAAACACACAAGATGATGGACGGAATGCTGCACATTGGCAAACATTCACCCCCAGTCACAGATCTGGGTTTAATCCATCGTTATTTTGCTTCACCACGCCACCCCAGTTCAGACAAAGCCATATGCAAATCAGTCTTGACCCTGTGCCTCATGGGAACAGTCCAGACCGAACTGCCAAGCCATGTCTTCCCTGGACCGGAATCAAGCATCCTAAGACCGGTTTCAGGCTATCAGCCTTCATCAGCCAGGATAGCTTGACTCCAGTGGCGTAGTGAGCACGGGACCCATGTCTGGGCATACCCTTCCCACTTAGGGCGAAATGCAAAACACACAAGATGATGGACGGAATGCTGCACATTGGCAAACATTCACCCCCAGTCACAGATCTGGGTTTAATCCATCGTTATTTTGCTTCACCACGCCACTCCCAGTTCAGACATAGCCATATGCAAATCAGTCTTGACCCTGTGCCTCATGGGAACAGTCCAGACCGAACTGCCAAGCCATGTCTTCCCTGGACCGGAATCAAGCATCCTAGGACCGGTTTCAGGCTATCAGCCTTCATCAGCCAGGATAGCTTGACTCCAGTGGCGTAGTGAGCACGGGACCCACGTCTGGGCATACCCTTCCCACTTAGGGCGAAATGCAAAACACACAAGATGATGGACGGAATGCTGCACATTGGCAAACATTCACCCCCAGTTACAGATCTGGGTTTAATCCATCGTTATTTTGCTTCACCACGCCACCCCAGTTCAGACATAGCCATATGCAAATCAGTCTTGACCCTGTGCCTCATGGGAACAGTCCAGACCGAACTGCCAAGCCATGTCTTCCCTGGACCGGAATCAAGCATCCTAGGACCGGTTTCAGGCTATCAGCCTTCATCAGCCAGGATAGCTTGACTCCAGTGGCGTAGTGAGCACGAGACCCACGTCTGGGCATACCCTTCCCACTTAGGGCGAAATGCAAAACACACAAGATGATGGACGGAATGCTGCACATTGGCAAACATTCACCCCCAGTCACAGATCTGGGTTTAATCCATCGTTATTTTGCTTCACCACGGCACCCCAGTTCAGACATAGCCATATGCAAATCAGTCTTGACCCTGTGCCTCATGGGAACAGTCCAGACCGAACTGCCAAGCCATGTCTTCCCTGGACCGGAATCAAGCATCCTAGGACCGGTTTCAGGCTATCAGCCTTCATCAGCCAGGATAGCTTGACTCCAGTGGCGTAGTGAGCACGGGACCCACGTCTGGGCATACCCTTCCCACTTAGGGCGAAATGCAAAACACACAAGATGATGGACGGAATGCTGCACATTGGCAAACATTCACCCCCAGTCACAGATCTGGGTTTAATCCATCGTTATTTTGCTTCACCACGCCACCCCAGTTCAGACATAGCCATATGCAAATCAGTCTTGACCCTGTGCCTCATGGGAACAGTCCAGACCGAACTGCCAAGCCATGTCTTCCCTGGACCGGAATCAAGCATCCTAGGACCGGTTTCAGGCTATCAGCCTTCATCAGCCAGGATAGCTTGACTCCAGTGGCGTAGTGAGCACGGGACCCACGTCTGGGCATACCCTTCCCACTTAGGGCGAAATGCAAAACACACAAGATGATGGACGGAATGCTGCACATTGGCAAACATTCACCCCAGTCACAGATCTGGGTTTAATCCATCGTTATTTTGCTTCACCACGCCACCCCAGTTCAGACATAGCCATATGCAAATCAGTCTTGACCCTGTGCCTCATGGGAACAGTCCAGACCGAACTGCCAAGCCATGTCTTCCCTGGACCGGAATCAAGCATCCTAGGACCGGTTTCAGGCTATCAGCCTTCATCAGCCAGGTTAGCTTGACTCCAGTGGCGTAGTGAGCACGGGACCCACGTCTGGGCATACCCTTCCCACTTAGGGCAAAATGCAAAACACACAAGATGATGGACGGAATGCTGCACATTGGCAAACATTCACCCCCAGTCACAGATCTGGGTTTAATCCATCGTTATTTTGCTTCACCACGCCACCCCAGTTCAGACATAGCCATATGCAAATCAGTCTTGACCCTGTGCCTCATGGGAACAGTCCAGACCGAACTGCCAAGCCATGTCTTCCCTGGACCGGAATCAAGCATCCTAGGACCGGTTTCAGGCTATCAGCCTTCAGCAGCCAGGATAGCTTGACTCCAGTGGCGTAGTGAGCACGGGACCCACGTCTGGGCATACCCTTCCCACTTAGGGCGAAATGCAAAACACACAAGATGATGGACGGAATGCTGCACATTGGCAAACATTCACCCCCAGTCACAGATCTGGGTTTAATCCATCGTTATTTTGCTTCACCACGCCACCCCAGTTCAGACATAGCCATATGCAAATCAGTCTTGACCCTGTGCCTCATGGGAACAGTCCAGACCGAACTGCCAAGCCATGTCTTCCCTGGACCGGAATCAAGCATCCTAGGACCGGTTTCAGGCTATCAGCCTTCATCAGCCAGGATAGCTTGACTCCAGTGACGTAGTGAGCACGGGACCCACGTCTGGGCATACCCTTCCCACTTAGGGCGAAATGCAAAACACACAAGATGATGAACGGAATGCTGCACATTGGCAAACATTCACCCCCAGTCACAGATCTGGGTTTAATCCATCGTTATTTTGCTTCACCACGCCACCCCAGTTCAGATATAGCCATATGCAAATCAGTCTTGAAACCTGTGCCTCATGGGAACAGTCCAGACCGAACTGCCAAGCCATGTCTTCCCTAGACCGGAATCAAGCATCCTAGGACCGGTTTCAGGCTATCAGCCTTCATCAGCCAGGATAGCTTGACTCCAGTGGCGTAGTGAGCACGGGACCCACGTCTGGGCATACCCTTCCCACTTAGGGCGAAATGCAAAACACACAAGATGATGGACGGAATGCTGCACATTGGCAAACATTCACCCCCAGTCACAGATCTGGGTTTAATCCATTGTTATTTTGCTTCACCACGCCACCCCAGTTCAGACATAGCCATATGCAAATCAGTCTTGACCCTGTGCCTCATGGGAACAGTCCAGACCGAACTGCCAAGCAATGTCTTCCCTGGACCGGAATCAAGCATCCTAGGACCGGTTTCAGGCTATCAGCCTTCATCAGCCAGGATAGCTTGACTCCAGTGGCGTAGTGAGCACGGGACCCACGTCTGGGCATACCCTTCCCACTTAGGGCGAAATGCAAAACACACAAGATGATGGACGGAATGCTGCACATTGGCAAACATTCACCCCCAGTCACAGATCTGGGTTTAATCCATCGTTATTTTGCTTCACCACGCCACCCCAGTTCAGACATAGCCATATGCAAATCAGTCTTGACCCTGTGCCTCATGGGAACAGTCCAGACCGAACTGCCAAGCCATGTCTTCCCTGGACCGGAATCAAGCATCCTAGGACCGGTTTCAGGCTATCAGCCTTCATCAGCCAGGATAGCTTGACTCCAGTGGCGTAGTGAGCACGGGACCCACGTCTGGGCATACCCTTCCCACTTAGGGCGAAATGCAAAACACACAAGATGATGGACGGAATGCTGCACATTGGCAAACATTCACCCCCAGTCACAGATCTGGGTTTAATCCATCGTTATTTTGCTTCACCACGCCACCCCAGTTCAGACATAGCCATATGCAAATCAGTCTTGGACCCTGTGCCTCATGGGAACAGTCCAGACCGAACTGCCAAGCCATGTCTTCCTGGACCGGAATCAAGCATCCTAGGACCGGTTTCAGGCTATCAGCCTTCATCACCCAGGATAGCTTGACTCCAGTGGCGTAGTGAGCACGGGACCCACGTCTGGGCATACCCTTCCCACTTAGGGCGAAATGCAAAACACACAAGATGATGGACGGAATGCTGCACATTGGCAAACATTCACCCCCAGTCACAGATCTGGGTTTAATCCATCGTTATTTTGCTTCACCACGCCACCCCAGTTCAGACATAGCCATATGCAAATCAGTCCTGACCCTGTGCCTCATGGGAACAGTCCAGACCGAACTGCCAAGCCATGTCTTCCCTGGACCGGAATCAAGCATCCTAGGACCGGTTTCAGGCTATCAGCCTTCATCAGCCAGGATAGCTTGACTCCAGTGGCGTAGTGAGCACGGGACCCACGTATGGGCATACCCTTCCCACTTAGGGCGAAATGCAAAACACACAAGATGATGGACGGAATGCTTCACATTGGCAAACATTCAGCCCCAGTCACAGATCTGGGTTTAATCCATTGTTATTTTGCTTCACCACGCCACCCCAGTTCAGACATAGCCATATGCAAATCAGTCTTGACCCTGTGCCTCATGGGAACAGTCCAGACCGAACTGCCAAGCCATGTCTTCCCTGGACCGGAATCAAGCATCCTAGGACCGGTTTCAGGCTATCAGCCTTCATCACCCAGGATAGCTTGACTCCAGTGGCGTAGTGAGCACGGGACCCACGTCTGGGTACAAGATGATGGACGGAATGCTGCACATTGGCAAACATTCACCCACAGTCACAGATCTGGGTTTAATCCATCGTTATTTTGCTTCACCACGCCACCCCAGTTCAGACATAGCCATATGCAAATCAGTCTTGACCCTGTGCCTCATGGGAACAGTCCAGACCGAACTGCCAAGCCATGTCTTCCCTGGACCGGAATCAAGCATCCTAGGACCGGTTTCAGGCTATCAGCCTTCATCAGCCAGGATAGCTTGACTCCAGTGGCGTAGTGAGCACGGGACCCACGTCTGGGCATACCCTTCCCACTTAGGGCGAAATGCAAAACACACAAGATGATGGACGGAATGCTGCACATTGGCAAACATTCAGCCCCAGTCACAGATCTGGGTTTAATCCATTGTTATTTTGCTTCACCACGCCACCCCAGTTCAGACATAGCCATATGCAAATCAGTCTTGACCCTGTGCCTCATGGGAACAGTCCAGACCGAACTGCCAAGCCATGTCTTCCCTGGACCGGAATCAAGCATCCTAGGACCGGTTTCAGGCTATCAGCCTTCATCAGCCAGGATAGCTTGACTCCAGTGGCGTAGTGAGCACGGGACCCACGTCTGGGCATACCCTTCCCACTTAGGCGAAATGCAAAACACACAAGATGATGGACGGAATGCTGCACATTGGCAAACATTCACCCCCAGTCACAGATCTGGGTTTAATCCATCGTTATTTTGCTTCACCACGCCACCCCAGTTCAGACATAGCCATATGCAAATCAGTCTTGACCCTGTGCCTCATGGGAACAGTCCAGACCGAACTGCCAAGCCATGTCTTCCCTGGACCGGAATCAAGCATCCTAGGACCGGTTTCAGGCTATCAGCCTTCATCAGCCAGGATAGCTTGACTCCAGTGGCGTAGTGAGCACGGGACCCACGTCTGGACATACCCTTCCCACTTAGGCGAAATGCAAAACACACAAGATGATGGACGGAATGCTGCACATTGGCAAACATTCACCCCCAGTCACAGATCTGGGTTTAATCCATCGTTATTTTGCTTCACCACGCCACCCCAGTTCAGACATAGCCATATGCAAATCAGTCTTGACCCTGTGCCTCATGGGAACAGTCCAGACCGAGCTGCCAAGCCATGTCTTCCCTGGACCGGAATCAAGCATCCTAGGACCGGTTTCAGGCTATCAGCCTTCATCAGCCAGGATAGCTTGACTCCAGTGGCGTAGTGAGCACGGGACCCACGTCTGGGCATACCCTTCCCACTTAGGGGCGAAATGCAAAACACACAAGATGATGGACGGAATGCTGCACATTGGCAAACATTCATCCCCAGTCACAGATCTGGGTTTAATCCATCGTTATTTTGCTTCACCACGCCACCCCAGTTCAGACATAGCCATATGCAAATCAGTCTTGACCCTGTGCCTCATGAGAACAGTCCAGACCGAACTGCCAAGCCATGTCTTCCCTGGACCGGAATCAAGCATCCTAGGACCGGTTTCAGGCTATCAGCCTTCATCAGCCAGGATAGCTTGACTCCAGTGGCGTAGTGAGCACGGGACCCACGTCTGGGCATACCCTTCCCACTTAGGGCGAAATGCAAAACACACAAGATGATGGACGGAATGCTGCACATTGGCAAACATTCACCCCCAGTCACAGATCTGGGTTTAATCCATCGTTATTTTGCTTCACCACGCCACCCCAGTTCAGACATAGCCATATGCAAATCAGTCTTGACCCTGTGCCTGTCCATCAATTGTTTCTTTTGCATTTGTCGCCCTAAGTGGGAAGGGTATGCCCAGACGTGGGTCCCGTGCTCACTACACCACTGGATTCAAACTAGCCTGGCTGAAGAAGGGTGATGCCCTGAAACCGGTCCTAGGATGCTTGTTTCCGGTCCAGGGAGGACCTGGCTTGGCAGTTCGGGCTGGACTGTTCCCACAAGGAACAGGGTCAAGACTGATTTGCATATGGCTGGGTCCAAACTGGGGTGGTGTGGTGAGCAAAAGAATGATGGATTTAACCCAGATCCTTGTGACTGGGGGTGAATGTTTGCATTGTCCAGCATTCCGTCCATCAATTGTTTCTTTTGCATTTGTCGCCCTAAGTGGGAAGGGTATGCCCAGACGTGAGTCCCGTGCTCACTACACCACTGGATTCAAGCTAGCCTGGCTGAAGAAGGGTGATGCCCTGAAACCGGTCCTAGGATGCTTGTTTCCGGTCCAGGGAGGACCTGGCTTGGCAGTTCGGGCTGGACTGTTCCCACAAGGAACAGGGTCAAGACTGATTTGCATATGGCTGGGTCCATACTGGGGTGGTGTGGTGAGCAAAAGAATGATGGATTTAACCCAGATCCTTGTGACTGGGGGTGAATGTTTGCATTGTCCAGCATTCCGTCCATCAATTGTTTCTTTTGCATTTGTCGCCCTAAGTGGGAAGGGTATGCTCAGACGTGGGTCCCGTGCTCACTACACCACTGGATTCAAGCTAGCCTGGCTGAAGAAGGGTGATGCCCTGAAACCGGTCCTAGGATGCTTGTTTCCGGTCCAGGGAGGACCTGGCTTGGCAGTTCGGGCTGGACTGTTCCCACAAGGAACAGGGTCAAGACTGATTTGCATATGGCTGGGTCCAAACTGGGGTGGTGTGGTGAGCAAAAGAATGATGGATTTAACCCAGATCCTTGTGACTGGGGGTGAATGTTTGCATTGTCCAGCATTCCGTCCATCAATTGTTTCTTTTGCATTTGTCGCCCTAAGGGGAAGGGTATGCCCAGACGTGGGTCCCGTGTTCACTACACCACTGGATTCAAGCTAGCCTGGCTGAAGAAGGGTGATGCCCTGAAACCGGTCCTAGGATGCTTGTTTCCGGTCCAGGGAGGACCTGGCTTGGCAGTTCGGGCTGGACTGTTCCTACAAGGAACAGGGTCAAGACTGATTTGCATATGGCTGGGTCCAAACTGGGGTGGTGTGGTGAGCAAAAGAATGATGGATTTAACCCAGATCCTTGTGACTGGGGGTGAATGTTTGCATTGTCCAGCATTCCGTCCATCAATTGTTTCTTTTGCATTTGTCGCCCTAAGTGGGAAGGGTATGCCCAGACGTGGGTCCCGTGCTCACTACACCACTGGATTCAAGCTAGCCTGGCTGAAGAAGGGTGATGCCCTGAAACCGGTCCTAGGATGCTTGTTTCCGGTCCAGGGAGGACCTGGCTTGGCAGTTCGGGCTGGACTGTTCCCACAAGGAACAGGGTCAAGACTGATTTGCATATGGCTGGGTCCAAACTGGGGTGGTGTGGTGAGCAAAAGAATGATGGATTTAACCCAGATCCTTGTGACTGGGGGTGAATGTTTGCATTGTCCAGCATTCCGTCCATCAATTGTTTCTTTTGCATTTGTCGCCCTAAGTGGGAAGGGTATGCCCAGACGTGGGTCCCGTGCTCACTACACCACTGGATTCAAGCTAGCCTGGCTGAAGAAGGGTGATGCCCTGAAACCGGTCCTAGGATGCTTGTTTCCGGTCCAGGGAGGACCTGGCTTGGCAGTTCGGGCTGGACTGTTCCCACAAGGAACAGGGTCAAGACTGATTTGCATATGGCTGGGTCCAAACTGGGGTGGTGTGGTGAGCAAAAGAATGATGGATTTAACCCAGTTCCTTGTGTCTGGGGTTGAATGTTTGCATTGTCCAGCATTCCGTCCATCAATTGTTTCTTTTGCATAACTATGCAAATGACACGCAAATACTCCTTCAACTGGAATGCCCAAGTGGACAAACTAGCAAGATCAAGCTTTGTTACTATAAAAACTCTGCGACGAATCTTCCCCCATTTGGGATTGCCACACAAGGTCCAAGCTACCATCTCCAGTGGCTGCGACCACATCAAAGAGTGGGGGGGCTGGCGGGATTTTTTACAATTGCGGGGGGCGACCCCCAAAACTCGTGCCGCCCCCCAGCACTCCCCTTGCTACGCCACTGCCCACCTCCCTTGTTCCGTCCAAACTCGATTACGCCAATAGCCTCTAACACAGATCACCTTTAACGACCATAAAAAGACTACAACGGATTCAGAACTCAGCTGCCAGACTACTCTTATATATAAAACCGCAAGACCACATCTCCCTTGTCTTGAAAGCCCTGCGTTGGTTACCGGTTGCCAGAAGATCCACGTTGAAGCTGCTTTGTATCACCCACAAAGCGATGCATGGAACGGGAACCACTCTTCATCAGGAATAAAATCAGCAAACACATTCAACAAAGAAACCTTCACTCTAGAGTGGCACCTAGCCTCAAAATCCCCACGTACAAAAAAAAAACAAGGGTGGCACATCCTTCTCTGTTCAAGCAGCCAAACTATGAAACTCTTTACCCCCCAACATAAGATCCACCTTATCTTCAGAAAACTATTCAAGAATTGGCTTTTCCCTACATTAGCACCATACGCAAACAGAAATATACAGCATATCCCTCTGTATATAAGCATTTATTTGTATTATAGATATGTACCTATATATGTGTATTGCTTTGTATAAACATGTAGAATAATTATGTTTAAAAAAATATATATACATATAATATAGATATAGATATTCATTAGTTCTGCAAAACAAATGTACATATTACTGATAGTTACATTATTCTGTTTTAAACATGTATGTGACTGCATAAATAAGTAAATCTTTTATCATAACTATTTATCTACAATTGCTTCACTATTGAATTACAAAAAAATGTATATATAAACTAATAAATAAAATTCATTTAAAGTACAACAACACTTGAAAGCTGGAGTTTATTTAATGCATCTTTAATCTACATATACTTACTTCCTTTATGCATCTATATACCTCCCATGTACCCATGGATCTATATATTTATTACTTTTCTTCGAATTCAGCATATCCAATGCACTAACCTACTTCTCACCCTATACCTCTATCAATATATCCTCTACCTCCGCTCTCTCATTCATCCCAAACCTCATACCACTACTATGATCCCCAAAATAACCCTTTCTAAAGTCTTCCCTACTCTACCCCTCCTTGCATCATCTCATACCTCTTTTACTATTCTCCGATCCCCCAAAACAAGCCTTTCTAAATCCTTCCCTCTGACTCTTCCCTCTCCACACCCCTTTTACTCATCCCAAGCCTCCTCCTACTGCTATGACCTCCAAAACAAAAACAAAAATGTCTAAAGCCTTCCCTCTTTTATCCCTCCGCTATCCTTCTCAATCCAAATAACTGACTAACATATTCCCCACTCAAATTACTTTCATATTTCACTATACTAATTCACCACTAATCCTTTACAGGTTTCGGAGTAGCGTGCTACTCGCTGAAAAAGTGCTTCAACACCCCATCAGGGGTAGCAAGCGTTATATAAATGCAAACCTTTTCTTCTTCTATCCCTCCACTATTCTTCTGAATCCAAATAACTGACTAACATATGCACCACTCAAATTACTTTCATATTTCACTATACTAATTCACCACCAATCCTTTATGTGTTCCGGAGTAGCGTGCTACTCGTCAAAAAAGCGATTCGACGCCTCATCAGGGGTAGTAAGCGCTATATAAATGCAATTACAATACAATACAATATCCTTTTTGGATCAAGCCTGCAAAAGCGCATGACCCGCATGCGCTTTCGCGAGACATTATTGTTTACAAGAAGGGACTTGGAGAATTTGTTGCCATTAGTGTCACACTCCTGAGCAGCCTCCTAATTTGCCAGCACAGGCCACCCATCACTTCCGTTCCCCTATGTGGAGCAGGGACCAAGCACAGATTGAGTCAATTTAATCACAGCCTGTCCGCCAGGACACAAGTCCTAAAACAAGTTCTCAGGGAGCTGTTGGAAGAGACAGACACAACTCTTGGTCACACTGCAGTACAGGGGCAGGGAGTGCGTGGGAGAGTTGATGGAGAAAGACAGGAACAGATGACAGACAGAAAGAGGAGGCCCAGAACAAAATGATGTGTCCTCGCACAGGGTGAAAGTGAGCTTAGCACTAAAGCCAGGATTAAAGGCGCGGGCACCGGCCAATCGGAGGAGTAGGCCGGGAGGAAACCACGCAGAATTAAAGGGACGGTGAGCAGTGGGCGTGTCCATATTACGAGGGGGCGAAAAAGTGCTCAGATCTGAAGCGCCTGTGACAAAGCCATTAACAAGACAACCTCGTCATGATGTTAATGATGTCATTGCGCATGACATGAGGAAGCCATCTTAAACTGGGGCAATATTCATTAAAAATTGTAACAGTAGCGATTTTCTCTGCGCATCAGCAGCACGTAACTGGAAATCAATGTAAATAGTTGTGGTCACGATTCTCTTTGCACGGGGGCGGAAACAGGCGCCTCTGGAAAACAGCCTCTAACATTTGACCTCGGTCTTTGAATGCATAGCAAATGTAACGAGAGGAGAACATGATTTGCAGGCCTGTTTATAGAAATGGACCTGTAGTGACTTAAAACTCTGTGCTCTGGTCAAATGCTCTTAGAGAAAGGCAAAAGTAGTCCCTAAACAGATGCTACAATGGGACAAGTACTGGGGTGCTGCTCTGTGGAGTAAACAACAGACAAAAAGGAACAAAGAGGCAGGATTGACCACTAGCACGCAAGGATATTTTAAGGACACTGAAAAGCAGTGGGTGGGCATTAAACAATGAAACTATATACAACAGGTCTCGAAATCTGGACCTAAAAAGAAGTGGGGGGACTAACCAAGTTAGGCAGTATGCAAGTGACATCATGGCGCATGACATCACAGTGTGTGACATCTTAGTGCATCACAGGAAATAGCATCACAACCCATGCCTTCACAGGAAGTGACATCACAAGAAGTGACATCAGATTTTAGGACCTCACATATATGTTTAGCAGATTTAATATGAGTTCATTTGAGCGCATTACAATAGTTAACAAATTAGATTTTGCGTTGAGGTTGTGCCAAAAAAGTGATGCAACCCAGATGCAAAATCTGAGTCTCAACGTATACATTTATTTATTTTTAACTCTGCCACAAACAAATTGGCAACAAGGAGAAACATGGCAGTAAATCTGTTCTGCTTAATTGGTTGTAAAGTCTGCATTGTAAAATATCTTATGGGGTTATGACACCTGCTGCAGAGTGCTCAGTAAATCTCAAGGAATAATAGTAATTGTAAGATAACTCTGGAGGTTGACTCCTTTGCTGGAGAGAGCTGTGTTTTGTCTAGTACCAGTTTTGAATCAAAGTAGCATTGAGGGTTAATATGTCTCATGCAAAGCACATCATGTAACACCCAGATGACAGATTGGTATTTTATGTAAATGGGTAAGTGGGTTACTGCTTTTAACAAAGAGATCCTTTTGATACTTGCAGTTTATAAATTGTAACCTTTCTATGAAGGACATGTGGCTCCTACGCCTCGTAACCTTCACTGTCTTATGTAACACATCTTGTGTATTGATTTACACACATATGATTTAAAGCACTCTGAAACCTTGATTGAGATGAGTAGCACCATAGCGCTATAAAAGAAATAAAACAAAATAGTAGTATTTAAATTATAATTTGTGTAAATACTGGGACAGACCAACACAGCTGACATTCTTACAGTGCATGCATGTCTCTTACATAAAGGGACTGAAAAAAGTCATAAGCATGGCTCTCTTAAGTACTTGTAAAGTAATAGCAAGCTTTGTGCCTGATTCCCCTCCATTGCATTTGCATCTAAGTGTGAGGCTCCAGATAGCTCCTGCCAGTATACTCCAATAACAGGAGGCCTGATTGCCCCTTAATTTCGGTCTTTGTTTTGGGACAGCTGGAATTTAAAATAACAAATCCCCCTTGCCTGCACTTTGCTGCTCAGAATGGTAGCAGACAACCTGCAGGCGCTGCTGAATTTGTCCAGGTGTCTGAAATTTACACCGGGATGAATTTAGCATATTTCTGTGGGGCCCAACTTCTTGGCATGGTAGACGGCGTTCACCCTGTGAAAAGAGTGGGTAGAAGCCATCTGCCAATGTGTACCGTCGGCTTGTGCCCTGCTGTCCACTGCTCTCAACGTGATTGAGGTACTATTTCTTCTCCCCTCCCTCCAGCTCCCACTACCCTTATCTGGTACTCCATCTCTCCTCCCTCATTTTGTTTTTTCGTATGCCCGCACTCATCCCTCTGTCCGTATTGCTTCCCCTCCCTCATGCTTTGTTTAACATATTGCACAGGAGTGCGGGCTGCTGTGCAACAGGCTTTTAAAAACAAGCATTGGCAAAGCCAATAGGTCTCTGCTATGCAAGAGCTATTGGCTTTGCCAATGTGTTTCATCCATGTTGTATACGAGTGTGGCTGCTGTTCAGCATGGCTAAAAGTTAGTGGCATAGAGGAGAGTGGCGTGGAGTGTCGTAGAGTGAGATGGCGAAGAGTAGAGTAGAGTGCCATAGAGTGGAGTGGCACAGAGTAATGGAGGAGCATAGAGTGGAATCGGGTACCGTGGCGTACAGTGGAGTGGCTTAGAGTAGAGTGGACTGGTGTAGAGTGCATTGACGTAGAGTGTTGCAGAGTAAAGTGGTGCAGAGTGCAGGGGCATAGAGTGCAGCGGCACAGAATTCAGTGACATACAATGCAGTGGCATAGGATGCAGTGGTGTAGATTAGAGTTGTGCATAGTAGAGTGCAGTGGTGTAGAGTAGAGTGGTGTAGAGTACAGTGGCATAAGACTGCAGTGTCGTAGAGTGATGTAGAGTGGCGTAGAGTGGTGCAGAGTAGAGAATAGTGCTGTAGAGTGCAGTGGCATAGAGTAGAGTGCTGCAGAGTGCATTTGTTTAGAATGCAGTAGTGCAGAGTGGAGTGGAGTGGTGTAGAGTTCAGTGGCTAAGAATGTGGCGTTTAAGAGTAGAGTGTCTTACAGTGCAGAGGTGTAGAGTGGCATAGAGTGCTTTGGTGTAGAGTGCCGTGGCACAGCATAGAGTGGTGTAGAGTAGGGTGTAGTTGCGTAGAGTGGCGCAGGGTGCAGTGGCGTAGAGTAGAGTGGTGTAGAGTAGAATAGCATAGGGTGCAGTGGCGTTGAGTAAAGTGGTGCAGAGTAGAGTGCAATGACATAGAGTGCAGTAGGATAGAGTGGTGCAGAGTAGAGTGCAGTGTCGTACAATGGAGTGAAGTGACACAGAGTAGAGTGGAATAGTGTAAAGTGCATTGGCGTACCGTGTTGCAGAGTATAGTGGTGTAGAGTGCAGCAGCATACAATGCAGCATCATAGAATGCAGTGGCATAGATTAGAGTGGTGCATAGTAGGGTACAGTGGCATAGAGTGCAGTGGTGCAGAGTGGAATGGTACAGAGTGGAGTGGCATAGAGTGCAGTGGCATAGAATACAGTGACACAGAGTGCAGTGGTGCAGAGTATAGTGGCATGGAGTGCAGTAGCGTAGCGTGGTAACAGTAGAGTGGCATAGAGTGCAGTGGTATAGAGTGGTGCAGAGTATAGTATAATGGCATAGAGTGGAGTGTTGCAGAGTGCAGTGGCATACAGTGCAGTAGTGAAGGGAAGAGTGGCATAGAGTTCAGTGGCAGAGAGTGCAGTGTTGCAGAGTAGAGTGGCGTAGAGTGCATTGGTGAAGAGTTCATTGGTGTAGAGTGGGGTAGAGAACAGTGGCATTGACTACAGTGGTGCAGAGTAGAGTGCAGTTGTTTAGAGTAGAGAACTATATAAATGCAATTACAATACAATAGAGTGCAGTGGTGTAGAGAGGAATGTTTCAGAGTAGAGTAAAGTGGTGTAGAGTGGAGTGGTGCAGGGTAGAGTGAAGTGATGTAGAGTGGAGTGGTGTATGGTAGAGTGCAGTGGTGCAGAGTAGATAGTGCAGTGGCATAGTACAGTGTTGCAAAGTGGCGTAGAGTGGAGCTGTGCAGAGTGGAGTGGCCTAGACTGGAATGGTGTAGAGTGCAGTGGTATAGAGTAGAGTGGCATACAGTGCATTGGCACAGAATAGAGTGGTGCAGAGTAGAGTAGAGAGGAGTAGAGAGAAGAGGTGTAGGGTGCAGTAGTAAAGAGTGCAGTGGTGTGGCCTAGAGTGGAGTGGTGCAGAGTAGAGTGGTGCAGAGTAGAGTGGAGTGGCGTAGAGTGGAGTATGCATGGTGTGGTAACACACTGTCATTACAGACACATTTTTAATTGAAATGACCATTATATTTGCACAGACATACAGCTTTACTAATAAAACTATACAGCACACAAACGATAATGTGTGGAAATGGCATCACCTAGTGTATTGATTGGTTTTGATCATAATAAAGTATTTGTTTCCAACACACTTCAGAATTGACAAGAAATGTGCTTTATTTGTGCTTTGCTTATTCTGATATATTCAGAAATACTTGTACAGTTCATTTAAATGTTGTTGTGTGCTAGAAAAAAACCCTTTTCTTTACCTTAGTATCCAGCAAGATTGTCACATAAATCCTGTCATTTGAAGTCAGAGAAAGAAAAGTAAACCCCATGCTCCCTGGGAGACAGAGCCTGACATTTGACCTCTGTCTGTGAATGCACAGTAAATGTGACACGATAAGAACAAGATTTACATGCCTGTTTACAGAAAGGAGCAGTCGGGGAAGAATACAAGGACAGGTAGTGTGAAAAGGCTTTGCTCCTTGGGAGGGACGAACTGAAGCTGGACAACCTAAAACATAAAACCAGCAAATAGAAAGCCAGAAAATGTGAGTTACAAACCATAAAGCCAACAGTAAGCAATGGACAGAATGCATTCCCAGGCAAGCTTTCCGAATGTCCCCAAGATGTCTTTAGCAAACCAGAAAGCTGAGCTATCTGGTAGGCTTTGACCTAAAAAGCGATTTTGACGTGGTCACCAGTGGCTGTGCCATAGCGCTTTTTTTTCTTGAAAACATACACGTTTGAAGGGCTCCCCTCCAGGTTAGGAGAATATGCCCTGGCCCTCTAAAGCCTTACAATTCAAGAGCAACATTGAAATCAATTCCAGATACTCGTTCAAATATAGTACTGCACTAAGAGAGAAAGACTTGGCAAAACAGCTAGTGTTAGATTAGGTTTATTTTACCACTTGCCGAAGCAGGGTATTCCAGTGTTAAGATATTTACAAAGGGTATTAAGAGTATTCAAATTTTTTAGAAAGAAATGGAAATCAGTTGTTCTAAATGATCATACTTGAACAAGGCAAATGTGTTCTTTCAGGATCACAGATGTAATAGTAGTTAAGAAGCTTTATTGCTGATTCAGTCAGAGGTTTTTACATTGCATTTTTTCTCTCCTGTTAATATGCCTTCTGGGGGCTGATAAAATGCAGGCTGAGCATTCAAGGCTGATTCTGACGAGCCACGTTTCTTGCAAATAGAGAAACAAGGAGAGACAGAGCTTACATTTAATCGGTTGCGCAGGCATTGGGATCATTACCATTGACTACACTTATACATGTTTTAAATCATCGCCTATCAGTGTGAATACAGCCAAACTGAGTAGATCTTGTAGTAGAAGTTTGCATGTTTTTAATGCGTTCTTGAAGAGAGCAATAGATAACAATGGTGCGCTTGCCACAGTTCATGAAATATTTCAAAATTATCTACAATTAGTGCATATACAACTGTTCAGTTCATTGTCCTCGGTAAATAAACAAGCATTGGCAAAGCCAATAGGTCTTGCCTATGTGAGATCTATTGACTTTGTTGCTTCCCTTCCTTTCTGTGGAGCACGGATCAAGCACAGATTGCTTCAACTTAATCAGTGCCTTTCTGCTGCTCCCGACGTGATTGAGGTACCATTTCTTCTTCCCCCTCCCACTCCACTCACCACCGTCTGGCACCACCTCCCTCATTTTGTTTTCTCTATACGTCTCTCCTCCATTATTGCTGCTCCACCCATCTCCCGCATCATGTTGTTCTCCCCTGCTTTTTTAATATATTGCAAAATAGCGATATGACATGATCAACACTGGCCTCATCATACTACTTTTTTTCTTGACTCTGAGCCATGTTGCACAGCAGCTTGCGCCGCTGTGCACCATGTCTTAAAAACATTGACAAAGTCAATAGATCTGACAAAGACGAGACCTATTGGCTTTGCCAGTGCGTGTTTTCTATAGAGCTTGCAGAACCTAGTGGCTCGGCAAATAACACTTTATGGTGCTGTTCCCCAGGTAAATAGGTACGCTTTTTCATGTGCATCAATACAAAGTATATAGAACACTAAGGGAGAAAAGAAAAGAAGACGCTGAAGAATGACAACACAAGCCTCTGAAGTAACTATATAACACAAAAATGGTGTGGTAACCTTACATCAGAAGCCTCTGGAGGAAAATACCAGAAGCCCAGACATATGGATCAAATATTTTTCTTATAGAACAGTATTATGTTTGTGTGTCTCCTACTGAGAATGGCAATTCCAAGAATTGGACAAGGTGGGCTCACTCACGTAATGTGACATGCTTCATCATAGGCCACCTAGTCCCACCATGGTAGGATGATACAACTAGGGTGGACTCAACCTCTGATTGGACTGTCCTGAGGGAGTTCTTAGATATTCTTCTCTTTTTTGGATAACAAGGGTCCAGTTACTAACTAAAAATACCTCTAAGTATCCTTGTATTATTTGGTACCCTAGGTATAAATAAAGCAGATTACTGTATGGTAATAAAGGGGTATGGCCACGGATATTATGACCCTTGCCTTCCCTTAGTTTTAACCAACATGTTTCTGCACTTCCTAACAGCCTAACAGGTCTTTATGATCACATATTTGAAAATTGACACATCCTGCTCTTCCGAGAGCTATGTCTTAGCCTTCACAGTAGAATTGCTAATTCACTGACATTTTGCAAATCCTGAATAGAACAGAGCCCAATAGAACTCTCCATGCAGCCTTTCATCCTGTTGATGTTATGTTATTATAACTTCTATAGCGCACGATTACCCAGAGGTGTCTTGGCGCTGAACTGAACCCAACTCTGCCGCTCCTGCGTATCTTAATTCTGGAATAGCCACGTCTTTAGCTTTTTCCTAAAAGCGCCCAGAGAGTTGGAGGCTCTTATTTCCTTTGGAAAGTGTTCCAAATTTTAGCCGTGCCATATGCTATGCTTCGGCCGCCCCAGCCCGCTGTTCGAATCCTGGGAACTACCATCAGCCCGACATTAGAGGACCTCAATAGTCTGCCCGGGTTATACCATGAGTATAGGCTTTTCAATTAAGCCGGTCCTATGTTATTCAGGGCTTTATAGGCTAAGCAAAGCGCTTTGAACCTAATTCGTTTTATCACTGGCAACCAGTGGAGTCTTCTGATTTCTTCCTTAACTGATGCATATTTTGGTATATTCAGTAGGAGCCTAGCTGCCGCATTTTGCACCATCTGAAGCTTTTTTTAAAGTTGTTTTTGTAGTTCAAGATAGAGGCCGTTACAATAATCCAGCTTTGATAGCACCATGGTGGTGACCACTGTTCTCCTTGATTCAGGGGGAATAAAGGGGAGAACCTTCTTTAGTTTTTTTATCAAATAGAAAGATGCTGAAACTGTCGAATTCGTTTGTTGGGTGAAGGTTAGTTAACTGTCTATCAGAACCCCTAGGTTTTTGGCTTTTCCTACTGGTTTTGGTGTTTCTCCAATTTCTGCCGGCCACCAGTGAGCGTCCCAGCCCGGCTGGAGGCTGCCGAAGGTTACCACTTCGGTTTTATCCGAATTCAGCTTGAGGCAATGCCCTCCCATCCATCCGCTGATTTCTCTCATACATTTTTGGAACTGAGTTGCTGGAGAGGGGGAATTTTTGTACGCCGCGATCCCAATCTGGGTATTGTCCGCGTATGATGTTAGGTTGAAACCAAAGTTTCGAACCAACGGGGCCAGTCCCGATACATAAATATTGAATATGGAAGGGCTCAACGAGGAGCCCTGGGGAACCCCACATGGGAGCACATAGGGTGTTGCTTTGAAATGGTCAAGGGTCACTGTCTGTCTTCTATTTTTCAGAAAAGATGATATTAGAGACAGTGCCAGCTCCTTGATCCCTAGCTTTTCAAGGCTCTGGAGCAGCGTGTCATGATGTACGGTATCGAAGGCCGCTGACAAATCCAGAAGGATAAGTACCGCCGCACCTCCTTTGTCCATCACTGCTCTTAACTCCTCTGTTGCCTTAATCAGTGCTGTCTCCGTACTGTGACCTGGACGGAAACCGAACTGAGATGGATCGAGTAAATCGTTTTGTTGTATGAATTCGGTTAATTGGCTGTTCATAATTTTTTCCACTGCTTTTGCTGGGAGGGGCAGCCTAGCAATTGGCCTATAGTTGCTAGTTGATAATGGGTCCAGATTGGCTTTCTTTATTAGCGGCAAGATGGCTGCATCTTTCCAAATAGCCGGATAAATGCCTGAGGCGAACATATTATTAAATATTTTGGTTAAAATGGGGCCCACCTCCCTTGCAATGTTTCTTAGCAACGCAGGCGGGCAGGGATCAAGTGGGGATCCTGATTTGATTCCTTGAATCAATTCTTCTACCAGCTCGTTTGAAATCTCTGAGAAGTTTGAAAAGACGCTCCTTTCAGTCTCATTACTCAAGGGTTCCTTTGCTGTTTTATTGGGTGTAGTCAACTTGAAGATGTTGTATATGTCATCAACTTTATTTCTGAAAGCACTAGAAATACTATCACAGAGAGATTGACTGTTCCCTGAAACTTTATTTTTGGGTGCAGTGGTGAGTTTCTCAACTACCCCAAAAGTTCTTCGGTTGAGTTTTTGCTTTCTCAATCTGTTGAGAAAAATAAGACCTTTTCTCTGTGGTCAGTAATAATTTATGGTTAGATAGGGCGTGTTTATAGTTATTTTTATCCAGTGTCTCATATTTCAGTCAAGCCAATCATCATTTAGTTGTAAAGTCAATGTAGTTTAGTTTGTGCTGTGCACTATTTTGTTTTTGCTAACGTTCAGTGACGCTGAAGAGAGATTCGGTCTCTGCAAGTGTTGGGTATGGGGTGTATAAAGTCTCACAGAAGGTTCCGATGAAGAGGGGGTTAAGTCTCAGCTTTTAGTGTGCTAGGTACATTATGCACATGACAAGGTAGTTCAGTATATGGACCCTGCACAATAAGAAGGACTTAAGTATATAAAATATGGCTCAAGAAAGGGACGCTTGGTGCAAACCAGTTTTGGCTATATGTGTATGCTTAGGTATACCAATAAAGCATACTTGTGTTCTGGGCATGAGAGTGGATAATACGCACTTCCAGATATTTCAAGAAGTCTCATGTTCAGATAAAGCCAGACAACAAGACTGCACTGATCCCTACCTCGTTCTCCTGATGGGGAGAGCATCAGACCATCTGACCTAGCTCGGTTATCATCTGCTCCCCATCCTCGAAAGAGAACATAAAAGTCTATGTCTTAAAGCCCGGCCTTCTTTTTCACCGACTTGTTCCTTCCTGACCCCTTGCTGTCCTTGTACTATCCTGAAATAGTCCCACTGGCATGGGTGTAGGAATTGTGGGGGACAGAGGAGACCAGGATCAACAGTTAGTTAAATGTGCTTATGTTGATGCTAGATAAATAAAAAATCTGTGCTCCTTTTACGATTTGAGAGGGGGCTGGTACCTGTTTGAGGTGCTACTGAATGTACTAATTTCGCAGGGCAGTAAATGGCCTTATATTTATAACTCACTGTGTGATAGATGACAAAGTGTAATTTTTAAGATCGCTCTTCCTCCTTTACATTGTTTCAAACTGCCCAGTCTTTAGCTCCATCCTTTGCCTAAATGATCTGGGCGAATGTGTTCTTGAGCTAGTCATGGGTGAAATTTAATCTAAAGCTGTAGTGCAACGCTAATTACAGGTTTCCATGCATCTAGGAAACTGAACAATTATCAGTGAAGCAACGAATTTCTCCAATTAAGGTTCAAGAGATTGCAAGCATGACATTCCACTTATGTAACTTTGTACAGTAATTTACCACCATTTGTTAAGGCATATACTTGCATGGGAAAATTTACTGAAAGGAATAGAAAGAAAGTGTTCCATCATGTGAGGGGTATTATTATCATGAGATCTACCAATCAATGCAGGTGCTCATCACTTAAACAATAGTGTTCCTTTGTTGTGGGTGGGATTGGTAACAAGTTGCAATAGAATAAAATTAGACATATATCCATCCTCTACTGGGATGTTGGAAATGGAGCGATTTCATAAGTAGTTTAATAGATTTCGTAGAATCCTTTAGGTTTTGGACGTTTGATGTGGGTTTTTTCCTCTTTAGCACCTAAATGCTTTACCTACGAGAGTCAACTGAGCTCTACAAAAACCACCAAATAAAAGTCTCTGACCAGAGATACTTTAGTAGTTGAAAAGCAAAGTGCATCATACGATGGGGTTCTACAGATAAAAGAGGCTTTATTTGAAAAATATTAATAGAGAGGATTTCTCCACTGAGATCGAAGGAGTTTCTGTTCTGCATGGACATCTTTAGGTTGTAGGTGAGTGTTGCTGCAGCACATTCCCCTTTCTTGTCAGTCTGATCATATCTCCTATTTACATACCTGGAAGGAACCAGTGTTTTGAATATGAGGTTGTGATCTGCGTTTAGCCTTGAAGGGAGCACCTTGGATCCACAATGCAGAGAGGCGAGCAGTGCAGAGTTCTAGGGAGTCTTCCAGGCTGTGCCATTTGTTTAAATACAAAATTGTTGCTTTGTATTGCACAGCTGGCCATTTTGTGTATACTTAGATGATCATTCTTTATTATTAGTCTCCCTCTTTCCCTCTCGCCTTGTCTCGCCCTGCCATTCCTTACACGCTCGCTGAGTGTCTTTCCTTCTATTCCAATCACTGCAGTCGTCACTTGTATAGTCCTTTGGTACCCCTTAACCCCCCTCAGTGGAATGAGGGCAAGGGGGCAGGATGTTCCATGTTACCTTAGGAAAGACCCAGATGACATGGCTTGTAGCATGAACAGGAGCGCTGATCATGGGCATGAACAGAGCAGAGTTTCCCTACATGTGGTGTCCCCAAAAACCAACTAAATGCCTCAGGGCTTCCACCATGGATTTTCTCCCCACCTAGATCGTCTGGACCCTGTCTGTGATCATAATACACAGAGAAAGCCATAAGTGAGCATAGTTATGTGGACTCGAGTGGCCCTCAAAGCCTGTAAGCCAGTTTCCAGCCTCCACATAACACCTTGATAGTGTCAAGACTGAGCATGCACCAACCCCATACTAAGGCTGGTGGGTGCCCAGTGCCATTCCATCTTTGTGTTTGGCTGCTGTATTTCACTATATTTTGGTCAGAAATATCCATCTACAAAAATAGTACATCCATTATATTAACAAGGCAAGCATGTATGTGTTATTCTTAATTCCACATCCACTTACCTTCACAACACAGGCCCTCATCATGAGTTTGTTGTATTTAGGTGTGGAGATATCAAGGGGGGACAGATGGAATCTCTAGTTCTGCTTAGTATCCCCACACTTAAATACAGGCATTATGAATTTTAGTCCATGGAATGGGGAATAATTACACGGACCTGGAAATACCAGATGAAACTGCATATTTTCTCTAATTTCGAGGACTATTGCTCTGATATTTGCCACCTGCTCTGAGCATGTAGTTAATATCAATTAGCCTTTGCGGGTTGTGCGGAGTGGGCGGGGAGGAGGACGCTGTATCCTCACTGGAGAGGGGTTTGCATTGTCTGTTCCCCATGTGGTACTGGAAAGGGCAGGATGATGCTGGGCAGACACGTGCCCACTGGCAGGTGCCCATTTTGCGATTCACACAGGCTATTACTGGGTGTATTTGCACCTGGTAAAACTAGGTCCGCTGATACCAAGTAATTTCAGGTCTGAAAACACCAAACATTTGTAGTATGGAGGAGTGGTATACCCTTTCTCCCCTGGGATAAAGGTTCACCATACTCGTCATGAGGCCCATAGTCGATATAGTGGATGTGATCTTTTTGCAGGTTGATATTTCAGCCATCATATCGTGGTATATTGATGTGTGTAGGGGTCAGGATCCCCAGAGGAACACCGGTCACTGACTTAGCCTGGGCATAGTTTCCATCTATACAATTCTTAGAATTCCTATGTGTCTTCTTCCATCCTGGGAGGACCCTTCCCAACAAGGGCCTTTGCTTGTATGCATCCTACAGACAAGCATCATAGGAGGCATTGCAGGAAAATCTCCTTCAATGTTTCCCAATTTCACTAACTCTCTCATCCAAAACATTCAGATCCAAGCAGACTTAAAACATACCCACACGTGGGGTGACCAACCATCCTGTTTTCTGTGACCTTGTTCCGATTTTGAATGGTCTGTCCAGTTGCCCACAATGAGCTGCTGCAGGATGCCAAATGCCTGACTTTTTGCCATTCATAGGACAATGAGCAAGAGAGAAGGGCTAAAGCATCCAGGTGGGACACATAAAGCAGACTGGTAAGGTAACTGTCACTCATGCTGTAAAAGAGGTGGCTTTTGGTGGGTGGGAGGGAGGCGCTGCAGCACATAAGGGAACCTGCACGATTCAGATTCAGGAGCACATCTTTAGAGATACAAATACAGAATGTGGCCACTTGCTGTTAAACAGCCCTGAATGTGTGAGTAAAAACCATGCTATGTTTCTGTACTGGGAATATGCCTTTCATGTTTATTTCTTCTATTAAGCCTGTCTCAAAGTACTTACATATAGTAAGATTAGTGTCAGAGGGAGAGTTTGTGAAGGTAAGATACTCCAGGACTGAAACACCCTGCAACTTGCTCCAAAGGCTATAACTTTACCACCATATTGCATTTTGGTGAATATGCCATGAAACAGGGCACTGCCATCCCCTGAGGTAATATCCAGTAGTTTATTTTTCTTAACAGCATGCTTGCCAGCAAGTTTTTGATTCTAAATACTCCCAAAAAAGGAAGCAGAGGAATATGTTCAAAAAGTGATGCTGAGATTAAAACCTAAATTGCCTGGTTACACCTAGCCCATTCGACCCCAGCTAGGATGACAGTGATTCTGAGGGCAAGGACAAGGAACTACCTTTCCCAGGGAAATGTAACTGTATTGTAGGCCCTGTCCAGATTCAGAATACAGTGTTTATGTCCAGCAGAGTTAGGAAAAGTGGTAAAGCCAAGATTAGATATCAAGTGTGCTTCACTGGGTTGCATAAAATCAACCTATGTAAGTAGATTGCAAGACCTTTTCTTTGGGTACTGTGGCAGTAGGTGGTTACTGGGCAGTATATGTAGTAAATACTGTTGTTTACCATTTTTTTTTTATCTCTGTTGTTGCTTCCCTACTGCCTTCCTACTAATTAATGCAATTTCCTTTGGTTTTGTACAGTGTGTATGTAAAGCGCTCTGATACCCACGGGTCTAGCTAGCGCTATATAAAACTTTTAAAATAAAAAATAAAAAAAATTGCTATTTCAGGTCTCAATACTTTTTGGTTCTATTTGAATATCAGTTACTCACTATTTTAACTTGAAAGTGGCAATAAATAGTGAGCAGCAGTTAAGGTTTAGTCCAGGCGGTGAAGGGATCAGAGCTCTAATACAGTGTGACATAGTAACCACACTCGGTAATCTCAAAATCCAGAGTTAAGATGGCCTAGTTTAGAGGAGGGGGTTAGAGAAAGAAACTTCAGAAATGCACCAGGCAACCATAACTCAATTGAACGTTCTTCTGATGTCCCTACGTGCAACATGTCTCCACACACCCCCTCCCCACCTCCTTCTTAGCACAGCGGCAGCCAGGCACTGCCCACGCAGTGCATCAATGTGTCTTTCTGGTGCTAGGGGCCCCTAGAGCTCTTTCTCCCCCTCCCACTAGACTGTGGCCGCCCTGTCACCTAATGTGTTCAACTTTATGCCACTGCATGGCCCTCCCCTGTACAGTCACCCTGCTGGGAAGGTCCTTATATATGCTTCCTTTCTTTCTTAACGTTCTTCCTTTGATCATAGGTTCCTGCTTCCCCTGCTCTGACTCTGCCCCTGTCATTTCAGTCCTCACAGGTTCTTTATCTCGCTTCTCGGTCTGGCTTTCCATTCATGATAGCATACGCTCTCCTACTGTGCCTCCATTCACGGTCACCGGAGCTCTGTTCAGCTCACTGAATTGCTTACGACAGAAAAATACCCCTCTCGCACTCGTATGTAACGGGGTACTGGATGGCGTAGTCCATACGAGATACAAGGAGCAAGATCAACAGTCACGGACGTTTACGCCTTCAGTTACAGTTCTGTCGCTCACAGTGTACAGGAAAAACATGGAACCCCTCAGAAGCTGCAAGACGCCAAGGCCGAGCCCGATTTCCTGCTTACATGCCCGTGCATGCAGGGAACGTTGCACAATGTGACCAGCAGCCCCGTGACGTGTCAGGGGTGCGCTGCGTGACTCAGCGGAAGGGTCACGGGATTCTTTTATGAGTCACGCACGCAGGCGCCAGCCAGGCAGTGACTGTTAGAACTGCTAGGGCGGCGCACAGCCAGGGCGTGTCAGGCTTCATCTGAACAGACCTTCGTTGTTTGGAACGAACCCATTTAAACGAAGGTGTTTTGTTGTACAAAATAACACAGTATGTTCAAGAATAATATAAACATACTTGACAACTTTCTGTGACGGAAAAAAAGATGGGATTCTTCAGGAATCAAAACTGCTAATTAGCGTAATGATGTCACAGGCTAAGCTATCATATGACCTTTGCCTCTGGGATGATGTCAGATGTCACTCAAAGGGCATGTGCCCCACCTGAAGTCTAGGTACTTGCTGGTGGCCAAAACGGATGATATCAGATCAATGCTTTTTTATGGCATCAGATCAGTTATTATTCTGGTGTTTTCTAAACTGACAATAACACATTAGAACAAGCATTGTAATGCAATCGGTCTCGCCTTTGAGACCTTATAAGGATTTAGCAATGGAGCACATTGTGCGGCCCCGGAGCTTTCAGGGTGCTGAGTCGCAAGATTCACACCGGTCAGAGCATGGTGAGGCAGAGGGCGCTGTTAAACTAAGAGCATTGTCCACAACCCCTCCAGATGGCAGCATTATATGCCTGGAGATTGTGCAGCTCTGAAGACACGAGTAGGAGCAGCTGGGAGCTGCACCGTCGGGACGACCAGGAGGAACCGTGAATGCGGAGAGGGAGTGGTGAGGAGTGACAACAGGGGAAGCACCAAAAACAAAAGAAACAAGAGTCCTGAAGAGCAAAGCCCGGCCCCTGCACGGCACCCGCCAAGCACTGCCTTCTCCTGCGGGACAACCAAAAGGAACCATTAGTGAAGTCGCCATGGGAGATAACGAGTCAGACATAAGAGGGACAATTGCAGTCAGAGACCAATAAAAACAAGCATTTTAGAAAGCCATAGAAAACAACCAATGGCAATCGATGGGTGTGCCAAAAGCCCACAGAAGAGATACAGCAGGTCTTACAGACAACAAATGCACTGTCTAGGGTAGACCTAAAAATGGCTTCATCAATGCGTGTTCAAGCTTTCTTTTGATATAATTAAGCTTGAGCTTTCAGCTGATTTTGAGTATACCTATATCTGAAGGTTCAACATATTATTCAACAGTGCTAGGCATCATGAGGGCTTGAATGAGCCGAAAGGGGATAATAAATGTAAAGTTGGTCCATATAGAGGGCCCTGAAATATATGTGGCCCAAGGCCTGTAAGTCCGTAAGATGCCACTGCAAGGGACTGGATGTTTATACATACTTCCATTGTCTGTGCACTAGGGAATCCACCCAAGTATGGCAAAGACAGCCTGTATGAGTGAGAGATTAAACAACCAGCCATGATACATGCTCTGAGGATGGGCAGAACGCAGCCCATAGGAATGAGCATTATATAACCAGCCATTATACACGCTTGTGTGAGAATAAAAATGGTGCAAGTGCCTGTCCTGTGATTGATGCCCTTGGAGCACATTTCCTGGACTGAGACGGTTTCAAAGATCTCACAAGTGGCAGATAAGTGGATAAGGGCCTTGGGACAACATGATTTGTTCAAGATCAAACAATTTGATCACCTGAGAACGCCGAATTGGCAGTGTAGTGGTGCTTGTCTGTGGTACTTATTATTACACACATTGTGGAGAGCAGACCATGAAAGGGTGTGCTGTGCTGTCTCCCCAGGGTAATACCCAATTGGGGTTCAGCTCAGTTTCTTCTCACACACTACTTGAGCTCCTTGCCGGATTTGAAGTACCCCCCAATGTTTGCAAACCACGGGAGCAGGATCACACGATTTGTTCAAACGGGGAAACTAACATCCTAACTCAGGTTTCGCAGGGCCTACAATTTAGGCACTTTTAAACCAAAGCCCCATCCTCTGGCACGAACAAGCTGGGCCAGTAGCTTGGAGATTGAAGAACAAGCGTGAAAGATTGTGCTATATGAACAGTCTTTCAACCTTAAAGGCAAGTGTGTATTCACACCCTCCCCCAAGATCTGCCCCTCCCTCCCCCATACCTTGAACTCTTGTCCCCTCCTGTGACATCTGAAGGAAGCCTGATGTGTGACAGCTGGGGGAGAAATGTGTGCCGGCAAGGAATATGGAAAGGGTACAGGAACATGGGTGAGGTGAGAGAGCTTTCTCGCAACGCAGCCCGAGTTTGGAAACTTCGTTTCCGACAGCTGGTTGAGGTATTACATGATTTTACTAGGACGACCAACCGTTCGCATGTTACAGATTTGTCCTGCGGCGGTTCCCGTCCCTCAGCCGGCACAGAATTGCAAGATGCCATTTTTGTTCCTCGCCATTTTTAACCCTCTCACAGCACAATATTCACTCTTTCAGCTCTCTATGAGCTGTAAAAGAGGTGTCTGTCCCTGACTAGGAGGGAGGAGCAGAGCCCCTAGAGGGGGTCCTAAGCCTTGCAAGGGCAGGGGCTCCTTCAGCTTTAGACGAGGCGACAATACGGCAGTCTGATATTAAACAGCCCTGAGTGGGTGAATGGATGCCATGCTGGGGTCCTGTCTGGGAATATACCCTTGGCGTTCAGTTCTTCCATTGAGCACATTTGAATGTGCTCACGCATTGTCAAACCACTGAACAGAGACACAGGGAGAGTACGATGTGCCCAGGACCATACAGTTTGTCAAAGCAGTAGACTCAAGAATGCAGGACACTGCTACTGGTTGCAAAGTATACATTTACTACCATATTCTATTTTATTGACTGTATACGTCCCTTTTTTAGCTCACTTACTGGCATGTTTTATGTTGAGTCTAAATGCTTACAATCTTGCCAAAAGCGAACAGAGGAATACATTCAAAAAGTGATTGCCCAAGAGCACACAGGTAGGCCCAATTGGAGGAGTGGGTTGAAAAACATGTCTCCTGGTTCCACAGTTTTCACTTCTGGGTTGGTTGGCAATGATTCTGATAGCAAGGCAAAGGACTTCCCAGGGAAATGTCACTCTGTTTTAGGTCCCGTCCAGCTTTAGAATAAAGTGTTTATTTTCAGCATATTTAGGTGAAGTGGTCGAGCCGAGATTAGGTGCCAAGTATTTTTAGTTCCATAGCTAAAATGTACCTCTGGGTCACATTTATTTATTTTGTCTGCCCGCCCCAGTGACTTGCCCACCTTGTTAGGGGGTCCTGTAATTTATTTATATATAGCACTCACTGCCTTTTTTTGCAGTTGTATATAGTGCGGACTCGACTCGAAGGTATTGGAGCGCTTTACGTGAGCGCCAGTTACATTACACATTTCTTTGGGTCCTTTGAATCTAGTAAATTACTAGGCACTATGTGTGGTGTCTACTGATATTTTAATGTGCTTGAAATTAGATTGCATTTAATTAAATCTACTTCAGGGCGATTGGTGACCCAAATCAGCATCGGGAGCGGGTGGTTCTCAAGCAGGCACTGGTGTTCTCTGCGTGAACTTGGCAGCCAAGGAAGGGGTGGTAAGGGTCTGCGGCTCGGGAGAAGGCGGGATTTTATCCTCTGTGAGGGGGCGGGAGGGGTCCCGCTAACCCCCCTCCAAGTTGCTTTGATTGGAGCCTGCTGCACTGCGGGGTGGGGGAGGGAACTCACAGGAAAAGACAGGAGGAGAGAACTTACAACTTACAAGTGCGGAACAGGGAAACCCAAATAAGCGGCACCAGTGAACCCAGAGCAGCACCAGGGGACGACCTATCACAGGACGGGGACTAGAGACCTCACGCACGCGACAGGAGTGAGGAGGAAGATCACAGACCGGCGCGTGGACACACAGGAGAACTAGAGGGGAAGCACAGGAGAGGTAAGGCGGCACAGGGCACCACGAGGTACACAGGAGAGAGGGGCACCGGGGATCTGGCAACTAACTGCAGCGCAGCTGATGGACCAAGAGCGGGGAGACTCGCCTGGGAGATCACAGGACCAGCAGGGTAAAAACTCGGGATCCGAGGGCAAGAGAGCTCACAGGAGCAGCGTACGGAAACCCAGAGGAGCAGCCCTGGAGAATTCACTGGAGAAGCATAAGGAAACATCCAGAAGCAGTACTTGGAAGCTCACGGGAACTGCTTGGGGGAACTCATGGAACTCACAGGAGTGCAGGGGAACTTGCGGGGGCATCACATGGAAACTCACATGGTCAGCTTAGGATAATTCTCAGGAGCAGCAAGGGGAAACGTACAGGAGCAGCAAGGGGGAATTGAAAGGCTACGCATAGAGCAGTGCACAGGAGGAGCATCAGAGCACTCACGGCAGTAGAGAAACTCACATGAACACTGGAAGAATTCATAGGAGCAGCAGAGGGAACACCACAGGAGCGCGGGGGACTCGCAGAAGCAGCATAGGGAAACTCACTGGAACACTGGAGAATTCATAGGAGAACAAGCCAGCGAGTGGTGCGCGCGCGCGCTGTAAGGAATGCAGCTGCCATTGTGCCTGCCGCTGCACGCGAAATTGAAACCTGATCCAGAACAGATGGCACCCTGCGCGCTCCCGAGACCCCTAGGCCATGGGAGTGAAAGTTTTGAGGAGAGGCGGGACATGCACCCGTGTTTGGCCATTTGCATGCTTTCAATTATTGAAAGCCACACGCAAAGGCCAATGGGATGTGTGGGAGGAGGCACACCCACACGGAGAAGGCTCTTGGAAGTCTGAAGTGATTCCAAGAGCCCTCTCCTAGAGCAGCGCATGCGCGCTGCGCTCTAGGCGAGACCTAAAAAATAGGGACTGGGGGATATTTATCTTTCTTTGCAAAACCGCATCAGTTCGATAAAAAAAAAATCAAAACAAAAAATAAACCACATATTTCTGCTGCAGATAAAAGTAAATAGTTTTCAGTCATTGAGACACGACATAGTTACTACTATCAATGGGCTCGTGAATGAATATTCTAAATGTGGCACACTTTCTCAAACAGGGAGGGGTGCACAGGCGCTCACCTGCCCATGATCACACATAGTTCAAGGTCAGTCTGCAAATTAATAATCTCTATCCCTCACAAGCAGCTCTTTCAATAAACCCCAAACCGCCCATCAATGGTACCATTACAAGATGCTCGCTGTTGCTAGGGCAACACATTCTATTTATACACTTTTACAGACCATTCTTTTAGCAATGATAGACACAATAAAGTAAGTCACGGCTGCAGCTCCGAGAATAAATAAAGTTGTTACATAAAAAGCTCAATATTAGCATATGTGATCCTGGCTGACACTGGGCCAGATCCCCTGCTACCATAACAGCGGGTCCCTCACGAGCACCTTTGTCAATGTGCCACAATTCTGTCCTTCAGCAGCATTACCCTGCCTCTCTAAAACCAGGGCCCTTGCATCTAGCACTGTTAATGCACCTCAATAATGACCTGTAGGCCCTATTCCTGACGTGTCAGTATAAGATCCTTACATGCAGCTCTCACCATCCTTCATTTACATTATGTCGCTCCTCTATGCGTTCTCTCCCACCACCCGCTCACCACATCCTCCAGTCCTCTCACTATTCTCCCATTACAAACCTTCTTTCTGCATTCACTTCCACTCCTTTTGGACCCTCCCCATCTTCAATCCGTCTCTTCCCATTGTTCCATCCTAAAGCCATCCAACTTTTCCCTACATTTGACCATCTTCTCCCCATAATCTTCTTCATTTAGGACCCTCTTTTCCCCACTCCCACTATTCTTAATCTTAGCCACTGTGACATGTTTTTTCTACACAACATCAAAAGCGTGCACAGGATCCACAATTCTGTCCTACTTGGATTGGCAAAAGAGATCGAGGATCATCAGCAAAAGTAGAGACATGCACAAAGCAGCATAGCTGGCAAATTTTCAGATTGCTTATGTGTGACGTTGCCATGGTTTCAGTTTACTTATGACTGACATTCTACTGCCAAATGGTTGGCACTTAGAGTGACAGTTTCTTGCAAGAAAAAGCAATGAAGTCCATGTAAATGGATAAATATCTGCAAAAGCTCTAAAAAGGTATTGAAACTGCTGCAAAACCACTGAAATGCAAGGCCACTAACCTACTGAAACAAATCTATTCCCAGTCGCTAGGCAGAACTAAGTTCCACCTTTCCCCCCTCCCACAAACAGTGTTGGACTCACTGACTTGTCTGCGCAAAGTATCCACTGACTGCTGATCAGTCCTCCAGCCAACCTCACTGCACTTCACTGATGTTCTCTTTAGGCTTTAGAACTGGCTAGCCTGAGAGACTTATGATTCTCTGCCTCCAGTTCCAATCTGCCCAACCCTTTGACAGCTGGCCCATGCTCCTGAGATCATCATGACCGTGTTCCTTCACAGACGTTCTAAAGTTCCCCAGCGCTGGACTCATCTGACTGTGGTGAAGAAGTGCCTTGTAACTTGCATATCAGTCCTTCTCAGCACCAGCCTGACTGCACTACCTGCTCTGTTCACATGAGGCGCATCGCGGTACAGAACAGGCAATACTTGATCTTATCCGGGACCAGCGGGCGACCGGCAAAAATGTCTAGCCAGGCATCTCGGAGGCTGAGGAGGCAGGGTCGCAGCAAGCAGTACTCAAAATGATTGCAGGCAGGCTGCCAGAAAAACAACACTGTCAGCATGACCCTCCTCCACAGTACATAGAGCACTGAGAGAGGTCGCACGCAGGATGGAAGCGCTGGTTGCCTACTTATGATGGTGGCAGGCGCGGCAATGAAAAAACAAAGCTGCCGTCCGCCGCCTCAGTGTCTACCTAGGCCAATGATCTCCTCACTGGTGTGTGCGGTCACCAGTGGGGTGGTGCTTGCTATCAGTAATTGACAGGGCAAGGCGCTGCCCAGTTCCACATGCTGCAGTCTTCATAATCATCCTTGGGTGTGTGTGTTGATGCTGACATTGAAGAGACAGACCACATGGTCCAGGTCCACCCAAAGAGACACAGAGGCCGGGCTCCAGCTTGATCATTGATCTGAAGGGCTGCAACGCCTTTGGTCAGTAACTGTAAACACAGACCATCCGCCAGCCCTGAATGTAAATACAAATTATTTTTTATTTTGTCAGAGGCAGGCTCTGGGCAGCAGCAGCGCAATAGCAGGCAGAGCAAGCTAATTTAGCACACTGACTGCTTGGTTTTTAATGCAGCTCTGGTTTTAGTGCGACTCATCGTGGAGTGGTCTCAAGGACGCTATAATGCTTGGCTTAGGCATTTTAGTGCTGGGATGCGGGCACCAGTGCTCCAATCCGTTAGCCTAACTCCTGATGCAAGGTACTTGGCAGGACAGCTGCGGCAATTGCATTCTGTGACTGGGCCTTTTGGTGGGCAGTTGTACCCAACTAGATTTATTACCTTCAGTCACGTCATTGAATGTGACCTGTCCCATCAGTGGTATCACACACAACCAAACAATGAACCGCAAAACCCCACAACTCCATTTTATTTACGTCAGTAAACTACATTGCAAAATGTGCATGTATACACAGAGGAAGTAAAAATATTTCTTCACACAAAATGCCACTTGCAGCACAACGTTGGGTTTGGTGGGCACATACAACTAAAGAAAATGAGAAGTGGGTATTGAAATATGTACTAACACATCTCCCAGGATCTCAGACTGTTACTGCCCTTGTCGGCTCTCATGGAACTATGGCACACAGTTTCTTAAGCTTTCAATAATGACCTCCAAAATTTCAGCAGATGACTACAATTTTGGAGGTTGTAGATCTATTTTCCACGATGGCACATTTTATTTTTTTGGAAGCAGTTCCTTCAGCGATGCTCTGGGCCAAAGTATAATGAAGGGGACGTTGCCATCTCTCTGGACTTCCATTAATAGTCATGTTACTCTCTTTATTGCCACATTCAAACTGAAGCGGTCAATGCAAGCTGGAGATAGATTGTTTCATTGACATTTCTTCCGCATGGACACAGTGAAATCAAATGAGATATTAGAACAGTGCTTGGGATGTTTTATTATTCATCACCTGGTAACGAGTCAATTTTGCTACCAGAAACAGAATTCAGTTATACAAATACGTTCCATGCATCAAGGGATATTTCACTTTTTTGTCTTCAAGCTTGTCATCCTTGATGTCTTCGAGTCAGTTCTCCGAGATGCTTAGCAGCTGCTGGCACAGGTATGATGCAACAGCCACAGCGAGTACAGGACCAGAAATTAATACATGTTGCAGCCCTTAAGAAAAAGAAAAAAACCTGGCTCAAGTTTTTCACATTATGGGTCAGTACTAGGAATTTAAATGTAACCTAATTTTGTAGCATCCTTTGTTATTCTAATTGCTTTTTATTGTAGGGCAACCTAACTGAACAGCATTGGTAACTTCACCCTCCATTTCATATTTCACTCATGCAAAATGCAGGAGTGTGACAGTCACGTATGTTACGCACACTCAAGTCCTGTGTCCTAGCACGCCTGTGTTTCAAGATAAACATACCTCATTCCAGAATGCAGCTCCCCAATATATTATTCATGTTTAGCCCATTTACATTAGAATTATTTCGTGAGGTGTGATAAGGTGGGTAACTTTGAGATTATATGCAGTTACCAAAACAACGTTGAGCGTTTACTAACATATTAATGTAATAAATATATTAACAAAAAAGTTTTTTTTCCACAGAACACAGTAAATGGGTTGTTCTTCTGAACATACCTGAATGTCTGAGGTTCGATTCAAAGGTGTGCTTGACACCACATATTGATATTTATAAAATAGTAGGTTAGTAAGAACAGGGGCTACTGAGAGTTCAACAGGAGAGGAAACAATGAAAAGCCTTGGCGTTAGCAAAGACCTTTTAATTATATTTTAATAAAATGCTATATATAATATGTTTACATATAGGGGCTTTCAGCCAGCCCTTTTCATTCATTGGTCTGCTGCTGTGTCATTCACATTTTTCACCCACCCACTAAAGCATGCGAAATAGAGCAATGGCCAGTGGCTGACTTCGCTATGCAGGATTCTGCTCTTTCACAAGCAGCACATCTGCACACAAGGCAATTCCCTTCAGTGCCAGGGACTACTATGGCAATGTGTTAATTTTGAGACCAAAAAATATTTTTGCTTTTAGCAATTCTTTTTTCATTTTGGGGCGGTCCAGGCAGCTCCCCCAATAATAAAGGATAGTAAAAACCATGACGAAAAAAGCACTGACAAAGCCACCACGCTGGCAGCCAATGCCAGACCTATTGGCTTTGGCAATGCTTGTTTAGTAATGCAACGTAATTGTGAAAACAGAGATGTGCCTGGCCCTTGGGCAGACATATGTCTTGAAGGGCAGGGAAAGTGCAAACGGCAGTTTAAAGTAGGTGATACAGAAATAAGTATAGGGATCCTAATGGAAGATTCACTTGTAACTTTTTCAAAATCTTTATTGAAAGTTTAATATGGACGCACAAAAATATTATTATTATTATTATTATACAGCTTATAGAGCACCTGGTTACTCCAAACGAAGTGTCCCCGCGCTAGAACACCAGTAATGCCTGAAAAACTGGCCAGAACGCCCACCCGCCCTATGGTCAAAGACCCACAAGGAACCGCTGCCAGGGCCTACTTCCGGCCACCCGGGGGTGCTGGAAGAGCCACGTCTTAAGTTTTTTCCGGAACAGAGACTCAGACGGGCACATCCTTAACTCAACCGGGAGGTCATTCCAGGCCTTAGCCGCAAGGAAGCCAAAAGAGCTCCCACCAGCCCGTACCTTCCGAACCTTAGGCACAGACAACTTTGCCGTACCCAAGGATCTTAGGCAACGTGCAGGTCTGTATGCGGTGAGAAGGGGGTGCAGGAAGCTAGGACCTTTCTTATTGAAGATCATGTGGCTAAAACACAAGGCCTTAAAAGTAACTCTGGCCTGTATGGGGAGCCAGTGTAATTTCCTCAAGGCCTCCCCCATCGAAGCCCGCCTAGGAATATTCAGGATTAGCCGAGCTGCGGCATTCTGAACCTTCTGCAGGATGTTCAGATTTTTTTGGGTCACCCCTAGGTACAGGATGTTGCAGTAATCTAGACGGGACGTAACAAGGGCCTGTACAATGGTGCGTCTGGCATCTAATGGGAGTAGATCCAGGATTTTACGCAACATTTTAAGGATGCCAAAGCAGGCACCAGCCACAGATGATATCTGCTATGAGTAAGAGAGGGTGTCATTGAACCATACTCCCAAATTCTTGACCTTAGCCTTGGGGGTCGGAGTCGGTCCCAGCTCCTCCGGCCACCATAGATGTGACCATAAAGAGGGCTTTTTACCCACTACCATAACCTCCGTTTTCCCCGCATTCAGCTGCAGACAGCTGAGCCTCATCCAATTGGCAAGTTCCCCCAGACATACCTTGAAGTCAGATGCCGTTCCTGCCACTTTTTGCTCCAGGGTAACGATCAACTGTGTGTCATCGGCATATGACACCAGTTTTACCCCATGTCTCAGCACGATATCTGCCAAGGGGCGCATGTAGATATTAAATAGCGTAGGGCTAAGCGCCGAACCCTGCGGCACCCCTTGGGTCAGAGGACAAACTCTGGATTTAAAGGGATGCTGTAGAACCTGGAAGGATCTATTCTCCAGAAAATGTTTAATCCACTCCCATGTCCCTCCACCAACCCCGGCCTCCCGCAGCCGTTCCATGAGAAGGCCGTGGGAGACCGTGTCAAAAGCAGCACTCAGGTCTAGAAGGATCAGAGCAGCAGTTCTACCCACATCGGCAACAGTTTTCAGGGCCTCGGAGGCAAGAAGAAGGGCTGACTCGGTACTATGTCGTGGTCTAAACCCCGACTGAGTTTCATGGAGCACCTGTTTCTCTTCCAGAAATATGGACAATTGACTGTTTAAATGTTTTTCAGCGATTTTAGCAGCATAGGGTAGAAGAGAAATAGGTCTCAGGTTTTCTGGGAGAGCAGGATCTAAAGAAGGTTTTTTTAACAGTGGTACCACCATAGCATGCTTCCAGTTGCTAGGAACCTGACCCGAACTAAAAGACAGGTTCAGAAGCTTGGTGAGAACCGGAGCAATTACTTCTTTCCCTAGCAGCAGGAATTTTGGGGGGATCGGATCCAAGGGCGATCCAGTTTTAACTGCTTCCATGAGTTTAAGAACATCGCTTACTCCAGGCGGGTGAAAAACAAAACTGTCCTCACTTCTCAGAACATCTGTGACAGGAGCCGAGGTGTAGTTCCTGCTACTTTCAGGGAAGGAGGCGTACATTTTATCAATCTTACCCATAAAAAAATCTGCAACCTTATTGCAGTGAGCAGTAGAGGCAGGCATAGTGGCTGTCACACGATCTAGAGAGGACAGTTGTTCCACTATGTTAAAAATATTCTTAGTGAAACTTTTTGCTGCTTCAATATGCTCAGTATAAAACTCCCTCCGTACTCTCCTAATTTGTTGGTGATACAGCTTAAGAGCATCTAAGTATACCATCCTATTTTCATTTAGATAGTTCCCCCTCCATCGGCGTTCAAGGCGCTTACAATCAGTTTTTAGGAGAGCCAGTTCCTGAGAGAACCATTTCGCGGAAGCAGTGATGCGAGTACTTTTACCAGGTTTAAGGGGTATTATGGAGTCCACTGCCTCCTTAATCCAAAGAGAGACGTGCCCCTCTGCAGTTTGGACTTCAGTCCCTAAAGCTGGGATACTTAAAGCAAGCTTATCCCCAAAGGCATCAGTGCTCAGTGCATCCCATTTCCGAATCATAAGGGGCGCAGAACGCTTTCCTGAATTACAGGGAGCCTTTCTGATGTTAGCGACCCTGAAAGGGAGGAAAAAATGGTCCGACCATACTATAGGCACAGGCAGCAGGGCTTCCACCTGAGCACTGTTGGTAAAAATGTTGTCCAGCGTATGACCTTTAATGTGTGTGGGGGTGTTGACCCAAGTGTGTTAGACCCATCGTCTGTAGCCCTTGCATCAACTCCTTGGTTTCTCTATTTTCTATGTCTTCCAAATGAAGATTCAGATCTCCCAACAGAATAAAGTTGGGGTAGCGGATAGTATAGGGGGGCACTGTCTCGGCCAGGTCATCAAGGAAGGCTCTCGCCAGGCCAGGGGGTCTATACACAAGAAGCCCTACAATGGAGCTACCACTATTAATAGTCAAATTGAAAAAGGCTGCTTCGCAGCTAGACAGCGTTAGTTTAGACATCCTCACCTGAAATTCTTTCCTGAATATCACGGCGAGACCACCCCCCCTCTGCCCAGGTCTATCAACCCTCAGAACAGCATAGCCTTCAGGCAGTGCTTCCAAAACATCTGGAGCCGATTGCTCATTGAGCCAGGTTTCCACCAGAAACAGCCCCACCGGTTTCTGGTCAGTAAGTAGGTCGTGTATTTCTGAGCTGTGTTTACTAAGAGATCTACAATTAAGTGATAGACATAGCAAGGGCTCTAATACTGTGCTCAATGCCTTCCCTCCTGCTCTTCCTCCCCCGGCAGATGGTATCCAAAAGTCACAATACACACAACCCCTCAAGCTGCCATCTACTGCCATCTACTGCTATTGAGTGAAGGCAGTTCATGTCTGCCACCTTTCTAAGAGCCAACAGTTCCGCAGAGGCATAAACACCTGTGTGCTTAAAGAGAGATCCAGGGTTCCTGGCCCCTGGCGCCATCCGTGCGCGGACGGGCGCAGACGGGCTTGCCTTTGGTGCGCCTTCGGGGCGCCCGCTGCGCGCACGTTTAATCATCTGGCTAAATAGTGTGTGTGCTGGGAGCACTAGACCGCTCCCACAGCACCACACACTCCAGGCGGAAATGGAAAGGCCAGAAGTGAGGCCGGAACACCGAGGGTTACTCGCAGCGCCCTCCGCACAATCGGCACAAGCTGTGATGGACCAGGGCGAGAGTACCCTCGGTACGAACAAGAGGCAGCCCCCACTCACGGTAAGTAGCAACAGTCTTAGTGACATATCAACCACTTGGAGTGAAACCAGCATACCGTACTGTACTTACAAAGAGAGTAAGGCAAAGACAGTGTAAAAAAAAGAACATTACACACCTTACATTACAACGTAGAACCAACTGCACCACATCCAATAATAACCCTATTGCGCTGGGGGTGAGAGGGGAGGAAGGGCAGGGCAGATCACTTGAAGACAACAATGTGCGAGTCCCGTCTACTATTGGTAAGAAAAGCGCAATGTAAAGCAGCACCTGGCAAGGGGTGAAGACATGCGTCCTGTATAGGGCTGTTGCTTGGAACGTTGTACAGTAGGGGGAGCATTCAATCAAAGAGGTGTAATACCCACAGCCTGCGGATAGGGGTGTGGGGGGTGGGGGTGGGGGTAAAACATGAATTCAATCTAGAAAGGCAGGCAATGAGGGGCATCCACCTGCCTATGAACTTCCTTTCCCAATGGGATAAGTTATGAGTTATTTGCACCAAGGCAAAGGTGAGTGAGAGCTTATTAAATCAATGGGCAATCAGAGACACATCCTTCTTTTTCTAGTGATATGCAATGAGATGTTTGGCAGCTCCTGTTTTATGTCTAGTGAGGGTCCAGTCTTTTAAAGTCGTACCTCCACAGCAGCTGGTTTCAGACCCAAAAGAATGTACTAGGATTCACTGCCATAGGATATCCTAATGTACCTTTGATGTGCCTCAGGATTTCCATCCAGACACTTTGTATCACCAACCAAGCATGTATCCTACATGGACGGAAAATGCATTAGAGGCATGCAGGCATAAGATACCATTGGTACATCTGCTTGTATGTATTTTCTCAGAGATATGCTATGGTGTGTTTTAGGAATTTCCCACAGTAGACCATCCCACTGTTTCTCAGATATAGAGTGACCTCGGCGTCACAATCCCATCTTTGTTGGAAGGGGAGCATGTGGGACAGAGTAGCTTTTTGCAAAGTCTAGTTAGTACGTTCTGGAGATAAGGCCCTCAGAATCTTCTAAAATACAGAAAGCTTTTCAGAGGGCGTGATGGGTCCAGAAGTGGCCAACGCATCAGGAAGGTGGTGTGCTCAATGCTACAGCTGAAAGTTTTTGGGGAATGTTGCTTCAGAAACGTGGAAGTCTTGTTTGCATTGTTCAAATATTTTTTATGACATTAACTTGAAACAAATTGCTTAAGATTTTGCATTCTCCCACAAACATCACTCGGAAGGAGTGGTTGTCATTGCCAGTCTGGGTTGGGAGTGTTAGGGCGGGGGAACACACACAGAACAGTGTGAAACTCTAAGGTACAACATTGGACACCCCATCATTCTTTGTGCACTCCAAATCTTTTGCTAATCTGTACTTGATGAGTAAATGTGATATGCCAAGACTTGCTTTTGGAACATTGGAGGCGTGGGTGGCAAATAGAAGATGCAGATTTTTGAATGACATTTGTAAAAAAAAAAAAAACACACACCATCTGTTTTCAAGGCACCTAGTATACATATACTTATACAGTTCTGAATTTGGAAGATTAGAGTCATTTTTTAGTTGATCCTCAGAGAGGTCTAGGGTATCCTAGGGGCTGCAGACTATTATTAAAAGATAACTCTGGAATGTGGTCCAGATTAAGCAAAGTTGTGAAAAATAACAAAGTTTTGGGATAAGAACATATTACTACCAAGAAAAAAAGTATGCTAATAGTCATAATCTGATAAACTGTAATAAGAGTAGGCAGTTGAAACAAATTGTAATTAAAGTGAGTCTGTGGTCTATAATAATTTCATCCGGTTAATTTATTAAACATGATTCAAAGCATTCCTTTCTATAAGCCAGCCAAAACGTGTTTCGCCCCTTACACGGTGTTCAGGCCTTGGGCTTTTTCAAGCCTGTGTGTAGTGATTTAAGTGTTACATTCATATTGATTTACAATAATAGTAACAAATATAACAGACATACCATAATTAATAACACAATTAGGATTGAATTATAATTCATAAAGAGGGGATGGGTTGTACTAGGAACAAAAACATCAGGAGACAAAAAAGAAACAAAGTTGCCATTATTAAATATTCTTAATGTAAATACAAAATTAGTGCAAGAGGAGAAAAGAGTAATACTTAAAAAATACCTTCAAAGTGTACGTCTTGCAGGATGTACACCTTGGATATGACCATGCAGGAACCTAGGTATGAACATTACAGCATGCCTTCCATTGTACCCTTTCTTTCGGCTTCACAATTGAATTTACAATGCCTTCTCGCGATAGACGAACGTCTTGAAAATGTAAATGTCTTTGCTCTTTGAGTATTATACTTTTGCCTCGACGGCCAGATATTCTTTAGGTATGACTATATTAGATTATTCTTTTGCCCTCTAACTTTCCTTTGTTTCTCTTTTCCAAACTAACCGGGTTTCGTGTTACATCAGAGCTGAAACCTATACACCTTTAAGCATTTTTTCAAAAAGTAATTTTTGGCTTCTCTCCTTGATACACATGGGTACACCACCGATGTTTTATCTCTTTCTCTCATTGATAAGATGATATTGCTGGCATGATTTGCAGTGACGTTTTCACGAAAATATTAACACTAATTTTGTATTTACTTTAAGAATGTATCTGATTGTTTAATGTGGGCGTAATGGGTTCGGCCCACTCCAGGGTACTGACAGTTGTGAAGTTCAAAGTAAAGTCATTATAGGGTGTGTGGCTCCCACCCCTGACTGTCTTTTTTAGAACTGTACATAATAGTCACAATCTGCCTGGTGCCAGATTGTCATAATTTTAAAGCTATTATGCAAACACTTAAGAACGTCTCTGTAGGTGAAGTTATGCTACTCATATAAGGCTAAATCATTTGTGGAATTCAAAGAGCGCAGAGCTATTATCAATATTTGCAGAATTTGGATGAGAGGCTCTTTATTATAGAACTAGATCACGTAGCCTGAGCATGTATATGCATATTAGATTTAATGACTGGTCTACCATAGATTCAACTTTTATATCTTGGTGGTACTACTGTGTTGCATCCATTATGTGTGATTAGGAAGTACCAATGGTTGGCAAAGGAAAGGAATTGTAGATCCATTCCGAGGTTACCAAATCTACTCCTGTGCAGCTGGTTAGGATTAAATTAGTTCTGGCTGTGGTGAGCTTGTGTGCTCATCTATAGTATCAAGGGTTTAGGTTAAAACTAAAAAGGAGGATCAAGACATAGCTTGGACTCCCCGCTTTTAATGTAGCCAATGTATTTGTTGACGATGCAATAACAGAGACTGAGTAGCTAGAGACATGGTGGGAATCTCGATATTGTTGAGGTCTGGCACAATTCCAGGACGGCGCTTTCATTCAATCTCAGTCATAAAACACTTTTTAAGGGAAGCGTTGGAAGCTACATGACAAACAAGAGGCATACTGAAACGTTAAAACCTTATGCAGACTATGTTTATAGTAGTAAAAGATTATTTAAGGCTGATATGCTGCGCAGTAAGGAGGGATTTTCTTTCAGTCAGCCTGGGAGATAGCCCTTTGCAATACTTGACATGAACCTCTTGTATCTGTGGTAATGTAGAAGAGATCAAAAATGAATTTTAATAGTAACCAATCAAAACTTGCTAATTTTATTAAGATATTGTAGTGCATTGTGAGGGTCTAATCGTTTTCACACTTGGTTTCACATGTATTTTTTAAATCTTTGCTATTCATTGAGTTATTGAGAAAAAAAACATACAGATCTACCGCCTACTATCCGGAGGCAGGCGGGTGTTACGTCACACAAAATAAGAACAAGGGAAATCAAACCAATATCGAATGAACAACTCCCCCCTCCCATCTTTTACCACCCCTCCTTCACTCATAGCTCTTAAACACCATGTTTATCACTGCCGTTCCAGTAAATACCAGAGTCTATACAGCCAGTTAGTGTGGTCCAGGATTTAACCCGAACCCCAAAGTGAGAGAATGGCTTGATGCGCCGTTGCCAGCGCTAAGGCGATTTGCTAGTCTTTCATGGACTTTAACAGGAATGTTTTTTGATTAGGCAGGCCCAGCAATACATAAGACAGGAAACGGGGGATTTGTGTATCGAAGGTTTTGTCTATGTCATCTAATACCCTCTCCCATTATCATATGTATATTTTAAAATCACAGTATTTATGATTGACACATATATTGATTCTATTTCATTCTACAATACATTTGTCTAGACAGACATTTTTTAATGTTGATGTTTAAACAATTTTGCACTTGGTTTCTTTTTATTTACCTTTACAACTCGGATCATAAATAAAAAAGAAAAAAACACCCTTGTCATTTTGTAGGTGTGTGAGTGCATGGTATGCACTTCTACACAATGACGTGGGTGGCCGCATCCTAGTTTTTTATATATATAATTCTTTAGCTGTGCTGCACAGCATCGGGGATGCTATACAGCATGGCTAAAAACTATTGGCAAAGGCAAAATGTCCCAAAGGCGAAACCTACTGGTTTTGCCATTGCTTGTTTAATTGGATGACTGACTTTTAGAGTCAACCTATTATAAAGCAACTTGGCCATGACAATAGGGAGATCACCCCTGCATGGAATACATAGTATCCTCTATTGTATGTCTGAAACCTGTCTCTGCTGCTTATCTTTACATGCCTCCCCACCCTCCCCAAAAGTAAATGGAGCTAGGTCACAGACACACACTGGCCCATACCAAGCATTGACAAAGCCAATAGATTTCGGCAATGCCCAAGCTCTTGGCCTTGTCAATGTGAATGTCTTTAAGCCATGTAGTCTAGAAGCACATCTGCTGTTTACCATGGCTGGAAGGTACTGAAAGCCCAGAATCACAGGATGTTGAGCCGACGCCGAGTTTCTTCGCCCCCATGTTGAGTTTATTGTCCTGTCCCTCCTAACACAGGAAAGCGCTACACGTGGCCTGTGCTAGCCACATCATAGCGCTTTTTTCAGTGACTTTGACTCATGCTGAACAGCAGATGTGCTGCTAGACAACATGGCTAAAAGACTTTCACATTGACAAGGCCAATAGCTTGGGCATTGCCGAGATCTATTGGCTTTGCCAATGCTTGTTCGGTGTTGACAAGGTCTTGCTGAACAAACGTGGAAGTGATAGTGAGAAACAGTTGACCTTTTAAGTGAAACAAGGATGTAGCGTAACGGCCAGAGCTGCTGACAGGAAAACTGGGGAACCAGGTTTGTATCTCGGGTCGGCTGAACAGTTTGTGATTCTGGGCAAATCACTTACACGCTTCCCTGCGTACGACAGTGAATGTGTCATTGTATAATGAAATTGGTGAGCACTAAAAGCGCTCCAATACCATCTGCTGGTGTTAGCACTATGGCGAGATGGAGGACGGAACAAGCGCTCCAATACCAGCAGATCGTGCAAAAAAAATAAACGAGTGCTGTTCGTGTATTAACAACTTTTTAAGAAAGGCATTCATTTATGTATACGCGCTTCCATTTTAGTGGTATGTGTGTATGTGAACAGAGGAGATGGCCTGAAAGCACAACTACTTCCTATGGAGTGCTTGAACAGAAAGAACAAGATGGAGGACGGAAAAAGCACTCCACTACCATCTGATCATGCAAAAAGCATAAACAAGTGCTGTTAGTTTTTTAACAACTTTTTAAGAAATGCATTTGTTTATGTACACATGCATGCATTTTAGTGGTTTATGTGTATGTGTACAAGGGAGACGCACTGAAAACTCAAGTACTCCTAAGGAGTGCTTGAAAACAAAGAAGAAGTCCACATACCATGACGAATGGCATCAAAGAAAATGAGAGCGGCCCTGAAGTTTACCAATGGTAGGAGATGGGCAGCCTGTATTCCCACAGATAGAACACAACACGTCTCTTCAAGATAGCGCATGTGGTGTCTAGCGAGACCTAAAAACAAAGTCAGAGCTTGCTGGTTTTAAAAAAATAGCTCCAAATGGTGCATGGCATAATGGCCCCTCACTCCTCTGGGCTCCGGTGCCGTGCACCGGCTGCATCAGTAGTAGCTACTCCCCTGAATATGCTTGTATAATTAGCAAAATGCATAGTCTTTACTTGGTGTATGGTATTAAAGAACCTACAGTTATCTCTAAAATACACATCATAATTAAAGCTCCCGGTTTTCCGTTTTTACGGATTTTAACAGATAATTACAGACAGAAAACAAAGTGTTTGCTGTCTGTATTTATTTTTAAAAGCAGAAAAATGCAGAAAAGTGTGCTTCTTGTGGGTGACTCTCCATGCTGTTTTTCGTGATTTTTAGGACAACAGCTGAGCAGATAGGCAGGAAGGGAAGTTAAAAATAGGTTGAGATTTCCCTAAATGCAGGTGTATGGTAACATATATTTGTATTATAATGCTCACATTTTCCTGAAGGTGTAGTGTTTTGCTATATTTGGCTGCTTAATGTGCTAAAACGCGACAGGCAGCAAAGTATGAGTGCATGTTTATAAGTTAAATAAATGTGGAAATATACCATTTTATGACTCCATATATTTGCAAAACACAAAGTAAATATGGATACATACCAATAAGATGGGCAAACAATAAATATGAATAAATACATACGGAAATGTTAAAAAAATAAATAGCATAAAACCGGGAGCCCTAATCATAATAATGATGTGCTGGAACATGTTAACCCCTAAAACATGTGCTGTTTGGAGACTGGTTATCTTAGTTTATACTACTGAGGGCCTAGCTAGTGAAATGTCCAAGTAGAGATGTAGTGAAAGGACAGAGACCAGAAGAGAAGCAAAGTGTTATTTGGGGTAAGAGAGCAAGTTCAATTCTGTACAGCCCTTTGTATGAGGCCATTGTTGAATTGCAGCCTTGGTTATAACCTGCCTTATGGTGGATCTCAGCTTTTAGTTAAGTGGAAGAAACTAATATATAAAAATCTGAACAATGTCTAAGCAACAGAAAGGTGGTGAACACCTAGCTTCCAGGAAGAGGAACCAAGCAAACACTGGGTCCGCTTCTTGACCCAATGTGTGATTTTAGGCAAATCGTTATGTTCTTGTAATTATTCCTACACAAACATTTAGAAGGTTCTGCAGGCTCCTAACGTATATTATTGTTGATTTGTTCACAATTGCGATGGGAAAGATAACTCAATTTGGAAGGAGAGGTAACCAAAGCAATAATGGCTAGGAGGATATATTCTAAAATTTCCTAACAGAATGGTGATCCTGAAAGTTTGGATGGATTGGGGCCAGGTCCAGTTAAATGTGAGGAATGTGTGGCAAGCGACTGACTCGACCCCAGGCCTTCTGGCCTTCAAAAGCCCCCAAAGCACTAACTCTCTGTTATTCTTTGCAGTGTCCTTCTTGATAAGGCCACTTCTTGTGGTATATGAGATGAGAATATGCTTGTCACTCTGTAGATTGTTAACTTATGCTATATCATTCTTAAGAGCAGCTTAAGCTGCCTTTTGGCATTCTATGGAGTCTGCTTTGAAAATAAATTGTTGAATTCCACATCTCATTGGGAAGGCCCAAAAATAGGTGTCCTATCTCAAAACGTAACAACTGTAGCCGGAAAGATGCAAACTATATAAAACGTTGCTTTCGTTTCTTTGTGCAGGTATTAACCTGTAAAACTATAACCTTTATAGTAACCCTTTATTCCAAGTGTAAATGTGCTTTGTTAGAAAGCAGACTAATGTCAGAACTAGTCTACACACAGAACGTCGGTCCTTGTGTGAAATTAAAATACACAAACCGGTGATTTTGTAATGTAAGAAATTGAATCCACGATGTACCTGCAAAAGCATTGAATTACAGAGAAATGCGCAATAATTGCCTGCAAATTTCTCACAACATTCTATGCGGGATATGGGGATGCACAAAAGATACCAGATGTAATGTGGCATAAAACCGGGCACTACTCATTATAAATGCGTGCAGAATTCACGCAAAGATAAACTTTCAATAGCTGAACTTTATCTTTACCGGTAGTCTCCCTAGACAAAGGTGGGGTTAAAGAACTTGTGCTTTAATCCAAGATCTATCCATATCAACTGCTCTCTGGTCCGTAGAAAGACAGGCAGGGAGGCTCGGGCTTAAAATAGCTAAAGCACAGGAGCAGGAATCTCAGAGTAAGGACAGCTTGATAAGTCACATTACATCACCCTGCTGCTTACTGGGGAACTCAGTGGCATGTGAAATTGGCCCATTCGCGAATAGGACTAGCATTAACAGGCATGTTTTGAGGTTGCAATTTTCTCCCAAAAAATAACAATGATAACAAATAAAACAATCAAGAAACGTAAAACGAAACGAATACTGTCCTAAAACCGGGTATTAATATTCCTCTTGAAGTAAATTGTTCAATACAGTATGTACTCATTAAACCTGTTTAGTTTCACATATCAATCAATCAAATAGCTTTATTCGAGCATTAGATAATGATCATCAAAGCAGATACAATTCATATTAACATAATAAGAGCTAGAAAAATTATCATCGAAGTTACAAAACGGAAAGTTCTGCATAAAATATAAATAAATATCACAGCAAAAAATATTGCATTAAATTGAAACCCCTCCTCCCTGGATCAGAAAAGCATGAGTTTCCTAAAACAGAGGGCATTTTTGAGAACGGTAATAACACTAAGAGAGATTGCAGTTTATTCAACAGCTGCAAATACGGCAAAGCAGGTTTACACTTAGACCTGCGCCCCTCAAAGCAGAAAATCTCTTGTTAAAACGAGAATAAAATGTAAAATGGAGCAGACTCTGTGGGGATCTTTCATCACAAGGAGAGATGAAAATAGATGAAGAATCATATTGTCCAAGGGGAAAACATAGATAACATTTTATAATCCACAACCTAAATCCTCCAAGCCTAGTGTGATTTGAATTCAAACATATTCCCGGTTCTGGGTCTTAGTTAAATTTGTGGCCTCCCTTTCCCGCTGGCTCCAATCCAAAACTGTTTTTTTAATCTAGGACCTATCCATTTTTGATAACTCACATGATTTGTAGAAAACATTCGGTCTTCCCAAATTCCTACACATACTCTTGATGTAATCCACCCAAGGGATCCGATGACCCATTTAACAGGACAGACAGTCCTTGATGACCTTCCTGTTAAACAAGACATGGGGTTGCTTCAAACTGAACACCCTAGTAATAATGGGGCCAAGTCAATCTGGTCTTCCAGATAATCTAGACCAAGACACTGATGTATTAAAAGGTAGAACAACTTGGAGGAAGACCTAAAAGCCTTCTGCATACTCTATACTCTTCAGCATGGAAGCCACTAACCTTTTAGTAACCCCACAAACTTGGCCCATAGGTTAAGGTAGGTAAGCATTTTCTCCTATAAGAAAGGGACGATCTGCTTCTTACCTATGGTAGATGCTAAGTTATTCATAATCTCGACACAGTTTGAAAACGTAACCTGGCTTTTGCAATACATGGGTACCAGGTACATTGTGAGTCGAAGGTGGCCCCAAGAATCAAAAACCCATTAGTTCTCACTATAGGTTTTCCCTGAATAAACAAAGACTGCATTTTGGGGTTCCTAGCTCCACAAACCATAACAAAGGTTTTAGTGGGGTTAACTTCCAAATTCAGTCTATAGCGCAAAACGGCACTGTCCATGTATGTTAGCAAGGGAATGGGTCTAAACAACTGACACATCACAATCCTTAGCAAATAATACATCATCTAATCTGTTAACATATAGTAGGAAAAGGATAGGAGCAAGAACACAACCCTGTTGGACCCCCCAGCCCAGCCTGAACAATTCAGTACAAGCGCCATTTTCACCATATCAAACAGAGTTCAAGAGGTCATAGTGTTAGACCCTCAAGAAACCCACACAACTCTTATAAACTTTCACATATCATATCAATGTGCCTAATGTCTGATTTTGCAAACATCTCCAAAAATGGCCATCTCTCTGAACTCTTTAATACTTCATCATGGGCACACGGAAGTATCAATGCATATGTGCATAAACATATTTATATATACTCACTGAAAATTACAACATTTAAAGTGATTTAAAGTGATTTAAAGTGATTTAAATTGATTGATTGATTGATTGATTGATTGATTGATTGATGTGCTGTTTGAATGAGATACGAGCTAACATCAAAAAAACACTGAAATACGCTAGTTTTAGTTTAGTGAACTAACTATAACTGGCGCCCCCATCATGCACATATATATATTCTTGTCTACCAAAATGTTACTACTTTAAAATTAGGGAGTTAAGCAACTGAGAAAATGGGTAGGTTGAGGGAACAAATGTAGATAATGGACACTGTACTTATGCATATGTCTTTCTCTTTATCTATTGTTAGCCCCTTGACAAATACATTATGCCTCAGATTACTAAAACCCAATGTCCCCTTATATTTTTAATCCACTGTAATTTTTCCTGCGTTAACATCTCAATACTCACTTACTTCCGCCTGCTTCTTAGGAAAGGATTTAAATTCAATAGCTCCTGTTCCAGCAAAATTATATTCAGAAGTGTCTCCCTTTTGTCTAGGATGCAAAATGTTAGAGATCTAGTTATTCATTAGGACTCTAAGGTGATGCTACAGTTGATTATTAGGGAGTTAAGTGACAGACTGCTGCTGGAAGTACGTTTCACTCTGCATGTCAGAATGTGTTTCAGAAATGGATGAGGAAGATATTTGAGTCCTCATTTTACCTTTCTAGAGCGGTATCCATAATTTCTATGACAAAAAGAAGCCCTTCATTTTGTTAATTTACTACAGTATCGTCTGTAGGAAATTCCTTTCAGTTTGATTCCCTCAAGATTGTGCTCAGGCCTGCCTCACGTTTGACATAAATACATGTTTGTTCTATAGTTGTTCATTAGAGCTCTGTGGTTAAATTTCAGTTACTCACTGGGTAGTTAACTGACAGACTGCTGCTGATGTTAGAATTATATATTTCTCTCTGCATTTTTTAATGTTTTATTGACATGGATGGGAGGATATTTGAGAACTAATAGAAAATGTGTCCTTATTTTAGCTTTTTATAGCACTAACCATGATATCTATGCCAAAAAGACTCCTCGTTTTGTTGCTTTACTGCAGTCTTCTCTGTAAGAAATACATTCGGTTTTACAGCTTTGATTCCACAACGGTGGCTTTCAGGTGTGCCACACTTTCATTATAAATACAGAATGCTAGCACTCTAGTTGCTCATTAGAACTCTGCAGTGAAGCTGCAGTAGAATATTGGGGAATCACCTGACAGGCTGCTGCTGGTGTTGGAAGTACATGTTTTAGTCAGTATACCAGACTTTCTTTCTCACATTTATGAGGAATAAAATTGAGAATTTATAGAAAATGTATCCTTATTTTGGCTCACTAAAGTACTGACCATAATTTAAAAAAAAATAACAAACCTCATTTTGTTCATTTCTAAAGGAAATGCTTTCAGAATGTTAACACTAGTTCATTAAACTACTGTGGTGAAGCTCCAGTGGAACACTAGTGAAATAAATGACAGACTGCTGCACAGGGTAAAATCACCTGAAACTCACCAGCATTCCTAAATTGAGTATAATACTGCCCAAAAACTATTTATATTGTGACTAAATTCTGTTATCACTGTTTTTTATGACCCTGAAAACCTGGCATTCACTACAATGAATTTCAATGAGGACCATGTCCTGTAATGGCTGCCACATCACGTCGGCCACGGAGTCAACGTCCCTCGGTCTTGGCAAAAGTCCATCCGCCACTGGACTACCGGTATCGCGGTCACAGCCAAATCCTTCCCTGGGCAATAACTCATCTTCTGGGCGACCAAGCTGCACTCTAACGACTGTCCTGAGTCCAGCAGACTCGGTGCAACTTTGAACATAGGTTTCTGTTCTCTGGTGCTGTACAGCGACGGTTGGCGGCAGTGTGGAGATTCTAGCCCACCAGCTTGCCCCAGCAGACATCTTCAGCTGTTGTGGCTCAGTGCTGCAAACAGGAGGTCAGCCAACTGACCCTTGGAGTCTCGTGCTTCGGCTGGGCTCTGGAGACAACTCCTCCACGAGCAGAACAGAGTAGGCACATTGCCTCTCCTTTGCCAGCCACCAGGTGCAGCAGGTTCAGTCCACACTGGTGCAGCCTCTTTTTGCCGGTTCCTCTGTGCAGCTGGGCAGTCCTTCTTTGGTCCTTCCAGTCCAGCCGCGATCTGAGTTTTGGGTGCCAGGGGTGCCCTTTTTATGCTCAGAAAGTTCCCTCAGGATAAACACAGTCAGTAGCCAATGGGCTACTAGGTTGCCCCTCCCTTCTGATGACCACTTCCCTTTGAAGTGTGGCATCTGACTATCTCAGAATGCACCATTCTGCTGACTCCCTACATGGCATAGCCCCTCTGCCAGCGTCCAGAGCTCCCTAGCCCAACCTAGAGTTGTAGCTACCAAGGGGGATACATGCCCCTGAGAAACCGGTTTGGCAGCTGGTTTCCCCTTCCTTGTCGCTAATGCCGGCCAGTCTACCTAGACAATGGAGCAGCCCACTCCCAAGTGTTCAAAGGCGGCTTTTCCTTTGAAGCTCGCCTATTGGGCTAACACCCATGTGGCTTCCTGCAGGAGGGAGGTAACACCTCTCTCCAGTGCAGGTTTCTATTGTCCCCTTTTTTCTGGGAGTTGTTAGCACGTCCCTCCAGAAGGGCAGAAAGTGTCTCAGGGACAGGCTCCTTGTGCAACCGTTAAGGGCACAGGAGACTAAAGACAACACATGGCAGCTTTGTAAAAGTTGCACACTGCAACCTATTACATTCATTTCAACTAGAGAATCTAGTCGGGCTTAATGTAACTAGTTATTTGATACCTTGGAGTATCAACTTTGGCTGCACCGTTCAGGAGTTAGCACATGAGGGGTCAGCGTGTAACCTTGCATTCGCCAATGGAGCGACCAAGCACTTCCACAGTAAAAACAACAGTTTCGTGTTTTTACTGTCATGTTCTGCCCATGAAATATGCTGCACCCTACCTTAGGGTTCATTAGGCCTGCCTTAGGGGTAACTTACACATATTGCAGGGGAGGCCTGCCTTTGTAATTGCTTTAACTAGCAAAGTCGGGCTAGCAGTTCCAAAATGCTTTTCCAGTCTGCAAATGGCGGACTGGGAGACTCGTTTTACCTGTGTCACACCCAGGGTGGCACAACCAGGGCTGCAGTCCCTGGGGTGACCTTCTAACTTACATGCCCTGGGTATCCTTGGTACCATATACTAAGGGCTTACAAGTAAGTTGCCTATGCCGATCTGGTATAAGTCAGTTCGACATACACGTTTTAGGGTAGAGCACTGGCACTGAGTTGTAATTAGCAGGCCTCAGTGCACTCTCAGAGTCGAAAAATCTGCAGCAATACTCAGTCCAAATACTTGGGTGTGACCATCAAAAAGATGCATTTCCTTACACTGCTAAACTGAAAAACGCCAATGCTATTCGATTTGAAGTACATTTGTTAGAGAGTGTGCCATGAAGCCACACTAACATTATTTAACCTTCTTCATGTAAGTTTTATAAAATTGTGAGAAAATGTTTTTAATTTTGAGAGGCCACTTTGAAATTATTTAACATGATGGAGGGCAAGGCATTAAACGGTTTGAAAACCATTGCTCTAAGCAGTGGCGCCGCCACAAACAAAAGACTGTGGGGTGGGTGTAGGGAACATGAGAGGGGCAGCGGGGGGTGGTGTTAGAATATTAAAAAAATATATTAACTTAACGTGAGGTGCTGGCCGCCTCCCGCATCGCGCTTCCTCTTTCTCTTCCTCCCAGCAGACCCAGACTCCCATCCAATACCCGCAGGGATTGGCTTGAGTGGGCTGAAAAGACGCTCCGCTCAGGCCAGGGAGTCTGTGGGGGTTTCTCCAGCCCAGCTGTTCAATGCAGCCGGATTGGAGAAACCTAAGTGCGCATGTGTGTTTTGGTCGGCCTGAGACGGCCGGCCAAACACATATGCGCACTTAGGGAGTGCACATAGCTCTCCTCCTCCCATGCCCCGCCCCTCCCTGCACAAGCTGGCTCAGAGCCGGCAAATAAAAAATAAAACAATGCCAGAACATCGTTTTATTTTTCATTTGCTGGCTCTGAGCCAGGCAGTGGAACGACGCTCCTTTGCCATTGCAGAGGAGCCGCACTTGGCTCTAAGGGAGGACCTTTACTAGTATTAAAACACTAGTTTGTGGAAGCACCTTCCCTATTGATGAACTGAACTAGATTTACTTTAGAGCATTTTCTGAAGCCCAAATCAAGAGAGTAACTATGCTAATTTATACATCACAAGCAAAATACATAGATGAGCTGTCCCTTCAATGAAGGCAACTTTTTAGGTCAAAGCCTATTAGACAGCACAGCTGTCTGGTTGCTAAAGACTTCTGAAAGCTGACCTAAGAATGCATTCTGCCCATTGCTTACAATTGGCTTTGTGGTTTGTAACTCACATTTGCTTGCTTTGTATTTGCTGGCTTTATTTGTTTTAGGCTGTCCAGCATGTCTTTGCCCCTCCCATAGAGCATTACCTGTTTACTGTATTCTTCCACGAGCGCTCGCTTTCTGTAAACAGGCCTTCAAATTTTGTTCTTGTGTTGTCACATCTGCTGTGCATCAAAGACAGAGGTCAAATGCCAGACTCTGTCTTCTGAGGGAGCATGGTGTTTACTTATCTTTCTCTGACTTCAAAGTGAGAGGATTTATATGACAATCTGGGGGTATGAAAGGAAAGGCTTTTGTTTGGCACACAACAAAATGTACATTTCTGTAAATTAACTGTGCAAATGTTTCAGAATATATCAGAATTAGTACAGCACAAATAAAGCACATTTTTTGGTAATTATGAAGTGTGCTGGAAACAATTTTTTAATGCGATCAAAACAAATCAATACACTAGGTTATGCCATTTCCACACATTATCGTTTGTGCAATGTATAGCTTTATCTGTGAAATTGCATGTCTGTGCAAATGTAATGGTCATTTCAATTGAAAATGTGTTGTCTGTAATGGCAGTGGACTGCCTCACCATGCATTTTCCACTTTATGCCACTTTACACCCCACAAACTCTACGACACTCTATGCCAGTCCACTCTATGCCACTTTACTCTATGCCACTCTACTCTACTCCACTCTACGCCACTCTTCTTCACTGTATGCTGTTCTACACTATACACCACTCTGCTCCACTCCACTCTATGCCAATCCACTCTACGACACACTACTCTACTCCGCTCTATGACACTCTACTCCACAGCACTCCAATCTACTCTACTCTAGGCCACTCTGCTCCCCTCAGTGACACTCCACTCTATCCCACTCCATTCTACTCTACTTCACTCTACAACACTCTACGCCACTCCACTCTATGACACTCTACTCAATGTCACTCTGCGCCACTCTACACCACTCAACTCTATGCCACTCCACTCTAGGCCACTCTACGCCCCTCCACTCCATGAAACTCCACTCTAGGACACTCCACTCTACGACATTCTATTCCACTCTACGACACTCTACGCCCCTCCAATCTGTGACACTTTACTTCACTCTACACCCCTCCACTTTAAGCCCCTCCACTCTATGCCCCTCCACTCTATGACCATCCACTCTATGTCACTCTATGACCCTCCGCACCACTCTATGATACTCCACAACACTCTATGACACTTTACTCTACTCTACTCCATTCCATGCCACTCTATGCCACTGTACGACACTTTACGCCACTCTACTCTATGTCACTCTACTCTACTCCACTCCACTCTATTCTAATCCACTCTACGTCACTCCACTCTACAACACTCCACTCTATCCCACTCCACTCTACGCCCCTCCACTCTACGATACACTACTCCATTCTATGACACTCTACGCCCTTCCATTCTACAACACTTTACCCCCTACACTTTATGCCACTCTACGGCACTCCACTCCATTCCACTCTACGACACCCTAAGCCACTCTACTCTACACCGCTCTACTCGACTCCACTCTGACACTTTACTCCATTCTATGTGACTTCACTCCACTCTACGACACTTCACTCTGCGACACTCCACTCTACGGCAATCCTCAACACTCTACACCACCTCACTCTTTGACACTCCACGCCACTCTCCTCTATGCCACTAACGTTTAGCTATGCTGAACAGCAGCAATGCTGTTGTAAAACATGGCAAAACACATTGGCACATCCAATAGCTCTTGCACAGGCGAGACCTATTGGCTTTGCCAATGCTTGTTTAAAGTGGGTGGCAGGACGGAGAAGCAACACAGAGGGCTGGGGAGGAGCAACATGGGGTAAGAAATAACACCTAGGGCACAGGTGGGTTAAGCAACATGGGGACCTGGGGTGGGGAACGGAAGCAACACGGGGTGTAGGTAGGGGAAAGCAACAAGAATGGCACAGGTGGGAGACAGAGAAAAGCAAATGGGCGAGAGAGAGCAATGTTTAGAGCAGGGACAAAAGAGCAAACCTGGGAGAGTAAGAGCATCATGGAGTTGGGGCGCGAAGCACACAGGCACGAAAGCAGCGTGGAGGGAGAAGCACAGAAGAATGAGTGCATACCCGAGCTGCTAATTCATTACCGTTGCCTCTTCCTGGAAGGGGGACAATGTTGACCAACAGCCCAGGGCCTCAGGAGGCGACCCCTGGTGCTTGACACACCTGCTTTGTATTGGCGCTATAAAGCGCTTCTTGTTCTCCCGCCGTGGGGGATTCCAGAGCTACTACACCATCACCGGTGCCTTTTCCTGGAAGGGGGACTACGTTGACCAATAGCACAGGGCCCCAGAAGCCACTCCCTGGTCCTTGACACACCTGCTTATTGGTGCTATAAAGCATGTCTTGTTCTCCCGCCACCCGGGCCACACCCAGGCAAAGCCCGGCCAAGGGCGGGCCCGTCCTGCGCTCATCGGCGATAGAAGAAGGCGGGGCGGGGCCACTCCTCCTTGGCCTCATCCTTGGGACACAGCAGGTCTGGTAGGAACCTTGGGTATTAGGAGAGCGCTTGTATTCCACCTAAATGTATTTGCCTGACCTGTGATCAGTAATAGTGCGAGTGCCTGTGCTGTGGCGTGGTGCTATATCCTGCCCAGAGGACAACCCCTGCTGATCCAGCCGATGTCCCAGCTTAAGGGCCACTGCATACCATTTCTTTAGCCCATAGGGTTTGGCCTGGCTCTGGTGCTCTGGCGTGAGCTTTGCTGGTAGATAACTTCTGACTTTTTTGACTAATTTTGCTTTAAGTTGCACCAAAAGTCGCTCTCTCTCCTCCATTCAAGGGGCCTTTGAACTTGCCGGACCAAGGCACGCCACGTAGTTCTACAAGCACCAGCTATAGAAGGAGTGATCCGCAAACAGGGCCCCTGCGCATTGGCCAGGAATTTGATTATCATATTCCTCTCAGATTGATCAGTGGCAACTCATCTTGATTTAGCATATGGGGTGTTTCATGTGGGGCACAGTGACTTGACTAATTTGCCTATTACTTATTCCTTTTGCCCATGACACAAGTTAGCTTTGGTGCATAGAATATTAGGTGTTCAACATGTGATAAGTGACCTGATTAATTTGCTTGCTATTTGTTTCCTTTATTCCCGATCCAAGCTAGTTTTAGTGCATAGCGGGTTTCTCCTGGTGTACCCTGTATAATATCTCCAATTGGCCTCTTGTTCTGAGACAAAATATAAGGATAGTAGGCCCGAAACCTCCCCCTCTCCTACTGTGATATCGACCTGTAAAGCCAATAATAACTTAGGCGTAATAGAAGTTGAATCTTCTTCGACAATCATGGTAAAACGAAAGGCCACCGATAAATCAGCAGATTTGGGCAAAGCAAAAAAACAGCCAAGACATTCTGCAGAAAACTGCACCCTTGAAAAAATAAATGTACTAATTGAGGAGGCAGAAGGCCTGCTAGGTCCAAATACCAAGGACTCCAAACCAGAGAAGGGGTGGAGGGAGAATACTAAACCGTTTTTTAAAAATCTGGGAACCCAGCCCCAACAGCGCAGTCTTAGAATTGAACCTTCCATTAATCCCCAGTTACTAGTAGGCCCCTGCCAACCTTCACCCCCTAGAATGAATCCTCCAGATCAGACCCATGCAGATCCCTTATCAGTTGTCGAATGTGTCAGTCTATTCGAAGTATTAGGGACCCTCGATGAGTTTCTGCCGGATAACATCCAAATAGTGGAAACCCAATCTAGCACACCAGAGTCAGGCGATGACCTCTCACACCCACAGCTTATAGTGCTTAAAAAAGAGATAAACAGCTTGAGAGATCACATCGACAGGCTATCTAGGGCTCTCTGGCAAAATGGATGAGCTTCTCGCTCTAGTAGCGAACCTCAACATAGACTTTCAGCAACTGAGGGAAAAGACGGACACATTCTGTAGCCATTTTAATTTCAACTGGAGTATTTATCACAATAGCTATAATAGTTCAGTCATGCCCCGACGAACCCTGTCCCATAAGTCTAATGTCCAGGGTGTTGCCAGTGCACCCGGGGCAAAGGCTAAACTCTTCCCGCATCCTGGGTGCAAACATGATCCTCCTAAAAAGCACAACAGAGGACACCCATATATACCAGTAGGGGAAGGGCCCAAACAAAAAACAGGGGGGCTACTAGAACCTTAACCCCAGCTGGTGTCAGAACTGGAACTGAAGCGGTCTCTAAATGAGAACATAACATATTTATGATTAATGTTCCGAAGCTCCAGCCAGGCACTATAGAATCGCACGACTCACTAAAAGCAAGCCATTCATTGGCTCAGAAAGGTGAGAGGCTGTAGATCAGTCATAAGAGAGTACATACTTATGGCCACTCAAATCACCCAACGGGCACGCTACATTTGACCACATTGGCCTGAAGTTGACCTAGCACCAACTCGTAGAAGGGTTGATAGCACTGGAGCTTAGATTTAGACCTTCCATAGGCTCGCTAATAAAGGTAAATCCCCCCAACTCCTCAGCAGTATCAGTTCCCATCCACACTGGAACCCACAATAACGCCCACAAATTCCTGCTTCTTCTATAGAGGTCCATGCAACTAGTCTGTCTGACATAGACTGACTGATGGCAAACACAAGCGGAGACGTTCCATCCCTGCAGTTGAAACGTCTCCCTTTATCAAGTCCTGCACTGGTTGAGGCTCTGTGCAACTCATACAACCATGAGGATATCACGGGAAAACCCTTAAATGCTTTTAAACTTTGTGAGGGAAAAAGGGGACAGAGTACCAACTCCTTGGTACATGAACCTGGGCTATTCACACTTGAGTTAGCTGGTCTTAAATTGAACATTGCCAGGGTAAGACTTGGAGACCCAGAGAAGGGCACATTCATAGACAAACACCACATCATCGTACTGCAGGAGACTTGGGTGACAGAACCGTTTTTTAGATCAGGGTACATATCTTTTACATAAACGCTGTGCCATCTGCTATGGCGAGGGCCTCAAGAGAGCTTCTGATTTGGCTAAGCATGGATCTGCTCACCACGACAAAGAGAATTCCATCGAACAGTAGAGACCTGTTGGGAGAAGTGATGAAGACAGGCTCGGCTCGTGGGGCTAGGTCCATTGATTATATAAACATATACCTACGTTCTGTTCCCCCAAACCCGCAGTCAGAAACTATTGACATCCTTCTAAATATGACTGAACAGCTCCAGTATAGTCATTTTAAAATCATTGCAGGAGACTGCAACATCCAAATTCCTGCCGGCCCCACGGCCTGGGACAAGTCAGACCTAACACGTGGCTTAAAGGTATCAAGGTCAAGGTCCACTTTACCCAGTGTCGAAAACAGGCAGTCCAGGGTCTCTGTACAACTTGTTAACCTTTTAGAAACACATGGGCTAAAGGCCGTGTATGGCTCTTCCCTCTCAGACTCACCACCTCGACCAACCTTAAAGAGAGGCCAGTACACAAGTCACATTGACTATATCTTTTTTGATAGTAGATTCTGGCTGGCTGTGACTGACATGGAGGTAGTCACCAGATCAAACAGTGACCATAACGCATTGAGCATCCATTTTCAAGTGGGCTTGTTCCTGGACACAAAACTCCTACCTAAGACCATTAGCACAGCACTTGAGACTAGTAACAACAGAAGGAACGTAAAATGGACAGCGATAGCTTACAACTCTAAAGTCCAAAGCTAAATATACAATTTATTCATGGAAAAACTGACTCCTTTGGCAGGGATTGAGAAGACTGGGGAAAATTGGTCAACACACACTGTGAACTTATGGAGTCATTGAAATCCCTCCTTACAAAGGAGGGTAGAAGAGGCCACCACCAAAAAAAACTCCCAGGATGGTATACACGTGAATGCAGACACGCAAAAACATCCCTCCTTGAAGCAACCCAAAAAGGTGACAGTAGAGCGTTAAGTGACGCCAGAAGAGAGTATAAGGTTACCCTGACCCAGGCGAAAAGGTCTTGGGAGGAAGGTCAGTGGGGCAAACTTGTAGATTCCCTACAGAATGGGAATGTAAATAAATTCTGGAAGATGATAGCGGTTGGTTCGCGCATAATAGATAACAATCTTGAGGCGGTGGTTCAACTAGTAATAGATAGCTCACTTTGGTGGACTATATAGGGAATGGCCCTGTGACGCAATCCAGAAGACGACTAACTACACTTCAGTCAAGTCTGAATATAAGCGTGGGATTAATGGTAGAGTCCCCAATGCCACACTCTGGACATCAATTGACTGTGCAATAAATAACCCAACACATAAGGGTGGGACCACTAACAGTCGGTCAAATGACATACTTCAGAAGAACACTGCACCTACATCCGCACACATAGCCCACAAGACAGGGGGCAGCTACGCTGACCTGTTGGGCAGATACAGACCAGGCCTTGAAGCTAATGAAAAGAGAAAGCGCCTGGCCCAGATGGCATCCCTGGTGACCTCTTCCTGTCACAATCTGATATCTGGGTTCCTTACTTGAATGCTCTGGGAAATTTTATTGTAAAGATGGAGGGGATTCCTCCTTCCTGGAAGGGCGCAATAATTGTACCCATTTATAAGAAGGGGAGGAGAGACGTCCCATCCAACTACAGGCCAATAAGCATGGTAACAATAGCCAAAACTATTTCTGCAGGCAGGTCTTAGAATGTCTCCACTGCTGAATGTCGGATAACCTAATCCTCTCGGACTAACAAGCCGGATTTAGGCCCAAAGTCAGTACCCTTGAGCAGGTCTTTCGCTTCAGCACGATTTGCTGGAAGTATGTTACCATGAAACTAGACCATCTATATGTCGCCCCAACCGGTCGTTTAGGGGCAGGATGAGGCTAGAGGGGGTAACACTGGAACAAGTAAAGTGCTTTGACTATCTAGGCGTTAGGTTGGCCGATAATCTGTCCTGGGGCCAGCAGGTAGCAAAAAGCAGGACCATTCTGCACCAGAGAGCATCTGCTACTGGCAGGAAATATAAGACCACCTCCAGGGGCGCAGTAACACCTTCGCTAGAGGTTTACAGGGTAACCGCCATCGCAGGGGCCATTTAAGGAGCACAGCTATGGGGTGGCTCAGATGGATCTTTTCTAACACAAACTGAGACCAAATTCATTAGATCAGTGTTCAATCTACCCCCAAGTACTACCCTCACTCCCTTACGCATCAATCTTGAACTAAATAGAGTTGATCATATAGCTCTTTTAAAACCTTTGATCCACTGGGTGCACCTGTGGACTACACCGGAATTGGCACTGTATAGGAAAGCCCTGGTAGAACTAATCAACCTCGATAAACAGGTATGCATCCCATGGCTGAGCAAAATTAAACATCTATGCACAGCCATTAAGATGTAAGATGTTTGGAATTCTATATCACAAATCCCCAGGGCCACATATGCCCGGGGTGGGTAGAGAGGTCCTCGATCACGAGGTTAGAAAGGACACGTCCTCCTTCTTTTATACACTTTAAACAAACAAAATGTCCTTCCCGTTGCTCCTTTGTTATAATCCTCCACGTGGTGGGCGGACAAACATGGACAACAAACTAAGGCTGGGTGTGAGATTCCTATATGTATAGTGGTGACTCTCTCTAGTATCGTGTTACTGAGAGCATCAAGAAGATGTCTATGGAGCCAACCCCTCTCTGCAGGTGGGAAGGGAAAAAAAACCTTTTTCTTTTAATTGCCCTCACTCACTCTAATAGTGACATGCTTCATCATAGGGCCATCCCGATTACTACAGGTCGGGGTGGGCTCGACCATATTTCAGGGAGCACTTAAGATATTTGTAAGGGGGCGTACCATTAAAGATAAAATTCCTCACCCACTCCTAAAGAAATCTTTAATAACTGAGTGGGAGGGAAAATTAAATTACAAAAACGGGTATAAAGGATGTGATGGTCCTATGACCCTAAAAACAGCACCAACATGTTTCAGCCCTTCTTAACCGGCTTGAATAAGTCCTGGGCTTTCGTCAGGGTGGGACATAATGAGGTTACTTCCCCCAAAGACGTGACTGCGAATGTACCATTTGCCACATGCACTATCGATTTTAATTTTTTTTAAAATAACAAGCCTAATACTTGCCACCGGTCTGTATGAGGAATTACCTATGCAGAGAATGAGAGAAAACAAAATTTGTATTCATAATTACATTTAGCGTGATTGTGTCACCATTAGCACACAGTACTTACTGTATCCATAGAGATGTGATGGTGTCACGGTGTCACCCATATTTCTGATTCAAATCAACATCATATTGCTGTGATACATCAAACACTATTAGCGACAAAGAGTGAGTGAGGGCAATTAAAAGAAAAAGGGTTTTTTCCCTTCCCACCTTCAGAGACGGGTTGGCTCCATAGACATCTTCTTGATGCTCTCAGTAACACGATACTAGAGAGAGTCGCCACTATACATATAGGAATCTCACACCCAGCCTTAGTTTGTTGTCCATGTTTGTCCGCCCACCACGTGGAGGATTATAACAAAGGAACAACGGGAAGGACATTTTGTTTGTTTAAAGGATGTTTGGAAGTCACCTTTGACTCTAAAAAAAAAGCTACCCTTGTTAAGCTGAAGCAAGCATACTGGGAATTTATCTTGTACCAGACCTGCTATGAGCAAAATACGGGGAGCAGAACCGAAAAATGTATTTCTTGTAAGTGCTATTTTAGCTTCGAGCCCTATTTGGACAGGGTTCACCCTCTTCAAGCCAAACGCCTCCTTATGAAGTTTAGGTCTGGTATCCTGCCCCTAAATGTTTTTACAAACAAATGGAATAGAAAAGGTCCTTCATCCCTGAATTGCCCCTTTTTTGCTCATCGCACTTAGAGACGGATGAACACTTGCTCTTCTTCTGTCCAATATGCCCTCCCTCACCAAAGGTTGATTATCCCAGTTTGCAAGCTTATGGGCACACTGCACTTTTCAAAAGCATGTAGGATTCAGAGGTATGACACCAAGGAATCCATTGTCTTCACTGTCTAGGTTTTTACTATGGGCTTGGAGCATTCGCTCAAGAGAAATGCCAGGGAGTTATTAATTGATGTGTTTGCACCTCACCTCACATATTCCAGCTGCGAACGAGAAGTTTAACAATAATGTGCTTTTATTATAAGAATTCTTAATATTGTTTTCATTTCTTGACTTGTGCACTGCAACTGCAACTGTTTTGAAATCATTCCCTTGTGTAGCATTTTTAGAGTTGCGCAGAACCTGAAACAAAGTACTATGAACCAGTATTTCTTCTGATGGCACAAGTGGTCTTTTTCTGAGCTCATTTTTAGGACTTCTTGCCGAGGTTCTTGTTATTCTGGCAATTGTTTTAGTACTGAGGTTTAGCAAGTTTAGCAATTACAGAATTATCACCCAGATATGATGGCACTTTATCTTATGTATCTCTGCCACTAACGCGAAGCTTATCATCACTGCACTTTGGACGCATGAACTTTTAACATTCTTTTTTATCTTTTTGAACCATGCTCTGCTTGTACGATGTTAACTGTTTGAAATCTTATAGCATCCTTAGGGTGGTACAGATGCTGACACAAAGCACTATGAACCAGTACTTTTCCAGGTAGCATAGCGCATTCTGCCTAAGTTCACTCCAGAACTCTTTTTGATGTTTTTGTTTATCTGGCAACTGTTTCGTCTCTGAAGTTTAGCTTGCAGCACCCCTTTCTTGCCCTAATCTATGGTTTAAAATTCCTCAAACTCAATCATTGTATTACAACTGAATTTGTTTTTAAAGTTGTACTTTTATTCTTTTTTACTGTGTACTTGTATGGTTCTTTGAACTGAAATAAAGTTGCTTGATGATGTAAGAGTGCATTACAGAGGAGTTGGGGGAGAATCACACGGATGGAAGAGTAGAGAGCAGCATGGCACACAGAGGAGGAAAGAGAAGCACACTAGGGAGACAGCCTGAAAACACATGCACTCTTGTTGAGTTCTTCAGACATAAAAAAGGACTTCTATAAAAGTGAGCAGTGAAAGGACACAAGTAAATTAGCAATGACCCAGGGGAGGGACAGACGCAAGATGGACACGGCAAGCCATTGAATAAGAAGCAGGCAGATGAGAGTGATATTAAAGCCAACCAATGGTAGGCAATAGGCAACTGAAGCCCCTTTATATGGTTGGTAAGCCCAAAATACCTGTTTCGTTTGTGATCTAAAAACAACGCAGCTCTAGCGAGCGTGGAGGTTGTCTGGCCCGAGTAGCCACCTATGTGCACAAGTGAGTGGCAGGACTGATCTTTAAACTGCAATAGTTCTGTCAGTGCTCACCACTGGCAGAAATTAAAAGATGACTTTGAAATGGGTCACTACTGGGCCCAATATTCATGTTCTTAACTTTACAGGCAAACATATCAATCGATTTCCTGAAAATGAGTGTAAATTCCATCAGAAGGTAATCCTTCCCAATGATGCAATCCCTGTTTACATCTCAAATGTTTCGCTTCTCCTTGAATTCCCTTTGACTTTTTGCTTTTTCCAGATGTTTCCTTTTTCATCCAACAATCGCTCTTGTGTAGTGCATGGAGATAATTGAGTCTCCACTAGGTACCTGGGTGGATTTAGTCTGTGGATGGGTGTTCCTGATGGGGCACAACTGAGAGCTCTAAAGTTGATGCTCAAAGTAGAGCGAGTTTCTCACGGTACCTTTTAGAGGCTCAGGAACCAGGTAAACGCACCAGGGTTAGAGACGAGTGATTGCACATTGCTGGTTTGGGAGTACCAGGCAACCTACAAAGCGAAATGGACAATTAAGCAGAGAGTGGAAGGAGGATGGCGGAGACAACTTGACCGAGGAAAGGAAAAACTGAAAAAGGACTTATTATGCCAGGAAAGGAGAGAGCAGTAGGGGGGAAAAGCCGGAAGGAGGAAGAGTTGTGGTGGGAGAAGGAGAAGGAAGGTCGAAAGCAGGAGACGTGGAGTAGCAGTGAATTTAGAGAGGAGGAGCAGAAACGAAGGAACGGTGTTGGAATCGCAGAGAGGAGGCAGTAGACGACGGAGGAACAAGAGGGAGATGGAGCAGTTATGCAGCCAATAGAGATCTTGAAGCAGGAGCTGGTGAGGAAGGGAAGGACGAAAGAGAGGCATGTATGTAAGAATGGTGGACGGTGGCAACGGGCACCCTATTTCCCGCTCCAACCCGCAAGGTGAGTCCAGTTACCTAGAGTAATTATCTGTCTTGACAAATCGGGCATGATTTACCTTTTCACTGTGTGTGGTATGAGATATGTGTGGTTTTGCTCCCTGATTTTTTTTTTAACACTATGAAGACCCTAAAGGAAAAAAGAAAATCGAGCGAGTTATTGGCTATAGACCCTGAGAAGAGGAGTGGAAGAAAAGATTTGTTAAAGCCACATGTTAAAAACGTTTTGTTTTGTGTACTCTCAATAAAACTATAATTCATAAAAACCTATCAGACAAGACTCCTAAGCATCCACATACCTGTCAATGGGCCATAAGGTGTTCAGAATATACTCATCCAATACTTCTCTGCAGAGCATACAGAATAATGGTCACATATGTGGCAACTGTAAGCAGCATTCTATAGGAAAGTGAGTAAAGAAGAAATGCACAAGTGTTAAAATTTAAAAAGTGTCAAAAGAAATGAAAATGGTTTGCATGTGTGTGTCAGAGGCACAGTTACAGTGGAATCGGGGCCAGGAGGTAGGAGGGGGCACTGCATGCCCTCCTCATGCTTCAGTTTATTTAACTGCCAGCCTGAGCTTTATGATATGGGGCAGAGGTCGAAGTGGGCAGGGAAAATGGGGAATGATGTTCCCAAGCTATAATAATTGGAACAAAATAACAACCGTTCCTGAAAGGGTTGCGTTCCGGCAATTTGGAAGGGGAGAAGAAGAGTCTTCTCTACTGTGAAAAGAGAGAAGGGAGAGGCAGCTGAAGAAGAAATAAGCCTTTTCTCCAGGGTGCCTGCTACCTGAAAGAAATGTAAATGTGTGCAATTGGTTAATTAGCAAATCTGAAGGTACAGGTGAGAGAATCTGGAATTTGTCTTGTTAAAGGAAACCTATAAAGAGGGTTTACACTAGTGTAGGAAGCCGGCTCTGTATATACTATACCACAAAGAGGTATAGTGTGCAGAGAGTCCAGTGTGGCCCCAAAGGTGTGGCAAAGGTTAAAGTAGATAATACCTTCCTCTCAAATTAGTGGTAGCTGGGCTGAGCAGTTAGGCTTATCAGAGGGTAATGTGAATGCACATGGTGTAAATACTCGTACAAAGCAGGAACACACTCTCAGTGAATGACTCCAGGCCAATGTTTGTAGAAAAATATTGCTTTTAGTTACTTTTATTCCTAGGAACCAAGTTGAACTCAGGTACAGGTAGGTAATACTTTCAAAAGGCAGTAGGAATACTTTATAGTATTGTCGATCCAAAACAGTAAAATTCAGTACAGGTACAAGATAGACAGTTTCTGGTAATCGATAGAGTGCAATGCAATCCTAAGGAAGGAAAACCGTGTTATGCATCAGTGGGTAAGTACACGACATACGTTGCCAGTCTTCGAGGGATAGTCTGACCCTAGGCAAGGGTCAGTTTGAGCTGGGCACTGCACCACCAGTGGCACTGGGGCAGCTGGGTGCAGAGTTCAGTATCTACGCCACGGCGATCGATACTGGCAATTATGTTTGCTCTCGCGGTCAGCGGAGAGCAATTGGAATGAAGGGGAATTAGTGGGCCGCCAACGCCGGTACCGTTGCGGTTGTTGTCAGCAAGTCACTGTAGGTCGTAGGGAGGCACCGCCAGGCCAGCAGTCGCAGTCATGGGGAGGAAGATGCACAGGGGATGGAGGAGTTCCACTGATGTTGGGCCGTCTCAGAGAGGCCGCGGTCAAACAGGCGGGGCAGGAGGAGGCCAACAGGGCCACTTGGAGGAGGATACAGGCTCTCAGGTACGCAGCTGTGATCAGCTTGGGTCGTTGGGTCGAGAAGATCCCTCTAGGTCGTGGAGGCCGTCCCTCTGCGGTTCTTTCTTCTGACAGGACAGAGTCACATCGACACAGGTGTCGGTCCTCTACCGCTGTGGTATTGGGGTTCTGTTTGCAGTAGTGAGTCGCGTAGAGACAAGTGTCGGCCCTCAACTAATGAGGTCTTTGTACTGGAGGACGCCGGGGACTAGCGCCTCTAGCCAAAAGGAAGGTTCTTGGAGATTGTTTGAAGGCTGGGAGGTCTCTGGGATTTCTTGGAGGCCTGGCAGGGTTTGTTGTCGATCTGGCTACAGGTGGCGGGGTTCTTGCCGGGCTCTTTCTTCAGCAGTTCCATTCCTGGTCCGGTAGCGGTCTTCTTCCGTCTTCTTCTTTTGGTCCATCGAATCTGAGGAACAAGGTTCAGGGGAGCCCTTAAATACTAAATTTAAGGGTGGTACTGAGGTCGGGGTGCAGTAGTCAATGGCTACTATCCCCTTGGGTGACTACACTATTTAGGTGCCCTCTTTGGGGAGAGGGGCCCATCCCTGTTTCTATTGGGCCTAATTCTCCAATTCAAGATGGAGAATTTCTAGGAGAGGGGTTCGCCTCAGCTCCTGGAGACCCAAGGAGTGTGCTAGGCTGAGGTGGACACTCATACTCTGCTTACTATTTTTCCTGCCTGTCCGGCAGCTAAAATTGGGGCCTGGACAGGGGGATGGTATCTCCACTAGGTGGAGCTGCCCAAATCAGCACATCACAAGATGTGAGCCTTTGAGGCTCACTGCCAAGTGTTGCCGTTCCTGCGCACGTGTCAGGCTTTGTTCCTGACCTCCAGAGCATAAAAGCTCTCACCCCATGAGGTCAGGAACCTGTCTCGTGGTGGCTGGCTGGCATGGACCAGTCAGCTAATACACTAGAAGTTGGTCGTTTTTCAGGGGGCATCTCTAAAATACCCTCTGAGTGCATTTTATAATAAATCCAAAACTGGCATCAGTGTGGGTTTATTATGCTGAGGAGTTTGGTACCAAACTTCCCAGTTTTCAGTAAAGCAATTATGGAGCTGTGGAGTTCGTAATGACAAACTCCCAGCCCATGTACTCAAAATGGCTTCACTGCACTTACAATGTCTGTGAATGGCCCTGTAGGGGCATATTGCTCATGCAGCTATGCCCTCACCTGTGGTATGGTGCACCCTGTCTTCGGGCTGTAAGGCCTACTACAGGGGTAACTTACCCATGCCACAGGCAGTGTTGGGGGGCATGGCAGACAGGGAGTTGTGCCATGTCGACACTTCAGTTTGGTCTGCACCAAAACACGCAGCCTGCAGTGGCAGTGTGTGGGTGTTAAGGTGAGGGGTCTCTGAGGGTGGCATAATACGTGCTGCATCCCTCAGAGGCCCTCTCTGGTCACAAGGCCATTGGTACCGGGGGTACCTTTTACAAGGGACTTACATGTAGCCCAGAAAAAGGTACAGTTTTGAGAAAGAACACAGGTGCGGAGACCTTGTTAGCAGGATGCCAGAACACACTCAGTTAAGCTGGCATCAGGTATCTGGCAAAACGGCGGGGGTAACCATGCAAAAAGGGGCACTTTCCTACAACTAGGTATAGTCAGCATCTTACACATAACTTTTGAAAGCACTGTAAACATTTAAACAATCCTTTTGTACATTTTGTGACAGCTTATTTACACTGGGTGCAACCTTGTTCTGTGTGATATATATTTTAACCTAATGGTACCTATTGGTATATATTAACAGCGCTTTCTGTTACTGGCTTGGATTTTTTAGCACTATAAATATGTCACTATTTCCCCAGTTCACCGATCAGGATGACCGTTCTGTTATACACCCACTGACATCTGGAGTGATCCCATTAACCAACCGAGCTTTCTTACCAGAAAAATGAATTTCCAGCAGGTAAATCTAAGTTGCCTTTATTTTTCATTTAAGGTCTGTGCATTATATTTTATATGCATTTACCTCAAGGTGAAAGGCCAACAAAATAGAGAATATTTTGTTCTTTTTAGCCCCGTCTCTGACCTGGCTCCCACACTCGCTGATCCCTCTCCGACTGTACTCAAGGTCATAGTTCTCAAACTTTTCTATATGGACTTCGACCGCTGGCCTGGGGTCTGGACCTGTGTTAACTTTTCCTGGAATTAGTGTTAAAACGAGCAGGACACAGAGGTGCAGCAGCACTTTCTGAGGGTGTACGTGTGGTGCTGACTGTTGCTTACAGGTAGCTTAGGTGCTTTGTAAGTGTACTGCTGAGGCGTCAGTCATCAATTTAGAAAATAGCTCAGCCAGAGAAAAGAAGAAGCTCTTAGAACCAAGGTGGAAAACTGCCAGCTCATATGTGAGTGAGCTCTGGAGACGTCTGGCTGCTACTCTTGCAGCAAAATCTAATTATTATTACCATATAGCAAAGACAATGAGGTAAGGAAACAACTTCTACTATATTATGAAAAAAGAAACCCAAACAAAATATTGTGGCCAAGAGAAGCAGTCTGTCCATTTGAGTCTCATTTAATTTCTTGAAGATTTTAGACCTACCAAGTGACATTTGCTAATATGAGGGCCCAGTCTTTACATAGAGCTTAACAGGGGCGCAGCTATTAATGGTGTAACAGGTACAGTGGCACCGTGGCCCACAGATTTTAGTTCTCTCTGAACCTGAATTCTAACTGTATTTTACAACCCATCAAATTGCAGAGGGTCCATTTTCCTTGCTTGCACCATGGCCCATGATGACCTTGCTACGCCACCAAGCATATCTTTTTCTTAAGTTAAGAAGTAGATTGTGTCACTAATTGCAAGATTTACATGTATTACAATGCCATCTTGTATCAGTTAAAACCAATGTTAACCGTAACATGTAAATTAAATACCGAGATCGCACCAGACATACAACAGCATAACAAAGAGATTACGTTGACCAATCGCTGGCCAATCGACTGGTATTTTTTGTTCACTATACTTTTACTATGGACATGTAGGCCTCTATGCAGAGGTATTCTGCCCTTCTACGCTCATTAGCACCATTTTTATCAACGTTGTGCAGATGAGATTGCAGCCAGGGTGTGAGCAGGACTTTGTCTACCAGGGAGATGGTTTATTGGCTTCATAAGACAGCAGCTGAGAAGATATGACCCGGCTTTAAGATAGGGTGAGAGAATGCGTCGGTAAAGCTGGTTGAGCAAGGGAACATCGTATGTGAATGCCACACTCAAGGACAAGATTGAATTACGCAAGCACATGACAATTTATTTTTTATTATTTTTATTAGGTGTTATGAATTTCCAACTCCCTCTGTTGGTGTCATGAGTGTGATTACTCAAGTCAGGGCAGATCATTTCTTTTCCTCCGAAGGGTTCCTTAGTTGCAGGCGTAAGGATAGGGTTTTACATGGTAAATCAAGCAGACCATTGGCACAAATGGAGAAGGCGTGTTTAGGGATCACTGGTATTTCTGGTTTGCTGGGAATTTGAACATGGAGTGAGCACTTTGGAGTGTGTGGCTCAATGGTTAGAGCGGCAGACCCTGATGCAGAGATCTGGCCCGGGACCAGGGTTCAATTCCCGCCTCGGCGGGTCTTGGGCTCAATTTTCTCTGACCTGATAATTCTCGCCTCGGTGCCTATTCTAATCATGGGTCCCACTCTGCAACTCTGGGCAATAGCTTGCTTAATCTCCACAACGGCCCCAACAGCGCTGGGATGCCTGGCTTCACCCTGGGGGTGCCCAGGAGTGGACATTTCACAGGGAAAAGCCAGGAAGGGTTCCACAGCGGTATGCGTACAGCGCCAGGACACCTCTTTGGGGGTATAAGTGCGCTTTACAAGTACGAATTTCATTTCATTTCATTCACTTTCACATTTATGCAGATCGCCCAGTCAGACTTACATGTAAATAAAAATATTAAACATGAATAACAAGCGTTTGCTTATGAACACAAATGCAGGAGATTTTTTATAAAGCACACTTAGGCCCTCATTACGAGTGGTGCTGTGTTTGGGTCAAAATTTATCGTACTCAATAGAATCTGACTCCGCTGGCTCGCAGTTTATTGAGTCCGATAAATAACTCTCAATTTCGAGTTTGTCCAAGATAATGGGGGCTAACATGCTGATTTTGGTTCTCAATGCATCAAAATCTGCTTGTTACGCTAATTATAAAACATTTTACCTAGGTAAATTTCTGCGGGTTTGGCCTGCCAAAATTTATCGGGGGGACCAAACTCCTAACTGCGATATCTCAACTAATGGGACCACTCATAATGTAGGGCTTAGGAATTGGGTTTACTGTGCACACATACAAGACTGACACTTTGCAGGTACTGGTTACACAAATAAGGATGAGAGGAAGAAGTATGCAGTTCCTGTGGAGGAGGGAGGAGGAGGCTGGGTCGGTCAACACCCTTACTATAAGGAGGAGACAGGGTGTCTCCCAATTTGGGGAAGTGGGGCCCTCACACACCCGGTTGGGTGTCATCATAGGGCTTGCTCCTTGTCAGGCCGGCGCTGCAATGCCTGACGGGCACCCTATGAGGGGCTCTTTATCGGAGATCTTTTTCACAAGCCGTAAGGTGTGGTGCAGGTGTGGGGCCTCGTGGTGTAGATGTGGACAAGGTGTGTGGTGAAATGATGTGTGGAGGGATAAAATCAGGCGCAGTGGTGCTCCAAAATGAATTTAATCTGCGAGCCCACTGGTCCCAATTAAAAACATCAATGGTGTCACCGCTGATATAATGGTCAGAGGTGGCTACGAGTGGGTGGTCAACATGTTTCTCGCCTAGTGTGTAACCGCCCGACCCAGCCTCCTCCTCCCTCCTCCACAGGAACTGCATACCTCTTCTTCTCATTCGTGTTCTTTGGGGCTCATATGCTGGACCTACAAGCACCCTTGATCCCTCTTTTTGTTATGGTACACAAATAGGGAACCAAAAATTAACACATAAACTTAGCCATAAAACTTGTAATCTTGTCTTTCTTATTTCTAGAGCAACCCACCAATCTTCCAGCAAAGAGACTGAGGAATTGTAACTAGCTCCAAGGTCCACACCTTAACAACTATTCTGAGAAAATTAACCAGACTCAAGCAAGCAAACTTTAAAAAGCCTGTCAAAAGGTATGCACGTCCATGTCTCTTTGCACGCAGAGGAAATGTTCTGAATATTCAAATGTCAAATCACTAAAATTAGAAGGGCTTTATCATGACTGTCAATTTATTTTGCCTTGTAAGACGTTTTGTGCAATAAAAATGAAGTTGACTTGGTTAAAGGAAACAGACTGCTGATGTAACAATATTTTGCTGCCCACTTAGTGCTCGGAGCTAGCAAGTGAGTTCCTTTATATCAATAGAGCCATTTTCGGGTCACCCAAATGGGCTTGCACAACAGTGTACTTAATTAACCAACAATATATTAGTTGCTTCTTTTTTAAACATTCTCCTTGCCCAATGGACTTTTATACAGTTGTATGTCAGAATGCCAACTTCAGAAATATTATGCTACAACATTGTAACTAAAATATCAACAACAAAAAAGTAATGGAGGTAAAGTATAAATGTACTATTCTTAAACCACTTTAAGTACTCTGAAAATATATATCAATAAGGTCCATATTTGTGGAGGTAAGTATAGTAAGCCTATACTTAACCTATACATATTTAGAGTGTTGATGGTTTGGTCATCAATATTTTTGCTACAACCTTTTTTTTAGAATGATTTTTAAAACTTGATTCTCCTTTTATACAAAACTGTGGTTTGAACAGAATTTTCATGTAAAATAATCAACCTTACAGGTAGTATAAAGTGATAGGTATGGCATCTTTCCCACTAAAACAGTTAAGTCCTCATTACCAGATCCTCTGTAACCCAATTTGTGTGAAAACTTGAGTTTCTGTCCAAATTGAAATGATGAGATAATTGATTTCATATTTTGAGTTTTAAAAACTACCCTGCTTCTTTATAGATTGAGTTTAGATAGTATTTTGGGATCTTAATTGAAATTTGTCCCTCATATGCCTCATATAAACATATTTTATCTGTTTATTGTTGCTTTCTACCTTTTTGACAGGTTGTTAATAGAGCAAAGCAAAGGTTTCCATGCTTCTTTTTGCATTTTGCCATCAACTTTGGCCGCCATATTTGTTATTTGTTGTGTCTTTGTGTGGTTTGTTTTTTCTCTATTACTGCACAAACGTTAGTTATCTAGCCTTTCTGGGCATCTTACAATGTACAAAGTCCAGTAGGGCTATTTAAATGGGCACCCTATGCAGCAGGTGCGTGCAGTGGGCCGCCTGCCTGTGTTACACCAAATGTGCGCCATAGGCAAGTCCATCTGGGCCAGCCCTCTCCCGGAATGCTCTCAGCTGCTAGATATGCTGCCTGTTAGACCTGGCTTGTCCAGCAGGTTTATCCCCAGACTTTTTGCTTTTAGGCTTTCTGTTTCTGACCTGTTTTTGTTGGTTTTGTGACTCTGAGCACTTTACCACTGCTAAAGTGCATATGCTCTCCCTGTAAATTGTATTTATGGATTGGTGATTCCATGATTGGCATATTTGATTTACTGGTAAGTCACTAGTACAGTGCACTGTGTGTGCCCAGGGCCTGTAAATCAAATGCTGCTAGTGGGCCTGCAGCACTGATTGTGCCACCCACATGAGCAGCCTGTAAATGTAACTCAGACCTGCCACTGCAGTGTCTGTGCGCAGTTTGGTACTGCCATGTCGACCTGTCAAGTGCACCCACTTGCCAGGCCCTAACCTTCCCTTTTCTTACATGTGAGTCACCCCTAAGGTAGGCCCAAGGTACCCCTGTGGGCAGGGTGCAGTGTATATGAAAGGTAGGACATGCCCTGATGTGTGTGGCATGGCCTGATAGTGAAATACTGCCAATTTCGTTTTTCACTATTGAAAGGCTATCTGTCCCATAGGATAGAATGGGAGTTTATTTATAACATCTTATAAATATAACTTCCCATTGGGACAAGATAGAAAGATGGAGTTTAGTATGCCTGAACTCAGAATATTAAAATGCATCTTTTAGTAAATATGAGTTTTATATTGTGTGTTTGAAAATACCACTTTTAGAAAGTGGGTATTTTCTTGCTTAGCCATCCTGTGTACCTCTGCTATGTTTGTGTATTGACTGTCTGGCTTTTAAATGACAGGGGCTGGGGATGTGCATTCTCTCAGACGGCCACCGGGGGGGTTGATGTATGTCCTGCCTTTCCTGGATGAGTCAGGGCTGGGCTGAATAGACCTGGGCTGCATTTGGAGTAGGAGGAGGAGATTTCTTTCACACCTGAATGGGCCTGGTCTGCCTTGGACAATGCTGTCTCCACCTCCTGCCAGGCAGCTGCACCAGAGAGGACAGAACTGGTTTTGGCTGGGCAAAGAGCTTCTCTGCCACCAGAGAACAAAGGAATTTTAGCTATTTCAGCCTCTCAGCTGGGTTGACCACTGGCTGGTTGATTTCAAAATCATTTCCCCTCATCTAATTATAGCAAACAAGGGTTCCCTCCTAAAACATATACGTTGCAGGGGACTGAACAAGGTCACAGCCACCAACTGGGAGGCCGCCTTGGCCTCAGTTTCTGATGGGAGCTACATCGCTCATCCTCCCACGGCAGAGGGCTTCCGCAATTGGATCACCAAGGACATAGACACAGTCGCTCCACTCAAAAACTGTGTCATTAAAAGAGCAAAATCCTCGGCTCCATGGTTCTCTGAAGAGCTCATGGCTCTCAGGCGTCAATGCCGTAGACAAGAACTGAAATGGGATGCTGACCCTTGCCCTAGGGAAAAAGCCAAGCAGAAATCTTTTTTGTGGAAATATAAACACGCCATCTTCCAGGCCAAATCCTCTTTCTTCACCGAAAAGATCGTATCAGCAGACAACTCCTCCGGCATGTTATTCAAAGTCATAAGGGAGATTGCTCAGCCACCAGGGACACAGCTGTTGAACCCCTCCCAAGACTTTTGTGACAGAATAGCAATCTACTTCCAGGATAAAGTCCTTAAGATCTTTCATGAGTTCACCCCTACTGAAGATAATGAACCCTACCACTGAGGTAGCCGAAGGGGAAAGCGATGATCCGTCTAAGGGGAAACTTGCCCAGGTCTTTGGGAAGTATACCCTGTCCTCTTTTCCACAAATCACAGCTCTGCAAACCAATGAACTACTACTTGGCCATAAATCCGGCGCTCCCTCGGACCCATGTACGCCCTCCATACTCAGACTTGCTCCTGACCTAATAGCCAACTTCCTGTGCAAGGTCTTCAACTACATACTCCTGTCTGGAAACTACCCAGCCACCTGGAAGGAAGCAATTGTTTCACCTCTTCTTAAAAAACCCAACGTCGACCCCTCAGACTTGAAAAACATTCGACCTATCTCCCTTCTCCCCGCACCTGCTAAAATCTTGGAGAAATTCATCAATATTGAACAGATGAAATACATTGAATACCAGGAAATCCTTGACAGCTCCCAGAACGGGTTCCACGCTGGTCACAGCACCGAAAACGCCCTTGTAGCGGCCAGTGACTGTATTCGCATGCAGGTTGAACAAAGGCGGATCTGCGTCACTGATTTTGCTCGACCTTTCGGTGGCATTTGACACCGTCTCCCCAGTGCGCATGGTCCAGCCACTGCGGGGAGTGGGAGTTACTGGTAGTGCCTTGCAGCTTCTCCATTCTTTTTTGACAGGCAGAACACACATTGTTAGCTGTGGAGGTTTCAGATCAAAGGCCTTTGGCCTTCTCTGTGGGGTCCCCCGGGGATCATCGCTGAGTCCCACTCTTTTTAACCTCTATGTGACCCCTCTGGCCGAGTTGGTGAGATCGTTCGGATTCCAGGTGCTCTCCTACGCGGACGACACACAAATCATTGTTTCCATCGCAAATGATTTGCAATCGGTCTCACAAAAGTTTAATCAATGTATGTCCAGCATTATATGCTGGATGAAGGGCAACTCATTAAAGATCAACACAGACAAAACCGAGGTGCTAGTTTTTGGCCCACAGAACTCAATCTGGTCAAATGCCTGGTGGCCTGCAGACTGCGATCACCTTCCTGTTCTGGTTAAGACAGCACAAGAAATCTGGGGGTTACCTTTGACGAGGGTCTCACTTTCGGTGCTCAGGTCAGTCACACAGTCAGCACCTGTTTCTTCATCTTAAAAACCCTGAGAAAGGTGCTGCCGTATATTCCATCTGACCTGCATCGGTCCACCATCATCACACTAGTCACCTATCGGCTGGACTGCTGCAACGCTCTGTACCTCAACATTAACACAGTTTCTCTAAACAAGCTTCAGGTGGTACAGAACGCAGCGGCAAGGCTGATTCTTAACATTCCGAAGTATCAGTCAGCCAGGAAAGGGATTCGAGCCTTGCACTGACTCCCCATCAGGAAGCGCATTTCCTTCAAGGTCCTGAATATGGTATATAAGGCTATGCATAGCAAAGGCTCATCTCATTTGAAAACCATGTTTCAGTGGTACACTCCGGGGAGGACCTTGAGATCCTCCTCACAGAAAAAACTGATTTGTCCTAGATTTCACTGGTCCAGATGGGGCAGTCGCTCCTTCTCTGTGGAAGCTACCAAAGTTTGGAACTCCTTGCCCTCTTCCATCTCCAAGGCGGACTCTCTTCCGGTCTTCAGAAACCTTTTGAAAACTTGGCTATTTGCTTCTTAGCTGGTTGTTAGCACTTCTCCCTCCTCCCCCGTCCGCTCAGCCCCTTGACACCCTAGGGTATAAGCGCGCTTTATAAATATTATCCTATCCTATAAAAAGTGGGGCCCAGACCCCTGAACTTGAGATTACTGCTGAACTAAGGAACCTGCCAGGAAGAAGAACCGGGAAAGCTGGAGGAGTACTGCTCTGTGCTGTGTGCTGTTGGGGTTGGCCTGCAGTGGTTGCTTCTGTCTTGGACAGGGAAAGGACTGGACTGTGCTTTCATCATCCTGCTGTTAGAGTTTTCTCCAAGGGCTTGAAGTAGAGCTTGCCTCCTGTTGAAAGTCTCAAGGATAGAAAAAACTTCAAAGATCACTTCTGGGAATCAAGGGGAACCTTTGCCAAGGAGAAGAGCTGCAGAAACTGAGAAGGAATACTGCCCCTGTGCTGTTTGCTGTCTGGGGTTGGCCTGCAGTGGCTACTTTCTGCCAAGGAAAGGGAAAAGGACTTTGCTGTTTGCTGTGTCCCATGCTTGAAGAAGATCTCCAAGGGCTTGAAATAGAGCTTGCCTTCTGTTAAGACATCTCAGGGACATAAAAGACTTCCTGCAACTCTTCTGGTGCTGCTGGACTCTGCCATCCGTGAGTCCTACCCTTGCCTGAGGTGCCTCCTGCAGTCAAAAGGCCTCAGAAGTGGGTTTTGCAGCTGATCTTTGCAAGAACCGGCGCAAAGCATCGCAAAACCGTGCACAGCCTCTAGGAACCGACGCCGGGCGACGAGAAGCCGCCCCGAGTCCCACCGGGCGATGCGAAGCCTCACCGTGCAGCCCACAGCACCGACGCCGGACGACGCAAAGCCTCGCAAAGCGACGCCTCACCTCCGGTGCGCAACACATTACACTTGGGCAATGGCGAAGTCTACAAGAACACTGGGCCGCAGTAAAAAATTGACGCATCACCTCTCTGCACAGTAAGAACCCGACGCATCACCTCCCCTTCAGTAAGGAACCGACGCATCACCTCCCCTGCGTGGCAGTAAGGAACTGACGCATCACCTCCCCTCGAGTAAAGAATCCGACGCATCACCTTCCCTGTGGCTGTTTTTGTTTGCGACTGTGACGCATCCAAGGTACTTTGTGCCGAAAGTGTTGCATCCATAGTTTGCTATGAACAGAACTGTTTCTACCTTTTGAAAGTCATATTTTGATTACTGTATTGTGGATTTTTGTTGTTTTAGTCTTGTTTGGTTTAGATAAAGATTACTTATTTTTCTAAACTGGTGTGGTGTCCCTTTGTAGTGTTCTCACTGTATTACTGTATGTGTACACAAATGCTTTACACACTGCCTCTGAGATAAGCCTGTCTGCTCGTGCCAAGCTACTAAGGGGGTGAGCAAGGGTTATTTTGGAAGTGTATCCCCCTTACCCTAACTAGGTAGAAGGGTCCCTACATGGACAAAGGTGCAAACCATTGCCAACTAGAGACCCCCATTTCTAACTCTGCCTATACAATCTATTTTCTCCTATCCTCTGGCGCGTCACCTTAAAGCAGCACCTGTGACTGAGAATCCTTTATTTAGGACCCTCTTAAGTTAGTTTTGAGCAGTTTCTGAACTTCGAGTACAATCCACTTCCTTTGGACAATATGCTTCTAAATGTAAGACCTGCTGTAAAGAACCACATAAATATTAAATACCTAGTTTTAACACGTAACTTGGATATTATATGTTGTACAGAAACTTGGTTGAGATGTTTGTGCCTTCATTCTGAGGGCTCTTACATCAATGGGACATGAAAAGCTGTATTCATACAGAAATGCCAAGCGTGACGGGAGCTCAGAGATATTATTAGGAAATCGCTAAAACACAGAAAGCTGCATTGTATTACATACTCTGCCCTAGAAACGCTGCTGGTCCAAATTATCGGCCGAGCCCAAATAATCTGGAATATTCTGTTAGCATGCTGACCGGCGCAAACTAATGTTGAATCCTTCAACTTGCTAGCATCTTCTTTGGCCCAAATCAGCTCAGATATAGCCGATGCAATACTTTCAGGAGATTTAACCATTCATTTTGGTAGCCATCAGCACCACTCATTAAATTATTTTCTCTCTTTGACCACGCACTGAAAGTACCAGGACCTACTAATTCCAAAGGCCATTCATTATATATTATCTGCACAGATTCCTCGTGTCAATCTATATCCCATTTACAATTCCATGTTCATATTATTTTAGCTTTCTTTTTTCTTGGCTATATCTTCCAGCATCTTCCAATAAAACTGGGAGTCCAGAAATGATAAAATCTTTTAAGCAGAACGTCATTGCAGAATATCTCGCATCCTTAACAACCTTTGCAAATATAGCTCCCTTTGAAGATCCAAATAGGATACGAAACTGTTATAATCAGCATTTAACTGCTGCCTAGATCATCTAGCTCCTCCAAAGGGCTTTATTGAAAGATTTCAAAACCTAAAAAATGCCTAGTTCCCTGCACAGGTGACCACGATGAGAACTCTTTGTAATCTAGAACGCCAATAGGTGTAGGACTACGATTCTTCCACAAAGCTTAAATGGCAAATGTACATTACAAGTGTGCCATTAAATCAGCAAAATCTGCTTTTTATAATCATATTTTTTCTGCTCCTAATATAGCGTTTGTGATTTTTTCCATTATTTGAGAACCTAAAGTTCTAGGTTGTATGGCCGAGTGTAATCAACGGGCACACTTTTAAGGAAAACATTTTAAACATCTCCAAGCTTGATGGATACAAAATACTTGCAAATCACAATGTGTTTGGGGTGTCCCTTCTTTTCGGTCATCTCAAACTCTGCCTTTCTTCATTGAAACAGAAGCAGACAATGTTCAACAGTGGGCCAACCGGTTTTCCTGGGGATGTTGTTACAGCAAAACTTCACAAAATTCTTTCACGACCAGATACTTCTCAGGCACGAACTTTAGGCTGCAGCATTGAAGCACTTGTGGTCACAGCCATGGACGAACTGCGCTGTTTGGCAGATCAAGGCTTTCCAGCAGCTTTGATTCTCCTGGATCTGTTGGTGGCCTTCGACACCATAGATCACCGGATTCTGATGTCTTGACTGGAGGACCTCGGTGTCACACACACTGCAGTGAAATGGTTCTAAACTTTTCTGAAAGATACAGCACGTTTATGCTCTATGCCTTTTTTAACTTTTCCAAAATGCTGTCATGTGGTGTCTCCCAAGGTTCTATTCTTTCACCTCTACTGTTTAATTTTATCTTGCTCATCTCATTCCTTTGGTTTTACTTTTTTCATGTGTGCAGACGATAGACAGATGGTGTTTAAAATTACAGGAAACTTAGGCCTTTCTTTGGTACAACACTGGATGTCTCACAATCAGCGTAAGTTGAAAGGGGATGAGACAGAAAGATTGCAATCTCCAAACCGTCCCTATCTTGGGAGATTCCTTTTTGGGTCCAAGCACTAGGAGAGAAACCAACATCTTTCCCCTGTCTTAAAAATCTAGGCATACAATGTGATTCCAGGACAAATCAGATGAACACTGCTGTCCATTCATGTTTCTACTAATTGAGTTCTTTGAAATTATTTCTGTTTCTTTTTTCATTTCCCCAAAAAGTGCAGTTTATGAATACGGTCATCTCTGAGTCAATTGACCATTGCAATGCTCTGTATTTAGATCTGCCTAAATAAACAACACAAAAACTTCGGTTCGTTCAAAATATCGCATCCAGGATGATTCTGAGTCTCAGAAAACACGATCATATTACTGCAACCTTGTCAGCATTACATTGGTTGCCTGTCAAAGAATGAAGCATGCTTGTATCACTATGCTTGGTTCTTAAAGCACTTTATGAGCAGAGAGATGCGCCTCTCTCCAGGCATTTTCTAAGATACTTTGCTCCTCAATTCCTTAGATCCACAAACAAATTATTATTAGTAACTCTTAAGATCAAATTTATGACAATTGGTGGAACTGCCCTTTCGGTCACTATAGCCTCAAAATTGAACTCTCCTCCTTCTGAAGTTAAGTTGTAAACGGATCTGATTCAGGAAAGCTTTGAAAACCTTTTTGTTTTTTCAAGTCTAACTCCTCTTGAAAACAGAGTTTTTTGCATTTCCAGAGGCTTTCCCTTCTTTTTCACAGGGCATACTTTGTCCTTCTTTTGGTTTTGGCTTCACAATGATCTCTTTTCAGGCTTATATAACTCCATGATGTCATTTCAAGTTGATTGATAGATCGAAATAAAATGTAATCATCAACATTATAAAACATTACTGACTAAAAATGTTTAAATCAATAATACTTAAAAATACCTGATTCTCACATAAATAAAAAAGCAGCAATATATTTAAATTAAAATCCTTATAGGCAAAAGTACATCAAGGTCAGTCCCCATAAAATATCATCCCGTCATATTGCTTAGTAGCTTTTGCCTAATTGACCGAGCTGCATGTAGGAACTTTGACACACCTACTACAACTATTGTTGAAGTGTCACTTTTATCAATCCTATAAGCTCAGAGTGTGGGTCTAATCAGTTGCTTCTGGCTTCAGCATACAGGGGACAAAAGAATAACAAATGTTCATTGGTTTCAACAACAGATTGGCAAACAAGCATTGGCATAGCCAATAGGTCTCGCGTTTGGGACCTATAAGTGTTTAGCCAGAGCTATTGGCTTTGGCAATGTATTAATGCTATGTTGTAGAGCATTGTAGCTGCTAACCATAGTGATGTACTAGTGAACACAACGCACCTGAGTGCACAATGAAACCAGACTGATGTACTAGTGAGAATAATAGGACATGATGGGACGCTGGTAGCGGGCCACATTGAATTAAGATGGCACGGACCCCTGACCAGGTTTTAAGATGGCGGATGAGGGCAGGGGGACCCCTTGTTCGGTTTTGCAGGGGTGACGGGTTTAAGACTCCCCACTTCCCTGTTGCTCCAAAGGAGAAGCTGTACACCTGGTTCACTAAATTCACAAATGTACCACAATATTACGAGAACGTTGACAAAAATTAAACAAATAAATATACATATAACATCTTTCAGTGAAATCACAGGTCAGGCCAGTCAGGCGGCCTGATCTCTGACCCCCGCCCTCCCTTTCCTACTCGCGACACGTGGCTCTTGACTTCACGTTCGTAGCCCGTGGCGGATAAAGAGTTAAAATAATGTTTAAAAAAATATATATATATAAGGGCAACACATTGTGTCCAAATGGGTGCCAATGAGATCCAGATGTTAGAAGCTGAGCTCCCAACCCCCGGCTGCTCCTAAATAAAGGAAAGTATTCCTGCAATTCAGCTGCAGCCGCCGTTGTCAAGAACAACTCCCAGATAGGGTGGCGAGCAGCAGAGCGACATCTGGAGAGTGTTAGGGAACACGGGGGGGGGATTGCCGAGACCCGTCTGTGAGGGGAGACAGAGAGAGAACGAGACAGAGGGCAGAAAGAGAGTGGGGATAGGCAGAGAATCAGAGGGGGGGTTAGGAGTGAGGTTGAAAATCACGTGAGAGAGGTGTGAACCCCTACAGAAGCGGAAAAACAAAAGAAGGGGCTAGGGTTGCAGGGTGTTCTGGGGATATCCGGGGATGAGGGGTCCCTAGGGCGTAAAGTTGAAACTGCATAGCTGTGTGTGTGCAGGAGGGGGTTGAAGGGGAGAGAGAAGTATGGGGTAAGAGGGGGGGGGTCAGATCCATGGGATAGTGGAGAAGGGAGCGTGAGAAACGGAGGAGAGACCCAAGAGGATAAGGGGTGAGAAGCATTGCTGGTGAGAAGTTATGGGAAACACCGGCGGGGGGAGGGAAGTGAACTGCAGGGCCCGAGAGTGCAAGAGGGGTCACATCACATGAGTGTGAGAAACAAAGGAAAGCTAGAGACAAGCCTGTGTGTGAGAGGGGCGGGGTGTAGTGAATCGTCGACAAACGAGAAGCGGAAGGGAGAGGGAAAAGGAGATAGAGAAACAGATGGTCGAGAGGAGAGAGAACCCGAAGGGCGAGGCATAAGAGAGAGAAGTGATTACAAGATTGAGGAGAGGGAAACAGGAGACGAGGTTACAGAAACAGAGGGAGGGGAAATCTGTAGGGGGGAGAGAAATGAGAGAAGCGGGAACGTGAAGCAGATTGGAGAGAAACAGGTGACACAATAAGAGGGACTGGAGAGAAACACATGGGAAGTGCAACACGCCAGGTGTGGTGAGGTAGAAAACACGCGCGAGGGAGGTAGAAAGGAGGGTTTTACAGTAGGAGAGAAACAGGGGAAGCCGCGAGGAGAGAGTAGAGTGACAGGAAGTGTGACAGAGGGGGGGGGGTAGACTAGGGACAAATGCCCACAAGGCTAGAGGGGCCCAGACTGCAAGGTGCCACTGAAGGTGTGTGGGCCCGGTCTGCCCCGGACACACTCCCGCACAGGCGGCCAGGCATGCAGGAATCCATTTAGAGATTGTAAATATTTCCAAAAGTCCATCACGCTCCTTGTCAGAGTTTCCACCGCCTCGCAGCACGTTACTCACCGCCTTCCCTGGATCCTGCACACTTAGTGGAAGAGAGGTTTGTTCAGTTTGGATACCGACATGGTGGTGTGTACAGCACAAATGGTGCGGCCTCTGCTAGCCCAGTTTCTGACACCAGCGAAGCGAAAGAACACACTTCTTTCTTGGGGTGGCGTGGTCTACTCCTCAGCGCTCAGACAGCGCCCTGAGCGAAACGAAATTTGGCGCACCCTCCTGCTTGTCCTCTTTAATTGTCTTTCTATTGACAATTTTGACGAAGTAGAAGGTGAGGGAGGATACACTACAGAGCACAATGACAGGTTACATAAACAACAAGCGCGGCCGCGAAAGTGAAAGCGACCGCGCTATGTTAAATTAGTAACCTGATCCACGACCAGCTGCCAGCCTGCGCGCCGCTGCTCGCTCCCGAGACCGAAAGGCCATGGGAGTGAACGTTTAGAGGAAAGGCGGGACATTCACCCGTCTTTGGCCATTTGCGTGCTTTCATTATTGAAAGCCACACGCAAAGGCCAATGGAATGTGTGGGAGGAGTCCGACCCACACGGAGAAGTCTCTGGGAAGTCTGGAGTGATTCCAAGAGGCTCTCTCCTAGAGCAGCGCATGCGCGCTGCGCTAGGCTCGACCTAAAAAGACAATGGCATGTCCCCGGCTTCGCAACCTCCCAAGAGCCAGTGAAGGCTGGAACAGGAAGAGTCCCATATCTGAACTGTAGATACACTGTGTATGCATGTGCCGGGTGAATAAAATCTAAGAATTACTCAGAATTGTTAACAGATTTGTGTAATAATAAAGATCTGGTTAAGTTACCCATGTGGTGCACCCTATAGGCAGCAATGTTCTCATGAACCCGTTTTTTTCACTATTTTTGCTGCCCCTGCTTGAATAGAAGAGGGTTCTTCCCAGAATCTATTCAGGGTCAGGTCACTCCAAGCTTTTTTCACAAAACTCAACCACTTTATTTTTGTGATCGATTGCATTCTTAGGAACTCTGCAAGCCACACTCTGTGATGGCATAGTTCACTGGTACTCCAAATGCATATCAAATATAATAATGGTCTCAGTACGGCCAGTTCAGCTATTTCGATCATTCCTAAATCCAAGCGTAATGATACTAGTAGTCTGCCCCTTCCTGGGCCAGTGAGAGCTCTGAGAAAATTATTTCCAGCAAAACCCTCAATGCATCCATTTTGCAATGACCCCATAACTCAGCTCCATATAGGGCCACCGCCCCTTGCTTGAGCCTTATAAATTTCCATGGCTGGAAAAATTGGCGACTAAGTAGCTTTTTTGGCCCCACCTCTATGTTTGACAGCAATTTAGCTTTTTAAGATCTGCGGTTCTCAAGACCCTGATTCTGCCAACCAGATAGCTAAATAATTAAACTCCAGCACCCTTTCTAATGGCTCATTCCCCGATCTCATGACACCCCTCGCCCTACCTTTCCTTGAATAGGTCATAAAATTAGTTTTGGTGGTATTGATTTCAAGACCATACTCTACACAGAACTGGTTAATGCTGTCAGTCAAGTTATGTAAGGCCCCCATGGTTTAAGCCAGCAAACGGGTGTTGTTGGCAAAAAAGAATGCCGAGATTCTATGTCCCGCCAGGGTGGGGGAGTCATTGACACAGTTCAACAGTTATCTAACACAAATGTTAATGCATACAAGAAAACTTGTTGGTGCTAAGACGCAACCTTGGCGCATAGCTTGCTCAACTGGAAAAGCCTCAGTCAATTCCCCATTCGTGCCACAACGGACCTTGGTGAAATGTCCCTCGTGGAGGAGCATAACTATATGCATTAAGTTTGGGGGGACCCCCAATCCCTCAAAGAGGTCCCTACAATTTCTCCCTGGGCACCTGATCAAATGCATCATGCCGTTCAATAAATGCCTCAAATAGGTCCCCCCCCTCCTAAGTCCACTTTTTTTCACTTAGCCAGAAAACATCGAAAGACTTGATCAACAGCTCTAGTTTTATGTCTAAAACCTGCCTGCAAATTTGAAAGGATATGGTTTCCCTCACACCAGTCTAGAAGTCGTTCCAACACCTATTTACAAAACACCTTTTGAAAATTATTTACATGACTGATTGGGCAGTAATTTGAGGGGATATTACAATTCCCTTTCTCAAAGATTGGCACGATCTCGGCACCCTTCCATGATGTAGGAATAGCCTCTTCTGCCACAATTGCATTAGAGATGGCATTGATGTAAGGGACCCATGCACAATTAGCAGATTTAAAAAGATCTGCAGGGATCTTATAAAGCCCTGGAGCTTTTCATTGTCTAAAGGAGGACACAGCATGAGCAGTTTCCTCCAGGGCAAAAACTAGTGGAGGCAGGTGGAAGTTGGACGAACAGCTGTCATCCCCAAGGAAACTACCTTCTTTAATTCATGCGTGCTCGAGTAGAGGTTTCCAAACTGGACAACCCATTCACAGAGTAAAACTGAAGATTCAGCTGGGTTCCCCAATGTCCCCTCACCTAGACTGACTAAATGCCAGAATTTCTTCTGGTCATTATTAGATAAAGCGTCCAAAAGGCCAGACCAAATTGCACTTTCCCATCCTGCTTTGGCTTGCTTTAAAGTGAACCGATATAGAGCCTTACTTTCCCTCCGTGATGTCCTGTAGGTGATCAGTGCACTTAACATAACATAAAAATAAACGTGCTTGCAGTTTAAATGACCCAGAATGTGGGAACACCATGCAGAAATCGATGCACACCTGCTAATTCCCACAGCTCTGATCCATTCCTGAGGTGTAAACCTTTTATTTTTGTGATAGTACTGCATTCAGGAATTATTGTACTCTACAGCATTGGTAATTCTGGGTGAGGTATTCCCAGGCAAGGATTACAAAGGAACTCGTAATGAGTGAATTAGTAAAGACCCATGCATGTAAAATATTAAAGGGGTGAGGTGAGTTAGACACAGCATGGCAGTATTGGGGCAAAACCAAACTGACCAATGTCTCCCACGTCCTGGGAGAAACCTTCCATTGACTCATTGACATTGATTTTTTAATTTCCAAAGACAAACCCCAACTTTTGGGATTTGTCTTTGAAAAATGAAAAAATGCCAGCTAGCTTGTCATGTCAGCATGACAAAGCAGAGTGGCCTATGTTCGCAGGTTTCACTGAAACTGTTCTCTTCATGTCCATAGCAGCATTTCCAGTGAAAAATAACCATACAGCTGATAGTGCAAAATATGGTGTCAGACACTGTTGGGCTTCTACCACTTCAGCCACTTGGAAGCAGTCCTGCCACGTTCGACATGAGCAAGTAAGCTTATAAGCGTGTCCTGAAAGCATAACCAGTGCCATTTCAACCATTCTAACAACAAATCATGAAAGGTTTACAGTTGATCAGGGTCTTAGTACTTCTTTATTAATTTGTAGTTCTTTTTTTCTGTTAACAAACATTTCAAGCAGATAAGTCAGTTCAATTATTTAAAGAGTAGCACCCCGCGACTACAACTCTCAGAACACCTTGGTTTTCAAATCCAGGACTGACAATGTGACAAGAAGATGTCAATCCTATGTGACAGAGCTGGTACGTCACATTGTTGTGTGACTATCTTGGGATCCAAGCTAGTAGGACATTGCCTCCTGCACAGTGAATGCCAGAGGGGGCATCCAGCGGCTGTTGTTGGGTTAGCCACTGAACCAATCAGGAGGAATATCCTTCCGGTGAAAGATGGGGGAGTCCTACTCAGGGCCGGACTGGGAACCCCAAGCAGCCCTGGCAATCTTGTAAGACCAGTCCTCACCCTTCCCCCCGGGAAGGGAAGCAGGGGGGGGAAGCAAGTGTGAAGCACTGCTGCTTTTGTTACTGGGGCCGATATTGCAGCACTGCTGCAAAACAAGATCCCAGTAACAAAAAAACGGCTCGCAGCTGCAAAACTAGCCTCCACCCTTCCAGCCTCCCGGGAAAACGCCTGATGCCCGCTACGGCCAGTCCGGCGCTGGTCCTACTCCATTGGGCATCGCTCTCAGAGTCTGTGTGACTGTTTGTGGCTCAGGCTTATCAGCCTTTTGGAGACACTCACCTGTTAAAGTTCTTCAGTTTCCTCATCTGCTGGCCCCACCTCTGAATGCCTGATGCAAGTATCCTCACGGACTACAGAGAGAAGGTAGTGGTAACATAACCACTTCCCCCTTTAATGCTGCAGCTGCTACAAGGAATAATCAAGCATCCAATCAATACATCAGAGCAAAACCCTAAATTGAACGAACTGTGGGAGCAGAAGCCACTAAATGCATGAGACTAAATGAGATGCACCTGAACCAGAGATGGGAAGCCCATTTATCTGTCAATTCTCAAAATGAAATTCTTGAAAAAAAGGATAATAGATTGACCTTTCATCCTTGTCGTATACATCAACATCGACCTTGATGGAAGACTATGCAGAATTCGTCATGTTATATAATTTCTTTGGCCTATGTAAATACTTCCCTCTTTTATCTGAAAGGTCTATTTTGGATTAGAACGGATATGTTTTGTCGAGCTGCAGGAAGGAGTCTGTTCCAGAAACTTCTCTCTAACACCCAGGGCTGCATGCAGTCAGAAGGGATTGTTTATTGTTCCGCAGCAAAGTTGACCGACAAGGAGATATTGTCCTCTGCGCCTGGTACAGCCCCTCCTGGCGACACCTGCCAAGTCACGAGGCCTCTTTCTGGCCTAACCAGTTCTACAGCTGTTTTTTTTAGCTTTGACTGTTGTTTATTGCCGTGAAAACAGAACACTCGCTCGTCCAGTCCGTAGCGTTAAACATAGGAATGTACGACGGAGAAGAGCGTATTTTTAAAGCCAATAAAACGGTGGTTCTTTGAGGCAACTGAATCCTTCCGGGTTAACAAAAAACAATGCGTTTGCGGTTTGCACACAGCACGCAATGTTGTGCCCACAAACATAGTACCACTCGTTGCAATCTCCCTAGCGTTCCATAAAGCTTGACTGTCCACCTCTCTCTCCCGTGGCAATACAAGTATGTCAGTGTTCATTACTCCACCACCAGGAATCCATCACTGGCAATAAAGATGGGGTCCACTTTCTGACATGCACAACAGTATTCACCTCACCTGACTCCTGCCCTAGTAGCACCACCTTCTCTGTGAGAGCAGCACCTGCAGCCAGAGGCGCAACTAGAGCCAAATTTCGGGGGGGTTGGGGTGGCTAGAAAAAAAATTCGGGGGGGGGCTAATAGGCAGAGTGGAGATGCAGGGGCTCTAAGAAGGGGTGAAAAAACAACAAAGCCTCATTAACAAGCAATTGTTCTTTTAAAGACCTGTGAAGTACTCGGGTGCGGCTGTGTGTGTGCCCGGGAAGCTGTCTCAGCCCGGGCTGCCACACACGACGGCAGTCCTGCCAAGTATCACGCATCAGGTGTGACGCTCACGCATTTTGCCCCTGCCAGCGCGAGCCACCGGCGGCGCCTGTGCACCGGCTCTGCTGCTCCGAGGGACGTGCTGCCAGCAGCTGCTTGCTGGGCTGAGTTCATAAATAGTTAAAGAGCCATGATCTGCTCTCAGCTCTGGAGTGTCGGAGAGCGCCGCTACAATGTAACAAATCTGCCCGTGTCGTGCCTGGCTCCAGGCTGCAATAGCGGCGCCGCGCGGCTTTGACACAGACTCACTGCTGCCAATTACCGACAGGGGTGGGGGGGTGGGAGCGGGGCCTGCCCTCTCAGCAGTCAATGCTACTGGCTGTCTGTCACTGTGGCACACCCTGGGGGCGCCAGGATTATAATCCGGATGTGATCATACTACTCACTGCCCTCACGTCCGGAGGAAGAGGAAGTGAGGCAGAACGGTGGGGGACTCAATCTGAGTCAGTCGAGTGAGTCTTCGCCGGGTGCACAATGCTGACTGTCTTCGTTCTGCGGTGCACAGCGCCACAATAACCCCCGGCGTGCCGCGTTCACGTAACTACTTGCCAGCCCAGACCGGCGGGGAGCCGAGAGTGACCCACTAGTGAATTAATTTCACTCACCGGCGACGACACAGGACACTCACTGAGTGACTCATGCTTTATTTGTTAATATTAATGTGTTTAAAGTTAATTCTGCGTAGAGCAGCCTGTCACGAGAGCGGTAAAAACCAATTCCTGAGATCAGCTGAGCCCCCATCCTCCGCAACCACGTGGATCCTGCGTCTTCAGCAAGCGTGTCGGAACTATCAGTCCGAACCAGCGTCTTGTCTGGGCCGGGGTGCAAGGAAGTGCTCGCTTGGCCCAAAGTGGTTAAATTGGTTTCCGAGCTGGCCGGCACCTGGGCCTACTCGAATCTGCTCACATAAGTTGGTGCTGTAGTGCCTCGCAGCCCCTGTGTAGCAAAGCGGGCACGGTGCAGGATCTAGATGACTTTGTTTACGTTGTGGCGGGCACCACTGGGAGGTCAGGCGATGGCATATCTTTTACATGGCTCTCGTGCTCCTGACCTCCCCCGCCCTGAAACAACATAATGACTGTGTCTCTGAGGTCGCTGGTCGCTCTTCAATTCGCACCCAGGTGTCACACCCAAGGAGCTGAGAGGCCCCTCTGTACTACGTCGTCAGCAGCAAAACAGAGCCCTGCTGCAGCTCCGGGAACAGCTGCCAACCTGGGACCGTAATAATTAGGAGGTTAGTAAAAAAAATGATCATGTCCCAAAGAGCAGCAGTGTGCATTTGTTATAGGTATATTTTTCGTTCTTTGTCTAAATATTTACCTCTAATGACATTATTATCGGAATTGAGTTATCTTCTGACTTGGTCTTAATGAGTGGCACTGCTTTAAAATAGTAACTACTTCTGCAGCCATCAAGAATGTTAACACATTTTGGGTCTGTAAAGGAGAAGGAATATTGGTGAAAGCTTTTGTCAAAAGGGTTCTTACTTTGCACTGCAGGCAATGGGTTATGAGAAGGGCTGGTTACAGAAGTTATGAAAAAAGGAAAATTGCAAGAAAAAACTATTGATAGCTTTCTTTAATTCGTTACAAAGTGTCAAACATAAGCCAGTGAAATGTTACTCATAAATACCCTGAAAGCCTATAAATGTCACACATGGGCAATCTGAAAACCTGTCTGCTATGCCCATACCATCCAGAAACCAGAGCACCCACCCCCTAACTTAAACAACTTACTGAAACTACAGAAAATGAGTTAACTGGCTGGTGAGATCCAGTTTCTCTGTGCAGGGAGAGACACACAGCAGAGTAATCACAGGGCTCTCCCTCACGCAGTTAAACAACATCCTGTTACTTCCTCCAGCGGCAATTGCTCCGACCAACTGCCATTACCAGTCAACCTGGTGTACTCAATACCAATTTTGCATAATCTGCATGGTGGGGCTGAAATTATGTTCTGAGCTCCTATAGGGCCTGTCTTCTGTTGCTGAGCACTGCTGTCATGCAGTCTGTGTCCCGTTAGTGTCCTTCCATTTCTGGTGCTTTGAAGCAATTTTAAGATACAATTAGAGCTTTTTGTTGCTCAGTGGGTAGTAATTTCTAATATTTCTCTGTTTCCTTCGTCTTCATTGCTTGATTTTGCTCGCGAGAAAGTGTCACTCATAGTCGTTGAAATGTCACTCATTATTACACTAAAATTATGAAAATGTCACACATAGCAATCTGAAACCTTGGCAGCTATGCGACGGGGGTGGGGGGGGCTGAAGCCCTTTGAGCCCAATGGGCGTTGCGTGCCTGCCTGGAGCACAGTGGGCCCACAGTCAGCCTACCCATCACCCGCTGCACCTGCATCTCGTGGTCAACAAAGCAAGCTACTCCTGTTCCCTTCAATTCGAGCACTGGCATGGAAGGTGAGAGATTGCCATACCAAATAGTAGGGCCTTCCGGTCCGCATGTGCCACACACGCAAACATCAGCCTTGAAGTCCATAAACTAGTCGGTAAGCTTGCTAGCGCTAGTCATTAAAGCAGAGTTTTCCTGGTGGGCTACTGAGCCTACCACTAAAAGCAGGCTGAACCTTCCTGTCTCCCCCCTTATCATTTATGGGGTGATCTGTGCTGTTCCATATTAGCCAGTGCAGTTCTCATATTTTTTGAGGCCCTAGTGCAGTATCACCACAGATGGAATCATTGTGAGTTTCTTAATAATCGGCCTCCCCTCCATGCTTACCCCAAAGAAAACTGGTTTGTACGTTTGGAAACTATGTTATTGCAATGGTAAGGCTGATGATGCGGCTATCTTTCACAGGGGATGAGGTCCACTAACAATTTAGAACTCACCCAAACACTGCACTCTCATGATTATTCATTTGCTTTGGGTGCCGCAAATGTGTCGAGACACAGGTGAACCCAGAGAATGAGCATTTCCGTGTTGATAGACTCCTTTCAGGACTAGCTCTCGGAGCTTGCTAAGACATACACACTCAGTGACATGTTGAAGAATTCAGGATCCAACTCCTCCAAGGCAGTGTGCCTGCCAGCCTATAATGACTTGTCATACACTAACTGAAGTTCTCGTACCACAGCAATTGGACTGAACATTAACTTAGAACATTATCTAAAGCAACAAGACCATGTTGCAAAACGTCACTCTTCAAGGCCAGCCCTCTGGGAGATGGACAAAAACGACCTGGCAACACTTTGGTGGCTACTATGCATACCTATCATGGTGACCCACAAAGTCCCCCATTCCAAGTGATGCACTTTTCCCACACTGGTATTTTCGCACCAGTACCATAGGGATTGATGATTCCGGTATGTGAAATTACATAGCCTGTATCAGTTGTCATCTGTAAAATGGGAAAAATCATTGCAATCGGTATTTTTGAACCAATACCTGCACGTTATTCCCACATTTTGGCCCATTTTCCCCACATACATTTCACAAGGGTTTTGTTCACAAAATGTGCACGGGAAATAGAAAAGCACACAACTCAGAATCCCAATTTGGTAAACCCCGTCGTAGAGGCTCAAATGCATGAAGTGCTCCATATGTGCAAAAGTGACCACTTTGTTAAAGTGTGCACATCCACCCAAACAACTCTGCCTCACCCAAGGTAAACACTCACCAAGCAAAATGTTCATCCACTTCGCCCTAATGAATCTGACTGCATCACCGATGACATGGACGAAGACAAAGGCACCATCCATGTTACTGGGAAAATGGCACTGCACCAGGTCGCAAAATCCTGCCACAAGGTGCAGGGATTTACAGAAACTCCCATTTCTCTATGGGAGCTTGAGCTGCGATCGGTTTCTGACCGCCGCACAAGTTCCCATAGATAAATGGGAGTTTGCGACCGCACCATGTGCATCGTAATTGCGGTTTTGGGACCGCCTACCGGAGGTCGGTCGGTTTAGCAACCGCAGAGATGTCGGTCGGAGGCAACTCCGACCAACAACATAATGAGGCCCTTAATCTCCCTGTGCCTAAAAAAACAGAAACAAATTAAGGTGCCCTTGTGTAATGTAACTTGTTGTCACGTAAAGCGCACTAATACCTTTGGTGGGGCGAGTTTGCGCTATATAAAACTGCAACAAAAAAAAATGCAGAAAAAATGTATATATATATTCCTCACCTTAAAACGTATTTCCCTCTGCACAAAGATACCAGAGGGTTCGGATCAAGGGCACGACATCTAAGATTTGGCACAAATAAAAGCAATAAGAGCAATACTACAGGAAATTATGGGGTCTGTGATCATCAAAAAAAATAAACTTTGGGGCGATTGGATATCTTTTTTATTTTAGTCCCTCTCCCAAGGTAAATGATAATGAAAACCAATCACCAATGTGGAAGTCCATATTATAAAACTCTCTCTTCTCTATCCTGGTGTACCTGCAGGGATCAGTTAGTCTGCGCCCTGGCATCCGTGGACGTTTTTGCATGCATTTTTTCAGAGACATATAACGACTGGCCTTCTTCAGCTTCTGAAACCATCCCTGTCATCAAGTAAATCAATACATAGACAGTGGTGTGCTTGGCTTTTCACTTTATCATGAAAAAAATCCTAACAAATACTTTACCTGGGCAAATTTCCTGTTTTTCTCCCCAAAATACTACCAACCTGTAAGGCAAAATTGTACTTGTGTAGACCAGGAGTATCCAGTGTAGGGTCAGGAGTGCTGATCCATGATAGATGTTCTGGATATTTACCAGCAGTGGCTGCTGCCAATCCAACTTGGGGGGGCAGCGCGGGAAAAAAAAAAAAAGTTTAAACATTTACCTTTCACTGCCAGCCCACGTTCTTTTGCTACCTCGCTGGCCCGCGCTCTTGTGCTCCCTCGTCCGCACACTGTGCTGACTATCACCAGGAGCCCAGGCTTCTAGACCCCACCCAATTCCAGTGCTTCTCCCAACCTGAGAGAAGCACTGGGATTGGGCGGAGCGACCAGTTTAACGCTTCGTGGGGACTGGGAGCCTGTGCCCTGAGCACTGATTATATCTCCCAGGAACAGCCTGGAGATATCAAAATGCGCATGTAGGTTTGGCCTGCCGTGGACGGTAAGCCAAACCAATATGTGCACTTTCAGTGCCTACTACCACAGCTGACGCGAAGACATGACCCGGCCCTGCCCCATACTCATGTCGCTGACTAGAAGTGAAAAATAAAATGACAATAAAATAGTTTTATTGTAATTTTATTTTTCTTCTTTGTGCTTGCATTTCACTAGTGGGGCGACACTCCTCCACCATAGCGGAGGAGCCGCCCCTGATATTCACATAGGATATATTTACATTTAAACAAGTTAAATGGAAATCATGTACATAGTCACTGGTTAGCCTGACAATCTACCATTGATACGGCATTCCTGGATCTATGCTGGACAACCCTGGGGTAGACCTACATACCTTTTGTACTCTTGTAACTTACTGCTGTCCCTTGACCATCACTATGTACTTTAAAGACTAAGCATTCAAATAATTGTTTTTGTTTCCGACCACTTATTCTTATCCTTTTGTAATCTGGCTTCTCCATGGTCCCAACTATTGGTAAGAGTGCCATTAAATGCAGAGGATTTGACACTGTATCGCAATTAGATTTAAATGGCAATGCTCCATTTATGGGTGGTAATTAAGTAGAACAAAAGCCTTATGTGCCCCCCCAACTCCTTATTCAGTTCCATTTTTTTTGCCAACCTGATTACATTTTGAGCGCATGTTATAAGCATACATCACATTCCCAGTTTATGGATCTCCTTGTACTAGTGTGAGAGAACGTGAAACTTCACCTGTGAAGAGTTCTAAACCCTAGGCGCAATAGACTTTTTATATGCACAACCCTCATGAATCCCACTGGTTCTGGCGGTTCCATTTCCCACCAGAAAGATCTTCAGTTCCTTCTCTTTTGCCTACCATGAGATTGGAACTTACATATCACCCTCCCCCTCCTCCTCAAAATGTTCACTATATCAGCACTTCGGGGTATTCAGCTATAATTTATTGCCATCATCGGTGGAGTTATTTTCTTCAAGCCAGCTGTTCGTAGTATTTCTACAATTCTTGCATTGTACCACTCTATGCTGCGTTTTCCCACTGTCAAGGAACTTACAGTTTGTGGAAGGCAGTGAGCCACACCAGGCCAGTTCAACTGACTGGGGCTGTTGCCACTATTTAAAGTATTACTTTGACATTCTCACAGACTAAATTAGAGGTAAGCTCCATGTTCAGTACCTCAGAATATTTTAGACCTCATTCTAAATTGCCAGACACCACACATTGGCTAAAAGGGTCTCTGTACCGGGCATAGTATCATGACCAACAAAGATGACAGACAAAGATTAGCAGCCTCAAAGAGAGCGGCGCCTGCTCAGTTTTAGGCTCTCCTACTCACTATCCACTGGGTCTATTGGACCGTACAGGCCTACCTCAGAGTATTAAATGCAACATGTTTCAAGACCATGCTTCTTTGCTACATCACTAAAGACTTTTGAGTCCTCTGATAACTGAGAATGGTGCTAGTTTCAGTGGCGGCTGGCATCAACGGGAGGGGGAGGCGCACGCGCTCTCAAATAAGATAAAAACATCAAAATAAAGAGGCGCACGCAAATGTAAACTTAAAATATATATTTTTTAAACTTACCTGACAACAGGACATCCTGCTCCGGAATTCGTCGTGCTGCAGCCCGGCCACCAGGAAACTCTCTTGACCAATCAGGACGCTGCTCTCACGAGCATGAGAGCAGCACCCTGATTAGAGGGAGCGGCCTTTCTCAGTGCTCCATAGCGCCCTGGCGGCATGCATTTGCTCTAATCCAGCTGTTTTAAGACAACTAGGTTAGAGGTTTCAAAGTGCGCATGTCTGGCTGGTCGCCGCAAGACGACCGGCCAAAAAGACAAGCGCACTTTGAAAAGTGCACTTACAACCCACCCCCCTCCCAGTCCCTGCTGCTGTCATTCAGCTCGTTCAGGAGGATGTCAGGATGTAAGGATGAAAAATAAAATGGTAATGATGAATTACCATTTTATTTTTCATCTTGGGACTCTGGGGTATTTAAGTAGGGCAACGCTCCTCTGTTCCAATGAAGGAGCCGCTTCTGGCTAGTTTCAAAACAACAGCATGTTCCCAACTCTGAAGTTTGGACATACCAATCAGCAAGAGTCTAGGGAGATGAAAAAGCACATCAATAGTACTCCTAATGAACCAAATAATCATTGAAATGTAAAGGACGGCAAAAACAGAAACCCAATACAGTGAAGAAGACACCCTGAAGTTAAGCTTTCACGAGAACTGAGGGCCAGATGCACAAAAATCTAGCATTGTAATTTCCTAATTGTAATTCTTACCGAATCACAATCAGGAAATCGCAATTCCTGATGTAAGAAAACGCACATTTTGTAAATAGCATTTCCTAGTGGGTTGCACGTTGACCTACCTCATGAATATTAATGAGCTAGGCTGCAATTTGTGACCCATTAGGAATTGCAGCCATCACAGAAATGGCGGCCTATTGAGGTCAGCAGACCACCATGTCTGTGATTGCTTTTTAACAAAGCAAATATTTATTTGTAAATGCAGCCTGTTTTCCTTAATGGAAAACGGGAAGCGTTAAAAAAAACCTGAAACTTCGAAGTTCCATTTTTATTAAAGAACAGGCAGTTGTCCTTGGGACCAATGCCTGTTCATTTTTTTTTTAACATTCTCAGAGGGTAAGGGGTCCCAGAGGGACACCTTCCCATTTGCGAATGGCTACCACTGCCTTTTAGTAGTCTATAAAAAAGGAATGTTTTGCGATCGTAATTCAGTCACAAAACATTCATTCTTACCACTGCGATTCTGCATTTGGAAGGGACGCCCTTAACACGCCCATTCCAAATACCGAATCGGTATATATGTGCAATTCCAAATTGCGATTCGATAATTTGTTACCGAATTGCAATTTGTTCTTTGTACATAAGAAAAAGCATTTTTGCGGGCTGAAACTGCCCGATTGGTCCGTTTCCGACAGCAAAAGATAGTTGGTACACATGGCCCAAAGTCTCTAACGGCTAGATTACGAACAATAGTAATAGTGATTACCAAATAGAGATTTTTTGTTAATCACTATTTGGTAATCGCTATGACTAATTTACAAAGGGGTTATCCAGCCCCTATTCCCTAATAGCCATTTGTAGTGGGTCGCAAATAGACCTACCTCATGAATATTAATGAGGTAGGTTGCAATTTGTGACCCATTAGGATTCGCTGCCATCACAGGGATGGTGGCCTGCTGTGGTCAGCAGGCCACCATGTCTATGATTGCTTTTAAATAAAACAACATTTTCTTTTAAATGCATCCTGATCCATAAAGGAAAACCAGATATGTTTAAAAAGAAAAAATGTAATGTTTCAAAATCATTTTTTAGATCAGGCAGTTGTCCGTCGGACCACTGCCTGCTCTCAAAAAATATATTTCAAACAATCTCAAAGGGTAAGGTGGTCCCTTGAGGACCCATTCCCATTTGCCAATATAAAGTGCTAATGTTTTGCAACTGAATTTTGGTTGCAAAACATTCATACATCCCATTCTGATTCGGTATTTGGAAGGGGCGCCCTAAACACGCCTCTTCCAAATACCGAATCAGTATGTATTTGCAATTCCAAATTGTGATTTGGTAATCAGCGGGAAAAGCTATTTGTGCTATCAGTACGGGCAGGGAAACAGAAGTCTGCTTCCACTGGGCGGTAGCATGTTTAAATCTATTGCCAGATGGGAGCAGACATGCCTTCCCAGCCTGCACTCCTACAGGCAGGGATGGCATGTTTACTCCCGCCTAGCAAGGCTGATCCCTGAGGCAGACTGGGAGACCATAATAGAGAGGACCCCAAAAGTATCCAGGAACGCGAGGTTCAAACTAATAAATTATTATGTCCTCCATAGGGCTTACCTCACACTGATGCGTATTTGAAGTAATTTCAGGCTAGACACAACAGCCTGCCCTAGATGCGGAGAACGGGATGCACATATAATGCACATGTTCTGTGATTGCCCTATAATACGCGCGTTCTGGGAAGAGATACGACTAATAATAGGAGATGTCATTGACAAAGAGATAGAATTATGGGGAAATTCCAGGACCTAGCATATGTCTTGGCCAAAAGAGAAATAGCTAGGAATTGGAAGGCGCCAGGGGGACTTCTGCTCAGAGAGGCAAGACGAGGCATAGGCAATATAGATAGAGCACAAGCATGGGAAAGACTAGTAGGTGAACCAGCAGATAACGGATAAGAAGAGGAGAGGGAGGAAGCATCACTGCTCACAACCCCTGCCGGGAGAGGGGAAGAACAAGCCCAGACAGAATACAGACTGAGACAGCTGAGAGCATTCACTCTGCAACAAGAGGAGTCACAATAACAGGAGACATGAAGAAGCCCGAGACACATGAGCACTACCACCATAGGGGACTAGTAAATGCGAGTGCAACTCAAGGGGGGTACGGGGGAGCGAAGGGATAGTTCTGAGTTACTGTTAAAAGAGCCAACTTGCATGGAGATAAGAATGCATAGCTGACACTAATGTGTAACACAAGTGATGTGAACACTCTGAAAATCAATAAAATCTGGTTAAAAAGAATGTTTACTCCTGCCTAGCGGGAGAATATAAAATGCTCCCGCCATGCAGGAGCAAACATATGTTGCCCTGCTCGCATTGATGCTGACAGGGAAACTATTTTGTCCCAGAGGTGTACTTGAGCCGGCCCGGAGGCATGGGGTCCCCTATGCCTTAACAGGCTCACGGGGGAAGCAGCGCCCCCCTTTAAAGTTATTTTTGGCTCCGGGGGAAGGGGTCCCCAGGGCCTTTTAAGACTTGGAGAAGGGAGCAGCATGACCCCCTCCCCTTTTTTATGATTTCTACTGCAGGGGACAGGCTCCCTGGGACCTAACAAGGATTGGGGAGCAGGCCGCTTGCCCCCTCCCATTAATTTATGTATTAGGCCCCCGGTGAGGGGGTCCCCAGAGTCACCATAGGCTCGGGGAAGGGGTTGCATGCCCCTGCCCTTAATTAATGTATTGGTCCCTAGTAGATGGGGTCCCAAAATGGGCTCGGGACGGAGGGCCCTACTCACGCCCCCCAAATATTTTTTTAGAAATGGCGGGATCGTGGAAAAAAGAATTGGGGGGATACTAGGGGTTTTCTCTAGGTCCCCCCACAGGCCCAGATGTGCAGGGTATCACTACTCTGTCCACTTATATTATTTTTATTTCAAACTTCAAGACAGGGGACTAAGTCCCCGAGTCCTGTAGTGGCTGCCAGCAACATTTTTCTAATGTTGCTGGGAGCCAATCAGAGCGCTTACTCCCGCTGGAGTCTGACTCTCGGGGGAGTAAATTGGCCCAAGGGAAAAAAAGCTCCCTGGGCCAGTCAAAATGCTCTACTTTTTAAAACTGGGTTCCAGCGACTCTCGTGAAAATCCCTCAAACCCGACTGTCCAGATATACAAATATTTTTCCACCTCAATTTCTCAAAAACTACTGAACGTATTTACACCAAATCATAAAAAGCACAATCTGTGGCCCAAAATCTAGCTTCCTGCCAAATTTGGTATAATTTCGTTCAGCAGTTTTTGCGAAAACGCTTCCGACAAAAGTTTATGGAAAATGGATGAGTAAATTTGCTTTTGCGCCCCCCTTTTTTCTCGGCACCCACGTGACGGATCACCCCAAAACTTTCCAGGAAAGAGCTGAGGTGAATTTGCCTTTTTTTAAAAAGTTTCATAAAGATTCGTCAAACGCCACCAATGTTATTAGCAAGCCCAAAAATGCCTTGTCTATGGTAAAGCAATCCTAACTATAACTACCCAGTAAATTCAAGAGCAGTGGGCCTCAGTTGTACATGTCAGATTCAGACATATTGTTCAAGAAGGCTTATTATTTGGCTGGCGCTGCAAAGAGAAGTGCTTTGCCTTTATGTAGGCTGTACTGTATTCAGGTTCTATTTTTTGTGGATTTCAGTGGCATTTTCTCAGAATTTTCCAAACCTTTTGAAATCGGTGCTTGTTAGGGTTTATTAAGCTTCCCCATCACCAAAATAGATAAAAACTGTGTTTTCCAGTGTTTACCAAACATGTTGGTTTTTGCAGTGATTGTTATAAAGCACATATTTAAAGGAGAAATAATGCAGGCTATGTAGTGTCTTAGTGGCAGTAAGTGGTGTAGTGGCAGTGGGTCCAATGGACTTATGGAATACTATTTTAAGCGTAGAAAGTCTGTGTATTGCACTTACCCTCACAGTTACATCTCATAGCCTTCTCTCACTTTTCATAACCTCTCACACTCACTCTGTCAGGGCTCTGTCTGGTTTACAGAACTGTTCATGGATTTTAAAAAAATATGAGGTACAGCTTGGTTCCTGTTCATGGATTAAAAAACGTAAGAGTGCTATATTCAAATGTTTTAGTAAATAAAATCCTGGACACAGTCAGTGGGTCATTCAGCTACACCTTATTGAATATTATGACATTGTAGGGGTGGTCAACCCTGCCAACAGCATAGCACCTTGTAAAACCATTAAAATGTTTAATCACACCAGATTAATCTGTAGCCCTGCACTCTAAGGCACTTAAAACGTGTTGCTTTAAGCATGGTTGCACTGATTTTCTGCTCTCTTTGCCTGACTGCATTAAGGTAGTGCTGCTGTTGTGTGGACATTCATAGCTGCCAAGTATCCCCATGGCAAATGTCTCACATTAGGTCAGTCCTTACCTTTTAACAGCCATCACATTGTATCTGAAGAAATGTATCTGAAGAAATGTTGCTGTTAATATTTTAACTATGGGCTCAAATACTCGAGCATTAAAGTGCAGCTGGGTAAAAGCCAGAATTAGCTGAAATTATGACCCATAACAATGGGACACCGTGCTGCTATGAATTTTATTGGTGTGTGGAAAGTCTTGTGTTATGTTTTCACCACTATCCCATGTATATGTGCCAGCGCTCTTTTCACAGGAACCTGTCACTACACCTCTCATTGAATGTTTAAAGCCTGGGGTGTTTGTCAGGTGGCCTACTATCAACACTGACATATTAGAAAGGGGGCCTGATGTATCAAAGGCTGTTACCCCATTCTGTGTCTATGGGTAAATGTGATACTACATATAGGCCAAGATTTTTATGAGCCAGCCATTTAATCAATCAGTGAACGAATTAAACACTGCCAAAAGATTACACATAATTAAAATATTCCTAGATTCTCTACAGTGTCTTATATAATTAGACCAGACTTAAAACATGCTTCTAACCCCTGCACCTTTAATGCAAGCACACAACACAAAACTGTAGGAAACAAAAGGCAGATGAAACAATAGTTTAGTGACATAGCTAAACAACAAAACGTCAAGCAGAATGATCTTAGACCAGTATTTCTTTCTGCTACCATATATAACAAATTTCCATTGTCTTGGACCTTTGAAAAATAAATAAAAATGATGCATTCTCTCTCACTTTCATTTCTTTGAATGGCATTTTAGTTTGTGATTGTGCATATGTTTAGCAGTGTTCATATGTTTACACTGATGAGGGTGTCGTGTGGTTTGTGGCCTCATTGTCTACATTGCTAAATTGGATTAGGCCTGGCTGCCATGATGCCTTTTTGCACACGTTACTCTGTGACTTTGTTTTTCCAGACTCTGCTTGTGCCCTGCTATATTAGAACTGTCTGCCTTCTTGCCTTTCACCTTTTCTCCTGTTCCCTTTGGGTTTCGTCTGCACATCATGTACAAGGTCGAAAAACAGCGTCCCTTGTTCTTGCTGATCTGGTCAGCCCCTCGCACTTAGACATAACACGAAGTACAGCTGCACTGGAGAAATTCGTGTGCTTTTAATATTGTGATTTCTCTGTTGGTGGCACTTGGAGAAAAACCTTTCCAGAGAGAAGAGCTGTGCTTGTCTGATGCTGTAAACCTTGCATCTAGATATTGAGGTATGGGGGTCCGTCCGACAAAGCCCAGAGGTCTTCTATTTTTATAATCAACTAGTTATTAGCACGGGGAGGGTGGTAAGGCTATGTAGCCCGATAGCCACTGTCTTTATATAATGCTGTCCCCGTTTGTATTCTATGGAATTGTAACTATGCTTATTATTTTATCATTATGCTGATAGTACTGGCACGTGTACTGTATCTTAGAGCACGATAGTTGAAATAAACATTTTAAACTATACTGTGTCTCTTCTTACGCACGTTGTGGACAAGTATGAGTGAGTTATGAAAGAGTGTTCTTGCTCACGCGAGTCCTGAGAGAGATCGTGTTCTGGGTTGTCTAATCATTGGTAGCTGCGCTGCTAATGAGACGCTAAAGCTAGTCGGATTGGGATTGTGGGTACTAAGGTGCATGGTTGGCTCACCACTATACTCCGAGGTCCTATTATCCTGTGCATAGCTCTGTGTATGTGCAGAATCCCTACAACATGGTGCCCAACGTGGACAACGGACAATGTGTTTCATGAGTATGCTCCCACTGCCGTACCCAATGCTTATCGGCTTTATCAGGCTCTTGAAGTACCACTTACGGCATGGCAATACCGTATTTGGTTTAATGGTGCCCTCCCACATCCGGTCACCCCGGTTCGTTTAGGCCCCCTATCAATAGACGGGGCCACTTGGCCAGTGTTGGCCGGGTATACCCCACATCTGCGTTTTTTGATGCTTACGGTTGACGAACTGCGTGCATTGCATACGTCTTTGATACGCGTTCACAGAGCTTTAGTACAGTATGTTACAGGCAACGTCCAGGGAGCCCCTCCTGGAGTTGCAGCGCATCCAGCTGGACCGGGCGGTGTAACCATAAGTCCCGTCATGGTTAATTCGGTGATGGGCAAGCGCCCACAAAATAAGGATGATTTAACTTATTGGCTTGCAGAAAAATTTGACCAGCTGGAGGCAGTTTTTCCGAATACTTCTCCTGTGGAAAAACACAGGATTTTGACGATTAGTTTGCCAAAAGATTTAATTCCCGAGTTGGCAGAATGCAACAACTGGGGCAAGGTATTCGCAGCAGTATATGCGAAGTGTTTCGGCACTCCTTCCATGACAGTTCTCCCCTCTGTAATTAAACGAGTACAGGATGAGCATGGCCCTGAAGCGGCTGTGGAATTGGGGATGAGACTGGTGGGAGTGTTCGATGTAGTGGCTGATTTAATCCTTGCGAACGTCAAGGGCGATGCAGTTAACTTTCAAGTAGCTAATGCTTTGGCTTTGGTCCCAGAACCGGACAAGCCATGCGAATTACCGAAAATTATTGCACAAGCTTATAAAACCATTGGCCGCAATAGCCTGTGAGTTAAGCCTTTTGCTAAAACGCTAACGCAATCACAGACACAACAAAAAACTCAATCTGAGAAAGATGAGAAACCGTTCTTTACTAAAAAGAACTGGAGGTTGAAGAAACAGGGTAAGCAACAGAAGAAACCAGGGTCGCATGGCGCATCCCCGGTTTCCGTATCTTCTGAACGCACTTATGATTTGCGCGACAGAGCGAGAATTAAATCTCCAGAGAGATTTCAAGTCCCTGATCCGCGTTCTCCTCGTTCTTCACAGGCACCATCGACCTCCCAGACTGGTGGAGGAGAACGCCAGGATAGAGGCAGGGGTCGGGAGGCTCCACCGGGACGAGATCAACCTCGATAACAAGTCCGAGCGAAACCAGAAGAATTTCCACGTTCTCGCCCACAGTTTCAGAAGAAAAAAGTTGCAGCTTTATCAGCGAGGTATGCCACAGATGGTGAGAACGAGACTCCTGAATTGGACGTGGGCAGTGACGCTCCTAGACAGCGCCGCGGAAGTTACCATAGTGCGGGAGGCACTACGTCCTCATGTGGAGGCGACAGCAACTGACACATTCATTACTGTCGAGACAGCTGACACCAGAGTGGCACCCCCTGACAGACTTTTTAATATAGTCCTTCAAATTGAAGGTGACATTGAGCGTGTTATAAAAGGGATTTTTTGGGAGAATCTGACCTCTTCTTATGACATTTTGTTGGCAGAGGCAGATTGGCCGCCCCCATTCGTACTTGCTGCGCGTAGAGGGGAGGAGGTAATCCTTCCGAGCTTTTCTCGTCATGTCCCCAAGGACAAAGCGGAGGCTCTCGCAGCTGAATGGGCTGGGCCCCTGGCTCCGGCGTTATACCGTAATCACATGGGCTGGGATGAAGACTCTCCCCCCCATGATATTCCCTTGCGGTCACTGCCACAGCCACAACCCCAATATCCCATCCGGCGGGAAGCGAAAGGTCCCGTTTCCGACATTCTGACACAGTTAGAATATCAAGGAGTAATTGAAACATGCGTATCACCAATGAATAATCCCCTTTTCGCGATTTCTAAACCCGATGGATCGTACCGCCTAGTTTTGGATTACCGACATTTGAACTCTCATTGTCGGACCTTTGCGGTGCAAAATACCCACAGTTCTGCGCTTGTAGACAGTCTTGTTCGTAAAAAATATAAAACGACACTTGACCTATCCAATGGATTTTACACGCACAACTTGTCCCCGGAGTGCAGCCACTGGAGCGCTTTCACTTCCGGTGGTAAACAATTCAAATTTTGGCGTTTACCCATGGGTTACAAGAACAGCCCGGGTGTCTTCGCCGCCCGTGTTGTCTCTCTGTTGGACAGCATAGACCCTGATGCGTGTTCGTACGTTGACGATATCTATCTGACAGACGACGAATTATGGCCGCATCTTTCCTGAGTGGACTGCATTATTCTTGAATTTGCGGTCTTAGGATACAAATTTAATTTTGCCAAATCTCACATTGCTGAATTTACCGTTTTGTTTTTGGGCTATGAGCTCAACAATGAAGGTAAGGGCTTAGCACCCCATTTCTTGGAGAAGTGCGCACTTTTGTGCCCTCCAACCACTCTGAAGAAGCTTCAGTCTTTACTGGGTTTTCTGAACTTCGGGCGTATTTACATTCCTGAATATGCCCAGCGTATCAAGCCTCTTTATGCCTTGATACAACCTAACTTTTCGAAGTCATGCTGGCTTCCCGAGCATTCCTCTATACTGCAGTCTTTGCAGTCAGATCTACTTGAATCTAAATTCTTGTTGACTCGTGACAACCACACAAACCTGGTGATTAGAATCGTTCCAGGGGCAGTGGGTTTCACGTACTTAACCTTTAACGAAGGTGACACAGTACCGATTGCATACAAGTCACATCTTTACACTTCCGCAGAAATGCGCTTTTCTTCTGTGGAGAAAGTTTTGACTGCAGTGCAAATGGCGATTCTAAAGGAACGCGCACTGGCACAGGGAAAACGCATTTTAGTGGTAACACCATATCCTGCCCTTAAGGCAGTAACAAAGGCAAGTGTACCGAACTCTAAGGCATTGCACCCCCGTTGGATACAATGGGCTACATCTCTGACGTCCCCGGATGTCACTTTTATCTTTGATTCCTCTCTTCAGACACAGGAGTTTTTACAGTATGAATTTGTTCATCCTCCTCCTCTGTCTTTGCTACCGCTTGAGGAGTACGAATGTATTATATATACCGATGGTTCGGCACAACCGGCCACGGGTTCCAAGCATGCTTATTCCGCAGCATGTATTGTTGCAGGTACCATGGTGAACGGTGAGTTCAAATCGACTGTAGTGCACACACAGGCACTAGGAGACAGTACTGCACAATTGGCCGAGCTGCGTGCTTTGGTGCTCGCACTTGAGTTCGCTAATCCAGACGTGACGACCCGAATTGTATGTGATTCTTACTACTGTGTTCAATCTTTCAATGACAATCTATTCTTTTGGTCGCAAAACGACTATAGAGATGCAAAAGGCAGCACAATTAAGCATAAGATGCTTTGGGTTCGAGTGGCAGATCTTAAACAACGTCTGCCTCTCACACAGGTGATTCACACTCTTGGCCACCAGCGTGTGGGCGCACACGCTGTCGGTAACGGTTTGGCAGATGAAGCAGCCAAATCAGCAGTAGCCACGTGCACAGTAGCAGCAGTTACAAGATCCATGACTAAAATAGATAATGATATTTTGGCAGCTATTGCTGCCACAAAGGAAGGTGCTAATTACCCACGGGGTTTCCTTCCAAGTACTCTTATCAAGTAGGTCCCGATCAGGTTCCTTACGTAAGAATTCCAGACGTTGGAGATCGGCTGATTCCCAACGCGGACCGCAGACCTTCCTTGATAGCGGCCGCACACGAAGGCTTGGCTTCGGCCCATGCTGGCGTGTCTGCGACGGTTTCCATTTTGCAGCAGCGTTACTGGTGGCGTGGTTTATATAAACAGACCTGTACTTATGTGCTTTCGTGTGACGTTTGTCAACAAATTAAGCCTTCAACGGTTACACGACCTCCACAAACACCGCTCTGCATTTCTAACAGGCCTTTTGGGTGTGTTTACCTGGATCACTGCGGTCCTTTTTCTTCTGACACTGCATATAAGTACATCTTAGTTGCAGTAGACTCGTGCACACGTTTCATCTGGGTTTGGCCACAACGGAGTGCTGACGCTCAAAATGTCATAAGGGATTTGCGTGTCTTTGTGGGAATTTTTGCCTGTGGCACCTTCCATTCTGACCAAGGTCCGGCGTTCGCCTCTAAGGCGTACAAGGACGCAATGGGTTCACTGGTGGTGCGGGTGAAATTTTCGTCTCCATATCGGCCTGAGGGCAATTCGATTGTTGAACGAATGAACCGTGACTTAAAGCAATCCTTGACAGCTAGAGTCTTAGGTACTGGCAGGAACTGGCTGGCCCACTTGTATAACGTACAACGTGCACTTAATAATCTCCCTAGAAGACCTCTGGGTGGGCGGACCCCATACGAAATGCTCTTTGGCATACGAATGTTTGTGCCCGACCTTGATGGTCTAGACATGGCGGCGCAATCCGCAATCTTTGATGTAGATAACAATTCTACTATGTTGCAGGACTTACAAGAAGCCCGTGACGAACTTGCAAACGAACATTTACCTTCAGCCACAGGCGCTGTGCTGCAGATTCCGGTTGCCGGCTGGCTTCCGAAGGTTGGGGATCTGGTCCGAGAGAAGGTGGAGAACAAGAAGGAATTTGGCCCCTCTTATCGTGCACCAGTTCCAGTCCTTGGCTTGAAGGGTACTCGTACTGTCATCTTACCACCGCTTCCTGGTCGCAAAGACAACAGATACATCTCAGTGGACAATGTCAAGCTACAACATTTGGCCAATCCTGAATAGGTTAACACCAGCGGTCTCCTGTCCAGTCATTTCCAGGACTCATGTTTGTGGCCCTCCAGCCCACACAAACACTGATGTTGCCATTGAGATGGTAGATTTGCCTGATTGTCTGCTCGACTACCCGGATTCCCCCTGCAACGAGGAGACCGAGTATACATACCCCGCCAACGAGTTAGTGGCTCACCTACCAACAACGCCAATGAGCCCAACCCGTTATTCCTTTGATTCGGCTTCCACCTCATCACTTATCCCGTCCAACTTCAGTGTTTTTATATCCTGGTTCAGAGACAATTTTTTTATCCCCCCATGGACATACATCTGGTTGGTACTATTCCTGATTTTTCTGTTCATGTCCATTGGCTTTGTGACAGTTTTCTTCTTACTCATCAATGGTCACTATTTACCAGAACGCTCTGCAGTGAACTGTGTCACTGGAACTTTGGCTCCACATTCTTCTTCGCACATCATGAAGCGTGACCACACTTTTGTGAACATTTCAGCTTTCCCAGTCGCTGATGGCATCGTATGGGATGCAGTAAATTTCCAAATTCATGGACCAACCGAAATTATTAATGTACCAAATGTCCTCCGTGTTTCTATGGGTGATGTCGTTAAAAGTAATATTAATTCTGATGATTGGGATGTGCATGCCGTTGAATCGTTATTTACTGATTTGAAATACTATGCTGCTTTTAATGCTGAAGATCTGTATTTAAATTCTGCAAGTTATGCTGACTTGTATTGTTACCAGCATTGGGGCAACCACTTTCTCCATAAACCCAGTACCCTTCGGGGTCCTTTTAATTACACCCAATGGGAACATTGTCCGACCCCTTTGCCAGGTAGCTCCCAGACTCTTAGAAATAAGTTTACTTATTTTACAGACTTTGATAGATCGAACCCTGGGTCCTATTATTTTAAATTAAACACTTCATCCACACAGAAAATCATGTTGACCCACACCAAATTGCTATATTCGGGTTCCTTTTTAAACGCATTAGCAGTGGGTGGTTATGAACACTGGCAGGACACCATTGACTTAAAGTCTATTTGGGGCACCAAGTCATGGCAGGTCCGAGGCACGGAAGCCTTACATCGTGCTTGCCTAATCCCGGCCCAAATTTTATTTTTAAATAATAAACTCTATCAAACGACGTGTTGGGGTTTGGCTACTGCTAAACAATTAAATGCACCATCCATTCCCTTGTTGTCTTCTACTCCCAACGACAGCGTGCATTTCAATTTTTCCCTTGATAATTTGCAAACTTTGTTTTAAAACAATTCGTTTAATCTCTCTTCACTTGTTCAGTCACCTTGGTTGCCTTGGCCCATAGCATCAAATGCCTGCCAACTGCATTTTCATGACTCAGCTCCTGGTTACAAACAGGATAGGCCAGATCCGAGGTTTTCTGACACTCGTACTGTTACAACATATTCTATTGGTAAATTATGTAAACAGTGGTTGCAGCACTCTTCATTAGATTCTGTGAAACAACATTTATCCCTCCTATCAGGTAACATCGATCTGTCCGATTTTGTTCTGGGGCCTCGTGGTCCTCGACCTAAGAGATTCATTTATGAAACTTATAATGAACTCTGGAAGCTTTCGCAAATTGAAGCTGCTTCCCGTCTTCGGGAAATAGATCAAGCAAATTTAGAAAAGGTGCTTGCTGTTGTTGACAATAGCATTAATACCCTGTCTTCCCGCATTTACACATTAGAGAATATTGTTTCCTCTGTTGTTGATATTGTACAAGATGATGTTTCTGTGTTATATCATGGTCAGAATCAATTGCGTTCAGTGATGCAGTTTGCATGGACTTTGCAAACACTTAAAATGGGTAAAGTTCCTTGGCATTTTTTGAACACCTCTGCCTTATTCTTGCCGTTTAATATAACTGAAAAACAGCAATTCATGTCCATGAAAGATGCAACATACACTCTATTACATATCGAAAAAATAGAGCCCTTACCGTTCTCTGTGGCGGAATTGGATTCTGCAGTGTGGCTAGTTCACGGGGTTATCGCTTTGCCTTTTTCTTTATTTGAGTTCAGTTCATGCATGAAACATTATCCTGTTGGCCGCTTTCAGCCTTTAGGCAGTGCCTTCTTGCATGAACTTTGTTCCCTTCCTTTCATGTACCGATGCCTTCGGGACGGAAAGGAAGTTTTTCTCACGGGTGAGTCATGTGATTCTACTGTGGGTCATTCCCTGATTTGTAAGAACATTAAATTGCACGGGGCTTGTAACGTTTCGGCTCCGAATCTTGCTTGTGTTTTAAAGGGCATTCCTGCTCCTGCTATATCTCCTACTTTCACTGTGCTTGCAAATGGTAGCTATCTCCTTCTGAATAATCAGGACTGCTGTGGTATGCTGGCCGGCATACCCTATATTGTAACAGTTTCCCACAGGGTTGTCTGCTGCAAGAATGTGCTTTTTCCTCCCCCGCACGACATCATAGATAGTTCCATTTGGCCTTCCATTCCAACGTTGAAGGCGGATTTCAATAAATTGAGCAGAATAAAGGCGCTATTATTGAATCAGGAGGTTATGCTCACGTCCGCATGAGAGACATTTATCCTCCAGGTGGCCAGTACCCACAGTGAGATACAGGCCCTTTTGAACACAAACCTCCCACAACATTTCGGGGAGCTGATTCACCGCGTTTTCAATGCATCTCGCACCGAAGGTCTTGTGCACTTTTTTAAAGTTGTGGGCTCTGGTCTTGTTACCTCTTTTCAAACTATATTTGGTGTAATACCGGCTTTTATTCATTCTATTTTTTCCAGCGTCTTTGGCGGCTTTCCTTTGCTCTTCGCCTTAGCGGCCGTTATATTGCTTTTGGTCTGTTTGCTGCGCAATGGCTGCACTTTCTGGGGCCCTCCTCGACCACGGTCGACTCCTGATGCTCCGTGAACGCATGCTCATCGGCTTCGGCCTCCTGCCATTGGCGACACTCAGCGTGTCCTATAGACTTTCTTTTCGCTTTGCGCATTTCACTTGCGTGCAACCTGTGATGTCTTGCATCCGATGTCCTTTCTCTTGGTCCCTGGATTATTGCCTCTCCAATACGTCTCTGTCTGACCCGGATTTTGGCAAGTTGATGGGTCCTTTAGAGGCCCATGAACAAGACTGTTCCGGCGATGGCTTGATGGCGCGTGCGGCTGCACTTGGAATTTTGGCGCAATGGGATGTCTGGGCGGCTGCTCAGTCTCTCCTACAATGAAGTTATGTTGAGTATCACGCAAGTTGTCCCGCAATGCTGATCACTGCTCCCTCTTGCGAGGAACATGATTGCAGTTTTGAGTTGTTGAACTGGATGGCGTCTCTTTTTTCAGACGGTTCCAACGATGTCCTCTTGGAAGGTGTATCGCCTTTTTGCACTTACACTCTGATGGATTAGGCCTCCGCTTTCGGCGTCCTGCATCTCTGGTTTTTATTGGCCCTGACTGAAATTTTTTATCCTGATTTTTTGTCCATTCGCTGTCCTTCATTAGAGACTATTCATACATAGACGTTTACATTCTGCTCCATCTATTTGAACTCTGTTTTCGTCCTCTGTCTAGGGGAGGGTGTCGTGTGGTTTGTGGCCTCATTGTCTACATTGCTAAGTTGGCTTAGGCCTGGCTGCCATGATGCCTTTTTGCACACGTTACTCTGTGACTTTGTTTTTCCAGACTCTGCTTGTGCCCTGCTATATTAGAACTGTCTGCCTTCTTGCCTTTCACCTTTTCTCCTGTTCCCTTTGGGTTTCGTCTGCACATCATGTACAAGGTCGAAAAACAGCGTCCCTTGTTCTTGCTGATCTGGTCAGCCCCTTGCACTTAGACATAACACGAAGTACAGCTGCACTGGAGAAATTTGTGTGCTTTTAATATTTCTCTGTTGGTGGCACTCGGAGAAAAACCTTTCCAGAGAGAAGAGCTGTGCTTGTCTGATGATGTAAACCTTGCATCTAGATATTGAGGTATGGGGGTCCGTCTGACAAAGCCCAGAGGTCTTCTATTTTTATAATCAACTAGTTATTAGCACGGGGAGGGTGGTAAGGCTATTTAGCCCGATATCCACTGTCTTTATATAATGCTGTCCCCGTTTGTATTCTATGGAATTGTAACTATGCTTATTATTTTATCATTATGCATTATGCTGATAGTACTGGCACGTGTACTGTATCTTAGAGCACGATAGTTGAAATAAACATTTTAAACTATACTGTGTCTCTTCTTACGCACGTTGTGGACAAGTATGAGTGAGTTATGAAAGAGTGTTCTTGCTCCCGCGAGTCCTGAGAGAGATCGTGTTCTGGGTTGTCTAATCATTGGTAGCTGTGCTGCTAATGAGACGCTAAAGCTAGTCGGATTGGGATTGTGGGTACTAAGGTGCATGGTTGGCTCACCACTATACTCCGAGGTCCTATTATCCTGTGCATAGCTCTGTGTATGTGCAGAATCCCTACAACAAGGGCTGGCTCCCTTTTGGTGGGGGTTTATCAGTTACTATAGGTTTAAACCTATAAAAAAAGGTTAGCCTGCCTTTATGCTACAGACAAAGATGAGAGCAATGAGAGCAACAGCAAATTGCAGATTCATGTCTGAGTCCTTTCATCATTTCCAGAAAGCCTTTTGGAATTTCCATTGTTTCCTTGGCTTAGCCCTACGCCATGCCAATCCTGATATCCTCCTATTCAATCTCTTGCACCGGCCTCATATATTTAGCATCATCTTTGTATGTTGAAAGTGGAACAGTTCAAACCGTTATACATTTTGAGCTTGTAAGTGGCTGGGAATCCAGGATGATAAGAATTCTGCTCCTGGCATTTCAAATATGCAGTATCCCTATTCGAAGTTGATCTTCCAGAAAGGAAGAATTCCGCTTGTATTCCTGAGTCCTAGATTTGGATGTCACCTTCCATTACTCTCAGAGATCGGTCTCTGAAGTCCTTACGCACTCCAGCCATTTCTACTTTTATTAGGTCAGTGTTCATTTTAGTGCTCTGTGCCAAGTCGTGTATGGTGTAGTGATTTCCTTTCTGAGGCCCACTTTGGTTATTCCTTAATTTAGCATTTTACACATTTTAGGCAGGCTGACTCTGCTTTGCGTAGCCAGACGTTTGTTTTAATGGCATTGTTTTGAAATTCTGGCAGAGAAACAGGAGTCTTGGAATTAACACACAAAGATCATGACATGCAGCTTTGCATAAACTGAGTTTACACTCATGAGGAGGACAACCTAACCACACAGGTATGGGGTCTGTTGCCATTTCAGAGATCACTAATATATATCCCTTTGCTTACACAGTGAGGGTAGGCCTAGACAGATAAATAATTTACCATGGTTGGATGTTTATTTTATACAGCCTGATAGGAATGCTAATCCCTCTGTTTAGTTGTATCTGCTTCATAATAGACTACGATAGTTTTCAATAAATGTATTGCATACTTTCTTCGTGTCTTTCTGATGTTTACTATGGACATGCATGAGAGACAGTGAGTGACGAAAGGTGATGATCTGTTTCCACTGTTCCCTAGGGGACTAGAGTGTTGTGTTCTGGGTTGCCAACATTACCTGCTACTCTGGGCAGTTTAGGAGTTCAGGTAAAGCACTGTGAGCTAGCCAGGAATTTGGGCTGACAGGCACTGATGTGGTAGAGAGCCTTAGTCCCTGCATTCTGATGCTCTGTTGTCCCAAGGCACAGTTCTGCGCAAGCAGAATCCCCGTGACAATCCCACTTAACGTCCGCATTACTAGCACCATATTATACGTAGGACTCCATTGCACCTCTGAGTGAACAGACTGATTATGACATATGTCCAAAATAAAGCTGGTTCCAGTTGCAGTGGTTGCCAGGGAATACACTAACTCATATTCAGTACCAACAGTAGACCAGTTGAAGTCACGATAATGAGGAGACCAAAAGAACCATAATTGGCTTAACAGTGACATTTTGGTTGGGTTCCCGAGGAACTAATCAGGTTATGAGTCCAAATTTACTGCACTTTACATTGGAGAGCAAAAACAAAACTTCATGCCGAAATTAACTCTGGTAGCAGGCGCTACATTATAGTGGTCATGAACACTGGCAGTTACCAATCTGTAGGGAGACAATGTTGAGTCTTGCTTCCAGGATATACTGTAAAAGATTTGAGTTCGTGCTGGTAACATAAAGACCTGCTCATGAGTATTTCTTTCGAGAACACCTCCAGAGACCAATAGATGTCATTACAAAAGTGCTGGTGTCATCTAAGACAGGGGTCTCCAACTGGTCAATTGCGAGCTGCCAGTAGCTTGCAGACACCCAGTGAGTAGCTCACGACATTGTAGATCCTTTTAGCCTTGTATAGCCAGTCTTTATTATTTTATTTTATTTCAGGCCTCTTTGTAGCTTTTGCCCGGCTGCAAACAAACCAGCTGCTCTAATTGGCTCAATTGAGCTTAGCTGCCAAACAGGAATTGCGCCGCCTGCTTTTTGCAGCCGGGCACTGCGCTTCCATCCTGCACAACCTATGTAGCCAGTGGGGCGAAGCAGCAGCCTTGACACCGGAGTCTCATTATAAGGCACAGGTTTTCTGGTTTGCATACTGTGCAGGTGATGCGGCACACAGCGCAAGAGTTCAATCAATGAAAGGCCCGGACCACTATAATTTCTGTCGGAAAAATTAAAGTAACTTTAGTTTAAAAAAATGCGAAACTATGAATTAATGTAATCATTGTTACCAGGCCCAGCTGAAAAAACACAATTACATTGCATTGAAGAAGCGGACATTTCTTTCATTTCAGCTTTTTTTCCACTGTGTAAGTGTAAATGAATATGTGCTTATTTCTGGCGTGTGTTAATTATTGCCATAAAAAAGGAGCGAGAAGAGTGAGTTTGTAATAAATGTACTACTGATGAACTCACTGGAAGCTGACGAGGGAAACAATTTATTTATTGAAATGCCCACATGAACCTTCGTTGTTGTATGCCTTGTATGTTTAAGAGTGAACTCCCTGTTCAACTTCAGAGCTTATTATTATTATGATGTAATTAATAGTTGTGTCGAAGTTAGTTGAACGGACTGACTTTTGTTTCTTGATTCAGGTGTAAGCTGAACTTAGAAAGAAAAGTGAGCCCAACTTGATGCAACTGTGAATTATATAATCATAAATAAGCTCTGAAGTTGAACAGAGAGTTCACAATCAAACATGCACAGCAGGGAAGAACATAATTTCATGTGGGCATTTCAATAAATAAAAACTTTTCCATCACATCAGCTACCATTGAGTTCAAAACAGCCCTACTTACTGTAAACGCACTCCTCTCTCTCCATACTATAATGTATGGTGACAACACAAATCCAAAGTCATTTTTATCAGTGTTTCTAGGGCCCTCTATGTATTTTGTTTAGTACTGGCTCTTAAGAATTTTGGCTTAAAGTCAGTGAAGCTGGATGTGGGGGTCTCTGGCAACAATGCGTATGTTTCTTGACCTTTAGAAGCTCACAATGATCTTCACTGATCAGAATTAGCTCTCACTACAGAAAAGGTTGGATACCCACTGATCTAGAGCAACCTTGAACCGCCAAGCTAAGTGCTAGATGGGGGCTGCATCCCTTGAAACAATGGCCTTATCGTTATTAACTAATATTCCACCACCAGCAGACTTTCTGCTCTTTCATTCTATAATTGTTTAATGGCACACTATTCTCCTTTATACTTTTTGGATATAAGCACTGGAGGGCTGTTCTGATATATATGTATATGTAGGGGCAAGGGGAGATTGGAACCTGCTCTCAAACACCCGAGTGTGAGCCGTTAATGAATGTTATGAAGTGTACTCAATGTCCTCACCACACGATTAATTTGCACAGCTGGAAATGTATAGATTTTTAGATACTGAAATTACTGGATATTTAAGTATTTATGTACTTTCAATCTTTATACTTTTTTACAATAGGAAGGATATGTGCAATAGTTTTGATGTAAAACATGAAAAAACAATTGGTTTTAAATGGAAAGGTCAGTGGGTGCATTATACACGAAGGCGACCCAATTTGTTAGGTGTAAAAGTAAATCAGAAACCAAAATGAAAATAGAAAGACTGTGTGGAAGTCTCTGTACACGGTTCATTATGTCATGTGTGGGGTGGTGTTTAAAAATGGAAAACAAAGAATATCTCGTCATCAGTGATCAAGGCTAATGAATAGCCGAAATGTGTTTGATGAGGCTGGAATAAAAAAAAAAGAGAAACATTTTAAAACCTGCCTGCGTGTGTCGTCGCCTTTCCTGGATGTGTTCGGGAGTAAGGAAGATGTTGAAGACGGATCGTCCTGGGTCCGAAGAAGACAACAAGCCCTTAGGTCAGTAGTTCAGTGGCAGCCAGCAAGCTGTGGTGTGGATTTTACGTTCAAGCCACTGAACCCCCTGCTGCACGCGTAGAGTGCTGATGGGTGCAGAAAACCGTGGAAGGGGATAACAGAGACTACGAGTCAGAGGACCCACAGGGAGCCGAAAGATCAAACCCCAGTAAGAAAGCGCTGATAGGAGTGAATAGCGGGAGAAGAGAGAGCCGCTGTTGATTGTGTCAGGGCCCGGAACAAGTTTCACAGAGCCGAGCGGCAAGGGCAGTAAGCATGGAGAGTGCAAAAGGGAGGAAAAGTGGTAATGGCCAAAGAGATGCAGGCGCTGGAAGAAGCAGCTCTTGGGAGGGAGGGGGGCAAGCCAACACCGAGACCCATTTTTGTGTGTGAAAAAGGCCGCTTTATTGAAGACAGGTGCATATCACAAAGTCCAAACTAGGCCAATGCCTTACAAACTAAAACCTCACTATACATAAAATAGCTGATCCTCCATTTCCCCCACCCCCACCCCTACGATCCCCACATAAAATCCCCCACCCTGCCGATAACATAACATTACATAACATTCCATAACAATCCCATTCCACAATATTGCAGTTCCAAACTCCTGCCATCTAATAAAAACCTACCACCGTATCTGTCCTTCTGCAACTGTAACTACCTAACCTCTATTCTAAACTTATCCTACCTGCCTAACCTTTCCCTGGCCCTGCCCACAAAACTTCCAACATTTAACTAAAAACTTCTGCCAATCTGGCCAACTTTTTAACAACCCCGCCACCCAGGAAAAAGCGGGAGCATAGGCGGTGATGCCGCCTCCCCTTTTTTCTGCCCCCCCTGCCCTAGTAGGAATGCTCCCCCACTGACTCCAGGCATTCAACCTCCTATCCCGCACTAACTAATACTCTTAATACACTACCTTAATTCTCTTACTATACTACCTTACCCTCCAGCAGATACAAGTCCATACCTTAACCGGACAAATGTACTCCCCTGCCACTAAACAATTCGCCATGTCGCACTTAATCGCACTATGCGCCAACCTGGAAAAAACCCAACTCTCTGCATTACGCCCCCACTCTGTATTTCAGTTTTCTCCTGGCCCTGTCCACCTCCCTAGGAATGAGAGCCCCTCTCCATCCGACGCGGGATAAGCTCCGTCCAAATGGCAGAGCACCAGGACCACTGCGGCTTCCACAGGGCCAGGTCTCGCTTCCCTATTCTCGTAAGGACCAAAACCCTCCTCTCTAACCATGTCATGTTCCCCTAAGTGAATCAGCAAAATGTCGGGGCACCTACCAGCCACCAACCTACCATTCCTTAAACGCAAAAGTTCCTTCCACAGCATGCCCCCCTCCCTTTCCCCAAAACCTTAAATACATCTTTATTAACATCCAATATTTCTTCAAAAATACTGGGCCCGCGCCTGGACCTGGGCCCACTTCACGAAAGAATGTCCCACTATCCATATGGTGATCTCCCTGACGAGGGGGCCCCCAACCGAATCAATCAATCAATCAATCAATCATGTCACTTATAAAGCGCACTACATACCCGCGAGGGTCTCAAGGCGCTGGGGGAAGAGGGGGGTGGTGCTGCTACTGATCGAAGAGCCAGGTCTTGAGGAGTCTTCTGAAGGCCAGTAGGTCTTGGGTCTGTCGGAGGTTGGTGGGGAGGGTGTTCCAGGTCTTGGTGGCGAGGTGGGAGAAGGATCTGCCGCCGGCGGTCGTTTTCCGGATGCGGGGGACTGTGGCGAGGGCGAGGCTGGTCGAGCGGAGCTGGCGGGTGGGGGTGTAGAAGCTGAGTCGTCTGTTGAGGTAGGCTGGTCCGGAGTTGTGGAGTGCTTTGTGTGCGTGGGTGAGGAGCTTGAAGGTTATCCTCTTGTTGACAGGGAGCCAGTGCAGGTCTCTCAGGTGGGGTGTGATGTGGCTGCGTCGGGGGATGTCGAGGATAAGACGTGCAGAGGCGTTCTGGATGCGTTGCAGCCGTCTCAGGAGCTTAGCCGTCGTTCCTGCGTAGAGGGCGTTTCCGTAGTCCAGCCTGCTGGTGACGAGGGCCTGGGTGACTGTTTTTCTTGTTTCGGTGGGGATCCACTTGAAGATCCTGCGGAGCATTCGGAGGATGTTGAAGCAGGATGAGGAAACGGCGTTGACCTGCTTAGTCATGGAGAGGGTGGGGTCGAGGATGACCCCTAGGTTGCGTACGTGGTCGGTGGGTGGCGGGGCTGTTCCCAGTGATGTTGGCCACCAGGAGTCGTCCCAGGCTGAAGGGTTGGAACCAAGGATGAGGACCTCCGTCTTGTCCGAGTTCCTGAAACCTGAAATAGAAAACTGCATGAACAGAGGAAAACACATAACCGCGCGCAATCCCTCTTGGAACGCCGTGAGCACATCCCTGGTAACAGTCTGAAACCCATCTCTTCAACCCCCCTAGTTGTCCTCCTCCCCACCCCCTGTTCCTGGCATCCAGACGCTGCCCCTGATGTAAAAGCCTGTCCTGTCAGTGCCCTCCCCAGTCGTCTGCAAAAAATCCTCCCTATTCCTACCCCCGCAAGCAAATGTAAGGTGTCCCACCGACCCCTGCATCTCATGAACTGTGCCTTTGTCTCTGGCCATCCTTGTCTCGAGCAGCCCCAGCACCTGCTGTTGTTTAACCATCCGCCACCGAGCCTCCCTCAAGTGGGCATCCAGCTCCAAGCCCCAAAAAAGAAAAGAGACGTACTGGGCCCCATCATTGCATCCCGTGCCAAGGCGTTCCAAGTTCCCTCATGATCTCTTTTAAGCTGTCCAGTGCTGCCTGGCACTCCGTGGAGTCTGAGGTGCCGACAAAGAAATAAGTCATCCAGATAGTGCTTGCCAACTGGTGACCCGTGCGCCTGTAACACAACCCCTGGAGGAGCGTACTGAAATCTTCAAATGCGCCAAACATAGAGCAGCTCATTGGTAATGCTTTGCCCACGTCCCATTCCATTGAAATGGATGCACAAGAAGTCCCAAACCCCCTGGTGTACTAATAGCACTCAGAAAGCTGACCATCTGTCGCATTATGCTCTTTCCGCTGTTGCGCCCGTGGTCACTTACCAGTGACATGGCCACGTGAACCGACTTATGCTCATTCCGCTGTTGCGCCCGTGGTCACTTACTAGTGACATGACCACGTCAACCGACTTTTGCTCATTCCACTGTTGCGCCCGTGGTCACTTACCAGTGACATGGCCGCGTCAACCGATTTATGCTCTTCCCGCTGTTGCGCCCGTGGTCACTTAACAGTGACATGGTCACGTCAACCTATTAATAAGACACAGTATCCTCTGTGTCGTCCATAAAATCATGAACCGCATTGCCGTCCGGCCGTAAAAATGCTGAATTAACCCGAATTTCCCTTGTTGTGTTGCATGAACCGCCAACTATAGAGACCCCCAAATGATCCCATGGCCCCCTGCAAGTGGGCCCGCCATGCGAGCTTCACGCACTTCCTTATCCCATTTGCCTTGCACCACTTCCGGGTGCTCCCTTGCTGACTGTACATTGTCCTCTCCTCGCCTACCCCTGGGCCCCTTGTAACCTAAACGAAAACCGTCCATAAACCCGTCGCGTTTTCGCAGCCTTCTGGTTGCTCTAACCCGGCACGGCTGCCATTAATCAGTCCACCCTAACCGGCGTATGAGCCCTTTGGCCCAGCCCCTCTAGCCCCCGACCCCACCCGAAAGGCTGCTGCTGCTGTCCCCCCCCTTGGTACTCCTGCTGGCCCCCCGACTGCGGCCCCCCCAAAGCAATTAACCACGGCGTGTCTGCCTCCACATTTCGAGCAGTCGTGCCTGAATCTACAAAATTCCCTGAAGCACGTTCCCTTATTGAAATCCCAGCAGGCCCCCCCAGAGCCCGTCTGCCCCTGGCCCGTACCACCCACCCCTCCCCAGGTGGGCTGCCCCTGAGAGGGGTGATAAACGAGCGGTAGCCCGCTGGCTGTAAAAATCGTCTTCCCTGCCCTAGAGGACCCCATCGTGTGCTGCCACAGATCCGTATCTAACTCCCCCCATTTAGCTTCTGTGTCCCATGCCATACGAGCCCTAAACTCCTCGTCGTATTGGGCCCACGCGTATCCCTCCCCCGTGATTTGCGCCTTCCTAATGACGTCCATATACTTAAAAAGGGCCACACACCGCTCCGGGTATTTCTCGCAATACACGATGGCATATATGAGAAAAGCTGCCGTCCAGTTTTCAACAGTGAGGGGCACCCTGGGCCACTTTGCCAACTCATATTCCTCCTCCTTTGACCCTTCCTTTGCGCGCACCTCCCTATGCAGTAGCTTGAGCATTTCCACATACTCCCCTTTCCATATGCGCTCTTTCGTGGCCAACATCAAATGCGCTCCCAATGGCTTTGTGACCCCCATATATGGCAACTGCTTGATTTTCAATTCCTTGCTCTCTAGTTTCACGTCCGACTCTACCGTCCCTGATGCCCCTGCGACGCCCTCCACTTTTGACTTAGCATCGTCCCCCACACTTACCGGCGTCTTGCCTGAGTCGTCTGTGCCCACACCCACATCCGACACGTATCTACCTCTGCTTAACCTCTCTCCCTCCTCCCCCACCCCTTCCCCCCCTCCGATCCCCACCGACACCATCACAGGTTTCACCCTTCCGACCCTAGTTTTACCTTGGTCCAAGGAGGGTGCCCGTCTTGCTGCAGTCCGCCTTGCCACAGGAACCGTCGCGTCCTCTAACCCAGCTGACCGATCTGTGGGCTCCGTCGGGCGTCGTGACCTCTGCAATGTACTAGAACAGACATTATTCGGCCCCCCCACACCGCCCTCCTCACTTTCCCTCAATTCACCCTCCTCGAGACTATCCTCATCATTGCCCAAATCAAAGGTCTCCCACTGCCCCCAACTCCTGTCCGGCGGAGGCGCCGACTGCACCCTCCTTTGACCCACAACAGTATCGCAATACGTGGTCCTGTGTGCACGATGTCCCGTGTCCCGTTGAGGGCCATCGGGTGTTGGGGCCAGCGAGACCGTCCTGGGCCTACTTGCGCCGGCCGCGACGGGCTCCCACGCCGGTATTGGGCACGCCGCGCGAGGCTCCACCCTCCCTTCACCTCGGCGCCTATGAGCCGCTCCCAGCTCTGCCAAGTCTGGCTCCCGCCGCTGTCCCACCGCCTGCAACAAAAAGGTATGGTCCGGTGTGCTGGGCCTAATCTCCCTATCCCCCCCTTCCCAATTCCTCTTCCTACCTACTCCCAAAGTACTAGCCGCCCAATGGCACCCTACTCTGCTAAGATCACTGGCTACCCCCCCAACCCTGTCCCCCTCCTCGTCGTCGCTCCATTCCAGTCTCCCCAGGTTCCCCAACCTGCCCAGCCCTGCCGTCGTCGAGCTGAAACCCAAACCTCCACCAGATCCCCCTCCCACACCTGACCCTTTGCCCACATGCCTAGCCCCCAGACCCAGGGAGCCACCATGCGCCATGTAGACATCAATCTGCTCCCTCCTTGATAAGCCCCGTACCTCCTCATGCCATGTGGTAAAGATGTCCAGGTCCTCCCAGTCCCGACCCCAGCTCCTCTGGGATATCATCCTCCTCCCCCTCCAAAGACCAGTCTCCCTCCCCCGTACCCCCCAGCCGCTCCAGAAAAACCCCCCGCCTCTCCCCAACCCACCCCTCCCTCCAGCGCATCCTGCTTGCACCCGACCGGCGCCTGCATCGAGCTCCGCTGCCAAAACTCCCCGTACCCCCTGCACGCGGCCCCAAAAGCCTCCCCTGCCCTCCTCCAGTCGGCAGGCTCTTCTCCAGATGGGCAGCCGTGCCGGTTGGCCCCCGCGTCTGCTTCCCCCCCTCCCCGAGTGCCACAACTGGGCCTTTGCCCTGTGCCCCTTTGTCCCCCTCCCTGCTCCGTTCACAGCGGCCCCGGGGCCCGGCCTGAGCACCACGCGGACCGCTCCTCAGGCGGGCCCCGCCCTCATTTCCTTCCGCCGGAGCCTCCAAGGAGACGAGGGGCTCCGGCGCCTCCGTCACAAGCGGGGCCGCTCTCCTGGTGTATGAGCGGCCCCGAACCTTTTCCTCACCAACCGGGGAGGCACGCGACGCGCACTGCCGGCGAGCCCCACCCACAGACTCTCCCGCCGCAGCCTCAACGCACCCTAGAGGCTGCGGCACCTTGACCACACCCCGGGTCGCACGAACACTACTCTTGCGGCCCGGGTCACTCACCTGTCCGCGCTTCGCCTTCCTGGGGGACAAGCAGGCCGCGACGGCGGCTGCCACCCCAGCGGACGCGCGCCTCGCTGGGCGCGCGGTTTTTGGCCCAAGCAGTTGAAGCCGGCCGGCCTCACGGAGCAGCCGGACCGCCTCCACAACTCTGTGATCCTCCCTCGCCATCATGTTCTACGAACGCCTTAAACCAACTATCCTAAACACGCTGACAAATCCCTCACGAAAGGCTAACTCCTCACGCAAAAGACTAAATACCACAAAAAAGCTAAATCCTACTACACTCCCAGCCACCAGGTCACCAAAACCTAAAATGGTGGCTGGGAGAGGGGGAGCCAGCCCCTTATAGCCATTTGGGCTATCAAAATGATTTGGGCTACGTTTGGGCTATTCCCCACGTAGCCCAAACAACTTTACAAAAATGGCCGCTGTCGACCTGCCCCTCCCCCTCCCAAACTGCCCGGGGGGCAGACCTCCCGGGGCTCGGCAGCCCCCCAAACCCCCCTTCGAATGTTGAACGACGCAAGCAGTGAAGGAAGAATTTTAAGCAATGGGAGCAGGACACCCTCATTCGAAGTGGATCTGAACAGCAAGCTGAAGCGCTTTGAAAAAATAAAGCGCACAGAGTTGTCTAAATGGTGGGAGTCACGTTCACTATTGAGATACTTGGAGGTGGGGAGGATTCCCAGGGGCCTCAGGATCTTAGTGGCTCCCAGTTACGAAAACCCAAACCCAGAATGCTACGTGAATGGACTGAAAACAACAATGATTCATCGAGAAGGATGCTAGGCATTCTGATTCAGTATGCAGACATTGAAAGAGCGAAGGCCCTACAAGAGGTGGAAATGATACAGGGCGCATTCACGAAAGAGGGCAAGCAAGAACAGATTGAAAGATTTATGGGGAGTATGAAAGAACGACTGGCAAAGATTGAAGGAACAATGAAAAATGTCCTAGCTATCGTAACGGAAAGTTTCAATTCTATTAAGGACTCGGAGGCGAGGATTATGCTTTATCTCTCTTTGCTTTATTTCAGTAGCAGCCATTTTAACTTCAAAACTCAAACCACATTTCCCAAACACCCTCGGGAAAGTGGGTAACAAAAAAAAGAAAGAAGGGACAACATATCCCTCAGTCCAAGTAACCAATCCGGGCACACGGTCCACGATATAGTCCTTTGTCTACCCCTTGCTCCTCCTCTTTCTTTGCGCGATTTACGCCATTAGATTCTGTCTAGCCGTCCTGCTTCCCAGCATCCGATCCTGGAACAAAAGGACAACATCAGATCCAGAAAGAACCAAAACAAGGTCAAACCTCCAAGCAAGGGCATTGAGGTTAACAGATCATAATACACAGACATGCTGTAGCAAAACAAACAAAGCACCACAAGCTTTACAGGAGCATAGAACAATGCAATGATCCGCAAGCACAAACAATGGATATCAATCAGAAATATACGTACTTACTCCCAACGGGCGGGCTGTCTCGTAGAGATCCACGGGTGGGATAATCCTCGCCTCCGAGTCCTTAATAGAATTGAAACTTTACGTTACGATAGCTAGGAAATTTTTCATTCTATGTCAGGACCGGAGGCTTCGGATTATGCTAGTTCAAAGCTTACTTACCACCAAATGTGCCATATCCATAATTGGTTTGAAATAAAACCTTTTCAATGTAGAATCGGAGAACCAATCGGCTGCATTCATAATGTCCTCTAGACGTGCTCCGAGTGTGAACGCTTTGGAAGCCATTGCTCCCCGAGCCGAGTGAGCACTAAACTGGCGGAGGCTAATGCCTGCTTCCTGCATAACCCAATGCACCCAACGTGCCATCGTTGGGGAGGAAACCACCTTGTGTGGTTTTCGGAGAGCAATCAAAAGTTGTCTCTCCCCCGGAGGTCTGAGTTCCGAAGACATGTCTTCATAAGCTTGCAAGCAACGCACCACACAAAGCTTAGCTTAGGTGAGTCTGGAAATGCCGGGTATTCGATCACTCGAGTATGACTCTTAGTCCTACGTCTGATGGTAAAAGACACTCCCGAAAGAGAGAAAACTCTGCCCGTAATGTCTAGGGCGCGCACATCAGAAACCCTTCTGCATGACACCAGACAAAGGAGCATCGCTAGTTTTGCTGACAGCTCCTTTCTTGACAAATACTCATTAGCCTGCCAGGACAAAAATAGATTCAGCACTCTATTCACATCCCACAACTCCGAGTATCGCGGTTCTGGAGGAGGTGACAAGCGGAGACCTCTCAGGAGCCGACAAACAAAAGGATGCTCCCCCACTGGTTTGCCTTGAACCGGGGCATGCCCCGCCGAAATTGCGGACCGAAAAGTGTTCACCGAACGGTAGGCTAGTCCCTGTTGGGCTAAACTTGCCAAAAAATTCAGAACCTGTACTACGTCCGAGCCCACGGGATCACAACCCCGTCGCAGACACCAACCACACCATCGTCGCCAGGCAGATCGATACCTCTTAACGGTACTATCCGACCAGGCCTTGGACAAGAGGCTCTCAGCGAATTCCGAAAGGCCTGGGAGTGACCATCTACCACTGTAATCCTCCATGCCATGAGGCGCAGGGATCCGTTGAGCACCATCTGATGAGGAAGAAGCTCTGGAAACAGGGGGAGTTGGATTGGAAAATCCCAAGATAGTTCCAGAAGAACTGGAAACCAAACTTGGGACCTCCAAATCGGAGTGATGAGAACCACACTCGCTAGTTGCCGCCTGATGTGAGCTGACACCCGGATGATCATCGCGAAAGGCGGGAACGCATAGGCCTGTTCCTGCGTCCAATCTTGCAGGAAGGCATCCGTGACCACTGCCAATGGGTCCGGCCTCCAGCTGAAAAAACGAGGAAGTTGATAATCAAGTCTGGAGGCAAAAAGATCCACAGAGAAAGGACCCCAAAGATTCTGCACCAGAGAAAAAACGTCCGGATGTAATTTCCATAGACTGGAATCCCTGAAGTGCCGCGACTGCCAATCCGCCACCAGATTCTCCCGACCGGGAAGATATTCCGCCGACATCGAAATCTGGTGGTCGAGGCAGAACTGCCAAAGGTCTTTCGCCAGATCCGAAAGCACCTTGGAGCGAGTGCCCCCTAGATGGTTGATGTAACGGACCGCCAATATATAGTCCATTTTTAGCAGGACACAGGACTGGATCCGTTCCTTGGTCCAGCAACGCACGGCGAAGGAGCCCGCCAGGAGCTCTAAACAATTGATGTGTAGAGCCTGTTCCTGTGGAGACCATGAACCGCCTGTGGAAAAATCTCCACACCTGGCGCCCCAACCCGATCTGCTGGCGTCTGATTCGATAACCAGGTCTGGAGCGGAGCCAAATATTGCTCTTCCATTCCAGGCCTCTATGTGAGAGAGCCACCACCGAACTCCTCTGACTGGATGGGAATAAGGGAGCCCTCAGCAAAGATGTTTTGCTTTGAGGCGCTGCAAAGCCCGATAATGTAACGGACCCGGAAATATCGCCTGGATGGAGGCCGAGAGCAACCCCACAATCCGGGCAATCTGCTGAAGGGGAACCGTTCCCTTGGCCAAGGCGCGTCGCAGCTCATGACGGATCTTTGCCAGCTTGCGCGCTGGGAGGCTGAGAGTCGCCTCTGTCGAATCGATCACAAATCCCAAAAAAGTGACCTTCTGGGCTGGAACTAACAGTGACTTTTTGGTGTTTATTACAAGACCCAAGCCTTCCAAAAGACTGACTGCCTGTTGCAACTGGTCGCGAAGCAACCGCGGGTCTTGAGCCAACAAGAGCATGTCGTCTAAGTACACAATTAGCTGGGTCCCTCGCGCCCGCAGGAATTCCACCACCGGCTTGAGCACCTTCGTGAAACACCAAGGGGCGGAGGAGAGCCCGAAAGGGAGTGTGGTGAACTGATACACCTGATGATGCCACTGAAACTGCAGAAACTTCCTGTGAGGTCGAGGCAGAACTGCCAAAGGTCTTTCGCCAGATCCGAAAGCACCTTGGAGCGAGTGCCCCCTAGATGGTTGATGTAACGGACCGCCAATATATTGTCCATTTTTAGCAGGACACAGGACTGGATCCGTTCCTTGGTCTATCAACGCACGGCGAAGGAGCCCGCCAGGAGCTCTAAACAATTGATGTGTAGAGCCTGTTCCTGTGGAGACCATGAACCGCCTGTGGAAAAATCTCCACACCTGGCGCCCCAACCCGATCTGCTGGTGTCTGATTCGATAACTAGGTCTGGAGCGGAGCCAAATATTGCTCTTCCATTCCAGGCCTCCATGTGAGAGAGCCACCACCGAACTTCGTGTTGTGCCTCCTCTGACAAAGCAACTGGATGGGAATAAGGGAGCACTCAGCGAAGATGTTTTGCTTTGAGGCGCTGCAAAGCCCGATAATGTAACGGACCCGGAAATATCGCCTGGATGGAGGCCGAGAGCAACCCCACAATCCGGGCAATCTGCTGAAGGGGAACCGTTCCCTTGGCCAAGGCGCGTCGCAGCTCATGACGGATCTTTGCCAGCTTGCGCGCTGGGAGGCTGAGAGTCGCCTCCGTCGAATCGATCACAAATCCCAAAAAAGTGACCTTCTGGGCTGGAACTAACAGTGACTTTTTGGTGTTTATTACAAAACCCAAGCCTTCCAAAAGACTGACTGCCTGTTGCAACTGGTCGCGAGGCAACCGCGGGTCTTGAGCCAACAAGAGCATGTCGTCTAAGTACACAATTAGCTGGGTCCCTCGCGCCCGCAGGAATTCCACCACCGGCTTGAGCACCTTCGTGAAACACCAAGGGGCGGAGGAGAGCCCGAAAGGGAGTGTGGTGAACTGATACACCTGATGACGCCACTGAAACTGCAGAAACTTCCTGTGAGGTGGAAAAATAGGAATGGCCAAGTAGGCATCCTTTAAATCCAGCCGGACCATCCAATCCGCCGGTCTCAGTATGTCCCTTAAGAGGTGAATACCCTCCATCTTGAAATGGCGATAGACCAGCCATTCGTTGAAATCGCGGAGGTTTAGGACCGGACGTTGCCCCCCATCTGTCTTTTCCACCACGAACATGTTGCTGAGAAAACCCTGCGGATGCAACACGGTGTGACAAATAGCCCCTTTGTGCAAGAGCGCAGAGACTTCTGCGTCTACTAACTTCTCCTCCTGGTGTGAAAAACGAATGGGGCGGGAACGCCTGCTTGGGTTCGCCTCAAAACTCGATCTGAAAACCTTGGACCGTCTGCAACACCCAAGCATCTGACATGACTGTTTCCCACACATGCAAAAAATCAGCAAAGCGGCCGCCCACTCGAACCAGAGAATTGGTCGAAACACTTACCGGTGTTAGAGGAATTGTCTCCTCCACGGAAACCCCGACCTCTGGAACGCCTCCCTCGTGAAGGGTAGAAATTGTTGTAGCGTGATTGGGTCTGGAATTGCCCTTGCCTGGAGCCTTGTCCCCTGGAGTTCTGGGGGGCCTGGCCGGTCGAGCGGCCCCTTCCTCGACCAGCCCCACGGAAAACCCGGAAGGAGAAAACCTTTTTTATCGAAGTCTGGGCCTTGTCAAGAGATGTGAACGTGTTCACGAACTTGCCCAGTTCTTTGATAAATGGTTCTTCGAACAAACCTCCCTGGGCCACCGCCCCTGCCTCGGAGTCGGCCAAGTCTCCTAACTTTGGGTCCACTTTAATTAAGAAGGACCGTCTGCGCTCCGTTGATAACGCACAATTGGCGATCCCTAGGAACACCACAGCGCGCTGCGCCCAACCTGAGAGCGCTTCCGGAGAAATCAGTGCCCCTGAACTCTTGGCGTCTTCTGCCATGTCTAGAATCATGGTGAGGGGCCCGAGGGCATCCAACAACTTGTCTTGGCATGCCCTCCAAGAACGATCTATCCCTTTCTTAGGGTCCTTAATAAATTTCGCAAGAAAAGTCGCCATCCTGGGATCTAACTCTGGGGTCTGTGCAACCTTCCCGTCAAGGGAGGGGTGTGGGCACTCGGTGTGAAGACGGCTACGGGCATCTTTGCCCATGGGGGTGCGGATCCTACCTGCCACGTAGCGGCCACTTTCGCTGAAGGGGTCCACTCGGAGGACCGTGGGTGCATCAACAATTCAGGGTCCGGCATATCGGACCCAGTACTCGGAACTGGCGGCTCCGTGGAGCCTGTTGATGCTTCCGGGCGCCATGGTCTTGATGGACCGGGCTCCTCATCCGTGTCTGCCTGGGTGTCGTCCTCAAACCCCTGGGATGGACTGGGTGGACTAGTTGGAAGGTGAAGGGGACGGACCTACAGGGGGTGGTTGGGGCGGGTTCTTGGCCAAGAAGGCGGACCGTAAACACGTGAACGCGTCTTGATCAACCCCGTCCACTTTGGGACGTTTCGCAGGCACCGGGTCCCTATCATCTGCATCGTGAGGAGTGCTGGGAGCAGGAGGCGCATTGGGAACATTAGGTGCTTGTGGGGCCTGTAGGAAGGTGGAATCTGACTGCATGGTTGCCCCCACTTTTTTCCTGGTGTTTTGCTAGTTTTCGACTTAGTTTGGCTGGGATCCTGCTATTCAGGACCCCAGCCTATCTGCTTTCCCCTTAAATTGAGTGCATGTACTTTAGGTACACTCCAGATTGGATTCTGGGGTACCCTTATGAGTCCCTAGTATATGGTATACTATGTACCCAGGGCATAGGTACCCCAGAGGCCTCCCAGGGGCTGCAGCATGTATTATGCCACCCCTGAGAGGCCATCCAAAATAACACAACAGGTCTGCTACAGCAGCCTGTGTAAGGTGGTGTATGCACCCCTTACTGAGATATAGGTTCCCTATATCTCTCCATATCACTGCACATGTAAACCTATCAGTCACCCCTATGGCAGGCCTTAACAATCCTGAAGGCAGGGTACTGGGTTTCATGTGAGAGGGTGCCTATGCATGAGCAGAGCCCCTCTGCAGCTTTTGGAATCTTTATTCCGGGGTTGTTTGTGATGCAGCCAGACCATATACTCTTAAGTGCATTATAACCCCACGGTAAATGCTAACTTGAGAATGGCTGCATGGAAAACTGTTGTGTTTGGTGTCAAACACCTTGGAATCATACCTCCACCCCCGTACTGGGATGGGAGGTATGATTCCTCCCTTCTAGAGGGAGCAACATGGCACCACCGGTACACCCGGTACCAGCTTAACAGAACCCTGGCATCACAAAATGGATGCTGCAGCCACAGACACGAGTCTGCCCTCCTGCTGCTGGACGAAACTCCGGCAGGGGAGGCCTGGACAATAGGTTTCCTGTCACAGGGAGGTGTGACCACCTCCCAGACAGGCTTTAGTGTATTGGGGCTGGGTGGGTGCACTCTCAGAGTGCTTTGAAGTCTGCACTGGGGGCGCATTTGGTGTCCCTGTACATAGTCCAGCTCAAACCGGTTGCAGGGGCTGCCAGCCCCTGCTCTGGCGCGAAACTGGACAAAGGAAATGGGTGTAGCCACCCCTCTTTCCTGACCCTCCCATAGGTGGGTCCCCACAGTTTGTCCCACCCCTTCCTTGGGTATAAAGTAGGAAACCCTGACTACAGGACTTTAGATTACACCTGGACTAAACTCTGATACCAGAAACCAAGTACTTCGACGATCTACACTACGCTGGATGACTGAAGAATCTCCCTTGGAGTAAAGGAGTTACTCCCCTGCAAGGCAGGCACCTTTAACGCAACTGACCGGTTGGCATCTCCGAGCTCTGACGGACTCCGAAGAATATTGCCACACAGGAGGTGGGTTTTCCGAGGTCTCTGAGGTCGATCTGTGCCCACAGCAAGTCTGAGGCCCATATCCCTCGTGGAGCCCGTGCAACCCGAACCCCTGGACACCACGACCATTTGCAGAAGCATCAGCTTTCTGGCGACCCCTGAGGCTGAGCTTTGGGTTCCTTGTAGCCCTGACCCCGAGCAGTAATTGCACCGAAGATTGCAGGCCTACACTCAATGAGTGTTCCGTGGGCCGCCATTTTGTGATTCCTCTCAAGGTCCCTTCGCAATCCCTGGTCCGTTGACATGTGGGTCGCCAAGAAGGCAACTCTAACTTTTATTGGGTTTCCCTGGTTGCTCCAGACGTGCCCTGACTCTCCATCGCTTGGGGAATCCCCAGAACATTGCTGGTCCGTACAGAAGCATCTTTTCTCTTCCTGCGTGGGTTGCTGTTGCCAAGGCTTGTTGTGGTCAATCCGATCACCGACACCCCAGCACTCGACATCCTTTGTGGGACAGCTTGAATCCGGCTCCTGGTTGTAGTCGACGTCTCCGAGACCCCGTGGCTGCAGAGTCAAGCTTCACCTCTTCGCACCTGAAGCACCCGACATCGGTGGGCATTCAATTGCTCCACTCCTGGTCACTGGCTAGTGACCCAGACTCTGTCCCCTCTGCTTTCAGGTTCTTCACATCTTCGATCCAGGCTTGGATCACCCCGGACACTTTTCTCCTTCACTGCAGCAGCACTTTGCAGCAGATCGCCATTGAAAACGACGACGATTCCCGACACCCTTTGACACCTATGCACCCGGCTTCCCTGGGTGAGGTAACTCGAGTACTCTGGTGCTCCCGTGGGTGTTGGCCCTAGAACCCCTTAAGTCTAAAGGGGTTTGCTCAAAGTCCTCTCCTAAGTGTCCTTTATCTTTAAAATTCCAACCGTGACTTTCCGCATTGAATCCTACGGCGCTCGCGGCTGTGTTCTCACACTGCACACGTCCCTCGTGGGTCTCCTGTGTCACTACCTTGGGTGGTTCCTTGGGGTCCCAGCGATTCTACGTGCTCTAGGCACTGTGTCTACTCAAGTCGTGGTTCTTATACCACTTTCTTAGTATATGGTTTGGTCTCCCCTGGAGCCCACTGTGTATTGTGCTATTTACTGTCGTTTTAATACTGTGATACTGTGTATCTTGAACTCTAATCTCAAAAAGGGATTAGTAGTTAGTGTTTAGAAATAAATACATATATTTTATATATATCTTGTGTGGTTCTCCTTTCATTTAGTTATTCAAGAGGTTATAATCTGGTAAACCAAGCTGCTTTACACTCCTTCAAGACTTAGCCTGAAGGCTGCTCTCCATAGCTACCACTAGGATAGCTTTCAATAAAGGTTGTCTTTAAACCTATCATCAATAAGGGTCGTTTGGACTGGTGCAAGGTGCCCACTATAACTAGTGGACAGCATATGCCAGGCCAACTTCTCACATTGGTGTGCAGCGGTTGGATTCAAGCTTGCTATTGCTTTACCAGATAATCTCTTTGAAGTGACTAACTGAAAACCACTATAGGTACATAGGTACATATAAATCAAGTTTAGAATACAGTAAGTTCTACTGAACTTAGAGTTGTGTGTCAAGGGCTTAGCACACCCTTTCTACAACTCAAGAGAGTTTCAGTTCCCACTAGAGTAGGTAGGTGCATACACCACACCACACTAGAATGTCTTCGAGGCCTGAAGTCAGTGACTCCTTGCCCACTAGGTATGACAATCTCACATTCCAGGAATTGAGAAATATGTGTACCTCTAGGAGACTGAAAACAGGGAGACATGCAAGCACTCAACGCCTCATAGAGGCTTTGCTGTTAGATGACCTCAGAAAGACACCAGGGTCTGATGAGGCAGGCAGGTTGGGTGGGCAGTAGAAGAGGAAAGGCCAGGTAGTGAAAACTACTATGACCCAGACTCTGATGCTGGCCAGGGGGATCAAAATGATTCCCACCTGGAAAATCTAATTCTTCCTGAAGGTGAGGAATGAGACCCCAGTGGGGTTCTCTTTACCCCACCTGGAAGGGTTAATAGTCTACCAAGAAGATCCAGAGCTCCTTCTCAGGAATCTAATCATTCTGGTACTTCTATAGGGTCCCCTGCTTCTCATAAAAGGGCATCCTCTTATGAGAAGAAGTGCCAACTGCTTGAGTTTGAGAGAGCTAAGCTCAGAATCAAGAGAGAGCAATTGGCCTTAGACAGGGCATCCCTGGAGCTTCAGAAAGCTTCTCAAAAGTTGGGGCAAGAGCCCCATGGTGGCAGCAACAGTGTCCCTAGGAGTAGAGAAGAGACTCATCCCCATAGGAACCTGAACAAGATTGTCCCTCCCTACCAGAGTGGGGATGACATCCACAAATGGATAACTGCACTGGAGAGGGCCTGTAAAGTACAGAGGGTCCTTCAGGAGCAGTGGGCAGCAATCTTGTGGCTCTCCTTTGCAGACAAAGGTAGAGACAAGCTCCTCACTGTAAGAGAAGAGGATGCTGATAATTACCAGGTCTTAAAGAGTGCACTGATTGAAGGGTTTGGCTTAACCACTGAACAATACAGGTTAAAGTTCAGAGATACCCAAAAGGCACAGACTCAAGACTGGGTGGACTTTGTATATTGTGCTACCAAGGCTCTGGAAGGTTGGATACATGGCAGCAAGGTGCATGACTTCTTAGGATTGTACAATTTGATTATGAGGGAGCAGATCCTTAATAATTGTCAAAACCAGCTTTTACACCAGTACCTGGTGGACTCTGATCTGACCTCTCCCCAAGAATTGGGAAAGAAGGCAGACAAATGGGTCAGAACCAGGGTAAGGCCTAAGAATCAGGGTGGTGACCAGAAGAAAGATTCTACCAAGTCCCAAGAGAAAGGTGGGGATAAATCAAAAGACAAGTCCCCTACAGGGCCCCAAAAGTCCTCTCCCGGGGATGGGTCCCAAACTCCTTCCTCCCCAGAAAAGAAACCCTATTGCCATAACTGTAAGAAGCCTGGCCACTGGAAAAATGACCCCAGTTGCTCCCAAGCTCTGCAATAAGGAAAATGTTCCTCCCAGCAATACTACCACTCCTCCTGGTACTACAAGTAGTAATCCCCCATGTGGTAGTAATGCACCCAAAAAGTTAGGTGCATTTTCGTGGGGAACTGAGGTGGACCCCAGTTTATCAAGGTCCTCCTCACAGGCCTCCTTAGTCTGTGATGGTGGCATGGGATTTGCCACTTTTACTATGAGTCCCAATACTTTGGGCAAGTACAGACAGGAGCCCCTAATCAATGGTCAGAAGGCGTTGGCATTCAGGGACACAGGGGCTAGTGTCACCATGGTGGCAGGGAAACTAGTCCCCCTCAACAGCTTTTACCTGAGTTCAAGTACCAGGTGACCAACATTGATGGTATCAGAACAGATCATCCCATGGCCATAGTCAATCTCAGCTGGGGAGGGGTCACTGGCCCAAAGAGAGTGGCAGTGTCCCCAAACTTGCCTGTAGATTGCCTGTTGGGCAATGATCTGGAGGTTTCAGCCTGGGCTGAAGTTGAATACCAGGCCCATTTAAAAATGTTGGGCCTCTCTGAGAAGGTTGGTGGGGCTGTTAGGGCCTCAGCCCCATCCCAGGGAAATTTTGGAGAAGTGGAGCCTGAAAGAATGGCCCACTCTACTCCACAAGAGAGCAGAAGGGTTGAAGAACAGTCTTCTTCCCCCCAGACAATAGGTAAGGGTCAACTTCCTCAGGGAACTGATCCTACCCCTAGTGAAGGAACTGCCCCAGAGGTGGTCAGGCCTGGCCTGGCAACACCCCTGATGGCAGGGGACCCTTCCAAGGTGGTACCCAGTCTGGAGCAGGTAACCTGCCCCTCTCGACCCTCCCTCTGTCAGCCCAGGGCTGCAGAGGTCAGGGAGGTCAGTGGACCCCTAAGGGCTCCCTGTCCAGAGGAACCCCCTCATCCACAGATCAGGGGCACCCAGTCTAGTAGCCCTGCCAGGTGAAAATTCCTCAGCACACTGAGGGATCCCTCTTACCATTGTGTAGGGACCTCCCCCAGATGGACTCTGTTGGGCAAAGGCAAACCTGGGACCAAGTGGTTCCAAACCTACCATGTCCCTCCATTGTTCCAACCAAAGGGACCCGACCCCCAGCTGTAGGCTGCCAGAGGTTGTTAGGGCCAGATACGACTCAGTCAAGGAAAGAAAGGCCTCCATGGTGATCAGTGATCGGAGGAAGCTGAGACCAACTTTATTAGGGCCTCACTTCTCTACTCAGACACCCCACCAGCCTTTTACTTTGCCAAAACACACCACAGGTAGTAATTCCAAATGGTGGAGATCATCCAATACCCTTGGGGTTAGGAATTGCTTAGTGGACCATAAGACAGGGGGTAACCATGCTAGTGCAGGTTCTTCCTTATATGGCCACTTAGTCAATAAAGGCTCCACTGGTCAAGGTTAGCCTTATCTCCTTTCGTTTGGGGGTGGGGGGGTTATGTAGGAAGGTGGAATCTGACTGCATGGTTGCCCCCACTTTTTTCCTGGTGTTTTGCTGGTTTTCGACTTAGTTTGGCTGGGATCCTGCTATTTAGGACCCCAGGTTATCTGCTTTCCCCTTAAATTGAGTGCATGAACTTTAGGTACACTCCAGATTGGATTCTGGGGTACCCTTATGAGTCCCTAGTATATGGTATACTATGTACCCAGGGCATAGGTACCCCAGAGGCCTCCCAGGGGCTGCAGCATGTATTATGCCACCACTGAGAGGCCATCTAAAATGACACAACAGGTCTGAACAGCAGCCTGTGTAAGGTGGTGTATGCACCCCTTACTGAGATATAGGTTCCCTATATCTCTCCATATCACTCCACATGTAAACCTATCAGTCACCCCTATGGCAGGCCTTAACAATCCTGAAGGCAGGGTGCTGGGTTTCCTGTGAGAAGGTGCCCATGCATGAGCAGAGCCCCTCTGCAGCTTTCGGAATCTTTATTCCGGGGTTGTTTGTGATGCAGCCAGACCATATACTCTTAAGTGCATTATAACCCCGCGGTAAATGCTAACTTGAGAATGGCTGCATGGAAAACTGTTGTGTTTGGTGTCAAACACCTTGGAATCATACCTCCACCCCAGTACTGGGGAGGGAGGTATGATTCTTCCCTGCTAGAGGGAGCAACATGGCACCACCGGTACACCCGGTACCAGCTTAACAGAACCCTGGCATCACAAAATGGATGCTGCAGCCACAGACACGAGTCTGCCCTCCTGCTGCTGGACGAAACTCCGGCAGGGGAGGCCTGGACAATAGGTTTCCTGTCACAGGGAGGTGTGACCACCTCCCAGACAGGCTTTAGTGTATTGGGGCTGGTTGGGTGCACTCTCAGAGTGCTTTGAAGTCTGCACTGGGGGCACATTTGGTGTCCCTGTACATAGTCCAGCTCAAACCGGTTGCAGGGGCTGCCAGCTCTGGCGCGAAACTGGACAAAGGAAATGGGTGTAGTCACCCCTCTTTCCTGACCCTCCCATAGGTGGGTCCCCACAGTTTGTCCCACCCCTTCCTTGGGTATAAAGTAGGAAACCCTGACTACAGGACTTTAGATTACACCTGGACTAAACTCTGATACCAGAAACCAAGTACTTCGATGATCTACACTATGCTGGATGACTGAAGAATCTCCCTTGGAGTAAAGGAGTTACTCCCCTGCAAGGCAGGCACCTTTAACGCAACTGACCGGTTGGCATCTCCGAGCTCCGACGGACTCCGAAGAATATTGCCACACAGGAGGTGGGTTTTCCGAGGTCTCTGAGGTCAATCTGTGCCCACAGCAAGTCTGAGGCCCGTATCCCTCGTGGAGACCGTGCAACCCGAACCCCTGGACACCGCAACCATTTGCAGAAGCATCAGCTTTCCGGCGACCCCTGAGGCTGAGCTTTGGGTTCCTTGTAACCCTGACCCCGAGCAGTAATTGCACCGAAGATTGCAGGCCTACACTCAATGAGTGTTCCGTGGGCCGCCATTTTGTGATTCCTCTCGAGGTCCCTTCGCGATCCCTGGTCCGTTGACCTGTGGGTCCCCAACAAGGCAATTCTAACTTTTATTGGGCTTCCCTGGTTGCTCGAGACGTGCCCTGACTCTCCATCGCTTGGGGAGTCCCCAGGACCTTGCTGGTCCGCACAGAAGCATCTTTTCTCTTCCTGCGTGGGTTGCTGTTGCCAAGGCTTGTTGTGGTCAATCCAATCACCGACACCCCAGCACACGACATCCTTTGTGGAACAGCTCGAATCCGGCTCCTGGTCGTCGTCGACGTCTCCGGGACCCCGTGGCTGCAGAGTCAAGCTTCACCTCTTCGCACCTGAAGCACCCAACATCGGTGGGCATTCAATTGCTCCGCTCCTGGTCACTGGCTAGTGACCCAGACTCTGTCCCCTCTGCTTTCAGGTTCTTCACATCTTCGATCCAGGCTTGGATCATCCCGGACACTTTTCTCCTTCACGGCAGCAGCACTTTGCAGCAGATCGCCATTGAAAACGACGACGATTCCCGACACCCTTTGACACCTATGCACCCGGCTTCCCTGGGTGAGGTAACTCGAGTACTCCGGTGGTCCCATGGGTGTTGGCCCTAGAACCCCTTAAGTCTAAAGGGGTTTGCTCAAAGTCCTCTCCTAAGTGTCCTTTATCTTTAAAATTCCAACCGCGACTTTCCGCATTGAATCCTACGGCGCTCGCAGCTGTGTTCTCACACTGCACACGTCCCCCGTGGGTCTCCTGTGTCACTACCCTGGGTGGTTCCTTGGGGTCCCAGCGATTCTACGTGCTCTAGGCACTGTGTCTAGTCAAGTCGTGGTTCTTATACCACTTTCTTAGTATATGGTTTGGTCTCCCCCTGGAGCCCACTGTGTATTGTGCTATTTACTGTCGTTTTAATACTGTGATACTGTGTATCTTGAACTCTAATCTCATAAAGGGATTAGTAGTTAGTGTTTAGAAATAAATACATATATTTTATATATATCTTGTGTGGTTCTCCTTTCATTTAGTTATTCAAGAGGTTATAATCTGGTAAACCAAGCTGCTTTACACTCCTTTAAGACTTAGCCTGAAGGCTGCTCTCCATAGCTACCACTAGGATAGCTTTCAATAAAGGTTGTCTTTAAACCTATCATCAAAAAGGGTCGTTTGGACTGGTGCAAGGTGCCCACTATAACTAGTGGACAGCATATGCCAGGCCAACTTCTCACAGGGCCCACTTAGCGCATAGGTGCTCTAGCTTCCGTATCAAACGCTCCTCCACAGGGGCCATGACGTCCTCTACTGCCCTATAGATAGACGCATCTACTGCGTCGTAAAACTCGTCATCCCAGGGTAGCTGGGCCAGGGGAACCTCCTCCCATTGCATGTCCGCCTGTTGAGACATGATCATGAGCCCTCTGACTCTTAAGCACTGGACTTGCCAAACTAGTGTGCAGTATACGCTGCCTACTATAATGCTGGGGACCAGCAGATTAAATGGGCACTGCCCCACTTAGAAACAAGAGGCACCAAGTGAAAGCCTCAGGGACACCACCCTGCTGAGATGAAGAAAATAACAGGCTGAGCTATGTATATATATAGAACTCCCTGGGACAGTGTCCCCTCAGGCCGCTATTCAGCCTGCTGCCCCAACTGCCAAGCGAACGCTATGCCAAATACACCCTTTCCCGGGCGTCAATAAACACACTCACACCTACTCAGAAACTCGTTCTGAGCGTCACTTGAGGCCAAGAGCAGTGCTCTACAGACCCTCGTCTGAGGGCGTAGGTCTCCAAGGAGATGGCGAGGCTTCAGGCAACGGCGGGCGGAATGCGAGCGATCCCCCACGGAGTTCGAATTCCGCTCGCCGTTGCCAATAGAGACGCTGACGCTCTGGGAAAGCGTCACAGCGCCCTGGCGGCGGGAGGTAGAGACCGCGCCTCGCCGCAGGGATGCAGCCGGTCCCGCGTAGGCCCGCAAGCGGACCCTCGGGCCGCGACGATCACCGCAAGCGCATCAAAACCAGGTGAGAAAACCCCAAACGCGCTGCCCCGGGCCACAAGCAGCTCCGGAGTGATCGCCGAAGGCAGTGCGATTACGCCTCCACCTGAAAACCCAAATGGCAATAGCGCGCACAATTAGAAAAACAGTAATATTGGGCACAATAGCATTGAATCAAAGAAATAGCAGTGGCGGGGCCGCAGCGCGGTCCCGTGACTGCTAGGATAATGAATACCACAGTGTACATAAAAACACTCGGGAAAAGAGAAAAACACTTATCTCATGGCTGCGTAGCAGCAAAGAAAGAGGAGGAGCAAGGGGTAGACAAAGGACTATATCGTGGACCCTGTGCCCGGATTGGTTACTTGGACTGAGGGATATGTTGTCCCTTCTTTCTTTTTTTTTGTTAACCACTTTCCCAAGGATGTTTGGGAAATGTGGTTTGAGTTTTGAAGTTAAAATGGCTGCTACTGAAATAAAGCAAAGAGAGATAAAGCAAAATCCAAAGCCTCCGGTCCTGACATAGAATCAAAAACAGAAAAGCACAAAAGTTCCTATGTGACAAGATAGACTATGAAAGAGGTTAAATCTCCATGTTTTCAAGGAAATTTAAGAATATACAAAGAAAACATGTATCTGAAGCAAACATGGGAGAAAGGGAGACCCGGTCCAAAGCAAGCAGTGTGGTGAGCTCAGAAATGGAGACAGATGCTGAAGACGGGGGTGTGAATGTACAACACAAAGGAAACATTCCCTCTGTGATTGAGGAGCTGAATTTTTTAAGGCTAGACCGGCAGTTCAATCTACGCCCAAGGCAACTGCAACAAAATCACAAACCACAAAGAGGAAAAGGCAGAGGCGGAAAAGTTGGAAGGAACCCCGAAATAAACAATCAAGTAAAAGAGAAAGCGGGGAAAGTGAGCAAGAAGTAGCCAGAACAGGAGCAGAAAATTCAGTAATAAACCTCACGCATGTGTTGACTACAAAAGAAGTGGAAATCTTGTCATTGGGACTCTCATACTGTCCACAACAAGATATGGACTATGCACAGACTCACATTGATCTCTTTAAATTAATTCGGTCAATGAAACTAAAGACATTTTTTCTGACTCAGCCCAAGAAAAATAAGAAAAAACTGGAACTGAGCAATGGTCAAGTAACTGAGAATGAGGCTCTGCAAGTGGAGGACATGGTTTTATTAATGGAATGAAGACAATTGGAAGCAGAGAATAAAGGGCAAGAAGAGCATATAAGTGAAGCGTCCCTAATTATGGAGCAAGGTCTAGAGACATATGGCGATGCAGAAACCATGTTTAGACCTAAGTCAAAGTTCATACCCATGATGGCTAGAGATGCAATTGATATTTTCAATAATCTGTTAGTAAGTGACTTGAAAACTTTGTGTAGTGAAAGCAGTAAAAGATCAAAGACAGGCCAACAAGAAAAAGAATATCACGATTTAGTGAATAAATTGCAAACAAATTGTATTGTGATGAAATCTGATAAGGGTGGGAACATTTTGCTATGGGGCAGGAAGGCCTATTTGAAGGGAGCATATAGGAAGCTAAACGATGATGAATGTTACTGTAGGGTGTCCAGACAGATGATGGAGAACTCATGGTTAAAGGTTTTTATGGATTTGAATCAATGGAGGGATCAGGGTCTCTTTAGTCAGGAGGAGAAAAGATTACCCAGTAATACCTGTATTTTATTTAATTCCAAAAACACACAAAGATATGGGCAACCCACCGGAACGCCCAATCATATCTGCGATAGAGTTGCCTGGAAAATATCAGTAAATATGTAGATGGGTTTTTAAAGGAAGCAGTGATCAATCTACCATCGTACGTAAAAGACACTGGTGATTTTGTACAAAAAGTATATGATCTACCCTGGGAGGAAGATTTCATCCTCCTCACACTTGATGTAACATCACTCTATACCAGTATTAGGCATAAGGACGGTATGTGTGCAGTAAGTCATTTCCTTGGAACAAGACCCCTAAAGTTGTGGCAGCATACAAAGATGCTTTTAGCAATGATTGAGACGTGTTTAACAAGTAACTTTTTCATGTTTAATGTGGAAGTATTTCAGCAGTTGTGCGGAACTATGATGGGCACCTGCTTCTCCCCCAGCTATGCAAATTTGCATATGGGCTTGTGGGAGAAGCAGGTGGTGAGAGTTGAATATTAGACAAAATGGGAAGAGCATGTATTCAATGGAGTCGATTTATGGATCACCTTTTTATTGTATGGAAAGGGTCAGAAGAAAGTACGAGAATGTTTGTGGAGAAACTGGGGGAAAATATGCTAAATCTTAAATTTATCAGCAAAGCTGAAGGCAACTTCCTCGTCCTTACACTGTATGTGGAAGGGGACCAGCTAGAAATGAAGCTGTTCAGGAAACCAACGGCTAACAATACCCTTTTGCATTCAAAAAGTTTCCACCCTTGCAACTAGATAGATAGCAAGCCCTATGGAGAACGCCTTAGGGTAAGGCGAAATTGTAGTGTTCAACGAGAGGAAGATAAGGCAATTGATGAGTAAAAAAATAGAGATTCATAACAAGGTGGTATAAGCAAGAGTGCATTGATAAAGCCATTGCTAAAATGAAAGCAAAACCCAGGGAAAGGATTGTTTTTGACAGAAAAAGCACACAAAACCAGAGGAAGTTTGATCCCCATTTTAGACAAGTCACAACGTACAGCACGAAGGAGGCAGCCATAAGAACTATTTTAAACAAATACTGGCACCTCATTAGAAATGATCTGTGCTGAGAGAAGTAGCACCACGTAGGCCGGGGGTCTCCTTTAGGAGGGCAAAATCGATGAGACAAGCTTTGGCGGTGAACAACCCGGAAAGCAGAAAAGAAGTGAAGAACACATGGTTGATGGTTAGAAAAGGATTCCAGAAGTGTGGGAGATGCAAAGCATGCCAACATGGGAAAAATACAACGCAAGTTGTTTCTCCCCTCACCTCTCAAATCAGAGCTATCAAGGGTCAATACAACTGTAAGACAGAGTTTGCTGTATATATGTTAAGATTTGAATGCCAGCTAGTGTACATTGGAAGCACAATCCTGCCAGTGCATAAGAGAATCTTACAGCATTTGAGTTCTATAAAAAATCATGACCAGGGTTACCCTTTGGCCCGATATTTCGAAGTGGTGCATGGAGGCAAAACGGAAGGGCTTTCTTACTGTGTGATTGATTCGGTCCCAAAAAACATCTGGGGAGGTGACAGAGTGCAAAAATTGAGACAACTAGAGTCCAGATACATTATTGAACTCAATACAAAGAACCCAGGGGGCCTGAATATAGAACCTACTGGCAGTCGCCAGTAGGTAGTTATAGTTAGGCTGTTGTTTCCATAGGAAGTGTTTTTTATTTTGCCAATAACTTTGGCGCCGTTTGATGAATCTTCGCAAAAAAAATTAAATTAGTATGCCGCTCACTTCAGTTGCTGTCGTGAAAGTTTCAGGGTGATCCGTCAAGCTGGGGCCAAGAAAAAGTGGGAGTCCCAAAACAGGTTTCCCCATGCAAATTCCAATAGGGATTTCAGACACGACTACAGCCTGAGCTGCTGAACGGAATTACACCAAACTTGGCAGAAAGGGCGCTGTTGGTTCAGAAAGCAACTTTTTTGTGAATTTGTGTAAATCGGTTCAGTAGTTTTTTATATATTATAAGAAATCCAAATTTAGATATATAGGGAAGCGGATCATCCGAGGATCCGAAAGGCATGGTGCTCAAATCTGATTGGATGCTAACACTTCAACCAGGAAGTGGTGGCAGCCATCTTGGGACTAGGCTTCAGCCGAGTCCCACAAAAAACATTTTTTTTAAAAAAGGGGGGCAGGGTAGGAATACCCTGACTCCGTAACTGTGGTCCTGGGGTCTTCCTGTGACCCACACAGGGCCAAAAAGCACATTTTTAAAAAACATTTTGCTGCAGGAATGCGACAGAGCTGCAAATCCACTGCAATTTAAAAAAAAAAAACATGCACGGTCACTCGCGCTTGTTTACATTATAGCCCCAGGGTGGGTCAAGTCCCGGGGGTGCACTGGCCTTTTTTTAGAAAAAGGAGGGGGTGCGTGGGGCTTTAATATGCCCCAGGAACCTCCACCTCCCTGGGGCTTAATTTTATACCGCCGGGGGCCACTTGGACCCCCGCCAAGCCCTGGGGACCACCACCTCCCCGGGGCTAAATACAAAGAAATGGGGGGTTCTCCCGGCGCACCCCCCCCCGAACCCTGGAGATCACCACCTCTCCGGGGCTAAGTTAAATATGGAGCCGGAGCTGCGCGGATCCTCCACGCCCTGGGGTACACCACCTCTCCGGGGTTTGCGCCCCTCCCTCCTGGGTCATTCTCGTCCCCAGGGACCACCACCTACCCGGGGAAGGCCCTTGAAAATCAAAGGAGGAGGCCCAGGGAGAACACCACCCCTGAGGGCCGGCTCCTACTATGTCCTGAGGTGCCCACCTCCGGGACATAGCTGTTTGCTTTAGCTTGCCAAGCTAAAGCAAACACTCTGCTTCCAGCAGGCGGGAGCTGTCAAAATGCTCCCGCCCGCTGGAAGCAGAGGTTTTATCTCTTTCCCTGCCATCATGTGTCCGTGCAGCATCAATGCTGGCTCCCACAGGAGGTGGGGAGACGGCTGGGACCGTGGGGGCCTTGAGGCTCCCCTGCGGTCCCGGGGAAAAGAGAAGAAAAATGCAAAATAATGGTCAGAAAGGAGCAGAAAGAGGAAGAATTAAGGTCAGAAAGGAGCAGAAAGAGGAAGAATAAAGGCCAGCAAAGAGCAGAAAGAGGTAAGATAAAGGTGGGAAATGAGCAGAATGAGGCAGAATTAAGGTCAGCAGGGAGCAGAAAGAGGCAGAGTAAAGGTCAGAAACGAGCAGAAAGAGGCAGAATAAAGGTGAGAAAAGAGCAGAAAGGGGCAAAATAAAGGTCAGCAACGAGCAGAAAGATGCAAAATAAAGTTGAGAAACAAGCAGAAAGAGGCATGATAAAGGTCAGAATAAGCAATAAGAGGCAAAATAAAGGTAAGAAAACAGCAGAAATAGAGGTTAGAAAACAGCACCAAGAGGCAAAATATAGGTCAGAAACAAGCAGGCATAAAGAGGCAAAATACAAGTGAGAAACAAGCAGAAAAAGGCAAAATAAAGGTCAGGAACGAGCAGAAAGAGGCAAAATATAGGTGAAAAACGAGCAGAATAATTCAGAAGAAAGGCCAGAAGAAAGTAGAAAGAGGCTGGCTGAATGTCAGAAGGGAGCAGAAAGAGGCAGAATAAAAGTCAGAAACGAGCAGAAAGAGGAAGAATAAAGGTCAGAAACGAGCAGAACGTGGCAGAATATTGTAATAAAAAAGCAGAAAGAGGCAACATAAAGGTCAGAAGGGAGCAGAAAGAGGCAGAATAAAGGTCAGAAGGGAGCAAAAAGAGGCAGAATAGAGGTCAGAAACCAATAGAAAGAGGCAGAATAAAGGTCAGAAACAAGCAGAAACGGGCAGAATAAAGGTCAGGAGCGAGCAGAAAGAGGCACAATAATGGCCAGAATGAGCAGAAAAGGGCAAAAGAGATGTCCAAAACGAGCAGCAAGAGGCAAAATAGAGGTCAGCAATGAGCAGCAAGAGGCGGAATAAAGGTCAGAAGGGAGCAAAAAGAGATAGAAGGGGGGTCAGAAATCAGCAGCAAGAGGCAAAATAGAGGTCAGAAATGAGCAGCAAGAGGCAGAAAAAAGTCAGGAGAAAGCAGAAAGAGGCAAAATGATGGGCAGAACAAGCAGAAAGAGGCAAAAAAAAGGGCAGTAGCAAGGAGTGAAGAGACAAAAAATGAGCAGAAAATTGGCGGGGGAGGTACAAAACCGAAGGCAGCAGAGGGTAGTGGATTACAGGCAAGTTGGACAGGAGGACCGTCACAAGGGGAGCTGGCACGAGGACCTGCTCCCATGTGCCCCCCTACTTTTTTTACCACACACCCACTGACAGACCCACTCATACACTTGCGCACCCACTCACAGACCCACTCAGAGATTCTTCCACGCTCTCACAGACCCAGTCAGACACTCATTCACCCACCCCCAGACCCACTCAGACACTTATGTTTCCATTCAGAGACACACTCAAAGACTCATGCACCCACCCACAGATACACTCAGAGAGTCATACACTCTCTGACTGACACACTGAGACTTACAGACCCGCTTACAGAGCCACTCAGAGACTCACACACCCACTCACAGACCCACTCAGACTCATGCAACCACTGACAGACACACTCAATCATGCACCCACTCACAGATCCATTTAAGCACTCATTCACCCACTTACAGACCAACTGAGACTCACACACACTCAAAGTCCCACTCAGAGACTCACTCACACACCCACCCAGAGACACACACACACTCACAGACCTACTGAGACATTCATACACCCACTCACAGACCTACTTAGAGATTCTTGCACGCTCTCACAGACCCACTCAGACACTCATACACCCACTCACAGACACACTCAGACACACGTTCTCATTCACAGACCCACTTAGAGATTCATGCACCCACTCACAGAGCCACTCAGAGAATCCCCCACTCACAGATTTACTGAGACAGTTATGCAATCACTCACTGTCAAAGGTTTGGGGGTTACATTTAGGAAATTAAAATTCAAAAAGCTTTAGAAATTCACTGAAAAAAATCGAAGGTTACAGAGACATTATAGTTAGGAAAGAATTTTTTTTTTAAACTTAGAAATTCACTGAAAAAACAAAGGTTACAGGGACGTTATAGTTAGGCTCAGATTTCACTCCTAAAAAAACAGTGAAATTCAGCAGTTATAGTTAGCAGAGCTAACTATTACTTACGCCCCTGCAATGCACTGCTTATGACCTCACATATTGCATCACTCATGACATGGTGAGTGACATTACTGATGATATCTCAAATGACATCACTGATGACATCACTGATAACATCATCCACAAAAGCACTCACACACCCACTCACATCCCTATACAACCTCTCTCATACACTCACACAACCACTTACATACCCATTCACAGACCCAAACAAGTACTCACACAACCACTTACTCATCCATAGAGCCACTAACACACCAACTCACTCACTCATTCAGCTACACACTCACCCATACAGCTACTCACACATTCACTTATTCACCCAGTCACTCACACACCCACTCACTCATCCATAGTCTCTCAACACAGCCACTCACTCACCCACACAACCACTTATATACCCATTCACACATCCATACAAGCACTCTCACATCTGCTCACTACCCCATACAGCCATTCACACACTCACCCTCCAATACAGCCACTTACACACCCATTCACTCACTCATATAGCCATTCAGATACCCACTCACACACCCATATACACTCGCACATCTACTCACCCACCCATACAGCCACTCACACACCCACTCACTCACCAATACAGCCACTCACACAGCTCCACACTCACCCACACAGCTACTCACACACACACTTATATGCCCATAAAGCCACTCAGACACCCATTCACAAACGGATGCACACAGTCACACAGCCACTCACATAATATATGTTAGAAGTAGTATCAATCATTAGTAGGACACCTAGGGCCAGATGTAGGTGGCGAAATACCGGTCGGTAACGCCGAAATTCTGAGAATTTCAGCGTTACCGACCGGTATTTAGCTGAGTGCAATGTAGGTGAGTTCATACCTACATGCAAAATAAGGAATCGCAAAATAGCGATTCCTTATTTTGCTCTTGCATTTAAGGAATCGGAAATACCGATTCCTTAAATGCAATGTACGTAGCACTAAAAATAGTGCACTTGAGCCTTAAGGAATCGCTAATTACCACCAACTTCAAGTTGGTGGTAAGTAGCGATTTCCTTTAAAAAAGCACTTTTTGCTTTTTCAAATGTGCCATGTGGCACACATCCATGCCCTTAGGGCATGTATGTGCGCCACATGTGCACACATGCACATTTCAGGGGTGCAACAGGGTGTCCTTTGGACACCCTGGCACCCTTGAAATTCCTCCGCTATTAGCGATTCGGTAATACCGAATCGCTAATAGTGAATATCTTCCCATTCATTCCTATGGCCCATAGGAATGAATGGCTAAGTATTCCTTAATAACGAATCTCAATTACCGATTCGTTATTAAGGAATGTTAAGGAATCGCTAATATTTTAGCGATTCCTACCTACATTCCAGTTAGCGAGTCCTTAATAGCGATTCGGTAAAAATCGCTATTAAGGACTCGCTAAAATGAAGTTACCTACATCTGGCCCCTAGTAAACTAATCTAACTTTTGTAGTAGGTTAGTGTATATCTTTAACACACATAAACTCTTACAAAATACTTACGCTCACTGGATGATGTTATCAGTGATGTCATTTAAGATGTCATCAGTGATGTCACTAGCCATGTCATGAGTGAAGTAATATGTGAGGTCATAAGCAGTGCATTGTGGGTAAGTTATAGTTAGCTCAGCTAACTATAACTGCTGAATTTCACTGGTTTTGTATGAGTGAAATGTGAGCGTAACATCCCTGTAACCTTTGTTTTTTTTCAGTTATACATATTTATGTTCCGAACTTTCAATTTTAAACGGGGGCGTATGAGGAACACCAAATTGAAAACAGACCACCATAATGCTCATTCTTCTTTATTGTGTTTGTTGCTTAATCGGCGATTATGTATATATGTGTATATATATCTATATATATATAGATATAGATAAATATATATATATACACATACATGCATGTATTTACATATTCAGTGATATTATCTACTGGCGGTCGCCAGTAGATAGTTATAGTTAGGACCTATTTTCCATAGGAAATCCGCGACATTCTATTTGAAATAACTCTTGCGTCGGTTGACGAATCTTGCGAAATTTTCAAACTTTATGGCCCGCTCCGGTCCGCTCCTACCCTGAAAGTCTCAGGGTGATTCGTCAAGCGGGGCCGAGAAAAAGGGGGTCCCAAAACGTGTTTTCCCCATTTATTTTCCCATAGGAAACTTTAGACACGGCTACAGCCCGAACTGCTGAACGGAATTACACCAAATTTGGCAAAGAGGTAGTTCTTGGTTCAGAAAGAACCCTTTTTGTTAAATGGTGTAAATCCGTTCAGTAGTTGCGGAGAAATTAAAAAAATAAGAGTCAAAAATCAATTTCCCATAGGAAACTTTAGACACGGCTACAGCCCGAACTGCTGAACGGAATTACACCAAATTTGGCAAAGAGGTAGTTCTTGGTTCAGAAAGAACCCTTTTTGTTAAATGGTGTAAATCCGTTCAGTAGTTGCTGAGAAAATCAAAAGTAAAAGTACATATATATCTATGGCCGTGCCGGATTCGCGCACCCTCCCGATCACGAGCTGTCTGCTAATTGGCTGTCAACACTCCAAACCAGGAAGTGTTGGCAGCCATCTTGTTCCTCGGTAGAACCGAGGAACAAGAAAGCAGTAAAAAGTGCGTAAAACGCACAAAGGGGGCAGGGTAGAAACACCCTGACCCCTAGGTCTGCTCAGGGGTCCACAAGGACCCCTGGGCAGAAAAAGCATATTTTTTTTTAAATCGGCAGGATGCGCTCAGGGAGCGCGAATCCTGCCGAAAAAAAAATCGATGGGCGGTCTCCGCGCTTCGATTGTATTTTGCCCCCGGGTGGCCCAAGTCCCGGGGGCATGGTGGGGGTTAAATTTATTTATGGGGGGCCTCAAAGGGCCCCCAAGCCCCGGAGACCGCCACCCCCGGGGCTTTCTTTTTAAAATGGTGCGGGAGGGCTCTGAGCCCTCCCGCAGCCCCGAGGACCACCACCTCCCGGGGCTTCTTTTTTTTTACTTTTTGCAGTGTGGGGGGGCTCGAGCCCCCACATGCCCGGGGACCGCCACCTCCCGGGGCACTAACAAATTAAAATGGGGGCCCGTTTTGGACCCCCGAAGCCCCGGGGACCAGCACCTCCCCGGGGCTTTGCTGATGTGGGGAGGGGGCCGCGCGGCCCCCCTCCTGGAGCCTGTGGTGGCCCTGGGGACCGCCACCCCCAGGGCCGGCTCCTGCAGTGTCCCGGGTGCCTACCCCGGGACACTGCTGTTTGCAATGACAGGACGGGAGCCTCGCGGCTCCCGTCCTGTCATTGCAAACTGCTTGGATATTGGAAGAGAGAGCAGGAAACCTGCTCTGCGCTCCAATATCCAAAGACAATTGCTTTCCACACGGGGAGCAGCATGTTAGCTGCTCCCCGTGTGGAAAAGCAATGCCGGCTCCCTTAGGACACGGGGAGCCGGCGGGACTGTGGGGGTTTGGGGACCCCCACAGTCCCCAACCAGAGGCCAGGCCCCGGGGGATGGGGTCCCCGGGGCCATAAGTGGCCCGGGAGGGGGGCCACGCGGCCCCCTCCCCAGAAATAATTTTTAATTTTTTTTTAAAGGCCTGCCCGGGGGATGGGGTCCCCGGGGCAAAAGGAGGCCTGAGGAGGGGGCCACGCAGCCCCCTCCTTAAAAGGAATGTTAGTGTGGCCATGCCCCGGGGGATGGGGTCCCCGGGGCAGTTTTCGGCCAGGGGAGGGAGGCCACGCGGCCCCCTTCCAGTTTAATTTTAATTAAAAAAAAAGAGGGTAAGGCCCTGGGGGATGGGGTCCCCAGGGCCCAAAAATAAGAAAAAGGAAGGGGGCCACACAGCCCCCTTCAGAGGAAAAAAACGATCGGGCCGCAGGCCCCGCCCCTTCCTTCACCACTCTGCAAACGCGCCCCTGGCGCGTTTGCAGATGAAGTAATTCCCCTTGAATACTGGGGGTCCCTGGGGGCCAACTAGCCCACCAGGAACCTCCAGTATGCGCCAGGGGGCTGCGTTGCAGAGAGGTGTACAGAGGCCACGCCCCTTTATACACCTCTGCAACGCAGCTCTGTGGCGCTTTTTGGAGGTACATGGTGGGCTAGTTGGCCCCCAGGAACCCTCAGGATTCAAGGGGACTTAATCCCCCAACTTAAAACGCGCCACGGGGCGCGTTTGCACAGTGGTGAAGGGAGGGGGCGGGGCTTCAGGTGACATGTGTGCAAACAGGCCCCGTGGTGCGTTTTAAGATGGGGAATTAAATCCCCTTCAATCCTGAGGGTCCCTGGGGGCCAACTAGCCCAACAGGTACATCCAGAAAGCGCCACAGAGCTGCGTTGCAGAGAGGTGTAAAGGGGTGTGGCCTCTCTACACGTCTCTGCAACGCAGCCCCTGGCGCATACTGGAGGTTCCTGGTGGGCTAGTTGGCCCCTAGGGACCCTCATGATTCAAGGGGACTTAATCCCCCAACTTAAAACGCGCCACGGGGCGCGTTTGCACAGATGTCACCTCAGGCCCCGCCCCTCCCTTCACCATTGTGCAAATATTCCTCTAAAATCTGCCGAACTACGAATTCGGATTTACTCACCTGTTATCAGGAGAGACCTCAGTGCTGCATCTTTCAGCCCAGTACTAATCCTGAAAAGTAATTTTAACCGTACTTACCAGTAACTTGAATTTCCTTCCATAGGATATCATTGCCTGCTTTTTGCTGAAAAAGTTTCTAAGTGTTGATTTTTGAAACATACAAATATTCCTCTAAAATCAGCCGAAATACGAATTCCGATTTACTCACCTGTTATCAGGAGAGACCTCAGTGCTGTATCTTTCAGCCCAGTACTGGTCCTGAAAAGTAATTTTAACCGTACTTACCAGTAACTTGAATTTCCTTCCATAGGCTAACATTGACTGGTTTCACTTGGAAATTCTTCTAAGTGTGGAGTTTTGGAACTTTAAAATATTCCTCTAAAATCAGCCGAAATACGAATTCCGATTTACTCACCTGTTATCAGGAGAGACCTCAGTGCTGCATCTTTCAGCCCAGTACTGATCCTCAAAAGTAATTTTAACCGTACTTACCAGTAACTTGAATTTCCTTCCATAGGATATCATTGTCTGCTTTTTGCTGAAAAAGTTTCTAAGTGTTGATTTTTGAAACATACAAATATTCCTCTAAAATCAGCCGAAATACAAATTCTGATTTACTCACCTGTTATCAGGAGAGACCTCAGTGCTGTATCTTTCAGCCCAGTACTGGTCCTGAAAAGTAATTTTAACCGTACTTACCAGTAACTTGAATTTCCTTCCATAGGCTAACATTGACTGGTTTCACTTGGAAATTCTTCTAAGTGTGGAGTTTTGGAACTTTAAAATATTCCTCTAAAATCAGCCGAAATACGAATTCCGATTTACTCACCTGTTATCAGGAGAGACCTCAGTGCTGCATCTTTTAGCCCAGCACTGACCCTGAAAAGTAATTTTAACCGTACTTACCAGTAACTTATATTTTCTTCCATAGGAATCCATTGTCTGGTTTTCAGCTGAAAAGTTTCAAAGTGTTGATTTTCACAAACTACAAATATTCCTTAAAAATCGCCTGTATGACTTAAACGCATTCTTTCAACTGTTTACAGGAGATGCACCAGTGCTGGATCCAGGATCCAACACTGAGTAAGAAAAAGTAACGATAACAGTTTTTACCTGCTAAGTGAATTTCCTTCCATAGGATAACATTGGTGATTCTATGAGAAAAAGTTTCTGTCAACTTTTAAAATACAATAATATTCCTTAAAAATCACTACTGTAACCAAAACGCTTTTACTCAACTGTTTACAGGAGATGTCCCAGGACTGAATCTAGGATCCAGTCCTGTGGTTAGAAAAGTAATCCATAAAGTAACTAATTGCATTTAACTAGAAATTCACATTGAGCTGAATGTTGCATTGTGTTTGAAAATGTGTTGCCCATTGCAACAACTGTAACTACTGTACTTAAAAGTCTATTGCCTATGTGCAAGTATTTAAACTAAAGTAATTCATTCTGAGAAAGTATTTTTTGTAATGTATAATGTAATTACAATGTAATTTAAAAAATAAAATATGTAAAAAAAAATGTTTCTAAAAATGTAGTAAATCAGTATGAAAAAAATAAATATAACAATTAATACATTTAAAAATTGTCATTTACAAAACCTTTGAAATTCACTGAAAAAACCGTAGGTTTCAGACATGTTATAGTTAGGAATTAGCATTTAAAAACCTTTGAAATTCACTGAAAAACCATAGGTTTCAGACACGTTATAGTTAGAAATTAGCATTTAAAAAACCTTTGAAATTCACTGAAAAAACCATAGGTTTCAGGCACGTTATAGTTAGAAATTTGCATTTAAAAAACCTTTGAAATTCACTGAAAAAACCATAGGTTTCAGGCACGTTATAGTTAGAAATTTGCATTTAAAAAACCTTAGAAATTCACTGAAAAAACCATAAGGTTTTAGGGACAGTTATAGTTAGTTGGACATTGCACTCGTACAAAACCCGTGAAATTTCCCGTTATAGTTAGTTCAGGTAACTATAACTCGCGCCCCCATAATGCACTGCTGATGACGTCACATATTACATCACTCATGACATGGTCAGTGACATCACTGATGACATCACTGATGACATCTCAAATGTCATTTGAGATGTCATCAGTGATGTCATCAGTGATGTCACTGACCATGTCATGAGTGATGTAATATGTGACGTCATCAGCAGTGCATTGCGGGGGCGCGAGTTATAGTTACCTGAACTAACTATAACGGGGAATTTCACGGGTTTTGTACGAGTGCAATGTCCAACTAACTATAACTGTCCCTAAAACCTTATGGTTTTTCAGTGAATATATATATATATATATTCATATATATCAGGCCCTGAAAAATCATAAATGCTACCAGACCTGCAGGTCTAGTCACTTGAACAAGTTACTCAATGTGACTGTAATGAGTTTGTCAGGGGAGGGGGACCTGGGGCCAAATACATTAACATTAGGGGAGGGGGGCACATCCCCCCCTTCTCCTAGCCCAAATGAGTCCCAGAACTCTCATCCTCCTAGGCCATACTTTAATTATAGGGGAGGGGGGTGCGTGGCCCCACACCCAGAGCCTTAAAAGGCCCGGGGACCCTATCCCTCAGGGCCAAATACTTTTACATTAGAGGAGGGGGCCTGTGCTCCACCCTACCCAAGGTCACTATTGGCCCTGGGGACTCCGGGCTCTTTTTTTTTTTATAAAGGGCGGGGAGTGCGCTTAGACCTCCCCCAAAGCCACCACTGGCCCCAAGAACCCATCCCCTGGGGCCAAAAATTATATTAGGGGAGGGGCGTGTGCCCCCCCAAGCCCCAGCCAAAGGGGCCACAGAATCCTAACCGCCTGTGCCATACTTTAATTATAGGTGAGGTGTGTGCATGCCCCCCTCCCTGAGCCTTATGAGGCCTGGGGACCCCATAGCCTGGGGCCAAATACTTTTATATTAGGGGAAGAGGGCATGTGGTCCTTCTCCCTAAGCCCAAATGGGCCCAAAGACCCCATCTCCCAAGGCCATATTTTTGTTATAGAGGGGAGGGTGTGTAGCCCCCATCCCTGAGCCTTAAGAGGCCCTGGAGACCTCATAACCCGTGGCCATATTTTAACTATAGGAGAGGGTGGCATGTGGCCCTCCTCCCCGAGCCTTAAGAGGCCCCAGGAACCGCATATCCTAGGGCCAAATACTTTTACATTAAAGGAGGGGGCACGTGGCCCCCCTCCCCAAGCCCAAATGTGCCCGAGGACCCAATCACCCGGGCCATATTTTAAATATAGGGGAGGAGGGCTTGTGGACCCCTTACCTTAGTCTGAAAAGGCACCGGGAACCCATCGCCCGGGCCGATTACCATAATTAAGGAGAAATGTCATAAAAAAGAGAGCCCCAAGCCTTATTAGGCACCGGGCACCACATCTCCTGGGGATGAATTCTATTATTTAGGGGAGTGGCCGCCATATGACCCTCCTTCCCCGAGTCTTATTAGGCCCTGGGGACCCCATCCACTGGGGACAAAAGCAATTAGGAAGGGGTCACCGTTCCCCTCCCCAAGCCTTATTAGCCACAAGGACCCAATCCAATGGGGCTGAATTACATTATTAAGGAGAAGGGTCCTGCATTAATAAGGCCTGGGGGCCCATCCTCTGGGGCTGAATTCTATTATTAAAGGGTGGAGGGAAAGAGGTCCCCCCTCCCTGAGTCTTTTTATGCCCTAGGGACCCTATCCCCAGGGCCAAATACAACGCAAAAAGGGAGGTGGCGGCACAGGCACCCTCCTAGTGCCTTATAAGGCCCTAGGACCGAATTACATTATTAATGGGTGTGCAGCCCCCCTCCCTGCGCCTTCTCAGGCCATAGGGACCCCATCCCTGAGGCCAGAGGTGGGTGCCCAGGTGCACAAGTTGAGAGTCGGGGGGAGCCCGAGGGCCCCCACGTCCCTAGCCTGCTCCCTGCATAGTGCGGGAGCAGGCATTGCTCCCACTCGGAGGGAGCAGCTTCTTTTGCTTGCTCCCGCTGGGTGGGAGCAAGCTGTGTTTCCCTTCCCGCATCAGTGCGGGCAGGAAACAGAAGTCTGCTCCCACTCGCGGGAGCATGTTTAAATCTCCCCCCAGCTGGGTGCAGACATGCCTTCCCTGCTCGCACTTCTGCAGGCAGGGAAGCATCTTTGTTCCCGTCTAACAGAAGATTTGAAAATGCTCTCACCAGGCGGGAGAAAAAAAATGATACTACTCTGTCTCGGGGTGGGCTCCCGGAACAGAGTATTTGAGCTGGCCCTGGGGGCCTTTTAAGACACAGGGAGGGGACCTTTGCCCCCACCCCTTTAAAGTTGTTTTCGGCTCTGTGGAACGAAGTCCCCAGGGCCTAACAAGGCTTGGAGATGAAAGCTGCGCACCTCCCTCCCCTTAATTAATGTTTTAGGCCCAGGGTATGGATCCCCGGGCCCGCCATCGGCTCAGGGAGGGGGACCATGTGCCCCCCTCTCCTTAATTAATGTACTGGGCACCAGGGGATGGGGTCCCCGGGGACCCAAAATGGACTTGGGGAGAGAGCCCTACTCACGCCCCCTCCTCAATTTTTTTTCCTTAATTGCTGGATTGTGGCAAAACACACAGATTTTTTTTTTATTTGGGTCCCCCCCACAGGGCATAGGGGTGCAGGGCATCCCTATCCTGTCCCCTTATATTACTTTTATTTTCAAATTTTAGAACAGGGGACTAAGTCCCTGAGTCCTGTAGTGGCTCCTAGCCACATTTTTTCTCATATTGCTGGTGGCCAATCAGAGCGCTCGCTCCCGGTGGAGTCTGGCTCCACTAGGAGCGAATTGGCTCAAGGGGAAAAAAGCTTCCCTGGCCAATCAGAACTCTCTGTTTTTTAAAACTGGGTTTGAGGTACTCTCACAAGAGTCCCTTTAACCTAACCATCCAGATGTACAAATACTTTTCCACCTTAATTTCTCAAAAACTACTGAACGGATTTGCACCAAATCATTAAAAAACAGAATCTGTGGACCAAGAACTAGCTTCCTGCCAAATTTGGCGCAATTCCGTTCAGTAGTTTTTGCATAAAAGCTCCTGACAAAAGTCTATGGAAAATGCCTGGGGAAATGATGATAATGAAAGCAATTTACAGTGCACAGCTACTCCATGGAGTGTCCCGGCGCGAAATGCATAGGTCAGAAGGTAAAATATTTTGGGACCCTCTTTTTTCTTGGCCCCTGCTTGACAGTTCACCTCTTAAACTTTCCAGTAAGGAGCTGAGGGGAATTCGCGTTGTTTTATTATAGAAAGTTTTGTGATGATTCGTCAAACCGCGCTAAAGTTATTAGCAAACCAAAAAACGCCTTGTCTATGGAAAAGCAATCTTAAGTATAACTAGTGCGTGTGTGTGCGCACGCGAGTGTGCGTGTGTGTGTGTGTGTGTGACCTCCCCTCTAGTCCAGCCACTCAGTGATGATTCTAGATTAGATGTGGATTGTTTCTTTGCAGTTTCTAGGTGAGGTGAACGAAAAACAAATAATATGCGTGCTTTGCTAACGTGCATGCAACGTATGTTTAAAAATATGTGTCACCTGAGGACTGTTTCCTAACGCTGGTTTATTGACTGTGCAATTGAAATGTCAACATGCAAGAGAGCTTCGCTCACTGAAAACACGTTAGAAACTAGATCGCTTCTGAAATCATATATCGAAGGTACAAATAGTCCTGAAAGTGGAGTAGGAACCTTTACTGTGCAACGTCAGTCTCGTTTTATAAACATCTGTCAACTTTTCATATCATAGTAAAGTCATTCTTTTTGTTTGCCGTTTTTTCCAAAATACTATGATTTTACCATGCTCTCGCAAATAAGCTAAATCCATTTCTCGAGGGCAATTACTCTCAGAATGATCTCATCGGAGATCTCAAATATTTGAATATTAATGCCTACTATTAACTTTCCAACTGTTGACACTCTGAGGTTGGTACCAGGGCCATGAACTGCAGACTTACAAAATGTGCATAACAGGACAGGCTCCGGCTTTGGGCAGCATAATTTTGAATTCTTAGAAATGGGGTGTGATTGTGCATCAATCCATTGGAGAACAAATATGGAATTTATGGCATCATATGCAAGATTTTATGTGTAAAATGGCTCCAGGCAGGCTAAAATAAGCTAAGAATTATTGTAAAAGGAGTATTGGGGTCACGTAATGTGCCTTTTTACATGGTTGGTACATTCTCATACTTGATTCCTGGAAAGCAACGGGACACTTGTGGCAAATTGTTTTAGTAACGCTAAAGATCGTGTGCCCAAAATAACATTTTTAGAATATGCAATCTTTTCAAAAGACTGTTTTTGAGTCAGTACTTTGTAGCTACGTTCAGCTGTTGTAGAATTAGATTATGGATTATTAGATTAGATTTGGTTAGGAGTGGCCCTGATACACCAAACCTGTGCCGCTGGATGACCCCCCCTACCTGTTTACTCGGCTGCCGGTGAAACTGTGGGGGCTGACACTTGGAGCTTCAGGGTCGGCACGGCCCGTTGTTGCCAGGCGCCTGACCCTAAAATGGCGCCCTGATGAGGGACGATCGAGCCTGAGGCACTACGAACTCTGATGGAGCGGGTAAGGAAGGAGCAACTGCCCAAAGGGTGTATAGTGGCTGGGACCGAATCACTTGCTGGGCAAGGCAGACGCCTGGGAACCCATCAGGGCATCGACATGTATCCCTAAGTGCCTGACCCCAAGATGGCGGACTCCCAAGAGGAGTAGTACAGCACCAGGTACAAGAAGCAGCCCACACAACCACAGAGGCTCTGCTTGGTAGTCGAACCTACTAGGCACTGCAGGGATTTAATTCCTGTCATGAACATTCTCAAGGCGGGAGAGACACCCTGGATAGGGGGAAACAGCCTGCAGGGGACTGCTGACTGGTAGAGGGGAGAGTCCCTGCATGCGCCCACCCGAAGCTCGGGGGAGAGAGAGATCCACCCCTTCCTCGGGACTTCCTACAGTAGGCATGGGGTCACCGGAATAAGGGGACCTCGCTGAACCTGACCTTAGGGTGGTGCCTGTGTTTTGGAACTCTGAGTATTTGATGAGTGATGCGATCATCTGTGAGCTACACCGGAGCTGCTGAAAGACTCATTAGTCGCCGTCCTCTACCCCCAACCTCCCTTAACTATGTCGCCTGGACTCTACATCTTATGGATTTCCCCCCTGGGACCCATTTTTCAAACAATCTCATATTAGATGCCGAGATGACTCTGCGTGGTGTTTGTTTATTGGCATTGGCCCGAGTATCTACATGGCCCCACCTGGGTTCTGGTCCCGCTTGCTCTAACTTTTGGGCCTCCATAAGACACTTTTCTTCCACTGCCGGTCTACCAGAACTGATCTGCTTCCCTGCCCCCTGTTCTTTTTTTCTCCCCTCCCTTCCCTTCTTCCTCTACTGGGGTCCTGATCCCCTATGTTTGATTATGCAACTGCAACTAATGTAACCATGCAAATCTGTTATCTTTGTTATTCCCTACTGCGGAAACCTGAGCAACATAGCTGATGCCCGGTGGAGCTGCTAGACAGCTATAGAGGAGATCGGCCCTGGTTCACCCCCTTGACCATCACCTACCCAGCCGGACATTAGGCATAGTTCTCCTCGTCTCCCCTTTTTGTCTCCCTCCGCCCCCTCCCTCCGACGAACTACTGTTAACTTTGTTCTTTTTCCTGTGTTCTTACTATGCTCTTGTAACGGATGTAAATTGTAACTTGTAACGCAACGATCCTCATGTAAAGCGCTCTGATACCTCCGGGTCTAGCCAGCGCTATATAAAACTCTTCAAATAATTTTTTTTTTTTAAAACAGCAGCTGGGTCCCAAAACTCTGGTCTTGTGTCCCTCACTACCAGCTCCTTTTTTGTTGATCAGATTTTCATCGTGAAGCAAGGTTCTTTTTTCGCTGCATTTGCTCCGAGGAGCCATTACCAACAGGGTTTGCCATTGCATATTACTTTTTTTCGCTTTTCCAGGCTTTTTTTTTTATCTGACCCACATACTAAGGGCCATATGTACAAAATCATTTTTGCGGTCGGAAACGGCCTGATTCACAGAATTGGACCGTTTCTGACTGCAAAAATCCTTTTCCATATGTACAAAGCAAAAAGTGCAATTCGGTAACATGGTACTGAATCGCAATTTGTGTTTAGCGATTCAGTATTTGGAGGGGGTGTGTTTAGGGCATCCCTTCCAAATACCAAATTGCAGTGCAATGTAAGAATGTTTTGCAACCAAATTAGGTTGCAAAATATTCACTTTTACAGAACATCTCAAGGGTGGTGGTAACCATTCTCAAATAGGTAGGGATCCCTACGGGGCCCCTTCTCCTTTGTGAATGTTGAAACTTAAACGTTTCATTTTATTATTTGAAACACATCCCGTTTTCCTTTATGGAAAACGGCTGCATTAAAAAAAAAAAAAAAGATTGCTATATTAAAAAGCAGTTACGGACATGGTTGTCTGCTGACCCCAGCATGCCACCATCCCTATGATGGCTGCAATTGCTAATGAGTTGCAAATTGCGACCTACCTCATTATTATTCATGAGGTAGGTCTATTTGCGACCCCAATAGGAATCGTTATCTGAAGTTTGTACATTTTCTTACATTAGGAATTGCGATTTCCTAATTATGTGTTGCTAAAAATCGCAATAAGGAAATTGCAATTCCTATTTTTTTAAATATGGTCCCTAAGTCTTTTGTTGAGAATGCAAGACGTGCATAGTATTGGGAAATTAGGTCTCTGCTACAAATTCTCTTGTACCTTCCTTCGTTGTATTGAAAGCTTTCGCTTAATGCCTTGTGCCTTATCTGTGGATGTGCAGCTATACTTTCTTTGCAAGAACATTTTTGCCCCAACAAAGATAGGTGATTTTGAAAGCAGGATGTGGGGCTTTGTTCTTAAGCACAGCAAACTGCCTTTATAGAAAGAGCTTAGAGCATGTTGTTTGGGAAGAGTTGGAGAATAATTGCTAATAATAATCTAGTCTCCAATCCATCCTGGTCTGTGCTACCTCCTTGCCTTTCAGACCTCATTTGACCAAGGTCCACAGTAGTTTTGGCCACTGTAATACTTCTAGATTTTACAACTGTTTCTCCAGTACTAAGTGAACTGTTGCTTCAGATCTGGTCCCTGTGTCTTTTGGTATCAGGCATGTAATCAGATTCCTTAACTTGCTCTCCTTCTGTCATGTAGTTCCTACTAATCCATAGGATCTGCATGTTTGTTGGACATCATAAACTTTGGGCGAGGTGCCGAGACTGATTCCGGGCACCCCCATAGGATATGTTGGCCTAGAGACCAGCTAGCTCAAAGTGCCACCATAAGCCCCCCTAACCTTACCAGGGAGTGAATGGTTTCTGGCAACCACTGAACATAACAACCCTGACCCTCAGGGATCCTGGAAACAGATCAGAATCTTTCGCTCAGTCACTTGTGCTTACTCGTGCTCAGAGAAATACACAGAATACACAGTGTGACGTTTTCAATATATTTATTGAACCAACTTTATTCTTGTATAGAATACATGTGCTGCAATAATCAGTAGACAGAAGCAGATGAAGGTGATTACAAGCACCAAAAGCGTAAATAGTAGATACAGTTCTACCATGGTGCTAAAACAGTGTATATATGCAGGCATATAAACAAGGCATTAATCAGGCATACTCCTACTATGCAAACTCTACTCTAAGTGTGCCTAGAGTGTGTGTAGGTGTAGAGCCAAGAATTTCCTCAAGGGACAATACAACCCCATTACCTCGCAGGAGAGAATGAAGGACCCCGTCTTGGTCACGAACTGGACACCCCTCACAAGATGTCAGACCGCTGCGTGGTGAAGTTTCAGCATGCAAGGACCCTCAGTGTCAGCTGAAGTGCCTCCTCTGCTAATCTATCAGGATGCTCATTATTTATAATAGAAAGCAGCCTTGCGATGTACGTTGTAGATTAGTAATGTTATGGATATGTGGATAGCTCTGTCGACCCGTGGATGAAAATAGAACGACATTTGTACCTAGTGCGCAAAGAGGCCTTGTACATGATGTTCGAGGCATCATGATAATGTTGTGCGAAGCTAGATGTGTAAACAAAGTAGTTTCAGAGAAACGAAACCAACATTGTTGTGCATGCAAATATGTGCAAAAGTTCACGGCAGAAATTTTATTATGAAAAATAGGACAATGTACAAAATGAACAGCTTCGCTACATGGGCCTAACCCGGGAACATAACACTTCCCTGAGGGAAGGTTGGTCACGGCCGCACAAATTATGAAACCTAATTTGTTATTGCTAATATAAATTATTTTTATATCTGATGCAAAGTGTGTTAAAATAGTTCAGATACCATTAATTTCCACCTTTTCTGGAAAAGAGGACCCATAGTCAATTCTGCTGTGACAATATTTTGACATAGCAAATGTGCCTTGCAGTAATAAAATTGACCTACATATTCCATTATTCTGCCACACTTTCATCAAAAGTATAGTGTTTAGAAACAGTTTCCAGATTGGCATCTTGAGCAAAATAACATTTTGGACTCTCAACTGCTAAAAGTGGCCTTCCACAACTGCAGCCTTTGATTTAATTGAGTATGTGAGGGGCTGCTAATGTTTCCAAAATACTGGAAGGAGGAGGGTGGTTGTTGCTGCCCAGGCTGTATCCATTCTGTGTACCTAAGGAAACTTGTACAACTGCTGCCCATATGGTACCCATTTGGTGTGAATTAGTTAAAACATTTCCACTATACATGAGCCAAAAGCAGTGAAATTGCCAAAACTACTTTAAAATAGAGCTCCTATCTTAGATTTCCGTAGCTCTGTTACAATTTTGCAAGTATCCAACTCAATGAAACTGATTATATTAATGTTATTAACCATTTATATAGTTTGCATCACAAGATAAAAGGATGCCTCTATTAAAGCATGGGTATTAGCAACAAAATCAAAGGTACCTGTTTTATACACCCTATAACGGCAAAAAGCAGAGTTGACCAGACCAGGAATCAAACCCAGATGACCAGTGAGTTATACATCTCCTAGATCAAGGCAACTACCAGCAGAGCAAAAGTCTGAGTCAACTTTTTTTCACAATGGAAAGAACCATTAACATAGTTCACCATAATCCTAGCTCATTGCGGAAACAGACATTAGTTATTATGGTTTTCTGCAGAAGCGGCAGGGATTACTCAAGCCATCATTTGGATAAAAACAATTAAGACCCTCTGAACCCCATCGGGAAAAAAAATAACAAATTGACCTAATAATGAAAACTGACTTTTATCATTTTTGGAGATAGTTTACAAAAATATCATCACTCATCACCCTCTCCCCTGTAAAATGTAGTTTTTATTCATTATTTTATTGAAACATGCAAATTACATTAAAACTGTTTTTGAGAAACGACATTAATAAAAGATCAAGGAGCAATGTCCCATCAACACCAGAAAAAGAATAAATAACCAGCAACAATAAACTTCCTATCCAGTAGGATGACAGCGTGTTAAATAATTTTAGATTAAGCAAAGTACTAATATAAACACTGCAAGAAGCCACACTGAGGAAGAGAAAAAGCAGATTAACAAAAGGCATAACTCTTTTTCATCTGACACACATATAACACGACCTCTAAAGTCTTGTCGTACCTCTCAGCTCCTGGACAGAAAGGACAGGCAAATTTCAAATCTTGGTAAAGACACCCCCACTCCATGTGACCTTAAACAGCTATGAAGGCTCTGCTAAATGTGGCCTATATTTCTCATTCCTAGCCCTTAATCCTTCTAAGAACTATTTGATTGCATTCACTTGAATGAATGAATAACTCTTACTCTGTTGTTCAACCACCACGCGCACTGGTTAGATCAGGGAATATTGACATTAACCTCCTCTTGATGATGGGCAACAAAGCTTTCTTCCTTTCTCAGGGCTGGAGCCTGAACAGAGAAGGACCTTATGATCACCAGATATTTTTCTACTGAATCGCAGATTACAAAATGATATTTCGTATGTCCATCAATGTCAGTGCTACAATCACCTGTATATGCGCCTTATCAGTTTAAGACTCGATCTTGATGTTTGCAAATAGGCTAGAAATGTTCCTTCAATTCACTTTAAAGTTTGCCCCCTATGTCAGACAGAAACCCAATGCTTTTAACACTGCTCCTCTCCATGAATTGTCCGTCACATCCATTTTTTCTTTCATCCTTTTGGTTGTTTTCCGTCAACCTTTGACAAACTGTTTCTCCTGGAATCGCTTGAGGCCACCAATTTCTCTGATAGGCCCTGTAACTTAACCTCATTGGCTGGGACTGCCACTCAAAAACTCTCTGTGTTAGAATATAAGTCTGCATGTAGTTGTTTAGGAATTCTGCCTTTTCTGTGGATCCCCCAGATTTTTCTGGCTATAACTGCTGGCTTTAGAACTCTTTGCACTTTTACCCTGCTAACCAGTGGTAAAGGGCCTGTCCCCTCCCCCCCTTTAAACATGGTTGAATTGGCATATTCCTAACTGGTATATTTAACTTGCCTATAAATCCCTAGTATATAGTACAAAGTGTACCCAGAACCTGGAAGTTGTAACTAGTGACCTGCAACACTTATTGTGCCATCCACTTCAGTATCACTGGATCTGCTGTCTGTTACCTAAGACGAGCCTTGAAGGACTGGACCTACTCCCTCTTGTACCCAGGACAAAGGGTCTTTAGGCTGACCCAATCAAGCTACAGGGATTCAACAAGCTACAAGAGGCCCTTCCTGCAACTGCCTAGCTGACTACTGGCAACTTGACCTTGACTGGACCGTGCTGTCTGCCTCTGCATGACACCCTGTGGGTCTCTACTAAGTGCTTCCCCTGAGGTCCTGGGGACTTTAGCAGTGTACTCCTGTGACGGATGGGGACTTAAAGGATGAAAGTCAGAAGGCAAAATCTTTGACCGGTGATGAACGTGGTTGGTATATCCGACCTGCAGTCCATTGTGGTGAGCGTCAAATTGAGCCTAGGTCCCATTTTACCGCGACCATTGACTATCATTGGCAATGGTGCTATTCCTATTTAAAACTGTAAAAATGTATATGTACAGTTCCCTTCATTTTTGTGTCATTTTATTGTTGTTAGACCTGGCATCCTTGGCGTGGTTTTCCCCTAACTTTTTGCCTTCAACCCTTCTGTGTTGCTGACTTTGTTTTTGCTGGCTTTAAGACTCTACACACTTTACCACTGATAACCAGTGCTAAAGTGCTTGTGTTCTCTCCTTAAAACATGGTTGAATAGGCTGACACCAATTGACACATTTGATTTACTTGTAAGTCCCTAGTAAATTGGTACTACATGTACCCAGGGTCTGTAAATTATATGCGACTAGTGGGCCTACAGCACTAATTGTGCCGCCCACTTAAGTAGTCCTTCAAACATGTCTCAGGCCTGCCATTGCAGCCTGCATGTGCAGTTTTAAACTGCCATTTCGACCTGGCAAAATGAACTTTTTGCCAGGCCCAAATTTTCCTTTCTAGTACATATAAGTCACCCCTAGGGTAGGCACTGAATATCCAAGAGAGCAGGGTGTAGTGTATTTGAAAAGAAGGACATGTACTTTTAAGTTTTACATGTCCTGGTACTGAAAACTCCTACATTTGTTTTTCCATACTCATCTCCCAATAGGATAACCTTGGAGTTATCCTATTACATTTAATATGCTGTAACTTCCAATTGGGAACAAGTAGAAAGCTGTAACTTCCACTTGGGAACAGGTAGATAGGTACAGTTTTGTGTCTTAAGAATTGTAATTAAAAGCCTTCTTTAATGGTAAAGTTGGGTTTTAGTCACAATTCAGAAAATGCCACTTTTAGAAGGTTAAAAGTATTAAATAAGAATGCCTACAAGGGATTTCACTTATTGAACATAGTCAAATTTAAATCAAAAAATAAATTGTGTGTAAGGTTCCAACTGGTAACCAAACAAAGAGTAAATCTGACATGAATTGAGTTATTTTACATAGGTCAATCAAAACACAAAAATAAAAATAAAAAAATAAGAATAACCGGGCATCAATTTTCTTTAAAAAAAAACACATTTAATGTTTAACAATGAATGATAGGGGTATCATCACAAATACTATAACACCATGACGAGGAAAATTAACTCAACCTACAAATCATTAGTGTTTACATTCAGTCCAAGATGACAAAAAATGAGAAAAGGGTCTAAACAATAGAGCACACTTCATCAGAAGAAGTTTATCATATGTTGACGGAACAGAATGTGGCAGTCGACGTTTCGGTCTGTAGTGGTGAAAAATCCGTCAGACCATCTTCAGGACAAAAGGTAAGTATCTAAAACAACCCCTTAGTTTATTGAGGTACTGTTGCATATGTCAATAGATCCACGCAACACAAGAATACAGAATGAAGAACTTCATGAGTGAAAACTTCACAACTAGGAGCCTCAGAGGTAGGCTAATTGTAGAAAACGCTTGTGTTAGAAACAGAGTACCGTAGAGTAAATTCAAAACCGATGACGTCGTCAGTTAAGTCAAAGGTTTGTTAATTGCCGTGTTTCTGAAACAGCGTATTCAGCTTCTCCAAATCGCAGCGTTCTACCTAGTAATTAACAAACCTTTGACTTAACTGACGATGTCATCAGTCATCGGTTTTGAATTTACTCTACGGTACTCTGTTTCTAACACAAGCGTTTTCTACAATTAGCCTACCTCTGAGGCTCCTAGTTGTGAAGTTTTCATTCATGAAGTTCTTCATTCTGTATTCTTGTGTTGCGTGGATCTATTGACATATGCAACAGTACCTCAATAAACTAAGGGGTTGTTTTAGATACTTACCTTTTGTCCTGAAGATGGTCTGACGGATTTCTCACCACTACAGTCCGAAACGTCAACTGCCACATTCTGTTCCGTCAACATATGATAAACTTCTTCTGATGAAGTGTGCTCTATTGTTTAGACCCTTTTCTCATTTTTTGTCATCTTGGACTGAATGTAAACACTAATGATTTGTAGGTTGAGTTAATTTTCCCTCGTCATGGTGTTATAGTATTTGTGATGATACCCCTATCATTCATTGTTAAACATTAAATGTGTATTTTTTAAGAAAATTGATGCCCGGTTATTCTTATTTTTTATTTTTATTTTTGTGTTTTGATTGACCTATGTAAAATAACTCAATTCATGTCAGATTTACTCTTTGTTTGGTTACCAGTTGGAACCTTACACACGATTTATTTTTGATTTAAATTTGACTATGTTCAATAAGTGAAATCCCTTGTAGGCATTCTTATTTAATACTTTTGTATTTGCCCAAGCCTCCAAGGGTATCTTGGGTTTCCCACTTTATTGTTATTACTTTTAGAAGGTTGGCATTTTCTTGTCCTAACCATTTGGTGCCTGCAGACTGATCCTGGGTCAGATGACTAGATGTAGAAGGCAGTTGGTCTTTGTATATTGCTCCCAGACAGTGAGATAAAGAGAAGATAGGTGTTGGCAGGATTCACCACTCTGAGTTACCTAGCACACTTGCACATCACAAAGGCTCTTCCTGAGCAATCTCACAAAGGGTTTGTCACTAGTCAAATTCCATTTTTTTTTTTATTTGAAAGGGATTGTCACTAGTCTATTGTTACCCCAGGAAGGGAAAAAGGGGATGCCTGACACCTCAGGGGGTGGAAACCTCTAGAAGCTTCCTTCACTTCAAAGCGGGCACCAGGTATTACTATTGGACCTTTAGACCCAACTTTTCAGTATACTTCTGGACCTGTGGACTCTGCCAGGAAGAAGGACGGCTGTACTGCTGAAAGGACTGCCACTCTGCTGGAGTGCTGCTCTGAAGGACTGCTTGCCTCTTGCTGGGGTAAGAAGGACTGGACCTACATCTGTTGAATCCAGGACCACAGAGTAACTTCAAGGGCTAGTTGTAAGGCCTCCTGACTAGATCCTCAGGGACAGAAGGCTCCATCATCTTTGAACCCAGCACCTGGACTCTACTATCTGTGAATGCTACCCTGCCAAGTGGTACCACCCCAGTCCTGGACCCTTGGAAGTGGGGGTGAAGGTGCTCTGCTAGCCCATCTGTGGTTTCAGCAGAACCGACGCATCTCCTCTGTTGCGCGGCGCAACCCCGAGCAGACCAGCGCATTACCTCTGCTGCATGGATTTCCACGACGCAGGGGTTTCGCATCGCTGCCCGCAGCCTTCTAGGAACGACCACTGTGCAACACATCCTCGACGCTGTCCTTCGCATTGCAAGCCCCTCGTGGACTGCATCCTAAACGACGCAGGACTCCACATTGCAAGCCCCGCAGCTTCCTCAGAACCAGCTGGTGTGCGACGCATCTCAGCGCAGGACCTCCAATGGCAAGCCTCTCATTGACAGCATCCTTGACAACGCAGGACCTACCATTGCAGATTTGCAGATCCTAGGAATCACTGCTGCGTGACGCATCCTTGAAGCGGGACTCCGCAAAGCTCAGCAACCAGGCTTTAAGGTACGCTTATTCAGTGGGCCTAACTGGGTCCCTGTAGTTGGCCTGCTCTCCGTCGCGGTCGGTTTTAACTGGTGACTTTATCCTAGTCTAGCGCAACCAGATATCCACAGTTGGTGCTTTGTGCTTTTTGACGCTATTTTCACTTAAATCGCATACCTCCGGTTCTACTGATTGTATTTTTGTCATTTAGGTCTTGATTTATTAAAATGTACTAATTTTCTAAATTAGTGTGAGATTTGTCTGTGTTGTGTTTTCACTTTATTACTGTCTGAAGTGCTGCATAAATACTTTACACATTGCCACAAAATAGCACAGGTGCACCACATAACAATTTAGACAATTTTTTTTATAAAATTCATGTCCACAAGTTTTCTTCCAAGTTTCTTCTTTTATTTTCAATGAAATCTTTAAAACATAGTCCAGGTGATTTGAGACACAGCCGACGCGTTTCGTCCTTATCAAAAGGACTTCTTCAGGGCTGTCAATTCAACAAACACAATACACTTATAAATATATATATACATACACATAGGACGACAAAACTTAAGACATTACACACTATTTACAAATGTTCTTCATAAAAATACCAATTGGTAACTAACATTTCATCTCATTAGAAATTATTCTTAACTAATAATTTTAGCCTCTTTATATTCAAGTATTGATACCTTACAGATGCGTAGAAAAAGAGAATGACACTAAAGAGATCAAGGGATGAGAGTTAATGATCAAAAAATAGAGTGAAACGACAACAGAAAAGAAGTAAAATCACGTGACTCCAATTATTGAGGACACCCAGGGTTGTGAACTATCAACGGAAACCGAAACAGTAATTTTAAAGGAACCATAAGAGGGAACCATATTCCCATTCATATAGTCAAACCATGCATATAATACCTACCAAGTTAATGTATGATAACGATATTAATCGAAGGATTTCAGTCACCGAGAAGGCAAATTATGGCGCACAAATAGACATCCGTCATTCGATATATCTATGTTAAAGAAAATGAATGGGTTAAAATTCCCCAAGATTGAGCAGACCACTAAAAATGTAGAAGTAAGTATAATGTCCAATACTCACTATGTATCAAAGCGATTATTAATGCCTCTAAGTTTTTTTTTAATCAATGAGTTTATTGGCATAATTTTAGTACCAAAAAAGAAATATCAGCAAATTCAATGACATGCAAGTCCACCATAAATCCATAGTAAGATACAAATGCTGTTTGCGATACATGTACCAATACCAAATGTTACTAAAATATAAGAAAGGAAGAGAAATGATGGAAAGGAGTGAGAAAATAAGCCATAGATGGAGAGAAGAAAAGAAAGAAAAAAGGACTGGAGGAAAAAGAAGATTGGGAAGATGAAACTAAACTACAAAGCAGGGTAATGAGGGCAGGGAAATGGATCAATCAGACGAAGCCCAAGTATAGTAATGCTGAGGGGGGTGAGGGGTGGGTTGGAGTGCGGGGACAACGACAATGACGAGACAGAATCAAGAGTCATGGCGAACAGGGGGTGCCATCCTGCAGAAAGGGGGACCACATGAGAAGATAAATATCTGCTTTCTCCATTAAGTTGCAAATGACCTTTTCATAGGATCCGGTCTTGTACATTTCCAAGAGCCATTCCTCATGCGTCGGCAGTCGTGGAGAATGCCAATGTTGTAGAATACAGATCTTGGCAGCTGCAAGGGCAGTGACAAGCAGACGACGGGCATGGCGTATCAGCTCGGAAAAGTCTGATGAGTCATGGAGGAGAATTAGGGGGTCCGGAAGTGGCGAAGGCAAATCCATGGACTCCTGGAGTGTAGACCCCACTGCTGTCCAGAAGGGATGAATGGCAGGACAATCCAGTAATATATGAACTATATCACAGGGCGCGTAATCGCATCGCCAGCGAGCAGTGTGACGGAACAACCCTGCAACCTGAAGCCGCGCAGGGGTCCAGTGCCAGCCCTGAAGAATCTTAAATAGACTGAACTTCAACTGTGCTTCCCAGACTCCCTGTTCCAGGGCTTCCAAGAGTTCTACCCAGAATTCCTCATCATATTACACCTGCAGGCGAGCCTGCCAGGTCGTCCTGAGGCTAGCCAGTTGAGGCTGGGAGTAGAGGTGGTGAATCAGAAGATTGTAGAACCCAGACATCACACGTTTAAACTGATCCCAAGTGTTAAGGTAAGAGCGCACCGAGGAACAGGGGATGGTCCAGGGTTGAGGACCCAGTTTGCTCAGCAGGCAATGACATAATTGTGTGTAGCACCACTGTTGAGTATGCAGCAGGCCAAATTCGTCCTGGAGCATCTCAAAGGACTTGAGTTCGCCGCCAGAAATCTGGTATGTGAGGGTTAGAATCCCAGCTCTATGCCAGGGGCCCCACGCAAGCATGGCCCTCCCTATGCGAATACCGGTATTGTTTCAGAGGGGAGCCTTGTCACGGAGATGTGCATCAACCGAAAAGAGCTAGCAAGCTCTAGTCTAGCGCGAACAGATAGCTCCGGTGGGCACTATAAGCCTTTAAGCTCTACATTTCAGTTTATTCTTTACTCTGATTATACTTATTGGATTTTTGTTGTTTTGTTTATTAAATTAAGCTCTAATTTTCTAACCAGGTGTGGTAGCTTTTTGTGTGGTGTTGTGCGGTGTTTTATGGTTTGAAGTGTTGCACAAATACTTTACACATTGCCTCTAAGTTAAGCCTGACTGCTCTGTGTCAAGCTACTAGAGGGTTGAGCTCAGGTTAATTTGGGGCTTGTTTGCGCCTCAACCTCACAAAGATTGTGGTTCCTGATTGAGTAGGGTTTCACTCCCCCCTCAACCAGCAACTCAATTTCTTAAGCTGTCATTTTCTTTACTAACTTTTACTCTACAATACAGTGTTGGGGCTATGGGTCAGCTGACAAGACCCTGGTATCCTCTACCTGAGAAAGACCCGAAATACCTCAATGGTCACAATTTAACTTAATTGTAAGGGTTTAAACACTGGCTGCTAACAGGACTGCTAATCTCGACATTGGAGTCCAAATTTGAACTGGCTTGGCTTCTATTATGAAACTTGAAGGCAGAGCTATAGGTTCATACATAAAGATGCCATCACTTTGTTGATGTTATTTTTTCTATTCATGTCTAAATATTGTTTGGTATATTAACTGTCTTATTTATATTAATCAATGTGAATTGTATGAAGAGATGACTCTTGGAATAATTTATTTTTTATGACACATTGTATCTCTAGCCTATTTCAGTGTTACAGTTAAATCTTTCCTGGAACCCTTTAAATGTAGTTACATTTTACTCCATTTTGCTAATTCGGTTTGGGGCTTGTGCATTTTGACTCTATTATGTTTTGGTACTGCATAAATAATTTACACATTGCCCTAAATTACACCTGTCTTCTTTGTGCCATGGTGACCAGGGGGTTGAGCTTAGGTTAATTTAGTGTCACGGGTTGGGATAATTCCTTGAGGTGGGTAGTCACCCACCCCAAATAATAACCCTGTTCCTTACAAGTTGCATTAATATATTTCAGTATTGGTCTCTCTCATATAGAAAAATAGCCATTATCCAACTCAGTCTGTGAATTGGTCCCCTTCTGTCCTTTTTTATGCACATTATCTAGCACATTATTGAAGGACTCCTTGTGGTTATTTTTCAGCGCTTGTATGACGTTGTTGATGATCAATTGCCCATTCCAACATGGCCACTGCTTTTGCAAGACAGGAACCGCAGACATCGTGCGGATATTTAGGGGTCTAGGCAGTACACACTTTTGGGCCCCCTGTTTAGAACAACTTTGAATATATTACTCATTTTCAGATCCTTCAAGCACTTGTGATGCCAAACAGTACTGAATTACACATTAAATGTTTAAAAATGGGGGCACACTAAAACATCTGCAAGCATAAGCTGATCAGCATGAGTGGGAGAGAGATGTGAGGAAGACAGTTGAAATAGAGAGAGGGTAAACACATAGAGACGTAGGTATAGGTAGAGGACAGAGAGGGGAGGGGTGAGGTAGAAGAGGAGAGATGAAGTAAGAAGAGAGAGAGAGACAGGAGACTATTTTTTGCCCCATGGAAAGTGGGGCCCTTGGGCAATTGCCTACTTTTTCCATGACTTAAAACAGCTCTACAGACACCTGCCTTTTGTACAGACAGGCCACCTCAAGGCAGCGTGGGGGAAGAATTTGGGTAACAGCAGCAGAACTTCACAAAACTCACAATGGGACCAGGCAACGCTTCCCTTGCCATCCGTTCAGTGCACACCAATATCTTCTCTCGATGTGCCGCATTGAAGAAAAAAGGTGATGACTGGATTGCTTGAATTAATCTCAGACACTGGTAATTATTCTGAGCAGCTATTCAGTGCATTTTTTGGGCTACCATATCACTTCAGACAGGGACCAGTCGTATGCAAATCAGTCTTGGTCCTGATCTAATAGGAACAGCCCAGCCCGAACTGCCAGGCCAGGTACCATCTGAATCGGAACACAAGCAACTCAAGACCAGTTTCAACCTATTTGGGCATCTTCAGTAGGATGCAGCTTGAGTCATATGGCACAGTGAGCACAGGACCCACATTTAGGCAAAACTGTGACTCTTGGGGCTTGAAATAAACTCAGCCACTGATAATCACTCTAGGCCGCAATCAGATGCAATTATTTTATTGCCTACCATATCACCTCGGATAGGGACCAGCCATAAATTAACCTTGGTCCTACTCCAATAGGAACAGTCCAGTCTGAATTGCGAGGCCAGGTCCCCTCTGAACACAATCAACCCCAGACTGGTTATCTGTGGGAATACCTAGCAGAATACCTTCTTTGTCCTCTTTACAATTCAGGCCTCTTCAACAGGGTACAGCTGAAGTCCTATGGCCCAATATCTTCTCTGGCACCCCTTCTCATCCCCTGCCTACCCATCAACAGGCAGAAAATGGATCCCCCAGGTTCAGGTGCCCAGTGGGGCTTTCCAACTTTTCCCTGGGTCGTTTCCCACAGCAGACTCTGGTATCAGCACCAGGCCAACCTAACTTCACCACCCTTAACCAAGGTGGCAGGGGAAACAAAGTCTGACTAGCCACTGTTTACCTCGCTTATGGGTTCAAACCACATGGATATGGAGGAGGCAAAGGAGGGAGCTCCACTGAGCCATGCCGGACATCGACACTCCCCTTACAGATCACAGAACTGACACACTTCGATTCATGACACTGTTGCATGCTGCATGTTAACCATCCGCAGAGCACTTCAGCACCTCAGCAGGGGTATGTAGTGTTATGTAATGGGCAATACGATTGTATGTTGGAACGAGTTCCCCAACCACGACTTCCCTAACAATAAGGTCGCAACAACGACCTCGTCTAAACCACAATTTTTTTTACCACGCATTCCTTTACCACGATTTTTCGTGGTAAAGGAATGCGTTAAAAAAATGCTTTCCAACTAGTACCCCGATCCCCCCACCCCTTAAAAACGAATTCCCGCACCCTAAAAATAAACACGATCACCCACACACACTAAACTAATTCCCTCCCACCCTAAAAATATACTGGATCACTAACACATCTTTAAAACAAACATGATCACCCACACCCCCTAAAAACTAACCCCAAACCCCAACCCCTAAAACGAACCCCAAACCCCCCCTAACCCCTGTATACTAACCCCAATCCCCCCGCCCTCTTAAAACTAATTCCCCCACTCTAAAAATATACACGGTCACCCACAAACCCTAATAACGAATTCCCCCCTCCCTAATAATAAACACAATCACCCACACACCCTTACAACACGATCACCCACACCCCCTAAAAAAAAAAACTCAACCCTCATAAAACTAATTACCCCTCCCTAAAAATAATCACGATTACCCCCACCTCCTAATAACGAACTCAACACCTTTTAAACTAATTCCCCCACCTTAAAATTAAGTACGAACAACCATACCTAAAACCATACCATACCCCTAAAATCTAATCCTAAACCCCTCCACCCCCTGAAAATTAACCCCTTACCTGTTCCTCTGCGACGCTCCTCCGAACTCCGCCCTGCCCGAACACTAGACCGGCTGAGTCGTTGTTCAGGCAAGTCGTTGTTCGGCTTGCGTGACTCCGGAACTCGTTCTTCAGGATGTTTCCCGGGCAATACATCATATTCTTAGAGCAAATTTGCATAAAGTAACAAACTTTGCACATCCTTCAATTGCAAACTTCCCTTAAAATAGGCTTTGACCAGTGAACATTCATTGTACTGTTGACAGCCACACCGGACTTTGTATTCACACCCCTCTCTGATGCATTTCCCTACAGCAAAGAACGCACGTTTTCCAGATTCACGCGTGAGTAACGTCTCCAGTCCAGGGTTTTTTTTTATCTGCATTCTGGGATTTGTAGTCTTATGTGTCCATTATAAAATAAAGACAAGAAGTCCCAGAATTCACTGAAAAATCTGTAAAAAACGAACTACTGATGTGTGTATACCTGGGAAACTGCAGAGCTCTGTTTTTTGGAGACCCTTTTAGTCTCTATTCATGGGAAGTGAAGGTCCTTCAGAAGGACGCATAGGAGAGCATAAGGAAAAGAAATGAAAGGTGGGGTGAGTGTGCTCAGTTGTCTTCCTCTTTTTCCATAGCTGTCAAGTTTTTCAGGTACATGCGGAATGTGCTGCTCCACGCCAGGTTTTTGTTGTTGAATTCTGTGACTTGTCGTCCCGTTTTAGAATGGAATATACTGGGCACAAGTCCCATAAAAAGAAGTGGGGGGACTGACCAAGTCAGACACTATGCAAGGGACATCATGATGCGTGCCATGACTTCACGACGTAGCGCTTTAAAAAAAAAAAAATGCTATTTAAATTATTTGTGTAAATACTGGGACAGACCACCCCATCTGACAGTCTTACAGTGTCTGCACTTAAATAGAGGGACAGAACAAAGGTAAAAGCATGCCTCTCTTAAGTACCTGTGAAGAGATAGCAAGCTGCGTGCCTTTGTTACCCCTCCAAGGTGCATTTACATTTGTGAGGTTCCAGGACGCCTCCAGTCAGGATATACAAACAAAAGGATGCCGGATGGTCCCTTAACTTCGGCTCAGCTGGAGGTGAAAAAAGGCTTTTTCTCTGCCAGCATGGTGCTGCTGGAAATGGAAAGCAGACAATGTGCAGGCACTGCTGAACCTGTGTCTTACACTGGGACAAGTTCATATTTCTGTGGGGCCCAACTTCTTGGCAGGGGGGACGGCGTCCACCCTGTGAAAATAGTGGGTGGACGCCGTGTACCTGCGTGTACCCCCGACTCGTGCCCTGGGAATATACAAGACAAGTCTCAGAATTCCCAAAAAAACCTGTACTAAGGAAGCATGTCATGCATGGACACGGGATACTTGGCAGGGCTATTCCTCCCAAAAAGTTATAAAGTGGCTGCTGTTCCCAGAGCTCTCAGGTTTTCCAAATCCATACATGACTAACTCATTCAGTTCAGGTTTTTTTCATTTTACATTTTGGGGTTTGTAGGTCTGTCTATCCAACAAAAAGTCGGACAAGTCCCACGGCAAATATAGGACTGGATAATCTACTAACGCATGGATATGGAAAACTTAAATCTGCTGTTTAAAAAAAATCACACACATGGCGCCGTTGCTTCGTGACACAGCAGTTTTTTTCCCTCTACAGCACTACAGCATAATGGTCGATACTAAAGAACGTGTTGATTTTTAATAGATTTGCTAGCAGGCAGGTTGTTGTGCACGAAATCCATTTTCAGTCCTAAGCATTTTTAGGGTTTTCTACTGTATTTTTCTCTTTTAAACAATTGCAAAACTCTACAAGGCATGTTTCTGGGAAGATTAAAGAAGCGTGGGCACGGTGGGTAACGCCTTTACCTTGACTATCCCTCTTTCCTAATTAAAGACATTTTGAGACTAGCAGACGTGCCTGTTGAAACATACGTTGCTTTTAACACCCACAGCGTGGAATTATTTTCAATTGAAGGCGTTAGAAATACCCCACCAGGAAAATCGAAATCGGTTCACTAGTGTATACATTAGGACAAAATACGTACACATTTGCAGAATAATATCTGCGTCACCCACGCTACTTTCGGTTTAGTAACGACGCGACTAAATTTTCTTTAACACGCCTCGGTGTGGGTTATCCTATTTCTAGTAAATCGACGCCCTCTCCTCAAACCAGGCATGCGCTGTTCATCCGCCGCACCTAGCATGACCGAGCGCAAAATAGAATTAGGAAAAAATACAAATAAATCGTTACTTCAACATTACCGCTTTACCGAGAACGTCAATCTAAAAATTTACTTTTTAACATTACTAAACTGGGCTGATTAGAAATCGTTCAAAATACGATAGAATTTAAATAAAAGAGCCGATCGAAGTGGACAAACTATCCCCCCAAAAAATAATCTTAAAGCATGTATAAATAAATATAAAAAGATGGCGCATTTTGGACAAACAAGCGCGAACAATTGCTCTGGAACCTGACAGAAAACCCCAGCAACAGCAACGTCATGGGTTTCCACCAATCAACGATGACTGAACTCACCCCTCCCTTAGAAACTGAGCGAAGCTTCCAGAGCATTTTGGTCAGCTGTTTGAAGGCACGTCCTTGCTAGTATCCCTCCGCCACTTTTTTTTTTTACTTGTGCAGTCATCTTTTCTTCATCTTTCCCACCAAATTTGGACAGTTGCCTAGGAACATTCCAACAAGGTGTAAAAATGCTCATGACTCGAGGCAGATGACATATTTTAAATGAATCTCACCTTTTCTAGCGTTTTCTAGAGGGACTATTTTGCATGACTGCTGCAAGGTTATCTTTGTTGCGTGTCGATGTCGTCATCTTTTCAGCCTCAGTATTAAAAGAGAGCGCGCTCGCTGACTGTTTCAGATTCAGTTCAACCGTGACTCGCGAGGCGATCTATATACATTTGGGGAGCTCTGCTGTAGAGAGCAGCGGTAAGTAGACATTTTATAATATTAAGGAGAATGTGTATATATATATACATACGCACACAGATATGGTTTGCCCACGCTGCAATTTTTTTTCCAGAATAACGCGAGTTGTCTCCCGTTATTAGGACTCAAGTTACGTAATGGGTTATATTTTGATAGGGAATTAATATCATTATTTATTCCCACCGCTTATGCTGGTTTTCTATGGCGCACTATTAATTCGCGTTTAGAAACATGGATGTGACATGGTCTCGTCGTATTGACCGGAAATGATCTTTGGCCTAGTCTGTAACGAGAACCTATATTTGTTAAGTGGTTAGTTACTGCCACTATGTTTGTGGTATAACTTTTAAATTAAATACCTTTTTTCATGTTCAGATGTTCATCATCATTTTTTTTTTTTTTTTTTTTTTTTTTTTTTTATAAATTGCATCCGTTTTCCTTCCCAACATAAGTTGCAGTTAACTCTAATGCATCGTAACGTGTGGTTTAAAAACTGCAATGTACTTTCAGAACGCCGACCGCTTGCAGGGCAGTGTATCGTCACTTGTGTAGTCACCGTACCGTTCGTTTTTATAATCCGACCTACAGTCTGTAATACGCCCTTCTTTTTTATTTTATAAGTTATATATAGTGCTAGCTTGACCAGTGGGTATCGGCGCTTTACATACACAAGTAGTTCTAGTAGTTGGCTTTAATTGCTCACACTGGTTAATAAAAATGCTTGAACCCCCTCCCCCCGCATTGACTGTTGGGTATGTATTCTCCCGAATAAGAAACGTGTATTTATTACTCCTTGATGGGCTTGCTTTCGCGGCGTAGTGAACCTGTATACTGGGGAAATATTTTGAAACTGATTGCGGTTTTAAACGAATGTATAACATGTAACGTAAGGAAACCTGATTTGTTAGTCAAGTTAATAGAAGTACCCCCTGCCCCCCTCGAAGCTTCGGCAGAATGCTAGTGTATTTTTCTGTGCATGTAATTTAAATCCGTGATATGCTTGTTTCAATTTGAACGGCGTTGTACACGCGCCATTTTGACGTGTAGAAAATCGGTATGACCCAGTTTATTCCTTTCGATCAGTTGAAAAGATCATTGCATCTTTAGATTTTTAATGGCCTTGCTTCGGGACTGCTTTAAGGTGCCGAAGTAATTATGCAAGCACTAGGAATGTCGTTCAGTTAGGCTATCTGGATCGAATAACGGGTCAGAACTTAATATTTGAGCTGGAAATGTTGTGCCACATGTCAGCCTTTAGCCCAGGGTTATATTATGTGGGTCTTGGAGGAACGGATCCATGCCATATTTTCAGCATATTCACGTTTAGATAAATGTAGGTATCATGATCTGGCTCTCCAGAACCATCACTGAAGAACCCTGCTCTAGCCTATACAGTATATGTCCAGTTTCATGTGTATGTCCTCTATTGAAGCAGTTGATCAAATCTGTTAAAATGTCTATAGATTCAAAGGAGTTAACTATGCAGCCAGTTCAATTGCAATAAGGGGGCGAATCCTACCCATGGGTTTCATTTCGAGCAGGGAGGGAGCGCCGCGGCTCCCACTGGCTGTTATTGATGTGGGCTTAGCCTAATTAAATGGAAATGCCAAAAAGCTGCGGGGTTAATTCCTTTGTACAATATCGGGCTACTTGTGAAATAGCAGTTTTAATTGATGCTATATACCGTAGATGTAGTGTCTTGAGTTTGTGATCGCCAAATGTCAAGTAATGCAAATTACAGTATAATCATGACAACAGTTGATGGGTCATAAGACAGCAAGTTATCAGTTGCCTAATACCACAATTAGCAGTGGTGGTATGTGGTTTCTGGCAGAGAAAATAATCTGAGCTGAAAAGAAATAAATATATTTTGTATGCACTGAAATGGACCACCTATTAATACTCTTATTTTGCTTTTCAGTTACAAAATGCAAATCTTCGTCAAAACGTTGACTGGGAAGACCATCACGCTAGAGGTGGAACCTAGTGACACTATAGAGAATGTCAAAGCAAAGATCCAAGACAAAGAAGGTATTCCACCAGACCAGCAGAGGTTGATCTTTGCAGGCAAACAGCTAGAAGATGGTCGCACGCTATCTGACTACAATATTCAGAAAGAATCTACCCTGCATCTTGTTTTGCGTCTGAGGGGTGGTATGCAGATCTTTGTGAAAACATTGACTGGCAAAACCATCACACTAGAAGTGGAACCCAGCGACACTATAGAGAATGTCAAAGCAAAGATCCAAGACAAAGAAGGCATTCCTCCAGACCAGCAGAGGTTGATCTTTGCAGGCAAGCAGCTAGAAGATGGTCGCACTCTGTCAGATTACAACATCCAGAAAGAGTCTACCCTGCATCTTGTTTTGCGTCTGAGGGGTGGTATGCAGATCTTTGTGAAAACCCTCACTGGCAAAACCATAACTCTTGAGGTAGAACCCAGTGACACTATAGAGAACGTCAAAGCAAAGATCCAAGACAAAGAAGGTATTCCTCCAGACCAGCAGAGGTTGATCTTTGCAGGCAAACAGCTAGAAGATGGTCGCACGTTATCTGACTACAATATTCAGAAAGAATCTACCCTGCATCTTGTCCTTCGTCTGAGGGGTGGTATGCAGATCTTTGTGAAAACCCTCACTGGCAAAACAATAACCCTAGAGGTGGAACCTAGTGACACTATAGAGAATGTCAAAGCAAAGATCCAAGACAAAGAAGGTATTCCTCCAGACCAGCAGAGGTTGATCTTTGCAGGCAAGCAGCTAGAAGATGGTCGGACATTATCTGACTACAATATTCAGAAAGAATCTACCTTGCATCTTGTCTTGCGTCTGAGGGGTGGAATGCAGATCTTTGTGAAAACATTGACTGGCAAGACCATCACACTAGAAGTGGAACCCAGTGACACTATAGAGAATGTCAAAGCAAAGATCCAAGACAAAGAAGGCATTCCTCCAGACCAGCAGAGGTTGATCTTTGCAGGCAAGCAGCTAGAAGATGGTCGCACATTATCGGACTACAATATCCAGAAAGAATCTACCCTGCATCTTGTCCTTCGTCTGAGGGGTGGTATGCAGATCTTTGTGAAAACCCTCACTGGCAAAACAATAACCCTAGAGGTGGAACCTAGTGACACTATAGAGAACGTCAAAGCAAAGATCCAAGACAAAGAAGGTATTCCTCCAGACCAGCAGAGGTTGATCTTTGCAGGCAAGCAGCTAGAAGATGGGCGCACTCTGTCAGATTACAACATCCAGAAAGAATCTACCCTGCATCTTGTCTTGCGTCTGAGGGGTGGTATGCAGATCTTTGTGAAAACCCTCACTGGCAAAACAATAACCCTAGAGGTGGAACCCAGTGACACTATAGAGAACGTCAAAGCAAAGATCCAAGACAAAGAAGGTATTCCACCAGACCAGCAGAGGTTGATCTTTGCAGGCAAGCAGCTAGAAGATGGTCGGACATTATCTGATTACAATATCCAGAAAGAATCTACCTTGCATCTTGTCTTGCGTCTGAGGGGTGGAATGCAGATCTTTGTGAAAACATTGACTGGCAAGACCATCACACTAGAAGTGGAACCCAGTGACACTATTGAGAATGTCAAAGCAAAGATCCAAGACAAAGAAGGCATTCCTCCAGACCAGCAGAGGTTGATCTTTGCAGGCAAGCAGCTAGAAGATGGTCGCACATTATCTGACTACAATATCCAGAAAGAATCTACCTTGCATCTTGTCCTGCGTCTGAGGGGTGGTATGCAGATCTTTGTGAAAACCCTTACTGGCAAAACCATTACTCTTGAGGTAGAACCCAGTGACACTATAGAGAATGTCAAAGCAAAGATCCAAGACAAAGAAGGCATTCCTCCAGACCAGCAGAGGTTGATCTTTGCAGGCAAACAGCTAGAAGATGGTCGCACATTATCTGACTACAATATCCAGAAAGAATCTACCTTGCATCTTGTCCTGCGTCTGAGGGGTGGTATGCAGATCTTTGTGAAAACCCTTACTGGCAAAACCATTACTCTTGAGGTAGAACCCAGTGACACTATAGAGAATGTCAAAGCAAAGATCCAAGACAAAGAAGGCATTCCTCCAGACCAGCAGAGGTTGATCTTTGCAGGCAAGCAGCTAGAAGATGGTCGCACTCTGTCAGATTACAACATCCAGAAAGAATCCACCCTTCATCTTGTGCTACGTCTGAGAGGAGGTATGCAGATCTTTGTGAAAACCCTCACTGGCAAAACAATAACCCTAGAGGTGGAACCTAGTGACACTATAGAGAATGTCAAAGCAAAGATCCAAGACAAAGAAGGTATTCCTCCAGACCAGCAGAGGTTGATCTTTGCAGGCAAGCAGCTAGAAGATGGTCGCACTCTGTCAGATTACAACATCCAGAAAGAATCCACCCTTCATCTTGTGCTACGTCTGAGAGGAGGTATGCAGATCTTTGTGAAAACCCTCACTGGCAAAACAATAACCCTAGAGGTGGAACCTAGTGACACTATAGAGAATGTCAAAGCAAAGATCCAAGACAAAGAAGGTATTCCTCCAGACCAGCAGAGGTTGATCTTTGCAGGCAAACAGCTAGAAGATGGTCGCACGTTATCCGACTACAACATCCAGAAAGAATCCACCCTTCATCTTGTGCTACGTCTGAGAGGAGGTATGCAGATCTTTGTGAAAACCTTGACAGGCAAGACCATCACACTAGAAGTGGAACCAAGTGACACTATAGAGAATGTTAAGGCAAAAATTCAAGACAAGGAAGGTATTCCCCCAGACCAGCAAAGATTGATCTTTGCAGGGAAGCAGTTGGAAGATGGTCGCACTCTGTCTGACTACAACATCCAGAAAGAATCTACCCTTCATCTTGTTCTCCGTCTCAGGGGTGGCTTTTAAGCACTTGTGTTCAAGAATTTTGATTTAAGTTGCCAATAAATCCGCATTTGTTTGTTTGCACTGTATTGTCTTGGTCCTGAATTTCTTTGATTTGGCAACTCTGATGTAGCTAAGTTAATTTGTGAAGTCCAATAAAAGTTTGTTGCACACAATTATTGAAAGATGACTGAAATGTTATTTAGAAATTGTTTTGATGTAAATTTTGTGCTTCGAGAAGCAAACGTGAAAGTGCCCAGTTTAGTGGTGAAACGTTAACCATTCATTTCTGTTGATGTAGGAGAACCGCAATATGAGATTGGTTCTAGCCCTAGTATGTGATATATTAATGTATTAGCCACTTCTGCTCGTTCTGCGCAGTGTAGAGCCAAACTGCTGTACTATGAGCACATCTGGTTTCTGCACATTTTGTCAATGCTGTTATTTTCTGCCATTCATTATATGGCGTATAACCTTGATCTACCCTTTTCCAGTTGTGGGAATGAGGACATGAAGCTTTGTATTCTCAACTTTAATAGTAACACGAAGGAGCAGTTTTATTTCCATAGAAGCTGAAGGCTATTTTTGTGTCCATACTTTACAGTCCTAGCATTGTACTGGCAGTAGCCTCGTCTGTTATAGCATCAACAGATATGTGGCTTACATGATTGGTAGAATGTGGTGACCATGTCTAGTTCCCCAATTTTACTAGACACTTTAACTGCTAAACTACTCTTTTCCCCCCAGAGTGTTCTGTGCCAGAGTGGAATCTGGTTGTCACCTTCTGGAAACCCTATGGGAGTGATACTACTGGCTGTGGCCCTCATGACCTTTTTTACATGCAGCCCTCTGTGGCTTGCTGAGCACTAGTATTCAGATATCTTTTATTAAAACAGGTTAACTATATTATGGTGTAACTTAAGGGTGGTGTCTTGCAGCACCTAACTTTAGGAACACCTTTATTTGTAAAGAGATCTTGCGACAAGTGTTTGGTGTCTTTTTCATTAAGATGCAAAAGCTTTTACCATACCACTGCATTGAGGTGTGGCTTTAATTTTTTTTTAAATTTTGTTTTAAAGATTCATTTCCCCCCCTCCAAATGACAGTTGGAATAGTGAAGAGTCAAGTCAGTTGTGCACCATCTGGGCGGCCTCTGTTGCTAATGTGGACAACATTATTATCAAATACAGGAGTTTTTGCTCAGCTCACATTCTGACCTGAATTTCAAGGTCCCTCTTATATGGCATAATAAAGAGAGAGGAGGCAAAGTGGGATAAAAATTGCATAGGGTCACAGTTTGGTCAAAGGGGAAAGCCTGGAATGATCCAGGTTTTCTTGTTTCACATTGTGCAATTTAGACGCTAGATGTACATGCATCACTTCCCCCAAGACCACCTTACACAATCCTGGACCCTCTACTGCCACCATACTGGCATCCGTGTGGTATTGGTCAGACCATACTTTGTGGCCCCATGGCAAAAGTTTGCGATTTAGCACCTACCTCTCAGCTGATACATGAGCGGAACAATAACCTGTTCCTCCTTCCCGACAACAGCCTTCCTGGGTTTCCTTTGTACTTTGATATCCAGTGCAACTGTACAGGTGCAGCTGGTTTTTAGTTGCTGCAGAAGTCTTTGCTTCAGTGTGGTGGCAGTTCAGTTGAATCTTGACCGTTGCTTCTGTCCCACTCCTCACTTGTTTCCCAGAGTGTAGCTCTTGGCATTGGTGGGGGCAGCTTCCTTACTGCTGACAATTCGGGATGCATGCCAGGATGGATGAGTGACCTGTGTTGGAGGAGCACACATTGCATGTTCCTGTCAGTTGCTAGGCCACTGGTAATCAACTTTGCTACCTGCTAGAGAAAGATTAGAGGGGAGAACGCAATTGCCTCACTTGTGATATCTGCTTCCCCTGACAGTTGTGCTTTTTATTTGGTAATGTTTGGTCTTAAGCATGACTGGGTGGCTTGCTGACTAGCTCGCCTAAGGAGTTCTGTCTGCTCAGGTGTTGCATTAAGAGAACTGGACCTAATCACTCAGCATACTTCTGTGTTTAAGAGAGCATTTGCTTAGGGCTTTTATCCAAGTAGCCCATATTCCAGTTAGCAAGTTTTATATATGCTCAGTAGCATTTCCTTAAATCTGGTCACATTTTTGTTGTTGCTAAAAGATTTGTAGAGTACTGCATGCTTTTGAAAGCTGGTCCTCGCTGAGACTGGTTTGTGAATTTGTAGACTGGAAGCTTGTGCTCTGCACCAAGATGTGTACCTTGATGGTTTATCGTTGGTGGTATTGAGATGGGATCTGGCCATTCTTTTCTAGCTGTCTGGTTCCACAGTCGGGTTTTGGGTGTAGGTTGCTGCAGCAAAAACTGCAGCCTTACATTGGCTACCATTTTAGGACCTTAATGTGCTATGGCCTACATTTAGGTATATACAGAGCCATTGGAATTAATGCAATGTTGCAGTTGTAGTGGTTAAAGCATAGTAATGGATTTGCAGCAGTTGCCACAATTCTCTGCTACAAAATCTGCAGTTTTTATTTTTATTTTTTTATAACCAGTTTATTTCTGGCTTAAGTATGTCAAAAGTTGAGAAAAGTGGCAGTTTGTGGGAGGACCTTCACAGGTCGAGAGGTCACCTTTCTATTGGTTATTGCTGTATTGGGGTGTTTGGAGAGCTTGGTACTCATTAGGTAAAACCTTTGCCTAGTGGAAAAATGCAAACATAACGCCCATCACAATGTGGTCCATTATGCTCCATAATTGCTTGTTTCTTTTGAGGTGGGATTGGGTGGCCATTTAATTTGAGGGCATACTTTAGGTGGCTGATAAACGATAGTAGATCCCTCAGCACACTTTAAAAATCATCAATTTTGATGAGCCTTCTGAAGGATAAGTCAACAGGTAAAACTTAGCATTCCTTCGGCTACTAGGTCTCTTTAAATATATACACGTTATGATACTTTCCCAGAAACCTTTTTTTTGCAGGGGCGGGATTAAGGCTTATTCAGACCCCCCCCCTTTTTTTGCTTTGACAGTGTCTTTAAGTGGTGACCTTGATGGGCCAATACGAAGTGGTTCACTGCCATGTTATTAGCCAGGTGTTTGTTCTACGGGGCTTAATAAAAATGTTCCCCATGATCAGAGTCTGGAACTAGAGATCACTTTGGCCCGTGTGTGTAGGTCCTGCCACAGTCAAAAGACATCTTATTTGGGATGTGCTAGTGCAGAGTGAGAAATTAAAATGACAGTCTGGTGGATTTCTGGCCCAATCGGGGAAGACCACAATGACATCTACTGGATTCTCTAGGAGACGTTAAGTATGTGGAGAGGAGTGTCCAGTCCAAAATGGGTTCTTGCGGTAGTAGGAAAGTGGAGGCACCTATGTCTTAGTCCGGTCAACAAAGTTTTATACTAGAACCAGATGTGATGTCGCAAACCATTCTACTGACGTTCTGCTTGACTCCTTTCAAGCACCTACTCTTTAAATGATTCTTGTGTCGAACCTATATCTAACGTATAATGGATGTTAAGTACAGCAACAAATTACAGCTCCTAATAAGCGTGTTACATTTACCACACATTACTGAGAAAAAATAACTTTAGAAAACCTTTTCAACCAAGATAAGAGTGGCTTTTTGCCTTTGTGCCCTCTCTGAAGAAAGGGACAGTGTGGATGCTGGCTACCAGATTGGTCACACTTTGCCCCTACATTAAAAGCGTGCACCATGCTTCTCTGGGTGCGGAGAAAGGTTCATTGGCTATACTTTTGTGCAGACGGTTTATTGACCGCATTGGTTGTTGGCTTAACACTTGTCATGACAGCAAGAGGAGGGGGTGGGATGGCCGCAACTTCAGTTCTGATGCAGGTTCTCAACAGTGGTGGCCAGCAATATAGCTGACAAGTGTTACGAACTGGCGCAGTCCTCCTCAATAGGTGAGGCCCGGATTCTGACAGAACATTTTATGGCACTTGATGATTCCTGAAGCAGATCATAGCATCACTCCTTTATTAAAAGTGCCTGATTGTGAGAAATTTGGTTGTGATGCAGGATGGTGGGGAGGACCAAGTACCCCCTTGTAGCACTTGACTCTCGGGTAGGAAAGCGGAGCAGTCCAAGACGTACTTCGTTCAAGCTAGCAGTCTTAACTTGCTTGCACTCATTACAATTTACTGTGCGGTCAGTGCTTGTTCTTTGGAAAAGTACAATGAATACAGACTATTATATGCATTACAAATATATACATAACTTAAATGGCAGTGCCTTTGGTGTGACGCCCTTATCACGTCATCTCTTGGTAGTCTTGAACCCCATAATCACTACCACTCACCTATATTAGATACAGCTTCATAATATACGGGGATGTCAGTTTAAATAAGGCAGGGATACACGGTCTTTGAGGGAGGCGGGGGGTGGCACATAGTCATCACGTTTCACCATTCCTTCTATTGCACTCGACCGTTATCAAAAGAAGTCATTATCAGTATATGCAAAGCATTAACTACCTGTTTAATCATGACCAATAAGGCATCAAATCAGCTGCAAAGATACTAGAGTATATCTATATTTTGTAACATTTTCTGGCTACATAAAGCAGCCATCGGACCATACTAGGAGTCTCTGCATTCCCAAGCTCAATAGCGAAAAGGTCCGCTTTGGGAATGTTTGTTTAAAATTAATGGGAGCTTCTCCCCAGGTTTGCGTTCTAGCTGCCCCCTGGGGACTTATGGTTGACGTGTGAAAATATTCTGGGAGGGGGCTGCTTCACCTTGTGCGCTCACCCCCCATCACAAACTTTGGTGGTGCCCCTATCTAGACTGGCGCAGCAGAAGTAATAAAAAGCAACATACCGATTAGCTTTTGCAGGTCATTGTAGGGCGTGTTCCTCTCCGGGAGCCATGTATAATTAATGAGCTGCGCGCTCCACTCTGTTTTGAGATCGTGGACTTTGCTCCTGCTTTTTAATCTTTGTATATCTTGGATGCCTGTACTGGACATCCAGATATTGTACCAAGTTGGGGGCATTATGGGGAGCCCACTGCGCCCTCGCCCGGCCCGTAGTGCTGGTTGCTGGCGCCTGCATCTTCATTCTCCCTCCCTGCCATATGTGGACAGGGTGATTCTGTGGTGTGTGCCTCGCTCCATCTGTGCACAGGGAGTAGGGGTGGCACTCTATTCTTTCTCCCTCCCATCTTTTGATAAATACGTAGGGAAGAGAGGTGAAAGGTCAGAAATTCACGACAAAAGAGGAAGTCAATTGCTAATGAAAATGCAACACTGGGTGTAGAATTGAGTAAACTCGAACCACTATAATATGGGCTAAACTTAACGGGCTAGATCTTTAGAGGATACTTGTGAAGGGATTAAAACAGGGAATGTCAAGAGGTTTGGGATATAGCAGAGATCAAGCTAGCATGGAAGGGGAAACTACAGCAACACGTTTTTTTCCCCTAGATACATCGTAGTGCAAATCCACACCTAATGCACAGCACCAAGGGAAATGTACACACTTAATTACAAAGATGTTTTCATACCTATACACGAAGTAGAAGTTTAGATAGGGAGCCATTGCACTGCACACATTTGTCTTTGTTAGTATTTATTGCGATATATTTCTGAAATGCAGTGCTGTTATTTAAATATATGGTCCTAATAAGAGCGAAGATACGTTGTGGTAGGTTAGGCTGCCTCCAGTATAAAGAGTTCTGGACCAGGATGATCAAAGACCAAGTTGGTGTGTTACCGAGTACGGAAATTGGTAGAGGTACGTTCAATAAATGAAAAGTGGGTGGCTAAATACTGAAGTGCTACCTCAAACAAATGAGGACACCCACGCTATAGAGTGAAGTGATGGACCATGAGGGTGGTCTACTGGGCACAGGTCAGCATTGGTTAGATGAAAAGGTGGTCTATGACCCAGAAAGGCAGGCACAGATGAGTGAAGAAGGATTTGAAGTTTGGGTCAGAACACCTTATTCAGTCCTGGTGAAGGGAGCAAAGCAAAACACCTAAATCTGTAAAAACTCTGCGGGGGGGGGGCATATTGCGCACAAAACTGGACAAAGCAGGAGGGGAGGCATTAAAAGGAGTTGGTGGAATACGTGATTTCAAGGAAGAAATTGGTGCCAAGGGTCCAAGTACACTTGAATTTTCATACAGGGTGTTTTGCAGACAGATGGGTTTTGGCCATGATTGTGGTGAGAACTACCATAGAAACGGGGCGACAGAGTGTGAAGAGAGATGATCAAATGGCAGATAATCCTGAAGGAGTATAACACTGTGGCTGCATAGTGACCATGACTTGTCGATCTGAGAACTTTTTTGAAATGGCATGTAGGAGTTGTTTTATAGCATAGTGGCATGCAGAGGATTGGCTTCAGTCCTGGAAGCACAGAACCATAGCATACATTCCTGGAATTCTTTCTATTGGTACTTGCATTGAGACTGGGAGAAGGAGCTCGTCACAGAATGAAGTTTATGGTGGACCATGAGGTCATTGTTAGCATCAAGTCTTTTCACCGATATATAGCATTGATGTTATTTGATGTGGAGTTGAGGATAGTGCTTCTATATTGTGAGTGCATAAACTGGATACACTGTTTTGGCTGGAATAACTAGAAATCGATATTGTGGCAGGACACCGGAAGTATGAAATCAAGTTGGCTTTAGCTCCTTACAGCTCATCCACATGAATTTCATTTGTTAGGGAATGCAGTTTAAAAAGTTTATTTTTTTATTTTTAAATAGTTTAATTTTTCACAGGGTTGACCTACTTTCCAGCATGTTACCACATGCACAACAGTAGCCTATGTCTGTACCATAAAGCGTACATTTTAAAGAGCAACACAGTCCCACCCCTCCACTCCCCATCGCTGTGTACTTATCAGTATTGTCATATACTTATCTTCCAAAATGCTTCCTACCTGGAAGCAATTGGTAAAGTCAACAGCACTGACAGTTGACGTACGGCCTGGGGGCCGCATGTGGCCCTTCTGACTTTTACATGCAGCTCCCATGTCCATTGCAGGTCTGGGATGCGGTTTACTCTCCTCCCCACTAAGCCTAAGTTTTTAAAAAAAATAAACCGGCAAGTATTTCTTTAAAGGTTAATTGATGTTCAAGAAACAAAGCAACTAGGGAGTCCTGCACCGCTTAACTTTAGGGACATCTTGCAGCAAAAGTGTAAAAATATGATAAATTATTTTCTAGTTGTATTTCATTTACATGCAGAACAGTTTCACTTTAGTACATCAGGTTATATCGGTGCATTGAGATTTTTTTTTTTTTGTGATAATTTTCAAAGTGACTTTAGAAACCTTAATCCTCTCCAGCCCCACCCCGACTATAAAGCCAATAGTGAAATAAAGAGGCAAGCCAGTTTTTATGTGCCCTCTCTGATAAAGAAGAAAAAGGATGGAAAGTGAAATAAAACAATTGCCCTGGATCGCACAATTTGGTAAATTGGGGAAGTTAGGATTTATCCCAGGTTTTCAGGTTTCTCATATGCAATGCAATTCAGCTGTTAGATGTATATGCTTCACTTCCCCTACATCCACCTTACCTCCAAATCCCCCCAACCGCCACTGCTGGCATCAGTGCATTCCTCAGACCAAACTTTTTGGCCCCTGGGAAAATGTCTGCGTGTACCCATGGTCTACAGTGTCTGCATCTGTGATCCGTGTATTTTCACCTTACAATGTCTGTGTCCCATATTCCCCAGCTTAATCGGCTACCCTGGCTCAAAAGTCAGACATCTGCTTCCACGCACGAAGCCAGGTAATTTCCCAGGAACACATCTTTCCTTACATGTTTCATTCCTTCTGCCACTGCCCACTCTGATATATCGTGCAGCCAGTCAACATAATTGGAGGGCTGAGTTCCCATCCGCTTGATGGCTATGAACCTTTTTGCTAGTAGCAAACCCAGCATTAAAAATTTACGATGTAGGTTTTATTTTGGGCAGGGCTGGTATCAATCCCAGCAATACTGCTTTCGGGCTGCATGGTATCTCCCACCTGGTTGCCTCGCTGAGATTCTGTAGCACCTCTTCCCAGTAGTGCATCAACAAGGAACACCTCCATACATCATGCACAAAATCTGCAGCTGGGAGACCATATCTAGCACACCTATTCGATTAAGCCTATCTGTTTTGTTTTAGCAGCCCATAGTAGATCCACTTTTAGCCTGTCTAGCTCGTCAAAATTCTTTTTGGGAAAATTGTAGAATGTACCTTGTAGGTTGTACAGGCACTACTACCATTTTTACAAGTGCTGCCCTGCCCATCGGCGACAAAGGGGGGACTCTCCAGAAACTGACTACTGCTTTTAAGCCCACCAAACCTCTACCAATATTTAGATCCACAAATGTTTGTTTTGAGCAGGTGATCTTAACCCTTTTGCTGATGGGCCTTTCTTCCCCCCCCCCCCCCATCCCCTGTGCTAAGTCTTTTTTTGGCTATTAGGGGTAGTTCGCGCTTAGGCCCCTGTTACTTTTTGACCACATAAGGTATCCACGCCAAATTTGCGCCCTTTTCTTCCAACATCATGGGGATTTCAAAGATACCCAGGGTTTGCTGATTCCCCTGGAGGGGACCCAGAAATGAGCCAAAATACAGCAAATACATTTTTTTTCGGGAAAAATGGAAAAGTGCTGCAGAAGTGTTTGTTTTTCCCCCCCTGCAAATGGTATCACAAAAAGGGGTTGTGGTGCTGAAATCATCATCTTCCCAGCTTTCAGGGACACGCAGACGTTTGTCAGAAAACCAACATTTTTTACAGTTTTGCCATTTTACTGGGACATAGCTTATTTTTGCTACTATTTGTGCTTTCAATCTCCTTCCAGTTAGTGGTAGAAATGGGTGTGAAAGCAATAATGGATCCCGGAAAGCTATACATTTCTGAAAAGTTGATTAAAATTGTGAGTTCACCAAGAGATCATTTGTGTAGATCCATCAAGTTTTTTTTATAGACACTTAACAGTTGAAAATAAGAAATTGAAAAGGAGTTGAAAAAAACAGCCATTTGTGCCAACGTTTTCACCTGTAACTTCTAAGTATGACAGATGTTTGAAAGCAATATACCGTTACATCCGCTGGACCCTTCTGGTTGTGGGGATATGTAGGACTTGTAGGTTCACCAAGAATCCGAGGAACCCAGAGCCAATAACTGAGCAGCTTCTTGCAGTGGTTTTTCATTGTGTACCGGGTGTATATAGCAATTAATTTGGTAAAATATAAAGAGTGAAAAATGGGTATCAAAGACACCTATGTATTTCCGAAATGGGAACAAAAGATAGTTTAGAAACAGCTATTTGCACATCTCCGAAATTGTGGTTACACATACTAGCCTGTGAATTGTAGGACATTTTTCAAAGTGACTTCTTTTTTACACATTGTCTTACATTGGGAAGGCAGAAATGCATAGAAAGTCAATAGGTAATAACAGTTGCTCTACAATTCTGAGTTCCCCAAGTCGCCCGATAAAAATGGTACCTCACTTGTGTGGGTAGGCCTAGTGCCCGTGACAAGAAACGGCCCAAAACGCAACGTGGGCACACCACATTTTTACAGTGAAAACGGCCTTTTTTTTGCACAGTGCCTTAGCTGTGGATTTTGAACCCTAGCTCAGCCAGCATCTTGGTAAACCTAGCAAACCTAAACATTTTTGAAAACTAGACACCCAGAGGATACCAGGATGGGGTGACTTGTGTGGCTCTCACCAGGTTCTGTTATCCATAATCCCTTGCAAACCTCAAACTTTGGAGAAAAACCACATTTTCCTCCCATTTCTGTGATGGAAAGTTCTGGAATCTGCGTGGGTCCACAAAATTCCACCCACCCCGCATTCCCCAAAGTCTTCTGATAAAAATGGTACCTCACTTGTGTGGGTAGGCCTAGTGCCCGTGACAGGAAACGGCCCAAAATGCAACGTGGACGCACCACATTTTTACAGTGAAAACGGACCCTTTTTGGCAAAGTGCCTAGCTGTAGATTTTGAATCCTATCTCTGGCGGCACCTAGGGAAACCTAGAGAACCTATACCTTTTTGAAAACTAGACACCCAGGGGAATCTAGGAGGGGGTGACTTGTGTTGCTCTCACCAGGTCCTGTTACCCAGAATTCCCTGCAAACATCAAACTTTGTAAAAAAAAAAAAAAAACATCCTCATGTTTCTGTGATGGAAAGTTCTGGAATCTGTGTGGATCCACAAAATTCCACCCTCCCCACATTCCCCCAGGTCTTCCACTAAAAATGGTACCTCACTCGTGTGGGTGGGTCAAGTACCAGCGACAGGCAAGGGCCCAAAATGTATTGAGGAGACATCAAAATTACGTATCACAAAACGACCTGGTTTTGCAAAAGGGGTCACCTGGGTTTTTGGTCCTGGGATCGGTGGCCATCTAGGGAAACCTAACAAACCCACACATTTCTGAAAACTAGACACCCAGGGGAGTCCAGGGAGGTATGGCTTGCGTGGATCCCCCAATGTTTTCCTACCCAGAATCCCCTGCAAACCTCAAATTTAGCTGAAAAAAATCCCTTTTTTTTCCCCTCAAATTTCTGTGTGGGAAAGTTGTGGGATGACCGGGCTGACACACATTTCCTACCACCCAACGTTTCCCCAGGTCTCCCGATAAAAATGATACCTCACTCGTGTGGGTGGCCCAAGTACCTGTGACAGGCAAAGGCCCTAAACGTATTGAGGAGACATCAAAATTTTGCAGCGTGAATCTTTCTGGATTCACTATGCTGTGCATTATTCCTTGGTCTAGTGGTTGGGTCTGGAATCAGTCTTTTTTTTTTTTTCTCTTTTTCTGTTTCTCCTCGTGGCCGTCGACGTCCCACCATTTGGTGTCCTCCCGTGACGTCGGCGCGCTCCCTCCGGAAGCTCCCACCCTTGGGCGCCATCTTCAGATTCTTTTTTCCGCCGTTGGGTCTGGATCGTCACGAGGAGTTCCAGAGTTTTTTGGAAACAAGAAGAGAAAAAGCAGAAAACGCAGAGAAATTGGAGTTTCTTCATCACACGACAAAGAACACAGAACCGGGACGACGAAGAGGGTGAGAAGGAGGAAGAACTTCGACGTCCAACGGAGAATGCGCACACAGGGGGCTTCCTGAGCGCAGGAATGGACAAGACGCCATTCAAATTTTGCCATAATTGCCACCACAAGTTCGCGCAGAAGGACCAGCACCCAGTCTGCAACCTCTGCCTGCCAATCGACCACGAAAGCAAGGATTGCAACGCCTGCTCAGCATTCGCCCCCAAGACCCTCAGAGTGAGGGACCGACAGAGGCGAGCGAACTACGCCATGCAGGGGCAAGGACAACCTCTGTCGCTTCTGGACTTGGGCCTCTCCAGCGGAGAAGAGGACAACATCGCCGAGGGACCAGAGGACTACACAGTCGCAGAGACCGATAGCAAGTCGACAAAAGAGGTAAGAGATGTCGACCCGTAAAACCCTGAGAGACTCTCGAAAAGCGGAGCCAAAGTCCTCGAAAGGAGCACTGGCGTCGAAGCAATCGACTACCACAGCTGCGTCCACGGACAAACAGCCCAGCGGATCCTTTGATAAGAACTCCCAGCCGGCGAAAGCTCTAGATAAACCTAGGTCGTCGAAGCACGGTCCCGAAAGGGCGCGCTCGACGCCGAAGGGAAAAGAGCCGAAGGCAACTTCGACGTCAACATCCACGACCTCGAAGAGAAACGCCGAAACTCTCGAAGCCGAACAAAGGGCCGAGATGGAGATGGAGAAGAAGAATCGAGGCCGAAATGAACAGTATCCTCCAGAGGAAAAAGGACTTCGACGAACGGATGAGCAGATACACCATCCCTTCGAAGCCCACGACGGTTGTCGAAACAGAAGCCCTAGAGGAGTTCGCCGCCAACCCGCCGAAAACTCCTGAACCAGCGGAGCAGCAGGACAAAGAGGGCCTGTATTGTTACACAGAGGGCGAGGACGACCAGCAAACAAACTTTGGCTCGACGCTCTCGGAGGCACAGGACCTGGAATGGCAGGACCTCAACGCCGAAAACCCGGAGGAGGCCGTATAGTCATATCCGTCGAGGCCTTCACCGCCAGACGACATTGGCATCTACAATATGCTCGTCAGGAACGCTGCAGCAACTTATAGGGTTGAAATGGAGGAAGAGAAACCAAAGGCTTGTTTCCTCTTAGAGACCCTGCTCACGACTCAAACTAGGAGCCAATTCCTACCAATGCTCCCAAGTGTGCTGGACCAGGGCATGGAAGCTTTCAAGGAGCCATCAACCTGCAGATCTGTCACCCCCAGAACAGAGAAAAAATACAAACATTCCTCGAAGGATCCAGCATATATCCAGGGATCCGTACCAGCTGACTCTATTATAATGGCAACAGCCAGAAAGAGGGCCAACGTTCCCACGAACTCAGGGCCACCTCCAGACAAGGAGAGTAAGAGAATAGACCTCACAGGGAGGAAAATAGAAAGGAATGTGGCAATTCACTGGCGCATTGCATACTCCAATGCCCTAATAAACAGACATGCGTACCAACACTGGGAGGAGGTAGGGCAGCTGCTCAAACATCTCCCAGACGAATACCAGCAGAGGGCAACACACCTGGTGGAGGAAGGCAAGAACATGGCCAACACCTGCCTAAAGTCGGCCTTGGACGCGGCAGACGCATCAAGCAGGCTTATGATGATTGGAGTGACGGAAAGAAGGCATGCCTGGCTGAGGATCTCGGGTTTCAAGCCGGAAGTCCAAAACAATATCCTGAACATACCCTTCAACGGGGAAAAACTGTTTGGCACACCAGTGGACGAGAAGCTGACACAGCTCAAAAAGGATAATGAAACTGCAAGGTCCATGGGAGCGCTGCAGTTCAGGGGTATGAGGAGGGGCACCCCCTCAAGGAGACCAAATGGCAGAGGAGGAAGCCAGCCGGCAACATCGCACCAGGCCTTCCAGCAAACCTATCAGGAAAACAACCAGGCGCAACAAGGTCAGCAACAGCAAAACTGGCAGTACCAACAGAGGGGCCAGTCCTTTCGGGGGCGACCGAACGGACAAGGGCAAACGAGGAGAGGGGGACAGCAACCCGCCTCCAAGTGACTCCACTGTACCAAACGTGCCCACACAGACAACCTCTCTAGTGGCGAGACACAACAAAAGACTCAAAGAACAATTAGAAACTCAACGAACATGTAACACCGGTAGGAGGCAGACTAAAACACTTCTTCCGAGAGTGGAAGAAGATAACAACGGACAAATGGATACTCAACATCATACAGTTCGGCTACTGTATAGAACTGGTAAAAAAGCCACCAAGCAGGAGGCCAACCAACAAAACGCGCTCAACAAAGGAACTCTCACTCCTTTGGCAGGAAGCACAAGAACTCCTCCACAAGGAGGCAATAGAAACTGTGCCGTACAAGGAAAGAAACGAGGGAGTGTACTCCAACTACTTCCTCGTACCAAAAGTAGACGAAACGTTAAGGCCCATACTGGACCTACGGTTCCTAAACAAATACATAAAAACTCAAAAGTTCAAAATGACGTTCCTACAGGAGGTTATACCTCAGATAAGGGACGGGGACTTTATGTCCACTATAGACCTCAAGGATGCCTACCTACACATTCCCATGAACCAGAAACACAAACCTCTACTGAGATTTGCCATCAGCAGGGCGCACTACCAATTCAGAGCCCTAGCCTTTGGACTAAAATCCGCACCAAGGGTCTTCACAAAATGCCTAGCTGCGGTAGCGGCACACTTACGGAGGCAGGGAATACATGTATACCCCCCTACCGCGACAGATTGGTAAAGGCGAACTCCTACACCCAATGCAAACTACATGCTCAGCGGGTCACGCACACGCTGACAGAACTAGGTTTTTCGATACACTGGGGGAAGTCCTCGATAGAACCAGAACAGGTGAAGATCTTCCTGGGTGCACAGATCGACACCAATCAGGGCAGGGTGTTCCCCAGCGAGAAGAGAACCTTCGCACTGCTGAAGGAGACCCGTCAATACCGGAAGGGGTAACGTCGGACAGTGAGCAAGCTCATGGGGATGATGGCGTCCTGCATACACCTAGTCCCCAATATTCGACTCCACATGAGACCATTCCAGGAATGGCTCCAACAACAATGGTCACAGGCAACAGGGAGTTGGGAAGATCTAGTGGTTGTAACGCACGCAGTGCAGGAGGAGATAGCGTGGTGGAACAAGGACAAAATAACAAGGGGAAAACCATTTACACCACCAACTCCAACAGTGACCATCACAACAGACGCATCCCAAATGGGGTGGGGAGCGCACATGAACCTGCTCAAAGTAAGGGGGTTATGGACACAAACGGATGCCATCAAACACATCAACTACCTAGAACTAAAGACCGTGTTCCTTGCACTAAAAGCGTTCCAGAAACAGCTGTACGGGCAAAGGGTGTTAGTACAAACAGACAGCACCACAACGATGTTCTACATCAACAAGCAGGGAGGAACACAATCAGTGGCGCTGTCAAGTCTAGCGCAGGAGATATGGAGATGGGCAATCCCACTACAAATAGACCTCCTGGCGATACATCTACCAGGGAAGGACAATGTGGAAGCAGACGGACTCAGCAGACAGACATCAGCATCCCACGAGTGGGAGCTCAACCCGCAGGAAACGCAAAGGCTATTCAAGAAGTGGGGGACCCCACAAATAGACCTGTTTGCAACACACCAGAATGCAAAATGCCAATACTTCGCATCCAGACAGCCAGATCAGCAATCCCAAGGAAATGCCCTATGGATAAGCTGGTCGAGGACATTTGCCTACGCTTTCCCCCCGATACCGCTGATGCACAGGGTGCTCAGCAAGTGCAGAACAAGCAACATGACGCTGATTCTGGTAGCACCACAGTGGGCCAGGCAGTCCTGGTTCTCACAAATAGTGGAGATGGCACAGGGGCCACCACACAAGTTCCCAAAAAGAAGAGACCTGCTCTCGATGCAAAACGGAAGGGTGCTCCACCCGGAACCAGAGAGCCTCAGCCTAACAGCTTGGCTCCTGAAGACTTAGGGTTCGCGCACCTCAAGCTCCCAGAAAGCACGCTGGCGGTGCTGCGAGAGGCTAAGGGACCCACCACACGGAAGTGTTATGCGGCTAAATGGAAAAGATTCACACAATGGTGCATCAGGGAAAAGTTCCAGAAGAGAATCACCAGGGAATCAACAGTGCTAAGATACTTAACACACTTGCTAAAGAGTAACCTAAGCTACGCCTCGCTAAGAGTACACCTAGCAGCAATAGTAGCCTATACAAGAGGAGAAACAGGGAAAAGTTTCTTGACATCTCAGGTGGTAAAAAGATTCCTGGAGGGGGCCAAAAGAATCGCCCCACCAAAAAGGATGCCACCGCCGGCATGGAACCTCAATGTAGTTCTAACGCAACTTATGAAGGCACCTTTCGAACCCATTCACAAGGCCTCTACATATGCTCACAATAAAGACAGCCTTTCTGGTGGCGATCACCTCGCTACGCAGAGTGATCGAATTGCAAGCGCTCACACTACAAGAACCCTACATTCAAATTCACAATGACAGGGTGGTAATGAGAACAGACCCACATTTCATGCCAAAGGTGGTGTTGAAGTTCCATATAAGCCAGACAATACAGATACCAAGCTTCTTCCAAAAACCATCCATAAGCGCAGAGAGGGCACTGCACACTCTGGAAGCTAGAAGAGCAGTGATGCATTACATCGAAAGGACTAAGGATTGTAGGAAAACAAAGCAATTCTTTGTGTCTTTCGGAAGCAGTTTCCTGGGAAGACCAGTAACTAAAAACACCATCGCACGATGGATCGCACAGGCAATCCAATACTGCCACAAACAGGCAGGCCAAGAACTACAAGGAGCAGCACAAGCTCACTCCACCAGGAAAAAGGGAGCAACTGTAGCTTTCCTGGCAAACACACCCATCCAAGACATTTGCCTGGCGGTGACATGGGCTTCAGTGCACACGTTCACTAAGCACTACTGCGTGGATATACAGATGAACAAAGAGGCACAAGTAGGTCAAAAAGTGCTTCAACATATATTCAACAGCCAACGCTCATCTTCCACCCAGCCGCCACAAACATAGCAAACCGCTACAAAGTCTATGCACAGCATAGTGAATCCAGAAAGATTCACGCTGCAAAACGAATAGTTTCTTACCTGTCGGTGTAGTTTTGCAGCTTGAAGACTTTCTGGATTCACTAGCGAACCCACCATCTCCGCCAGAAAGATGACAGGAGGAAGGGGGATTAAGAAATGAAAAAGACCTTCAAAAAGTGAAAGGATAAACAAAAAGCACAAGACAAGAAAAAAAGAATCCGAAGATGGTGCCCACCTGGGCCACGAAAAAAAAAGCAAAAAAAGAGAAAAGAGACTACGATTCCGGACCCAACCACTAGACTGCGGAATAATGCACAGCATAGTAAATCCAGAAAGTCTTCAAGCTGCAAAACTACACCGACAGGTAAGAAACTATTCGTTACCTATCACAAAACAACCTAGTTTTGCAAGGGGGGGGGGGGTCACCTGGGTTTTTGGTCCCGGCGGCCATCTTGGGAAACTATCAAACCCACACATTTCTGAAAACTAGACACCTGGGGGAGTCCAGCGAGGTATGGCTTGCGTGGACCCCCCAACGTTTTCCTACCCGGAATCCCCTGCAAACCTCAAATTTAGCTGGAAAAAACACATTTTCCACGTATTTTTGTGTGGAATCACCGTGCCGGCACAAATGTCCTACCCCACAGCGTTCACCTCAGTCTCCCGAGTAAAATGATACCTCACTTGTGTGGGTGGGGCAAGGTCCTGTGACTGGGAATAGCCAAAAACATAGGGATTAAGGGTATAGCACCGCGAATTCTAAGCACAATATTTAAAAAAAAAAAAAAAAATGTTTTTAGCCAATTCTGCATTGGACACCCACACAAGTGAGGTATCATTTTACTCGGGAGACTGAGGGGAACGCTGTGGGGTAGGACATTTGTGCCGGCACAGTGATTCCACACACAATATGTGGAAAATGTAGTTTTTTCAGCTATATTTGAAGTTTACAGGGGATTCCGATTAGGAAAACGTTAGGGGATCCACGCAGGCCATACCTTGCTGGACTCCCCTGGGTGTCTAGTTTTCAGAAATGTGTGGGTTTGGTAGGTTTCCCTAGATTGCTGCCGAACCCGGGGCCAAAAACCCAGCTGACCCGCCTTGCAAAACCAGGTTGTTTTGTGATAGGTAATCTTGATGTCTCCTCAATACGTTTTGGGCCCTTGCCTGTCGCGGGTACTTGGGCCACCCACACGAGTGAGGTACCATCGTTTTTTATCGGGAGACCTGGGGGAACGTTGGGTGGTAGGAAGTTTGTGTCAGCCCGGAGATCCCTCAACTTTCCCACACAGAAATTTGAGAAAAAAGTGATTTTTTTTTCAGCTAAATTTGAGGTTTGCAGAGGATTTTGGGTAGCCATACCTCCCTGGACTCCCCCGGGTGTCTAGTTTTCAGAAATGTGTGGGTTTGGTAGGTTTCCCTAGATTGCCGCCGGGGCCAAAAATCCAGGTGACCCCTTGCAAAACCAGGTCGTTTTGTGATGGGTAATTTTGATATCTCCTCAATAAGTTTTGGGCCCTTTGCCTGTCGCGGGTACTGTCGTGTAGTTCCTATAAAATCTATACAGGATCTGCACGTTTAGACAACATACACTGTAGGATTGGTGTCAGACTGATTCTAGACACCCCCACCGGGTATGTTGGCCTGTGTACCAGCTAGCTCACAGTGCCACTAGAAACTCCTCTTCTCAAGGAGAGAATAGTTCTTGGCAATTATCGAACATGACAACCCTGATCCCTCAGGACCGTGGAAACTGTGTACTACTTTTCGCTCAGTCACTCGTGCTCACTTAGTCTCAGAGAGAGACACAGAATAAACGGTAGGGATGTTTTCAATAAGTATTTATTGAGCAGTCGTTATTCTAGTGTAAAATAGGTGTGTAGAAACAATCATTAGACAAACAGATATAGATGATTAGACGCACTAGGAAAATAAAAGGATGGTATATTGCTACCATTTTGCTATAATAAGTACAGGCAAGTATATAAAATACATGACAATAAAATGCGTACTCCTACGATGCTACCCAACTAGATGTACCTAAGTGTACCTAGCATGTATGTAGGTGTTAAGCCAGGAATCCCTCTAGGATAAAGTCAACCCCCATTACCTGAAGTGAGAAACTATGGGACCCTGTCCTGGTCTCGGGTTGGACACCCTGCAAGGGATGTCAGACCACTGCGAGCTGAAGTATCTGCATGCAGGGCTTCGTCGTCTCGCGTCAGTGTGTCGGCATGGAAGTCCTGATCTCCTCTCCCTATCTCAGCAAGATGTGATGTTTATATACCCGAAGGTATCCCCAGGGGTTCTACCTTGCTGGGCCACTGTCGGACTTAGGATGACGTCGGGAATGAACCTTGTACATAGTTATGCAGGAGATGGTAGTCCTGCTGAGTATCCAAGGATCCTCATGCATAATGTATGAGGCTATTGTTCAGGGAAACCCCCATGTTCTGTAAGCATTACTGTAACTAGGTAAAGGGTCAGTCCTAGCAACCCGTTATGTATGTAGTGTAGGGACGAATATAGGTGAAAGGTTGGGATGTTACCTGAGCCTATATTGGGGTACCTATATGGAATAGAACGCCCACTCCTCATCCGACTGGATGACATAATCTAATTCTAACGTACTACCTGCCTAGGTACAGGTACGCAAACATATGTGGTAAACCCATAGTTATGCTAAAAAAAATGTTAAAAAATGTTTTAAAACTCTAAAAAGTGCTAAACAGAAAAATTGTCACTCAAGCCATAGCTCTAATATGTCCATATATATAGTTCGAACAACTACAAGCATCCAAAAGCCATGGAGGTCATAAAAAGTGTCAATTGGTTTTGGAGTTCCAAATTTGGTTCTTGTTTTACAAAAACGAAGTTTTTCTCAGCACACAATGAGCCAAATGTTTGTGTCCTGGCTGGTAGATGCAACATCGCTGTTGCCTGCCTCCGCAGACGACGAACCCCGGAACACCTCACACATTACGTCAATTGAGCACAGATGATCTTCCGCAGTGCCAGCAGCAGATGCTGGGGCAGCCTGTGTGTCATCCAAGGCCTGGGTGTCAGTGGAGGAGCCGGTATCTGTACCAAAAGGAGCCTAAACTTCCTGTGGTGGCTCTAAGAATGCTGCCAACAAGATCGGGATGCGCTGGGGACACTGCAGAACATGGGCCGTTATCGGGTCCAGCAGAGCATCAAAGTCCGCATGCGCACATGATGGAAGTGTCAGTCAGAGGTCCAACACTCATTCTTCTCCGCAGAACAGGCATCGGAGAACAGGTAGGACACAGTCCAACCATGCTGGTCTAAATGACTGGAACCAAGAGGCACTTAGTTCCCGTAGGCGAGGTGTGCCCAGATGTTGTACCATGCGATCACGGTATTTACGCTCCAGGAGCGCTCTTTCCATCTCCTTGGTGACTGGGGCGTCCATTGCATAGCAGAAAAATTACAATCCGGATACCTGCTATTAGAAACGGGATCAGCGGAAGTCCTCCAAAAATGCTTCAGAATACGGAGTGTATAAAGTTTAGTATAACTCAGAGGACCGTCTGAAAGGTGCTTAATAGTCCCGAACCTATAGTCTTAAATAGGTGTACTATACCCGTCGTATCAGACATGTTAAAGATACGATTCACCATTTCTGCGAAATGGAAGGGGCAGTTCGTACCTTGCGATCTGGAGATCAAAAGTCTCCCGGGCGGAGGTTAAGGGCACGGTTTTCTGTAAAAGCATGGCTTTCATTCTGCTCAGAGTATTTAACCGTATAAGAGAAACATTTAGTGAAGGCCATAATGGTGCCTCCCTGACTGCATGTGTTGGTGGAAACAATACTTGCATACAGCAAGGAACCCTGGAGCTCACGGTTATCAGATATGCGATGCCCGGAAGCATGCCACAACAACCTTGATCGTTCAGCATCAAGTAACTCCCATTCGAAAGTAGCTTGAATACCGGAGTAATCACAGCTGCTGGGGTACCCCTCAAGTGGCAGGATAGGTTTGCTCCCCGAACCATTGCAGGCCCCATGCAACATAATATCCTGACATATGAGAGATCCACTTAAAGCGTTCTCGCAGTTTGTACCGCTTAGAAACACTTCTCGATCTCCACTCCTCGATCTCCACTCCTGCATCGAAATTCGTACGGTAATTCCCAAGATTCCTTGATATATTCCCTACCCATTTCTTCATACCTGCCTGCCTGTTGTTCTAGGCAGTACTGAAACTGGAAAGTTGTGACCGGTAATGTTATATGGCCATGGATCAACCATTCAGTGGACGGTGATTCAGCCACAGTAAAAGGTAATCTGTCCAGCTTTTCAATACGCAGCATTGTATATTTTGCTCCCCGCTGTGCCATTACCATCTGTTTTTCCTTTAGATTGTATGCAGAAAATAGTGACGCACTGTTGATAAAACGCCAAGGCACATAACCTGCGCGCAATGATTGCAGCGTCCAGCTCAATAACATAATAGAACGTAATTGTCCGTGCTGTAGTATGGACAAATCTTGTTCTAGTACTTCAATAGCAGAAGATACAATGTTGCCCAGTGAATAAATCCTGGATGTTAACGTAGTCATACCATTGTCAACTACGGCTAACGCCTTTTCTAAATTGATCCTATCTATTTCTTGTAGTATCTCCGCAGCTTTTTGTTGGGAGATTTTCCAAATTTCATTAAAGACAGCGTAATAGAAACGTTTCTGATGTGGCTTTCTGGGACCTAGTAAAAAATCCCATAGGTCCACATCGTCTGTTAGTAAGGATAAGTGTTGTTTCACCTGTTAGTGTTGAGGTTCTTAGCCAATCGAGGCATAACTTCCCAAAACTGTATGATGTCACCACCCCAGGATGTTCTCTTTGTACGTAGCGTGGGTCTGGCCTATGCATACTGTACCCTTCGGTTGTACCCCTGAATCTTTCCTGACATCTATTAGTGTCTGTGGGCCAAACCAACCATCCCTTCCAATTGGGGTCTGATCTATTGTATTGTAAGATGTCATCTAATGTAGCCCCTTTCAATGATGTAAAATTACCCTCGGCCTGTGATGGTGTTGGAATTCGAGGTGTGTTCAAATCCTTGTTCTTGGCTATTCCAAGGCAGGACGTCTGTTGCACAGTCTCGTTTAGAAATATCATCTGCTGAGGAATGATTCATGCTCTAAATAGCGCTTCTGTTCCCTGGACTTGCCAATCTCTAGAACCCCAGACTGATTTCAAGTCTATAGTGTCTTTCCATAAGTTGAAACCCTGTTCAGACAATTGGGTAATAAAGGAAGCAGAATAAATCGGTTTTGTGTTAGTCAACATATTTTTCTGTGCAGGTGCAACCATATAGTAATATGAAGTTGGGTCTGAAATATTAAACTCTGAAAAATATGAACATTTTTGTGCAAAAGTTTTCAAACTCTTTCTCGGCGGTGTTGGGCAATGTTCCCATTGGTGATATATGAAAACATTTCTAGGGTTACTAGATTTGTGTAGAAAATGACCATAATGTTGATAACAATACATGGTGTTAAAGTCTGATGTGTCTTCTAACATTTAATTGCGAGAAAATGCGGCAGATTGTTCTAAATCAGACAACATATTATTCACAGTTTCAAAATCCCAATCATCGGAAAATGTACTGAAGGTAATGATATCATTCAAGGAAATTTTAAATAAATTTAGTATTTTTAAAAGTTCTGTCGGTCCGAATATATCATAATCAACCTTGTCCCATACTATACCATCGGGTATAGGGACTGCTGTAATGTTCACTGATGACAAGTCTCTTTGTTCACAATGTGAGGAAACATGAGGTTTCAGGAGCAAGTTCACTTTTGATGCTGCAGAGCTTTGCCTAAGGTAAGTTCCATTAACAAGTAAGCAGAAGACAGCTACTAAGCCTAACCAGAAGAGAAAAAAGTATCCCGGTGCTTATCCAAAGTTCTATCCAATGTGACACCAGGTAAGTCTTTTTAAGAAAAATGTAGAAGTCTTTGATTTGTTGTTTACGAGAAATTGGGGCTGGCGTTGTTTCAGGTTCACTTGGATCCAATGAAAAGGTATCAAAGTCGATGAAATAGCCAGATGCAGTTCAGTCTATTTTAGGTAGCTCAGCAGGTTTTGTTGAACTTGTTGATGGTGCTTGTTGAGGCATATTTATGTACACATCAGTGTTAGGTCGAATTGAAAGTTGTCTTTCTTCTTGATTTTGTATTCCTTGTTCAAGGGGAACGAGTTCCATTGCATTGTTGCTTAGTCCATCATTCCGTATAGGCGGCTCTTTGAAGGTGATAAGCCTTTCTGTTTGAACTTCCTGTATGGTAGCGAGAGGAGTGTCAGCTACCAAGGAGCCCACAAGGCCTAATATTCAGTATTGGCCACATAGTGTGGTTTTATCAGATCAATGGATACAAATCTTTTTTCCGCAAAAGGCGGCAGAAGTACAGTTCTTGTTCCTTCAACAGCCAGGATAGGTACAGGCTTTCTGTATGATGGCCCAAATTCCTTTTTGTCCGTTTTTTTATCTCTGACCAGATCCCCAACCTTAGGGACCCAGACAGGTCTTGCTGTGCCTGACATGACTTCCCCAGTGGCGAACCTTTTCACTTGGACATTGCTTTGTAGTGCCCGTGATTCATTCAGATCCTATAAAACAGCCAAACGTTTATGGATGTCAAAAGGTTTTTCATCCGCCACTGTGCCTTCACAATCGGGTACCCACATTCCCGCCCCAAACAGGACCTCATAAGGAGTGACACCCCCTAGAGAGCTTCTTGGCATGTTGTTTAAGGCCCTCTGAACCCCATATAAGTGATTGACCCAACTACCACCCGCGCCTAATACTCTAGTTGTTAATGATTGCTTTAAGTCCCGGTTTTTCCTCTCCACGCCCGAATTTCCTTCGGGATGGTACGGAGAGGAGTACCGCAATGCTACACCCAAACCTCCCATGGCCTCCTTGTAAGCCCTAGAGCTAAACGTGGGGCCACGGTCAGAATGTAATGTGCCAACTGCGTACGTCCCTATAAAGACTCGCAAATCTTTGATAACAGTTCGAGCGTCAGCCGAGCGCTGAGGCCGTACCCATAGGAATCTCGAGCAGGAATCCCCTGCAACCATTATGTACTTGTAGGCCCCATCAGATTGTAAGGGGCCCCAGTGGTCCAAATAGACACATGCGAGAGGTCTGTCTGATATTAACAATGGTGTCTGTGCTGGACGTGTTATGGTGGAGCCCTTCATCTGTTGACAGATGTCGCACTTCAAGACATAGTCTTTGGTCTGCTTTGTTAACCTTGGCCACCAATAGCGTTGTTTCAATAAGGAAACAGTCGCCGTAACTCCTGCGTGTGCAGAGCCCAAACCCTTGTGTGCAGCTAATATTAAGCCTAATCTGCGATCCATGTCTATCCCCCACTCCAGGAATCTGAGCAAATGGAATGTTGTTTGCATCTAACTTGGAGGAGTACTTGAGTGGAAAACCTTTCAGAAGGGCTTTGTTGTCTTTGCGTGAAGCAATGACAGCTACCATTATCTGTCCGTCTATTCTCGTTTTTGAACGAGTGATTGCAGCTACGGACGCAGTTCGTACTGCCCCCTTTGCGGCTTCATCAGCCAATGAATTCCCTTCAACGTGAACGCCATCACGTTGATGACTCATCGTGTGTATCACGTGAGCTCTTGGTAGTTCGTTTTTCAACTCAGCTACCTGTTCCCATAGCATTTTGTGCTTTAATTGTGCCGCCTTTTGAGTCCTTAAACCCATTTTGTCCCCAATAATGAAGATATTCATTGTATGACTGGACACAGTAAAAATAATCGCACAGTATTAGTGTGGGGAATCCCCGATCCGTATCTATCGGTGCCAGTAAAAGAGCTTTTAGTTCTGCTAACTGAGCCATGCAGTCTCCTAGAGACTGAGTCTTTGTACAGCTTGGATGGAACTTGCCATCTTGCATACAACCTTTAACAATCGTGCATGCGGCGCTGTATTGTTGTTTACTTCCTATGGCCGGTTGTGCAGATCCGTCAGTGTAAATTATGTATTCATACTGATCTAGAGGCATTATTTCATTCGGGAGAGGATATTCTTGTTCATATTGCAAAAATGCTTGTGTTTTCAGATTTGGAACATATCTGTATTCTACATCTGATGCAGTGAGAGAATTAGCCCATTGTATCCATCTCGGATGTAAAGCTTTAGCGCTAGGAACGCTTGCCTTTGTTGCAGCCTCTAAGGCTGGTACTGGAGTCACGACGATTATTCGTTTTCCCTGAGCCAGTGCTCTTTCTCTCACTACTGCAAAAGAAACAATTGATGGATGGAATGCTGGACAATGCAAACATTCACCCCCAGTCACAAGGATCTGGGTTAAATCCATCATTCTTTTGCTCACCACACCACCCCAGTTTGGACCCAGCCATATGCAAATCAGTCTTGACCCTGTTCCTTGTGGGAACAGTCCAGCCCGAACTGCCAAGCCAGGTCCTCCCTGGACCCAAAACAAGTATCCTGGGACCGGTTTCAGGGCGTCACCCTTCTTCAGCCAGGCTAGCTTGAATCCAGTGGTGTAGTGAGCACGGGACCCACGTCTGGGCATACCCTTCCCACTTAGGGCGACAATTGCAAAAGAAACAATTGATGGACGGAATGCTGGACAATGCAAACATTCAACCCCAGTCACAAGGATCTGGGTTAAACCCATCATTCTTTTGTTCACCACACCACCCCAGTTTGGACCCAGCCATATGCAAATCAGTCTTGACCCTGTTCCTTGTGGGAACAGTCCAGCCCGAACTGCCAAGCCAGGTCCTCCCTGGACCGGAAACAAGCATCCTGGGACCGGTCCTAGGATGCTTGTTTCCAGTCCAGGGAGGACCTGGCCTGGCAGTTCGGGCTGGACTGTTCCCATTGGGCGCAGGGTCAAGACTGATTTGCATATGGCTGTGTCCAAACTGGAATGGCATGGTGAGCAAAAAAACGATGGCTTTAGGCCCATATCTCTGTACTGGGGTGAATGTATGACATTGTTCTGCATTCTGTCCATCAATTGTTCTTTTTGCATTTGTCACTCCGAGTGGGACGGGTATGCCCTGACGTGGGCCCCGTGCGCTCCATGCCACTGGAGTCAAGCTGTCCTGGCTGATGAGGGCTGAAAGCCCGAAACCGGTCCTAGGATGCTTGTTTCCAGTCCAGGGAGGACCTGGCCTGGCAGTTAGGGCTGGACTGTTCCCATTGGGCGCAGGGTCAAGACTGATTTGCAAATGGCTGGGTCCAAACTGGAATGGCATGGTGAGCAAAAAAACAATGCATTTAGGCCCAGATCTCTGTACTGGGGTGAATGTATGACATTGTTCTGCATTCTGTCCATCAATTTGTTCTTTTTGCCTTTCTCTCAGTACAGCAGTTTCTGTGGATGCGAAACTCATCTCAGCATTTGTGTAAAAGTGTGATTGTAAGCAATGGGTACTGTTTCTCCTTCATTATATGTGAGGTATGTGTACCCAGATTGACCCACAACTATACGGATCACCAGGTTGCGGACATTTACGCGTGTCTAAGTGTTTAGACGCTATCATGTCAGCCTGGAGGGAACGAAGTGTATCTGTGTGTCCCTGTGTCCATTGCCTAACTGAAAAATCAGGTCTTATGAGGTCGTAGAAAAGTTTAACCCTTTCTGCGTAATCCAACATGTATGTTCTGCCGAAATTTAGGAATCCCAGTATTGATTGTAAATTTTTCAATGATTTTGGAGGTTGGAGCAGCGCGCACTTTTCTAAAAAGTTGGCTGCCAAGCATTTCCCTTTACTTGAAAGCTCATATCCCAAAAATAGGACGCTGAGGTGGGCTATTTTTGATTTTTTTAAGTTAAATTTGTAACCCTCTGAGGCGAATCCCAAAATTATGGAGCTCACCCTCGTCAAGTGTTCCTCCAGGTCATCATCTGTCAGATAAATATCATCTACATAGAACAATGCCTCCTCGTCCAGATTTTGAAGTAACTCAGTTACTCTGGCGGAAAACAGCCCCGGGCTATTTTTATATCCCTGGGCCAGTCGACAAAATTGCCGCTGGGACCCTAGCGCTCAAAATGCCATTGAGTATCTGCTCTCAGGCGCTATATTCTGGCAGAAAAATCCATTTGAGATATCTAGTGTTGTTTTGTATTTTTTCCGCACAATGTTATTCATTAATGTGGCACTGTGCATTTTGTACTGCAAATGTTTTTGTGCATGAATTTAGATGTCTGTAATCCAAAACTAGACGATATGTATTGTCAGGTTTCATTACCGGAAACAAAGGATTATTCATTGAAGAGGTGCAAGTTTCAATCACCCCCTGGTATTCAAGTTGGTCTAAGATCTCCCTGACCTGTTTTTTAGCTTCTTGCTTTGTGGGATACTGTCTCTGTGGAGTTGGAGTAGATTTTAGTGGTATCACGTGGTGGGTTGACTCTCCATCCCATCCAACATGGTTTCGATATAGTGCTGGAGCAAGGGCTATTTCCCACTCCAGTGCATATGTATGTTTTAAATATTGGGGGAAAAAGTTGTCATAATTACCGTTTCTCCTTTTGGGCAATCCATAACAATGGCAGGCAGCCAATCTTTTTCAGCTAATAAAAAGTCATAGCCAAAAGTTAGGTTCTCCCAAAAAAGACCTTTAATTTTCCTAGGTTTATCCCCCTCCATCTGGAGTGTTATCTTATGTAACCTATGTGGGACGCTTACCCTAGTATCAGGCGTTTCCACCGTGATATGTTCACTCAACTCCGCTGCCACCAGAAATTCCATCAGGTTCTGGCGAGCTATTGTTACTTCTGCTGCGTTGTCTAGCATCATCAGAGCCCATTCCCCGTTCAGTAGTTGAGTCCTCAGAATTCTGGGCATGTCTGATCTTGAGACCTGCTACTTTCTTCTTTTTGAATTGAGGTTTAGGTTTTTGTTTTTCTTCTCTCTGAGGTGCGTAGTCCGCAGCGCGTTGCGTGTCTCTGGACTTTGTACGCTCCTCCTGTCTGTGTTCCGACCGTCCTTCTCTCTCTGAGTTTTTTGAAGAACCCTGAAAGGAACAAGAGGAACGTGTATCAGTGTCCTGATACCTGTCAGGTTTTCTAATGTCTCTATTCCTAAGGATATACCTCCTTTCGGAGGGCTCCTGATGAGGAGACCCACCTCTGGATTGAGATCTATTGTCTTTATTCTTTTGTTGTTTGTTATTGTCCCATTTCTTCTTCGAAGAAGCAGGTGCTTGCTTAAAGGTATCCTTTTCAGGATTCCCCATTAGTTGAGGTTTTGCTGGTCTAGCTACCAAACTATCTCTACCTAACTCTGCATAAGCAGTTTCAATTATTTTAGGTAATTCGGTCTCCTGTTGTAAAGGAGTGAAATCTCTCAGGCGTTGGCGTATTGCCACTGATGCTGCTTCCCCTTTAATGTTTGCTAATATTATAGCTGATACCTGGGCGAAGTTATTTGATAAATTCATCCCTAAGTTCAGAGCAGGTTCTGCTCCATACTCGTTCTGTATCTGTCTCAATACATCTGGTATTACTGCTAATGAAGGGATACCATGAGTCCTGGTATATATTGCAGTGAAGACTACCCCAAGAAGTACAATCCTCTATCGGGGGAGCTATCCCCATTGGCAAACAAATTGTTAGCATTCTATGCTTTTCATGTGGACCAGTGTGTGGAAATACTGCCTCTAGCTGTTATTTTTTGAGCTATCCAGAAAGGCATTTGGTCACGTTTAGTGGGCATTTTACCCATCACTGCGTGTAATGTTTGTGGTGTAATTTTAGTTGTAGAAGTTTGGACTGGTCTTGCTTGTGTAGCCGGTGTTGGCTGAAGTGTGAGTGTTCTCATCACAAACTGTCATGTTTCTGAAAAGTTTTATTAATTCTTTATGTTGTGTTAGTAAGTCTCCTCCTGGCATTGTGTCAATGTCAGGATGTGGTGTGTAGGCCGCTAATACTGGCCATGTTGCTCCGTCTCTTCCGAGCGGACCGAGTCTTATTCTATTTCTTGTATGGGGTAGGGCGCCTTTAAACCAGTATAAATGTTCCTGGTAAGTAAGTGGAATTTCAATGTACTCGTACGGACAATATTCGTTCGGTATTTCATCTTCGGTGTAGTAATGAAATGTCTTTGTTAATGTATTCGCCTGTGGGAATGTAACCCATGAATAGAATACCTCTGTTTTAAATGATTCGTGTGCCTCAATCACGAATGTTACCTGCCCACCCCTCTATGTTAAACCGTATGCAGCTAATTTTAGGGTGATGGCAGTTCAAACATTTTCTGAAATGTGGATTGCATCTGCAGCTTCTTCTTCTTCTCCTGAGAGATTTAATTGAACCACAGGATCTTCCTGCACAGTCATTGTTTTTAGTAAGAAGAGCCTTTCAAGGGAACTTTGATAAGGTTTTAAGCACAATAGGAACAATGTGTCCTTCAAGCTTAATTAGCCAATACATAGGATTTTGCCTACTCAGCTGTGGCGGATTTTGTACCCTCCCACTCCAGACGTCTCTGGGGAAATGTGAGTAGGGGTCTCTGAGAATAGCACGACTGAACTACTCAGATTTGACCGTTAAATAAGTACCCAACCAACGTTGGCGGCGCCATGTCGTGTAGTTCCTATCAAACCTATACAGGATTTGCGCGTTTAGACAACATACACTGTAGGATTGGTGTCAGACTGATTCTAGATACCCCCACCGGGTATGTTGGCCTGTGTACCAGCTAGCTCACAGTGCCACTAGAAACTCCTCTTATCAAGGAGAGAATAGTTCTTGGCAGCTATCGAACATGATAACCCTGATCCCTCAGGACCGTGGAAACAGTGTACTACTTTTCGCTCAGTCACTCATGCTCACTGAGTCTCAGAGAGATACACAGAATAAACGGTAGGAACGTTTTCAATAAGTATTTATTGAGCAGTCGTTATTCTGGTGTAAAATAGGTGTGCTGAAACAATCATTAGACAATAACAGATATAGATGATTAGAAGCACTAGGAAAGTAAAAAGATGGTATATTTCTACCATTTTGCTATAATCATAAGTACAGGCAAGTATATAAAATACATGACAATAAAATGCGTACCCCTACGATGCTACCCTAACTAGATGTACCTAAGTGTACCTAGCATTTATGTAGGTGTTAAGCCAAGAATCCTTCTAGGATAAAGTCAACCCCCATTACCTGAAGTGTGAAACTGTGGGACCCCGTCCTGGTCTCAGGTTGGACACCCCGCAAGGGATGTCAGACCACTGTGAGCTGAAGTATCTGCATGCAGGGCTTCAGCGTCTCGCGTCAGTGTGTCGGCATGGAAGTCCTGATCTCCTCTCCCTATCTCAGCAAGAAGTGATGTTTATATACCCGAAGGTATCCCCAGGGGTTCTACCTTTCTGTGCCACTGTCGGACTTAGGATGACGTCGGGAATGAACCTTGTACATAGTTATTATGCAGGAGATGGTAGTCCTGCTGAGTTTCCAAGAATCCTCATGCATAATGTATGAGGCTATTATTCAGGGAAAACCCCACGTTCTGTAAGCAGTACTGTAACTAGGTAAAGGGTCAGTCCTAGCAGCCCGTTATGTATGTAGTGTAGGGACGAATACAGGTGAAAGGTTGGGATGTTACCTGAGCCTATATTGGGGTACCTATATGGAATAGAACGCCCACTCCTCATCCGACTGGATGACATAATCTAATTCTAACGTACTACCTGTCTAGGTACAGGTACGCAAACATATGTGGTAAAACCAGGTTGTTTTGTGATAGGTAATCTTGATGTCTCCTCAATACGTTTTGGGCCCTTGCCTGTCGCGGGTACTTGGGCCACCCACACGAGTGAGGTACCATCGTTTTTTATCGGGAGACCTGGGGGAACGTTGGGTGGTAGGAAGTTTGTGTCAGCCCGGAGATCCCTCAACTTTCCCACACAGAAATTTGAGAAAAAAGTGATTTTTTTTCAGCTAAATTTGAGGTTTGCAGAGGATTTTGGGTAGCCATACCTCCCTGGACTCCCCCGGGTGTCTAGTTTTCAGAAATGTGTGGGTTTGGTAGGTTTCCCTAGATTGCCGCCGGGGCCAAAAATCCAGGTGACCCCTTGCAAAACCAGGTTGTTTTGTGATGGGTAATTTTGATGTCTCCTCAATAAGTTTTGGGCCCTTTGCCTGTCGCGGGTACTGTCGTGTAGTTCCTATAAAATCTATACAGGATCTGCACGTTTAGACAACATACACTGTAGGATTGGTGTCAGACTGATTCTAGACACCCCCACCGGGTATGTTGGCCTGTGTACCAGCTAGCTCACAGTGCCACTAGAAACTCCTCTTCTCAAGGAGAGAATAGTTCTTGGTAATTATCGAACATGACAACCCTGATCCCTCAGGACCGTGGAAACTGTACTACTTTTCGCTCAGTCACTCGTGCTCACTTAGTCTCAGAGAGAGACACAGAATAAACGGTAGGGATGTTTTCAATAAGTATTTATTGAGCAGTCGTTATTCTAGTGTAAAATAGGTGTGTAGAAACAATCATTAGACAAACAGATATAGATGATTAGAAGCACTAGGAAAATAAAAGGATGGTATATTGCTACCATTTTGCTATAATAAGTACAGGCAAGTATATAAAATACATGACAATAAAATGCGTACCCCTACGATGCTACCCTAACTAGATGTACCTAAGTGTACCTAGCATTTATGTAGGTGTTAAGCCAAGAATCCTTCTAGGATAAAGTCAACCCCCATTACCTGAAGTGTGAAACTGTGGGACCCCGTCCTGGTCTCAGGTTGGACACCCCGCAAGGGATGTCAGACCACTGTGAGCTGAAGTATCTGCATGCAGGGCTTCAGCGTCTCGCGTCAGTGTGTCGGCATGGAAGTCCTGATCTCCTCTCCCTATCTCAGCAAGATGTGATGTTTATATACCCGAAGGTATCCCCAGGGGTTCTACCTTTCTGTGCCACTGTCGGACTTAGGATGACGTCGGGAATGAACCTTGTACATAGTTATTATGCAGGAGATGGTAGTCCTGCTGAGTATCCAAGGATCCTCATGCATAATGTATGAGGCTATTGTTCAGGGAAACCCCCATGTTCTGTAAGCATTACTGTAACTAGGTAAAGGGTCAGTCCTAGCAACCCGTTATGTATGTAGTGTAGGGACGAATATAGGTGAAAGGTTGGGATGTTACCCGAGCCTATATTGGGGTACCTCTATGGAATATAACAGTACTTTGCCCACCCACGTGAGTGAGGTACCATTGGGTGGTAGGAAATTTGTGTCAGCCTGTTGATCCCACAACTATCTCACACAGAATTTTTTTAGAAAAAGTGATTTCTTCAGCTAAATTTGAGGTTTGCAGGAGATTCTGGTTAGGAAAACGTTGGGGGGTCCACGCAAGCCATACCTCCCTGGACCCCCCTGGGTGTTTAGTTTTCAGAAATGTGTGGGTTTGGTAGGTTTCCCTAGATGGCGGCTGAGCCCGGGGCTAAAAACCTACGTGACCCCCCTTGCAAAACCAGGTCGTTTTGTGATAGGTAATTTTGATGTCTCCTCAATAAGTTTTGCGCCCTTGCCTGTCGCGGGTACTTGGCCCACTCACGCCAGTGAGGTACCATTTTTATTGGGAGACCTGGGGGAACATTTGGTTGTAGGAAATTTGTGTCAGCCTGTAGATCCCACAACTATCCCACACAGAAATTTGAGAAAATGTGATTTTTTTCCAGCTAAATTTGAGGTTTGCAGGGGATTCTGGGTAGGAAAACGTTGGTGTGTCCATGCAAGCCATATCTCCCTGGACTCTCCCGAGTGTCTAGTTTTCAGAAATGTGTGGGTTTTGGTAGGTTTCCTTAGATGGCCGCTGAGCCCGGGACCAGAAACGCAGGTGACCCCCTTGAAAAACCAGGTAGGTTTGTGATAGATAGGTGGGCACCTGTGTTTTTGGTCCCGGGTTTGCAGACATCTAGGGGAACCTAAAAAACCCAGACATTTCTGAAAACTAGACACCCGTGGGAGTCCAGGGTGGTGTGGCTTGCGTTGTTCCCCCAACATTTTCCTTCCCAAAATTTGCTGCAAACCTCAAATTTAGCTAAAAAAAGTCAAATTTTCCTCTAATATCTGTGTGGGAAAGTTGGGGGATCACCGCAAATTTCCTACTACCCAGTATTCCCCTCAGTTTCCTGATAAAAATGATACCTTACTTGTGTGGATGGGCCAAGTGCCTATGACATGGAAGGGCCAAAAACGTGTAGAAATTGAGGGGGGCCCAAAGCGGGTCTAAAAGGGCAGTTGGTTTATATGTTTTTCGGCTGACGCAACTTTGGGCATCCACACAAGTGAGGTATCATTTTTCTCGGGAGACCAAGGGGAATGCTGGGTAGTAGGAAATTTGTGCCTGCACGGTGATCCTACAACTTACCCACACAGAAATGTGAGGAAAATGTGACTTTGTATATAAATTTGAGGTTTGCAAGGGATTCTCTGTAAGAAAACGCTGGGGGATCCATGCAAGCCACACCACCAGCCAAGAGTCAGTACATGCACACAACTATCCACACACACACCACCAGCCAAGCGCCATACATGCACACCGCCAGCCAAGCGCCATCCACACACACCGCCAGCCAAGCGCCCCTACGTATAAATAAAACAACAAAATCCCTGGCTGCTAGTGGGCTTTCTGCCTCCCCTGGGGGCAGATTAGTGACTATTGCCCCCATCTGCCTCCCGGGGGAGGCAGAAAGGCTGTGGCAATTTTTTTGGGGGCGGTGGAGGCACTGGCATGCCCATTTTGGGCAGCCCCCACCTCTACGTATTAAAAAAAAAAAAAAAACAATCCCTGGGACCTAGTGGGCTTTCTGCACCCTCGGGGGCAGATCAGGGGCTATTGCCCCATCTGCCTCCGGGAGGGCAGAAAGATTGTGGGATTTTGGGGGGGGGACATGGGCATTTTGGGCAGCCCCCACCCCTAAATTCAATAGAAAAAAAATCCCTGGCGTCTGATGGGCTTTCTATCCCCCCCAGGGAGGCAGATGGGGGGCAGAAAGACTGTGCTTTTGCGGGGGTGGGTGGGGGCATTGACATGCCCTTCTTGAGCAGCCCCCACCCTTTGAGGGAGGAGGGGTGGGGGCATTGGCATGCCCATCTTCGGCAGCCCCCACCCCTAAATTTAACAGGAAAAAAAACCCTGGCTTCTAGTGGGCTTTCGGCCCCCCGGGGGGGCAGAAAGACACATTTTTGCGGGTGTGAGGGCATTGGCATGCCCGTTTTGGGCAGCCCCCACCCCTATTTCAAATTGCCAAAAAAATTCCCTGGTATCTAGTGGGCTTTCTGTCCCCCCCTGGGGGGCAGAAAGACTGTAATTTTTGCGGGGGTGGCGGGGTGGGAGCATTGGCATGCCCGTTTTAGGCAGCCCCCACCCCTAATTCAAATTGCCTAAAAAATTCCCTGGTATCTAGTGGGGTTTCTGTCCCCCTGGGGGTGGGGGGAAGAAAGACTAATTTTTGCAGGGGGGGCATTGGAATGCCCGTTTTGGGCAGCCCCCACCCCTAATTGAAATTGCCAAAAAAACTGGTTTCTAGTGAGCAAAGGCCCCCCTCCCTGGTGGCTAATGGGTGGATCCCTGCTTGGGGAGTACCTGACTTTCTACGTGCTCAGGGGGCTGAGATATATTATCCCCTTCGCACCCTGGCGCCCAGTTCAGTGTACAATAGTCTAATCTCTGCTATGAATTTGGGGCCACCCGGTGATTGCTCGACCCCACAGTTCGTGCCTCATATGCTTTGCAGAGGTGCGCCCGGAATACCTCATTGATTGCATGTTGAGTATTGACTAAGTTCCCGGCCGCATTGCGTCACACCATGACCGGTTTCCGGGAGTCTTGTTGCCTCACCAGGCATCACCCCCGTCTTGTCCCCCTATGCATGGAGGTTTTGCCGATATACTGTGTAAGTGTGTTTCTCCAATCTGCGCCAGCCATCTAAGAGGTCCGTACGAGTTTGTTGCCATTTGTCTAACCTCTGCGGCTGTGAAGGGAGCTCCTCTTCTATTGGTGAGAGTTGGGCTTCTACCTGGGCTTTGTCTCGTTCCAGCTGGCGCCTAACAGTATACGATGTTTTGAGGCATACCCCTCTAATCACCACCTTCATCGCATCCCAGTCATATGCTCTACTATTGGACCTTCCCAAATGTTCCTGAAAGTAATGAGAAAGTGCCTCCCGCTCCATATATGCAAACGGTGAGTCTGTGAGTGACTGCTCACAAGCACCACAGGGGTACTTCAGGGCGATTTTGGCCTTTCCCTATGCTCAGCAGGAGCGGTGAATGATCAAATAAGTATTGCGCTAGGTAGGATACCTCCCCCACCTTCTGCACCATTCCCGTTGACACAAGACAATACTCCAGACGACTGTACATCCCTGTGGCAGTGGTATAACAGGAGAAAGTTCTAGAGTCTGGATGTGTTTCTCTCCAGATATCCAGTAAGTTCAAACCCTGCATCAGTTCCCTGAGCTGCCCAGTCATGTGTGGTTTTGTGGTTCTACGAGGAGGCTCGTGATCATGCACCTCATCAAGCACCCAGTTACAGTCGCCTGCTGGCACCCCCTCGGCTGACATGTAAGGCATGGCAGCACCACCACTCCATTGTAGAAGTTCTCAAAATCAGTATTGGGAGCATACACATTTATTAGACGCAGCTGTCGCCCATCTAGGCCTCCACACAGGATGACATTGCATCCCTCTGGGTTCACAATATGACCCCGATGTCGAAAGGGGACCCTTGGGGCCACCCATGTCGTGGCACCATGGGTGTACTCGGAGTATGAGGTTGCGTATACCTGCCCACTCAACCTTTTGCGAAGATTTGAGATAGTCTCCCCACACGTGAGTCTCCTGTAAGAACGCTGCAGACACACGATAACGCTCAAGATAGGCGTGTACTCTGCGTCTTTTTTCTATCTCCAAATGTGCTACCCCCCTGACATTCCATGTCAGGAATTTAAAGACATTCATCTTTATTCGCACCTCTCCAACTCAGTCCGGGGCCAGGGCAACCAGACAAAACCTCCCCCAGCAGGCCACCAGAGCATGACAATACAGAACATCAAAGCCTCCATTTGCATGAGCAGTTAATGATCCCCAAAAACTGTGAAATGAACATAACATCACCCCTTACAAATGCCCCCCCCTTACGTTTGGGCAGTAACACTAACCATCCCTGACTATCACTAGGCAGCACATGAACTAGTGATTCCAGACCCATTCCCAATAGTTGCATTACCATCAAACCTAGAATACAAATAAACATCTATGCGTTATACTAGGGTTTCACGCACTGTGGTGGCCGCAAGTCATTACCCGCTGCACAGCCTCCTTGGTAGACAGACCCTTGGTCCCTACCAGCCTAGGATTTCACCTAACAGTAGATACACTCAAGCACCCATTCGTATTTCCCTACATTTCTTTTAGTGTGAACCTATTGCAATCCTTTTACAATTTAAGAAATACAACTGTCCTTCCATGGAAAGTTCTCAATCTAACATTCACAGGATACCCAAAAGTAGTTGCAAGCCAACGGGTGTCGCAGTATCAGATAGTCTCTTAGTTCAGCAAAATGTTGTTTCCTTACTCACTGTACAGCGCTCAAACGTCAGACTGGGCCTTCATCTGTGCTATCTGAGAAAGTTCCTTTGTCGAGTCTGAAAGGAGTTTCACGAGTCCGGCACCACCTCTGTCTCGGAGTGTGCTGTCCTCACACACCACTATGTGACCCATTGGTTTGGGTGCCTCCGACCGTCTGCCTCTCTTTGCCTTCCTCCGTGGTTGTGCCGGATGTTGTTGCCTGTTCATGGAGGCCCCCCGGGCGCAACGATCCTGGAGCCAGAGCCCTGGCCAGCGTATCCTCCCAGTCACTAGCTTCGCCCGCCGAGAAGAAAAGGTGCACCTTCCCATCTTGCACCACTTGGAGTTTTGCTGGAAACATCAGGCTGTATCGCAGATTAAGGTGACGTAGTCATTTTTGAACCTCCAGGTATTGTTTACATTGGTTTTGGACCTTTTGAGTGTAATCTAGGAATATACATCTGGCCCACCCCTCAAAATTTGGTGGGCCCTCCATGCAGACACGCGGCAAAACTGTCACAGTCCCTGAAGTTAAAAAATCGGGCTATAATCACCAGCGGCGGCACACCTGGCGGCGGGGGAGGTACCAATGCTCGCTGTGCCCTTTCAATAGTAAAGAACTTCGATAGCTTTTGTGGATGCATGCCCGTGACCAGCCAGTTCTCTAGGAAAAGTTCTGTGGACTGGCCCTCCGCCTTTTCGGGAAAACCTATAAAACGCTGTTTGTTCTTCCTAGGTTTCCCCTCAGCATCCTCAATGCATTCCTCAAGTCTCAACGTCAACTTCTGTAAGGAGGACACTGTTTCAAGCAACGTGGCAACTTCAGTGGTCGTTACACGATCCGCAACCTTTCGGAGGTCAGCTCTATGAAGGTTGACATCGATGGCCACAGAATCTATTTTTGTGGCCAGTTCAGCTCAGTTCCATTTATCGCTTCCATCAAGTCTGCCAATGATGGGTCCTTCAGACTCTGCTCTGCACCCTCGTCTGTCTCTGTTATTTCAGCCATTGGGATGTTGTGGGTGTATTTAATAATTTTGTTAGCCTGCGCCGACTTTGCCCCCGATCCTTCACTATAATGCCCTGATTCACATTTACAGCACCATGGCATTACTTTAAGTCTGGCGTGGTGAAGCAAAATAACGATGGATTAAACCCAGATCTGTGACTGGGGGTGAATGTTTGCCAATGTGCAGCATTCCGTCCATCATCTTGTGTGTTTTGCATTTCGCCCTAAGTGGGAAGGGTATGCCCAGACGTGGGTCCCGTGCTCACTACGCCACTGGAGTCAAGCTATCCTGGCTGATGAAGGCTGAAACCGGTCCTAGGATGCTTGATTCCGGTCCAGGCAAGACATGGCTTGGCAGTTCGGTCTGGACTGTTCCCATGAGGCACAGGGTCAAGACTGATTTGCATATGGCTATGTCTGAACTAGGGTGGCGTGGTGAAGCAAAATAACGATGGATTAAACCCAGATCTGTGACTGGGGGTGAATGTTTGCCAATGTGCAGCATTCCGTCCATCATCTTGTGTGTTTTGCATTACTTTAAGTCTCCCACTGCTCTGGACGGCCAATGAGCAGAGGCGATCTGTAACCCTCCAATATCCACCTTCACCGGATATAGCGGGCCATCGTGATTACATTAAGCACTGGCTCCAGCAGTTCCACAGAGCAGAGCGCTACTCATCAGGGAAATCGCAGCCACAGAGTATTACAATCCCAGCAACTGGTATACGGCTCCAGGGCAGCCACACACCTAAGGCCTACAACACCCAGACTCTGGCACGGGCTGGACTGCCGTTCTGTAGGGCGTATCTACACTCCTGTGTGATCCAAGTGCTGTCTGGCCCCCGCTGCAGCACAAGTTATGGGCCTCTTCTCGCCCAAGCAGGCTTGTATCGGCGCCACCGCGCTCCAGTGTCCGCTCTTCTCTGCAGTCTTATCCAGGCATGCAGGGGGCGGTCGGTTGTTGAGGCCCTCTTTCCACAACCCTTCATGTGGGGAGTCCAGTTCCCGCAGGGTCGGGGGGGAAAAACCAAAGTTAAAGCCGAGGGTCTCCGGTCAACCCAGCAGGTCCCCCCAGGCAGAACAGAGACGGTACAACTGTTCCACGGCAAGATGCCTGTATTCCATGCCGCCTTCACACCGTCATGGCCACGCCGGCAAGCACCTCGCTGCAGGCCTAAGTACTCTTCACACTCCAGGCAACAGTCCGGGACTGCACCAGCGTGTCGTCTTTCACGAGGTGCGTCCCCTCTCTAGACAGGCCGCCTCCGCGTATACCAGCCCTGACAGGCCGGTGTAAAACAGCCAACAGGGCGTTTCCCGCTGGCTCCACTCGCAGTCTGGGTCTCAATAGGGCGGGACTCCCAGACGCAGGGGGGGGCCCCAGCCGATCGTCCTGGGGGAGACGGAGCTCCCACTTACTCTAAGGCCAGCCGCCTACACTTCTCCCAGGTACCTCCGCACCTCACGGTGCCGCACCACTCCCGTAGCTTCTCCGCAGGAGCTCCGCTCCAGGCCTCACTCTCTGGTGGCAGCACTCACGCGTCACCCCCTCAGCCGGGGTCTTACAACTGCATGGGTGCCCTACACCTATCTGACCATATCGAATCGGCCGGCTACCTGGATACATCTCAATCGGGCTTCCGGCCTAAACATAGCATGGAAACTGCCCTGGTGGCCGTTACCGATAACATCAGGCTTGCACTAGATCAGGGCCAACCCACCCTCCTGGTGCTATTAGATCTTTCCGCCGCATTCGATACGGTCGACCACCAGACTCTGCTCAGAAGACTGAGGGAAGCCAGGATTGGGGGAGTGGCACTGCAATGGATGACTAGTTTCCTCTCCAATCGTACCCAGACTATTAACCTGGGCCCATACCGGTCCAATACGAAAGAACTGACCATGGGAGTGCCTCAAGGCTCATGTTTAAGCCCAACCATGTTTAACATCTACATTGCCCCCTTGGCTGCACTACTGAGGAACTACGGGTTCGTCCCAATATCCTATGCACCCAACTTACCTTCTCCTTCAATAAGACATCCCAGACAGCCCAAGCTTCCTTCTCTTCCGGCATGCTGGCCATCTCACAATGGAAGAGAAACCACTTCTTACAGCTGAATGCCGGAAAGACCGAAATCATGCTCTTTGGAGAGGCCCCACTATTATGGGCACCAGACTGGTGGCCTAAAGAGTTGGGAACCGCTCCATCACCAAAAACAACGGCAAAGAACTTAGGGGTGCGTCTTGAACAGACTTTAACAATGAAAGAGCATGTAACCCACACCCATGCTTCCATGTGTTGGGCCTGCTGAGAAGAGTTTTTCCCTATCTCCCCGACCCCTTGCGAAAAACCCTTATTCAAACCCTGGTGCTGAGTAAATTAGATTATTGTAATATTACGCCTTACTGATCGCGGCTAACGAGTCCTCTCTAAACCGCCTTCAGGTGGTACAAAATACTGCAGCACGTTTAGTTGCAGTCACAGATCAGCTTCACTCCCTCTTCTACAACAACTACACTGGTTACCTGAGCGGAAACGTGTGAAGTTTAAGATCTGCTGCTTGACACACAAGGCAATATGGGGAAATGGACCCTCCTATCTGGCGTAGAGGCTCCACCAATATATCCCCCAAAGGGACCTGCGATCAGGCTCGAAATCTTTGCTCAAAATCCCCAGGATCAAAAAAAGCACGAACAGGAGGAAAGGCCTTTTCCTATCAGGCACCATTCATATGGAACCAACTTCCAATTGCCTTAAGACAATGCCCAGACCACCTGAAATTTTGAAAGGCCTTGAAAACTGCCCTCTTCTAGATCAGCCCACCGTAACAACTTTCTTCTGCAAATCCATGAGCGCCGAGATACCCCTCAGGGGGTGATTCATGCGCTATATAAGCTCACAAACTAAACTAAACTGCATGTCATTGGAAATGGAATCATAGCAGGTGGGGAGGATAAATGTAGGATTGTTTATGGGCCTGCCACAGAGCACTTCACAGCGTGTCCGATGCGGCTGCCATCTTGGCCACGCAACCTTTTGAAAAGCAAGTAAATATGGATATGGTACTAAGTATTGCAGGTGGTGATGGTCGATTTAAGAGTGCAGATAGCCATTTGAGATGCTTTATTGGAGTGACCGTGTGTCTCGGTCAAGGAAAATGACTGCAGTTCTAAATCTTTTCAGTTTCAGAAGAGCTGATTTTAGTTCGTTGTGACAGAGCAGATGATGTGCTGAAGATTGTCCAAAGAGCAGAGCGTACAAAAAGTATATTATTTTTGTGGTGCCCTTGGTGATGTGGGCTGTGGTTTTGAGAACATAAACGTGTGTTTCAGTTTTGACAATGAGGTAACCATAGTGATAGTGAACATGGCCAAGAAGGTGTATAAGCAGGCATGGCAGTTGTTTGTTTGAGAGAAAAAAAAGGGGGGAGGGGGGCTTTCTAGAGAAGATTGGAAAGGGTGGTAACCAACACAGGGGGGAGGTTGTTGTTACATTTCTAATTTTACGGAAGCTTGTCCACGGTAATGATTGCAGAAGCATATTGTGTTTTGCTGCTTTGGAGTTATGAGCCTACAGTGGAGGTGATAGGACCAAGGATGCTTGTAGGGTAAGCAAATCAAAGAGGTATAAAAGAGCCTGCTAGGAGGCCAGTGACGGCGGGGAAAAAAGAGGGGCATTGTTGAAGAGTTTGGGGTCTCAGTCATTTGGATTTGTAGGGGGGGGGGTATTTATACTGTATGATATGAATATTCTTCATGGTATTCAGAGTACTGAGTGGGAGGATGAGCACTGCAGATAGGGGGTAGATGGTGAATGTGATGAAAAAATTCAAAGGTGGATGAAATGAGAGTAAGAAAGAAAATTTTGCTGAGGAGTCTTCATTTTACCAGTTTAAAGACTACGTTGGTTTACGTTGGTTAACTGGCAAAAAGTTGTGTAGGCACCAGGATAGGAAACCTTTGAGTTCAGACTATTTGCAGGTGTATGCAATTGTAAGATAATACATGGAAGAACAGGAATCCCATTTTTGCTCTTTAACATGCAATTTTATGACATTCATGCAATATGTTCTGGAACTGCAGAATGACATGAGGTGGCATTTATATTGTCTTCTTTGAAGCTTTTGTGAAATCCTCTCCAGATAGAGAAGATACTGAATTATTTCCTAAAATGACACTAAAAACATTTTTTGTAGCCTGAGAATATTAGTGGACAGTATTGTTCATGTCAGGCTATCAATCGTATCTGCAGATTTTGTCAAATCTAAAAAGTCTTGGATAAAACAACCAAACAACATTAGAACACATTTTCTTTTATTTGATACGGTGCAATTGCATGATCTTTTAACCACAGAAATCGGAATGTCGCAATGGTTTACCAGAGCTGATGGAGAAAACATTACCACGTTCCCCTTCATTACCTCTGACCTGAATTGGGATTTCCTGATTGTGACATAGAAGGTGTGGTTGTAGTCAGAGAATCTGACAGAGAATAGTTAGTTTGGCAAAGAATAATTATGTAGGTGTGACTTATTGGAACAATAAATGACTGGATGTGCTACCAAGTTAGAAAATTACTATTCACCTTCTCTTTTAAACTTTTGACAATGGTCATATGTTGCCTATCAGAAGAGCAGAGAGTTGTAGAAGTTTAAGCAGTTTGCTATTGTATCTAAAATGTTGGAGCTCCTTCATTCCCTGTTTTTCGGATGAATGTCGGTGTCTTCATTCACCCGGAACTCTAAAGTGAGTCCTATTAGTGATACGCATGACCCCAATAGCAGCGTGGCCGCTGCCTTTAGCAGTGTCTGGAATTCCTGATTTTAGCTGATGTGCATGGGGGGGAATTGGTGATCTTTTCGCTCTCTGGTGAAAGGAAAGGCAAAGAGTTTACCATTCACTGTACCTACTGGTTGTTGGAACTTTGTATATCTGGCATTCTCCCAGCTGACTTTTATGCTGCAGCAGTGCATCGTCTGCCTGTAGGACCTCCTCGGATTACTCGTAATCCCCTTCCAACGTTTGTGGCCTCTCTTAAGGTTTAGAGTGCCTCAATGGGCTACGATGGACTCGGAACGCAACATGTTGGCATTAAATACAATTTTAAACAATACAGTGCACGTCCTTAATTGAATCTCACCCTTACAGGTCAGTTTCATGTTTTTGGTTGTTTGGGATGGAGCATTCGACAGATGGTGTCTGGATCGAAAAACGTTGTCCGTTGTGAGGATAGAGTGCTGGGCTGGGGTGGGGGAGAGGGGGAGGAGGGGAGGAGCCAAGCGGGGGGGGAGGGGGGATCGGTGTGTGCAATACTTATGACCCCCATCATATATAAGCTCGGTGGCTGCAAGGCTCACGATTCAAAACGTTTAGAAAACAACTGGAGATAATGAACACCAACCATATTTCATGCCCCTGCCAGAGCTACCAATTTCTATATAACGGAGGGGCGGCAGCTGGGATCTAAACAAAAAATGAGTATTTTGGACTCGTATGGAACTGTAGCCAAAGGCAGGCTTGATTAGCTGCTTGGCAACATAATGGCATACCAAAAAATGTGAAGTCTCACCATGGCCTGTGCAGAGTATTATTCTATATGGGTATGAACCATTACCTAGCTCGGGCTCAACGGGCCAGAGATTGGGTGCATGAGGCTTTGTACAGTTATCACTGCATGAATATGGATGGTGTCTCCCTGGCAAAGGGGTATTGGGCAAAAATCTTTACCTATATAAGGTGACTCATGTCACCAAATGGATTAATATAGTTGTTAGTCTGTTCTTGTAGTATATCAGTAAAGCGCTGAGTTATTCCTGTGCCTAGATTTGCTTGATATAAAAATATTTAATAATGTAATAAAATAATAATGTCACATATATTTAGTTTGAATGTTCGACTGCCAGTTACAATGTGCCCGGGTATGTGACAGACTCTGGGAATTTTCTTCCTTTGGTTGCAAATTGGGCTTTGCATCGTGCATCTACTCCTCTTCTGATGGCAATAGACAATCTTTTCCTCAGTTCTGTCTGCTTGGGTTCTGTGATATTTTCAGGTTCTTGTGGGCCAAGCTTGTGACCAAAGATTTCGACCTGCAAAGGCAAAAAGTATTTTCAACTGACTCTCGCAAGAAAAAGGCTTTTTGGGTTCTGTTTGTCATTTAAGAAAAACTCCAGTTTCTGATATCAGGCAAAACATCATGATACACATAAACGTTTGAAATTATAGGCCACATATTTCTATCTTATTTGAAGATTATTCTTGCAACCTTTTTTTTAAATATTGTGATCTAGAAGTATATTTGAAGTTGATACATTTGCAACTTCTTTGTGGAAGTTGACATATTTAAAACTTCTTTGTGGAACTAAAACTGGTGGCGCTCTTCGGTTCTAAATGTTGTATAGTTTGCCATTAGTTTCAAACCAAGCAAATTTTAGGGACCAATTACTTGAAAGTAAACTATCACACTGGCTCTAGTGAATCAACAGAAGAACAAAGTGAATATTTATTGGGAGAAATTGTTAAAAAAATTTATAGACTTAGAAACCATAGGGTGTATTGTAAATGTGACTCACTAATGTTAACAAAGGGGCATATTAGCAAGACCCACGTTAAAATTATCGCCGTTTTAGCGGCAGTTTCCTGCCGCTAAAACGGCGATAATGGGCTTGCTAATATGCGTTATGGAATTCCAATAGAAGCCCAGGTTAGATGTCCTGCACATCTAACCTGGGCTTCTATTGGAATTCTATAACGCATATTAGCAAGCCCATTATCGCCGTTTTAGCGGGAGTTTCCTGCCGCTAAAACGGCGATAATTTTATCGCCGGTCTTGCTAATATGCCCCAAAGTTTCTTGGATTCTGCATTAGCATGCACCATGTAAGGGCCTGCAAAGCCGGATGACCACATGTTAGTATCAGATCTTAAAAGAAGTGTGTCTTGACAGTGCAGTTTTCAACAACTTTCTTGCAGCTTCAGAGAGTTGAGGAGTTGGTTAATCTGTTAAGATCCAAAGAGCTGTTTTAGACAAGAGGAACCAGGAGCTATATTTAAGCAGGTCCTGCACACATACCCCAAGAGACTAGTGGAAAACACGATGAGTGTGCAGTTCCTAAGAGAAGGAGGGGAAAGAAAGGTCTTTTCTAAAAGTGCCCTCACACACCCCGTAGGATGTCATGCTTCATCATTGGGCCTGCTCCTCGTCGGACCGGCGCTGCAATGTCCGACGGGCACCCGCGAAGGGGCTCTTTGGCAGAGATCTTTTGGGATGAAGCCGTTGGGTGAGTGCGGGTATGTGGGCTGGGTAGTGCAGTAGGTGTGTGTATTAAAATAGGTCTAGGACACTCACAGAAACACACGCATTCATATCCAATTTAAAATGTAGTGCTGTAATCACGGTTTTTACTTCACTCTTGGTCCTGATGAAGTGCCACCAGACCCGTTAGGGGCTAACCAGGCAAGAAACATGTCGACCCTAAGCACCACACTAGCCCTATAGGATCATTATATCCAATTGGGGCCCACTACTTTTAATTGGGTTGGTGCTCCCTGAGAATAAACACTTTAGTTTAGGACTGCCCTAGACCTATTTTAATACACACACCTACTGCACTACCCAGCCCACATACCCGCACTCACCCAACGGCTTCATCCCAAAAGATCTCCGCCAAAGAGCCCCTTCGCGGGTGCCCGTCGGACATTGCAGCGCCGGTCCGACGAGGAGCAGGCCCAATGATGAAGCATGACATCCTTCGGGGTGTGTGAGGGCACTTTTTTTAGAAAAGACCTTTCTTTCCCCTCCTTCCCTTAGGAACTGCACACTCATCGTGTTTTCCACAAGATCCAAAGAGCGCCTGTAAGAAATTGGGTTTGGTTGAGAGGGGTGGGAGCCCCACCCAGGCAACAACCACAATCCTTGTCAGGGTGAACCGCAAAAAGTCATAAAATTAACCTTTGCTTTAACACTGGTAGCTTGGCACAAAAGCAGGCAGGCTTAACTTAGAGGCAATATGTAAAGTATTTATGCAGCATAGAAACACTAAAAAAGGAAAACATAAAGTTTAGGAAAATACAGTAGAATTGAATAAATAGCATGTCAGAACCACAAAAATCCAACCCATAGAACCAGAGATATTACATTTTAAAGTTCTTAGTAAAAATGGTGCCAGAAAGCACAGGCCAACCACGATTGAGTGTGTGTCGGATACAGGGAACAGGTTAGTCCAGTTAAAAAGTTACTTCTAAGTCTGGCGAAAAGAGTTTTGTTCCGGGTGGAGGAGGCTGCAAGGTGGAAGCTGAGTGTCCTGGACGGCTGTCGCTGTAGCACAAAGAGCTGGTCACACGTCGTGGATGGTCATTGCTGTAGCTGTGCATTGATGGTCGTTGTGGGCTGTCACTGCTTTAGTGTGAAGTACAGGACTATCGTTGCTAGTCGCTACGGATTACCGTTGTCGGCACAAAGAGCAGGTCTTACCGTAACTTTGCGTTAGCGGTCGTTGCAGGCGAATGGTTTAGGTGCGAGCAGGCCCGTTTGCGAGTAGCCCAGCTTCCTACATACACAAGTACACTCTGATGCCAGGCAAGGGGCCAGGACCTGGGGGGCATCTTTTGGTGATCAGGGATTCAGTCCAGAAGAGGCCAGCAGGGCTCAGGCATGTTTAGTTGTAGGAAGTCAGCAGGGCAGTTGCAGGGAAGCCTCTGAAGCTTGTTGTTCCCCTGTAGCTCACACAGGTCAGCCAACTGACTCTTTGAGTTACTCTGGCTAGCCTGGGATGATGGCAAGCAAGTTTAGTCTTACTTCTCAGACAGCAAGGCAGCTTTTAAAGAGGCAAGGTAGTCTTCTTGCAGCAGGGCAGTCCTTCTTCTGTATCTACCACAGGTCCAGGAGTGTTCAGATGAATGGCTCAAGAGGCCCACTAATTATACCTGGTGCCAGCCTTTGTGTGGGAGGGCATTCATGGAATAATGCATAATGTCAGCCTCCGTGTCTTTAATGAAATCCAGATTCTCTAGTCATGGTAATATGAGAATCGCAATTCCCTGTCATATCCCCACATCTGGTTCTGGAAATTTCTTGTCCTGTTAAGGCTCCAAACTGCCTTGGGGTGACAAAAGGCAAACATGCCTGGTGTCAGATTGTGTGGGTAGGAGGCAAAGCCCATTGAAGTGTAAGTGAGGCTGGGCGCAACTCTTCCCTCAGCCATCCTGTCCACACTTAAGCCCACTTTTGGTTACTGTCTGGAAGCAATACACAAACTCCAATACCAGAGCCAGTCATGTGACCCAGGACACTGGCAGAAGACCCAAATGGTTGGGACAAAGAAATGACAATTTTCTAAAAGTATCATACAAACTGGTGCCGGTACTGACCTTATTTAATTCCAGTAATGATTTATATTCTTGATCACCCAACCAAATTGCTCTCTTCCCGAGTGCAGTCACTTTAGCTGGAAGCAGAAGCAGGTAATTAGAAGCGTGAGGAGGAGTTTGTGCATGGAGCCGCGCAGGTGCCCGAGCCTGAGATTCCTGTTGCCGCCGCTGTGGCTTCCTTGCTCACCCCCACCCGCCCTGCTGTGCGGCTGTGCTGTGCTGCATCGTAGCTCCACTGGCCCACCAGAGGAGGAGACTTGCGCTGTGTGGTGTGTGGCTGAGAAGGGCGAAAGGCAGGCTTCAGGGAGTGCGGATAGTGCGGCCGGTGAGCTGCAGATTCGGGGGGAGCCGCCCCTCGGACTCGGAGCGCAAGCTGCAGAGCCCGCCGAGTGGTTGCGGGGTTGTCCGAGGCAGCTTGGCTTGACCAAGAGGAAAAAGGGGGGACGCAAGTTAAAGAGAGCCACCTGGAGGTGAGGTGAGGTGAGCGCGCCGAGTGTGCTGAGTGTGGGGCCTCATCGGGAGTGAGCTTAGCCCCCCCCCCTGCCCAGCGGAACCGGCCCAGCCAGGCCTTGGTGGGGGCAGCTTGACTTCCTTTTGGGCCTCCTCCTGACCACCTCCTACATCTTGCTGCTTTGGCCGGTTGCTTTTTTCCTGCCCTTCCTACCATCACCCCCCCTTTTCCCTACCCCTATCTTCACCTCCGCCTGAAGCAAGTCGGTGACACCCGAGGGGTGGTTTCAGCCCAAGACCACTTCCTGCTGCACCAGTCTGTCAAGGACAACACAACAGCCCCCACCCCTTAAATCGGCGAACCATCCATTAGGCTGCTACTGAACCAGAGCCACTAATTTTGTTACAGATATAGCTTCGTCTACCCCCCCCCTTTCCCCCCCCCCCCCAAGAGCACAGACAAACCATGCGGACAAGAAACTCAGGCCTGGTCCAGAACCAAGTTAATGACCGCCCACATAAAACCGCAAAGCGGCAAAAAAACAAAATGCTATATCCTCATGGGAAAGGGTGCACAAAACAAGGATCCACCTCCAGGGTGGGGCAAGAAATGGACGAATCGCCACCATCAGCAACTATAAACTTGAGCGAAAACAGTATAAACTGGAGCGAAAACATTCAAACTAGTAATGACACTAAAGTTAACAAGAAAACCTCCAACGGCAGTAACGACATAAGATCCTATCTACGCCAAATAAACCCGGAAGGCAAAACCAGCAAAATAGCAAACGAATCGGGCAGCATTAGCACCGCCACAAATGCTAACAAACAAGAGGCGGTAAGATCAAGATCACAAGGATCACAACAAAAAGTCCCACTGTCATAATTATTATCACAGAGCAAAGAGCGCCAGAAACAATGGTTGACCAAGGCTTGTTTCAGCCTAACGACCTAAAGCACTGACATGCTGAGCCTATAAAAGCAGCTTACCCTAAAGAAGGAACCAATTCTCCCAATAATAAGGCACTAGGACCAGCAAACAACCAGCAGCAGCAGCCAAACCTGGACTCCCCGACTGAGCGATTGCGGTCAAAAACACACCGTCAGGCAACTGAATCAACACCAAAATTACCGCCCAGCCCAAAAAGTAAACTAATGTGTCTTAAAACCAGTGAAAAGGCACCTAAGGAAATAACGACAGCAAAAAAGGCAGCAAATTCAACTAGAATTAATTCAGAGATGCACAGCCCAAACTATCAGACAATCACGCACATCTCCAAAACCCACTCACCATCAATCCGCCCATAGTGATAACAATGTCTCTGGATACCGGGGGAACAGTCTAACCAACACCCTGACATTACAACTTCAGCGACAAGAGAGGATGTCACTTTCTTACTAGCAGACACCATTGGTAAATATAGTGCTTCTCCGAAGCTTCAACCGGAGCCCTCTCCTCCTGTCTGCGAGCCCGTTGTGCCCATTAAACGACGCTCCTTATCCAATTGGAGTCCAAACCTCTCGAATTCAAGCCTCTTTTCCTATGAAAATGAACCAAGAATTCTTGGCTTTCCCCCAATCGAAAAGGAAACCGGCTTGCCGTCCCAAAAAATCGAGAACCATCTTACACTAATCAACAACGCCCTGATCTCAATGGCAAATGCGGCCATTATGCACGCCGATAAGCTTGACACCCAAATAAACATACTGCAAACAGTCGCCGGCCTAATCTCAGGGCTGGATTCAAAGCTCGAACGATTAAACTCCCTGATCCATAGAGCCCAGGCAAGCACAGAACTAACTACTAAACAGGAGGGTTGTGGATGTTGCCCTATACTGCAGAACCTGGAAAAACCGCCTGAGATAATGACCACCTTAGTCAAAGAGCTTAAGGCAGAGGTAATCAGACGGTCGCAAAAAACAAACCCCACTTCCCAGCAAAACCTAGAGTTGAATTCAAGCATGAATGTTCCACCACCAAACGGGATCAAAAACCTTCATGAGCACGCTAGGAACATGGGTGACCAAACAAACAGAACTAGAGTAAAAGATGCCCCAATACCATAGAGATAAGGGGGCATATTAGCAAGACCCACGTTAAAATTATCGCCGTTTTAGCAGCAGGAAACTGCCGCTAAAACGGCGATATTGGGCTTGCTAATATGCGTTATAGAATTCCAATAGAAGCCCAGGTTAGATGTGCAGGACATCTAACCTGGGCTTCTATTGGAATTCCATAACGCATATTAGCAAGCCCATTATCGCCGTTTTAGCGGCAGTTTCCTGCCGCTAAAACGGCGATAATTTTAACGTGGGTCTTGCTAATATGCCCCAAGGTTTTACGACAACCAGGACAGATCGGAGAAATTACAGGAAAACATCTGGCATGACGTGAGTGTCATTAAATCCCTATCAAGCAATAATAGTCTGGATTCAAAACCCAACCCAAAACTTGAAAGAAAACCCTATCTTCAGCCAAATTTAAGTGCCGAAACAACTACTAGGCTGGAAATCACAACTTTGGAAGTTCAACATTTATCTAGAAAAAATAAGAAAAAATTAAACAAATCAAATAAAGGCAATGGCAACAAGGAAGGGCCTATCATGAATTGGCTCCAGATGGAAAAAAAGGAACACAGCGTGGACATTAAAAATCCAAACTCAAATGATAGAACCCCAGGAACGCAACAGGATGGTAGAACCGAAACTGAAATCGCTACTTCATGCGACCCAGAACGAACTGCGGCATGTCAGACCACAAAGCAGATTGAGAATGCACTAGAGCTTGGGCAACAAAAGGATAATGCACAAGGCCCACAAGTTGAAGGTACATGGCACAAGCAAAGGGAATGCCCAGAAATTAATATTGATGATCCCCACCAAATCAGATCACATAAGGGGGAAATCTTTAAATTAGAAAGGACAGATGACAAATCAACTGGAAATCCCCAAAAACGCCGGTCGCCAGCATCTAAAGTGGGCAACCCAAATAAGAACAGTATCCTCCAAGGAAAACCAAAACCAACTAAAATAAATAGACTTGATCTTACACAAATAATAGTCACCAAGGAGCCTTTATTTCAAGAAAAGCAAAGTCCCTTAGTATGTATAAATACAAACAACAGGGAAAGGAAATCTACTCAAACGTGCACAGATGATTTATTATTGCCTCACCATAAGCCCAGGTGCGATATACATCTACAGGCAGTGAGGCCCAGCCCACTTTGGGAAGACTAACCCCAAATAACATGGAGGCTTTGGAAGTCCCAGAGGCAAGTTCCCAACAAAAACCATTCATTGCAGATCAATACAAAAATTCTGAAAATCTAAAAATATTGCTACACCCTGAATATACCTCCCAGGGGAAGTGGGACACTCTCAACAGAGGGAACATTCTGAAGCTTTGCTCAAATATCCTGGGTTTCGAAAATATAAAAACTATAGATATTGATAGCGTCGCGTTTCTTGCTCCTGAGCCCGGCGAGACAAACAAGACTACAGAGATAATCTTCTGTAATCCGGCCATGGCTAACACCCTAAGGGGAAACAAAAGGCGACTGGAAGATTGGGGAATTCAAATTAAGAATCCAGCCACAATAAAATATCCAGCGATTTTGAAGAGTGGAGCCGACAACGTACGGCAGGCAAATCATAAAAACTATCAGGAAAGAGTGAATAAAAATGGCACAACAAATTCGTCAACAGGTTCCATTTTGCACTGCATCAAAGATGGTCCTAATGTAAAACCATGGAGCTAAGGGTTAATTCAAATTACAATGGATGCAGAAGGGGGCAAATGCCTGTGCTTGACTAAGGGGAAGATCAGCAAAGATTGGTCCTGGCTACCACAGGCCTTAAACCCCTGTCCCTAACATCCCAGCATCTCTTCTCAACAAGCAAAACTCAGCCCCAAAATTGAAAATGTGCTCCTGGAATATTAGGGGCCTAACGGCCGATGAAGACATAAGGGACGCAATTCACCACCTCCAGAGTTACGATATCATCGCGGTACAGGAAACCTGGGCTTCGTGCTCGACACCATGGCTGGACTACACAGCCTATGAATCACACGCCATAGCATCTCTAGCCGGTGGCCACGCCTCGGGTGGGGTAGCCATTTATGTTAAAAACAATCTGGCCGCTCAGGTATCGGTGATAAGTGAGGGTAGTGGAGACTATATCTTTGTTAAGGCAAAGTGGCTAAAACCAGATACGCTAGCCCAGGGTGAACAAACTATGATTTTAGGTTGCATTTATCTTCATCCATCCAAGATCAAACGAGAAGCAACCCTAAGTAGAATGTTGCCAACAATAAGTGACCTCCATTCCCAGAGCACAGATGACTTATAGATGATGATGGGTGACTTTAATGCCAATATAATGGTCCCAGATTTAAATTCCCCTCTGGTAGCCCTGGACGACTCCGCCTGGTCTATTCCAGATATAAGCTCCCAGTTCCAACGAAAAGATAATCATGGCCTCAAACTATCAGCTTTCCTCAACCACCTGGGCCTCCGAACCCTAAATGGTAGATCAGCCGCTGACATTGCAGCCGCCTATACCCACCTTTCAAATTTTAGATTGGCTACACTGGACTGCATCTGGATTTCGATTGCCCATTTTCACGCAATTCAGGACTTTTCGGTAACACTCTCTGCGGCAAGTGATCACGCAATCATCACCTGTGATATTACAGCCCCGCAATGTCGCCGCCCTACAATCAAACTGATCGGTGAAGAGGGAAAACTGGAACCAATAAACAAAATAAGGTGGGCGATAGAACATCAAGAAGAAATCAATTCAGAAGTGGAATTGCTATTGAACAAAGTAACCCAGGGTAATGGTGAACTGCTCTCAATTAAATCATGGGAACTCCTCCTGGAAGAAACAAGGGAAAATTAATAATGGTGACAAACTCAAGACCTAACCAATTTCCCCCAAAAATGATCGCCTCTCAAAACAAAAATTACTAATGACGACAATAAAACGCAAACTAAATAATATCATGCGCAAAACCGCTAAGGAGGTGCTCGATCATAGATCCCTAAAGGCAAAATGTATAGATATCCGCCGAGAATATAGAAAAGCAAGATTCGCTTATAAGAGAATGAGTGAAGAAAACCATTGGAGTAAAGCGCATGAAATTATAAAATCACGTGACCAGAAGTGCTTCTGGAATTGGATGAATAATTGCTGCAGATCCACTCATCACCCCACAATCACAAAAATCTCGCCTACTGCTTGGGAAAATTACATTGAAGTTCTCAATGTGGAGACACCTAGTAATAAGGGCACAATTCCCCTCATGAGGAACACTAACAACGTACAGCAGATCATGGAGTCACGAGACCCCCCCCCATGACCGAAAAGAAATTACCCCTGATGATGTCATGCATCTCCTTAAAGAAAAAATGTGTTCTGGAGGGGCGCCAGGCCCTAATGGTATTCCGCCTGTAGTCTTTAAGGGGATGGCACGTAAATGGGCAACAATCATGGCGCCTTTATTCTGGGACTATAGGTTGGAGAGAAGTATCCCTGAGTCATGGAGGGGATCACTTCTTGTACCAATACACAAAAAAGGCTCAAGATCCATCCCAGAAAACTATCGAATGATTGCGCTTCTTGATGTGGATGGAAAATGCTAAGACAGTATACGGCTACAAGAACTGACGGCTTGGGCCGAAGTGCGTAAACTGATCCCTCACATGCAAACGGGGTTTCAAAAGGGATCACACATCGAAGACAACCTGATTTGTATGTCCTTCTTGATCGAGACAACATTGGCAAAAAAAGGCAGGGCTCTGTATCTTGCAAACATCGATTTCCAAACCGCCTTAGACAGTGTGTCCCGCCAGCGACTATGGATGAAATTAAAAAATTGGGGCATTGATAACAGGCTTCTAACAGCTCTGATTGCTCTATATTCGGATACCTGGGTCAAGATAAGAGTCACTACAGCATGGTCCACCACCAAAAAAATACAAACCAATAAAGGCCTAAAGCAAGGATGCTTATTGGCCCCAATGCTTTTCAGTCTATACTTGGCCGATTTACCTGAATGGCTGGCGGAAGCACGAGCTTTTCCTCCCAAATTAGCCGACACCAGAATTCAATCTCTTCAATATGCGGACGACACAATATTGCTCGATCAAACCCCGATTGGACTACAGCGGCTATTAACGACATTGTCTCTATATTGCAGAGAGAACAATTTAAAAATGAACGCGGCAAAAACAAAGGCAATGATAATGTCGCGACAACTAAAAAGGAAAGGTGCATGGAACATTGAAGGTAAATCAATTGAGATAGTCACCTCCTACAAGTACCTTGGTGTGGGGATCGATCATAAAGGACGACCCTCTGCCCACATCACGGCAATGCAAGAAACGGCTCAATCTCTGGAGGGCATTTTTGGTAGAGCAAGGAAAGCCATAAACTCTCCTGATCTCACACCCTTAATCCGAATAATGGAGGCAAAATTCCTACCGTCCATAGCCCATGGAGCAATAGCCTTCAAAGATAAGATGACAACATGGCTGGACAGAGCTCAGTCAGCCTGCTTCCGTAAAGTCTTCTTTCTACCAACCGCCACCTCGCATGCGCAAATACGCAGGGAATTCAACCTTTCATCCCAAAAGTGGATCCTGAAAGCTAGATTCATAGCCTATTGTCTAAAAGCAAAACAAGCCCGGGACAACAAACTAAAGAAAAACATCTGGTCAATGATAAACACCCGAGGGTCCACATGGTGTGTATTTCTATCTCATTGTGTTGAGGTATTGGAAGCAAAGAAAATATGGTCAGCTCCTATACCCATACCAGCGGCAGCGAAACTCTTAACAAAACAGGCAAAGCTGCTGTCGGCTGACAGTGATACGCAAACCATGAAAAACTTACGTCATGGAAGCTGGGCATCAAAACTTTATAATAGTGGGTCTTTGCCACACTACTTGTCCACCCCTTTAAAACCGATATTGAAACGCCAATTAATGAAATTGCGGTTTGGATTGATTCCATTGTTGGCTTACAAATATGGGCAAGGGTACAAAGAAACAGTTGCCACTCAGTGCCGAGCATGCGGAGCAGTAGAGGAATCTTTAATCCATATACTGTGCATCTGCGAGAAACTCAGCACACTGAGAATTTACTGGCTTCGCCCCATTTGGCGCTCTTTAAATATACGGACATGTCAAGCTGCCCTGGTCGAGTGCATGAAAGGCGAATCAGTGCAGCTGGCGACGCGCTTCATGAAATACCTGACGGCAGTAAAGGCAGTTTTGCATTCGGACTATCATACAGAACTATAACTCATAATGCTGTGCTTAGCTTTGTAAGGTTTTCATGTCTATAGTTGCTTAACCGGTGCCTAAACCCTTTTTAACATTTGAAAACAATTTACATGCTCTTTTTATAATATTTAGAACAGGTGAACTTCACATTGTTTTTTATTCGACCTCATTGCAATGATTTTAATTAATTGTGCAATAACATTTATGTTATCTTATCTATCAACCAAATTGCTGTGATCACCATTTATTTTCATCCTTATTTGTGCAGAACTTTTAATAATTTTTTTAAACTGTCAGACAGTGGAACATCAAAAAAATTAATTATATCAAATCACATTTTTTGTAACCCACATCACATAAACCATCACATTATGAAAACAAAATATATAACATCAGACTTTATAAGTACACATACACGTCCCAGTTCTGAAATTCAGCAACCAAAGGGGCCCCTATTTGTTGGGCCAAGACCAGGGGGTGAAAGGATAATATGTAATCCAAGGCATAAATCAGGGATCAACAATGTAAAATGTTACATTAAACAATTCCCAGTGTGCCAACGCTTCCTTTTCCAACACACTCCCTGGTTCTTTAAACTGTCGACGCGTTTCGCACCCGGCAGAAGTTCTTTTTTTTAAAAACATATTTTTATTGGCATTTTATCATTTGTAACAGTTTGGTGGACATATCTATAATGGCACACAGGTCGCCTCTTCCCGGGCACATAAGTAATAAATGTACACCCACACATAATAAGTGTCAAACATCACTTAAAGCAGCGTTAGAGGTGTGAAGCCATCTAAGGGAGCAAGCATTATTCGTGCAGACACTCATACTCTGCATGCTGACAAGGATATCCTTGGTATGTACAAGTTAGTTGCGTCATCTGACCCTCATGTATCCATACCGGTAAGAGGTGTTAGCCTCACTAATTAGGAATATTTAAAGGGAAGCCAATTAAAAAACTACAAACTTTGAAAACTGGTGCAGGGGGTGTATGCGCGTGTGAATTGGAGAAGTGGTCAGTGTGGGGTGGACGTGGGTGGGGGAGGTCCCTAAAGCCAGGCCTAATCACCTGGATGAAGCCGTGCTCCTCAACCACCAATGAGGGTACATGGGGTCCGGAGGGCGAGCATGGCACATTGCTCACCAATGTTGTTTTAGAGTGCGTTAGGTTGTTCCCCCTCCAACAATTTATCTTCTTGGGCATCTATTTTCCCAGACAGGTCTCCCTCTGGATGTTCCCAGGTGTTGAGGACCTCTGCCCACAGTTCTGCTATGGGGCGTTGCCGTAATCCTCGAGATTCCTCCCTAAGAGGGTCTCTTCACTCTGCACCAGCCCATTGTGTTACATCTTTCATCCAGGTCCCCACCGCAGGCCCGTCTCCAGACTAACATGCCATAGCTTTCCTCCTTCTGGCCAATACCAGCACCAGATATATGAACCTAGTTCCTGCTTTTCTTTTAGGAGGTCGCGGAAAAAGTCCCAACAGGCAAACCTCTACAGAGGTGTCAAGTGCACGTCCGTGTAGTATCTACGGCAGCAATGATCCCTTCCCAAAAAAGACACAGCACAGTGCATTCCCATGTCATGTGCATGAAGTCTGTGTCTGCATGATTGCAGCGTGGGCAGTGGTGTGGTTCTCCGCCATAAACTACCTGAAGCCTGTGGGAGATCATGTAAGTCGTATGGAGGTAGTTAAACTGTGTCTATTTTAATCTTGTCTTCCACAAAACGTTTTTGGGGTAGGCTATGATCTTGTTCCATTCAGAGTCTGGGAGCTCCCGATCTAAGATCGCCCCCCCCAGTTCTGACGCAGCTTTGACAGGGGTCTACGAGTCATTTCTGACTGAGCTATAAAACCATTTCACTAGATGCCTCACCGTACCCAGAATAAGTAGGTTTTGTAGTACTGAATGCGTCCTGGGCTCCTCACGGCCCACACCCCAAAGTTCTTTGTTCAAACCAAGGCCTCGTAGTTGAGGAATTAGCCATTCAATAGCCCAGAACCGGCCACTAAGTCCGCAAAAGGGGTAAGAGCCTCCTGAGAAGAGCAATCACCTGTTGACACCAGCCCTACGTCAGTCCAAGCTGTTAATTGATCAGCAGTGAAGAACCTTAACAGGTTTCCGTTTGGAAGGCCCACCAGTGGCAACTCAGGGGCATATAGGGGGGGCTGATGTCTTCACCACACATCGCTTCCAGCACTGCAATGCAGTGGTCAACAATAGAGTAACCTGGCAGAAGTTAGGGGTTCTCTTCAGGACCCAGAACTGCTGGACACTGCACACATAATGGAAAAACACTCCGTAAGTGATCCGAATTGATTTCGTGATGGGCTATGCATCAATCGTGACTAGCACTTCACTGAGGGCCAGATGTATCAAGAATTGCTTTTGCGATTCTTAAATAGCAAATTTTACCGATTCGCTATTTAAGATTCGCAAAATGCAATGTATGTAGGATTTGCAAAAAAAATTGCGATTTGTACATATTCCTGAATAGCAAATCGCAAATTGCGATTCGCAATTAAAGAATACCTTCCCATTCATTTCTGTGGGCCTAGAGGCCCATGGGAATGAATAGGATTGCATTCACAATTTGCAAGTACCAAATAGGTACTCACAAATTGCGCATGCAATTTCAAGGGTGCAAGGTGGCCAAAAGGCCACCCTGATGCACCCCCAAAAAAGGTAGGTATGCACATGTGGCGCACATACATGCCCAAAGGGCATGTGTGCGCGCCACATGGCACTTAGAAAAATGCAAAAATGTGCATTTTTCTAGGAATTTGCAAATTACCACCAACTTAAAGTTGGTGGTAATTTGCGATTCCTTAAAGCAAGGTCGCAATTTTTTCTTGCTTCCTGCATTGCATTTAAGGAATCACAAATTGCGATTCCCTAAATGCCTTTGCAAAATAGGTAATCGCAAAAATTGCGATTCCCTATTTTGCGAATGCCTTTTGGGATGATACATTTGTTGCAAAGTCATCCTGTGCCCTGGGCACCCCCCAACTTTTTGCTGACTGGTACTGGTGGTAACTGACTCTGACTGACCCTGGGCTCTGCCTAACCAGGCCCAGGGCCAGTGCTATGCTGAAAGAAAACACTTAGAATACAGTGAAAATACCTACATACACTAGGGTACACTAAGGGTTGGGGTACCCCTGTGATTGGCATGACCTACCCTATAATACCCTAGTACATAATAGGGCAGGGGGATTGAAACTACCTATCAGTCCCTAGTATATAGTAGGGCATGGCAGTTTAGAGGCCAGCAGCCTTTTCTGCACTTGCATGTGTGCACTGCTGAAGCCTGAGGTCAGTTTAAAAGCAGCCCTGGGTTCCATGACTGCTTTTAAAAAGTAAATTGTGCCCAAACTCGACTTTGGTGTTTGGGGCACTTAAAAATGGATAACCTACAATGTTTTGGCATATTAGGAACCCCCAGGGTCTCCTCTAGGTGTCCCAGGGGTGGGGGGTCAGGTATTAATAACGAGTTTTATATGCTCTGGGTTAAGTGACATTTCAGATTTCACTCCCCACATTGTGATAAAGTGCTGCCCAAATTCGACTTTGACACTAGGAGCACTGTGGAGGGAGGATCTGCAATATTTCTACAGATTCAGAACCCCTAAAAGCTCCCCTAGGTGGTCCATGGGGTGGGGGTCCTGTAGATATAGGCGGAGTACTTATAAAATATGTTTTTGTAAGTCCTGGTGCTGGAAAAATGGTCCAAGTAATTTTTCCCATTGCAAATCCCATGCCACATAGGTTAACATGGCAAGAAGTTACTAACTAATAACTCCTGACAGGAGAATGATAGAACTTCCATTCAAAGACTTCCCAGAATGGTAGTGATAAATCCCACAATATATTATTGAATTTCTCCTAAAATATACAGACAAGAAGTTAAGATTTTCTTGTTTGTAGGTCCAGATTCAGCCTTCCAGTGGTCTGTCCTGATTGGTCAGAGTTAAGTGGATTAGCCAGGCTGCTTTGAAGAGGTGGTAAAGAGCCCCTGGGGTTAACCAGCTCTGCTGGGAGGGCAGTGTGCTGCTACACAGGAATGCCAGAGCAGGGGGAGGAGTCTTAAACCATGGTCTTCAAAGGAAAGGGGAAGGTCTCAGTGTCAGTTACCACTCTACTCTTTTGACCCCAAGCCAGAGCTAGGATTAAGGAAGGAATGAGCAGATGCAAGGGCGTGAGTCTATGGAAATTAGCCATCCGAGGGGTGTGTTTAACTCTCTGCTGGAAAATCAGCATTTATGAATTTGGAGGATTTGGTGCACTCTGGGACAAAATAATGCCACACTCTACAGGATGTGGTCATAACCTTGGGGAGTTACCCTGCCCCCATTGGTCAGGAGTGACCTCCTGCTTGACCCAGAGAACTTGGAATAAGTATCTGAGAGGGGCAGAGTCTCTCAGATCTGCTGCTTGAAACTTAAGAAAGCAAGATGTTGTGCCATGCTGAGAAGTTTGATGTGCAACTTCTAAGGCCTGCCCTCTGAGGCCTGCACCATCTGGAAGTACAGCCCTGTGGACTACCTTGCTGTGACAAAGAGTAGACTCCCTGCAAGCTACAGGTTAACAGAGCTCACCTGGATCATCACCACCAAGAATCCTCAACCTGGAAAACTACCAGTGGATTTGTAAGGGTTTTGTCCAAGTGGATTGTGGGAACTGAAGTCCTCAACTTTCAAGGACAATCTTGGAGCTTCCAGACCCTTGGAGTGAGTTTGAGACACTTTGGGACCCTTTGGGGAACTTCAGGAAGAAGTTCCAGGAGTTTGGAGAACTTTGGAGCAACTTTGGAAAAAAAGTTCCATTAGGGGACTAACTCAACCTGGTCAGCCAAGCCGCCTGCCTTCAACCGCGAGTCGGCCAAGCCATCCAGGTTCGTCCCGCTGAAAGCTCCGTAGGTCCGACTTCCAGAGTTTGACTGGGAGTAGAAGAAATCCGAGGCCGGCGAACCCTCACTGAATCCGGCCTGGTGAAGAGCATCGAGGGACCCCACGAGAAAAAGCTCCAGAAAAGTTGCTAAGTCCGAAGGTAAAAACTGTGACCGGGACCTACCGCGAGGAGTAGCCGCTCAGGGCTCCATCGCGGTTGGCCTGAAACTTTGACTTTGAGCCAGGTATCGCAACCAGATATCCCAATATGGTGCTATAGGTTTCTAAGTGCTATAAAGTGACAAATCTTTAAAAATTCATATCTCCGGTTCCCTACATTGGATGTTTGTCGTTTTGGTGTCATTTTAAAGATAACAATATTTCCTATTTTTATAAATTGGTGTGGATTTTTATTGTGCATTGTGTCTTAATTATTTAGTGAATTGTTGTTTTTAAATGCTTTACATACCTGTCTTTGAAGTTAAGCCTGCCTGCTCGCAGCCAAGCTACCAAGGGTTGAGCATGGGAATAATTTTCTAAGACCTATGCTGACTCCTATCATGTGTTAGTGGCCTTATTGCCAGTGGCAGATATACATTTGCCCCTACTAATAATCCACTTTCCAACAACATCCCAAAAGGCTTTTTACCGTTCGCAAACGGGCCAATTCTGCGAATTGGCCCGTTTGCGAGCGGTAAAACGCTTGATACATCTGGCCCTAAGAGACTTCCATTAACTTTAGTTGTGCCGGTTCTTCCTATTTCATTTTCACGTCTATTTCTTTTGTGATGATTCAAGCTGAATGAAACAGAGGAAAAATTGGAGCAGCTGTTTGGAAAAAATTTACGGGCAGGAATGGAGTAAATACATCACCATCCATCAGCTGTAAGCAGATGTAGCGCCATACACTCAAAAAGAGCATCCAAGCACTACATATCAAACGACAGACCGAACCAATAAAAGCCATTTTCAGCATTTCCTAAATACAGGCACTCACAGGTCTACTTGTTACATACAGACGCATGTCTCACACTCATACACAGAGACTGATTTACAGAGAAAACAGATGCACACATAGATGGAAGACATGAACATACAGACACACTGCAACACGCTTAAACTTAACCACACACATGCATTCTTACATAGAAAAGGATGTACACGCATACAAGAGATTCCCCATTGTTTAATTAGATGCACACGTATGGCAATCCATATATACAACAAGTATACATGTGCACAGAAGCATACACAAAATATATATTGAAACAAACAATAGGACATATATAAACATGAATCCTTGCACAGACATGTCCTGCACTAACGGACACGTGCATGAGCACTTAAACAGCTTGCTAACACTTGTTGCAGGCACTTCGAGACACAGTCACACACTTCATGATTCCATCACAGATGGCGATACAAGCAGCTTAGCGAGCCTCGGAGACTCAAGGTCTGTACAAACCCATCTGTCTCTCTTCTGAACACTGAATTTGTCTCCCCCCAACCATCCCCACATACAGAGGTTTCCAGACATCAAGAGCTTGGTTTTCTTGCAGAGAGGCCTTACAATGAGCCTGTCATGGTTCCACCCCAGGGGGAGACAGCGGGATGTGTGAGGTTGGTTCCGGTACGTATACAGCACAACCTGCTACGATAGGTCAGCGGTCTAGCGCTCAGACCTAGAAGTGCACCTGAACAACATGAAGCACTTCCGGGTGAGACCGCATATAGCCGCGGCACTCCATTCCATTCAGTGCTTCCAGTACTGTACCGTGTCTGAAGCCGGCCGCTAGTTCCTTTTCTACTCTGACGATTCCGCCGGCTCTTTCCAGCGCAGGAGCGCTTGTTGTGTTTCTTCACCCGCGACACGCACAGGGAAGCGTGGTCGCGGCTGGTTCTTGTTCTTCACAAGCGCAGGAGCGCTTGTTTGTCTACTGCACCCGCGACACGCACAGGGAAGCGTGGTCGCGGTTAGGTCTCACTCTTTCCGGCGCAGGAGCGCTTACTTTGATTACTGCACCCGCGACACGCACAGGGAAGCGTGGTCGCGGCTGGTTCTTGTTCTTTACAAGCGCAGGAGCGCTTGTTTGTCTACTGCACCCGCGACACGCACAGGGAAGCGTGGTCGCGGTTAGGTCTCACTCTTTCCGGCGCAGGAGCGCTTACTTTGATTACTGCACCCGCGACACGCACAGGGAAGCGTGGTCGCGATTAGGTTTCACCCATTACAGCGCAGGAGCGCTTGTTTGTTTTCATTTCCGTGACACTCACAAGGAAGAGTGGTCACGGTCTTTCTCTTTACCCTTATCACCACGCAGGAGCGCTCTTACCCTTTCTCTGTCACAGTTCAACTGACACGCAGGTGTGCGTGGCGTTCCTTCATTTTCCTGGCACTGGAGTCGGGAGCACATACACCAACCTCTTCTGGTACTTACCTGCTTCCTGTCTACTGTGTCAGAGAGACCCCATTTGGAGCACTAGTTCTCATCCTACAGGTGACTATACAACCTTGAACCAACTTCACATGTTGTATGGCTGTTGTGTGTACATAATCAGGTCAGAAAAGAGGGTAGAAGCACTAACCGGTTTCATTACTCATTTTCTAGTTGGCGATCCCAGGAGAGCATCCTCGGTCTAGTGGGACGCCTTACCCGGTCATCCCAGACGACGTCACTTCTAAAACACCATTAGGTACCTTCCCCTGGTCCCATCCTTGCCTAGGTCTGTATATTTACCTTAGATCAGGTGAGGAGAGGGACGGTGGAGGTTGCTCACGTCGTCCCTGCGAGATAACTCCACGAGTATAGAGGTAAGACTTGTGGGGCCCTGACAGAACTGGAAGCCCACGCTAAATATCTCGCCTGGACGCCATGAGCAACCCCGACGTTACCCTGCAGGACATAGCAGCTATACTGGCCCATATACAGGCAGACAACCTGAGTCTACGTCAAGACATCACGACGTTACAGGGTCAGATTGCAGTGGGGTCCTCGGGGGCTTGGGGCCCAGACCCAGCGGTCAGAGCCAGACAGGGAGGTGTGTTACGTCCTCCTGTGTTCAATCCTGGGGGGTCAGTAACCGTTCAGAACGATCATAGCCCGCCCATTCAGGTCATAGCTCCTCACCCTATCCAGCTAGCACCCCCTGAGCGATTCTATGGTGATAGCACCAAGTTCAGCATTTTCCTGAATCAATGCCAACTGCACTTCATGGCACGTGCTTCCGCCTTCCCAGATGACGCCTCCAAAGTCGCGTTTATCTTGTCCTACCTTGGAGGAGACGCTGCCCAGTGGTCCATAACTTTGGTCGAAAACGATGACCCCTTGCTATACAGTCTTCCCGTCTTTAAGGAAACCCTACGGCGGATGTTCGCCCGCCACACGTTTGTGCAAGCCGCAGACAACGAGCTTCTTAATTTGAAACCGGGCTCTTCCGATCTGCTGCATTACATCACCACTTTTAATAGGCTGGTTATCGAAGCCAGATGGCCGGAGTCTAAACAGGTGTCCGTTTTCTACAGGGGACTGCGGGATGAGATCAAGGACCTTCTCTCTCAGCAACCCGAACCCCCGGAGGATATCAAGTCCTTCATCGACCTAGCAATCAGGTTGAACTTCAGACTGCAGGAACGGAAAAGCGAGAAAACTAAGGGCTCCGAGTCCCGATTCATGACGTTTCAGGAAAAGAGCAGGAGTGAACCAGGGAAGGCCCATGATGCACCCGAACCAATGCAGATCGGCGGAGTCCGTGGACCCCTAACCCGGGAAGAGAAGGAAAAACGGCGAAAACAGAACTTATGCCTGTACTGCGGCAAAAGTGGACACTTCGTAAGGGAATGCCCTGTTAAACCTGCCAAAACTAAGGCCAATAAACCCTACGCCCTTTCAGTGACCCGCAGGAACGAAGCGGGAAACGGCGAAACCCAGTAGGCAAAGGGGTTGGTCTACTGGGTTCTCCCTCCATGCGGACCCCCATCACCGAATCCCTGGCCAACATTCGACATATGGGAATGACGGTAACATTGCAATCACTGACAGGCCAAACATGGACAGTCACAGCCCTCATTGACTCTGGCGCCACCGGAAACTTCATCGACACTCGCTACATGGAGGGACTGGGTATTCCGACGGTGACCAAGAAAAAACCAGAAAGTGTGAAGGCTGTGGACGGCACCGACCTCACCTCTGGACTTATACGGTATCAGACAGAAGCCATGAGAATGATATGCACAAATGGGCACACAGAGACCATTGCCTTTGCCGTAATCGACGCACCTCAGTTCAAGCTTATCCTGGGGCTTCCTTGGTTGGTGACACATAATCCCCACATCGACTGGAAGACCCGGATCATGACCTTGAACTCCTCTCATTGCGCCATCGCCTGTTATCCGCAGGAGAACGTATCCGGTGATCTTGCAATACAAGCCCGTTCGGTATCCTTAACGGGGATGGGAACGGTCACCCAAGAAGACGTTCCCGAGGCATATGCAGACCTGGCTTCTGTATTTGACAAGAAGGGGGCCAATACCTTGCCACCACACCGCTCCTTCGATTGCAGGATTGACCTCATACCTGGATCGACACTTACATGTAGCCGCATCTACTCACTCACAGAAAAGGAAAACCACCATTTACGCGCCTATCTGGATGAGTTCCTGCAAAACGGGTTTATACGTCACTCCAAATCACCCGTCTCTTCCTCTCTCTTTTTCGTGGCCAAGAAGGAGGGGGATCTATGAACATGTATTGACTACAGAGCCATAAATACCATAACCATCAAAAACCGGTATCCTCTACCACTCATTTCCAACCTCTTGGATCAAGTGAAGGATGCTACTATCTACACCAAACTTGATCTACGAGGAGCCTACCATCTCGTCAGGGTCCGAGAGGGCGACGAATGGAAGACCGCCTTCCGGACGAAATACGGCCTCTTCGAATATCGAGTCATGCCCTTCGGACTATGCAACGCTCCCGCGGCCTTCCAATTCTTCATAGATGAAGTCTTAAGGGAGTACCTTGACCGTTTCTGTGTTGTCTACATTGATGACATTCTGATCTTCTCCAACAGTCTTTCTGACCACATCAACCATGTTCGTGCTGTCCTGCAACAACTACAGCTGCACGGACTCTACGTGAAACTAGAGAAGAGCATGTTCCACACCACCATGGTCGAGTTTCTGGGACACATCCTAACCCCTGACGGAGTCAGAATGGACACCAAGAAAGTTGAAGCAGTACTACAATGGCCATCACCCTGTTCCGTCAAACAGGTCCAGAGATTCCTGGGGTTCGCCAACTATTATAGACGCTTCATCACTGGGTTCTCTAGCATAATCACACCCATCACCCGCTTGCTGCGTAAAGGGGTGCAGTTCTCTTGGGATCCTGAAGCCGAGGAGGCGTTTCTGAACCTGAAGAAAAGGTTTTCCAGCGCTCCCGTCCTACGGCATCCTGACCCGGAACAACCCTTCATAGTGGAAGCGGATGCATCACAGAACGCCTTGGGAGGGGTATTGTCACAACACAACGCCGAAACAGGTCTATTGCATCCTGTGGCCTTTTACTCCCGAAAGCTGCTGCCAGCAGAACGCAACTACACCGTGTCAGACCGTGAACTACTTGCCATCAAGGCTGCCTTTGAGGAATGGCGCCATTACCTCAAGGACGCACGACACCCAATTACCATTTACACGGACCACAGGAATTTGCAGTTCCTTCGTTCAGCCAGAGCCCTCACTTCCAGACAATTGAGGTGGACCCTGTTTTTTAACGAATACGAATTCCTGATCACCTATCGCCCCGGGAAGGAAAATGCCAAAGCAGATGCCCTGTCCAGATTGGACGAAACCGACGATAACGCACCGTAGACCGAACCCGTATACATCCTCCCTGAACATTGCTTTCAAGGGGTGGTCCTATCCTCTTCCTTCTTCACCCAACTGCACGAAGACCTAAAGCAAAAAGATACAGAGGAGTGGATTGGGGACCTGACTGGGATCACCACACGGGATGGATTTTTGTTCAAAGGGGACCAGTACTACCTCCCGTTGGAAGACCATCAGCAACAGGCCCTGTATATGTGCCATGACCACCAGTTATCTCTCCATCCGGGATTCCATAAAACCATGGATCTCTTACACAGACACTTTTGGTGGCCTTCCATGGACATCGCTGTTCGTTTCCACATAGCCCGTTGTGCCATCTGTGCTCAAGGGAAGATCCATTCCAGTCCCCTGGTAGGACTCTTGAACCCCATTCCTGTACCTCCTTACCCTTGGCATACAGTATCCATGGACTTTGTGGTAGAACTACCCAAGACTAAAACCGGCTTTACCACCGTCCTCACTATCGTAGATCATCTAACGAAAATGGCACACTTCGTTCCTTTGAAGAAACTGCCATCGGCACTCGATTTAGCCTTGATCTTCGCATGCAACGTGATCCGGTTGCATGGTGTACCCTCAGTGCTGATCACGGACAGGGGCTCCCAATTCGTATCCAGGTTTTGGGGTGAGGTGTGCAAAAACATGGGCATGGAAACCCGTCTTTCCACGGCGTACCACCCACAGACAGACGGACAGGCAGAACGAACAAACCAGACCATGGAGCAATACCTTCGATGCTTGCTGTTGTCCGTAGAACAAGAATGGTCAGAGGCGCTATGGATAGTAGAATACGCATACAACAACAGCAAACATGCGTCCACAGGAATGTCACCTTTCTTCTGTCTACAAGGGCGACACCCACGATCAGAACCATGGGAAAAAACATTGTCCTGCCATCTTCCTACCATACAAGAGCATCACGCCCTTCTACACGACTTATGGCAGGAGGCCCGGTTCGAGCTCGCCAAGGCTAAAGAATACCACAAACATCACGCCGATGCCCACAGACAAGCGGAACCAGAGTACAGGGTAGGGGACGAGGTATGGGTATCGATAAAAAACCTCAAAGTACATGGACCCAAAAAGCTGCTGCCAAGATACGTCGGTCCTTTTCCCATCGAGAAAATCATCAATCGGGTGGCGATGAGGCTTACTCTACCCCAGCAGATGAAAGTACACCCAGTATTCCATGTTTCCCTCCTACATCCCGTCCATCCTGAGACCCGTATTGCTAGCCCTCCGCCCCCTCCTCCAGGACGATCACGAGGAGTATGAGGTGAGGGCCATCCTTGATTCCCGTAGGACCAGGGGGCGGCTCTTTTACCTGGTGGACTGGAAAGGGTATGGGCCGGAAGAGCGTTCCTGGGAGCCCTTGTCCCATGTACGCCATGCACCCGTTAGTCCGCGCCTTCCAAGCTCGGTGCCCGTGCAAACCTCGCCCTGCTACCCCCGTGTAGGAGGGTATGGGGGATTATCTTGGGAGGGGGTACTGTCATGGTTCCACCCCAGGGGGAGACAGCGGGATGTGTGAGGTTGGTTCCGGTACGTATACAGCACAACCTGCTACGATAGGTCAGCGGTCTAGCGCTCAGACCTAGAAGTGCACCTGAACAACATGAAGCACTTCCGGGTGAGACCGCATATAGCCGCGGCACCCATTCCATTCAGTGCTTCCAGTACTGTACCGTGTCTGAAGCCGGCCGCTAGTTCCTTTTCTACTCTGACGATTCCGCCGGCTCTTTCCAGCGCAGGAGCGCTTGTTGTGTTTTCTTCACCCGCGACACGCACAGGGAAGCGTGGTCGCGGCTGGTTCTTGTTCTTCACAAGCGCAGGAGCGCTTGTTTGTCTACTGCACCCGCGACACGCACAGGGAAGCGTGGTCGCGGTTAGGTCTCACTCTTTCCGGCGCAGGAGCGCTTACTTTGATTACTGCACCCGCAACACGCACAGGGAAGCGTGGTCGCGGCTGGTTCTTGTTCTTTACAAGCGCAGGAGCGCTTGTTTGTCTACTGCACCCGCGACACGCACAGGGAAGCGTGGTCGCGGTTAGGTCTCACTCTTTCCGGCGCAGGAGCGCTTACTTTGATTACTGCACCCGCGACACGCACAGGGAAGCGTGGTCGCGATTAGGTTTCACCCATTACAGCGCAGGAGCACTTGTTTGTTTTCATTTCCGTGACACTCACAAGGAAGAGTGGTCACGGTCTTTCTCTTTACCCTTATCACCACGCAGGAGCGCTCTTACCCTTTCTCTGTCACAGTTCAACTGACACGCAGGTGTGCGTGGCGTTCCTTCATTTTCCTGGCACTGGAGTCGGGAGCACATACACCAACCTCTTCTGGTACTTACCTGCTTCCTGTCTACTGTGTCAGAGAGACCCCATTTGGAGCACTAGTTCTCATCCTACAGGTGACTATACAGCCTTGAACCAACTTCACATGTTGTATGGCTGTTGTGTGTACATAATCAGGTCAGAAAAGAGGGTAGAAGCACTAACCGGTTTCATTACTCATTTTCTAGTTGGCGATCCCAGGAGAGCATCCTCGGTCTAGTGGGACGCCTTACCCGGTCATCCCAGACGACGTCACTTCTAAAACACCATTAGGTACCTTCCCCTGGTCCCATCCTTGCCTAGGTCTGTATATTTACCTTAGATCAGGTGAGGAGAGGGACGGTGGAGGTTGCTCACGTCGTCCCTGCGAGATAACTCCACGAGTATAGAGGTAAGACTTGTGGGGCCCTGACAGAGCCCGTCTGTCGCCCGGAGATCGCAGCGGAACTTGTTTTTAATTCCACTTGCCTCCTCCCTACCGATAAGCCAGAAGTCCCTGCGGGTAATGACTGGGAAGATGGCTGCTGCACCTGTGAGCTATGCAAGCACTTATAGGCGCTTCATGTGCCAACTGCTGCCCTGTAGGCAGGCGCGCAACGCCCATAGGGTTCGAAGGGCTTTGGCCCTCCCCGCCCCCCGTCGTGTGTCTCAGCCCGGGCTGAGACAGCTTCCCAGGCACACACACAGACAGTTTTTGAGCTGATGTAGGCTGGCTGGTCTGGCGTCCGTCTTATTGCAGCCGCGCCTGAGTACTTCACAGGTCTTTAAAAGACCATTTACTTGTTAACAAGGCTTTGTTGTTTTTTATCCCCTTCTTAGAGCCCCTGCATCTCCACTTTGCCTATTGCTGGAAGAATTAACCTCCCCGAAATTTGTATTAGCCCCCCCGAAATTTGGCTCTAGTTGCGCTTCTGCCTGTAGGTAGGGTGACCACATTTCAAGAAGCAAAAGCTGGGACAGGCCACACATAGAAGTAGGACTAAAGGGTGCCACTGATCACGGAATTCCTGGCTTGTCCCGATTGTGTGTGCGTGAAGTCTTAGCGCGATTTATCTTTTTTCTTTCAGGCACAGCAGGAAGAGGCCAGGAGTAAATGTAGCCATGTAAATGTGTGCTTATATATATATATTTATAGTAATAGGCACACACTTACAAGGCTACGTTTACAAAACAATAGTCATGGCAGGGCCTTCCCCCTGAGCGTCCCCCCTCCCGTTTCCACCTTCCCACTTTGCCTCCTCTCTGCTGGGCGTATGTAGGTGACCTCCTCCTGTGCTGCCTGAAACAAAAAGATAAATAACGTGAGTTATTTCACTCGTCAGAGGCGCTGAGCACAGGTTACAGTTTTGTTTTGTAGAATGAGCTGACACTTGTCCCGAAATAGGGGACATTTATTTAAATTTAAGTAAAGTGTCGGGACACCGGGACAGTCGTCCAGAATCCGGGACTGTCCGGGGAAATCCGGGACGTCTGGTCACCCTAACTGTAGGGAGAGGGAGGGGAGTAGGGGTTTTGGGGGAGGTGCAGGGGATCCTGACAGGCACTGTTCCCTTTAAGGTGCGCGCCTGCGCGCCCGCGCACCTATTGAATCTGAGTGCGCAGTGACTTTTTTGTAGCGCGCACACCACCAGAGGCAAGTATTCATGTTAATTGCAGCGCCCTGTAGAAGCATGATGGACGCTGCGATTAACATGAATACTTGAAGAAAAGCACACAATCATTAACATATATTAGTGATTGTGAAAGCTCACGTCGTGCTGTTGGGCTTGCTGCCTGCCTTTTCTTAACAGAGCGCTGCAGTTCATGTGCCTTTTTGAACGTTTTCATGTTAAATGCAGCCCCTGGTGTAAGGATGTCGGGAGCTGCAATTAACATGAAAACTTTCACAAAGGCACCCAATTTGCCACGCTCTATGAACAAAAGGCATGCAACAAGCCTAACAGCACTGTTGTGTGATACAGGTTGGCGCCACGGGGACTGGCGTCACATCCTGCTAGTGCTCACCGCCCGCTGCCGATTTTGTCTTGGTAGGCTGCTAGTGCTACTCGCTTTGCGGCAATTTCAAATCCTGCACAGCGCGGCTGTCTGCTCGCACCGGCCGTCACGTTGCTCAGGTGCAGTAAGTTTAAAATCATGATTGAGCCCGGCGCCACAAATTCAATAATTGCTGAGGGTCAGGAGACGAAGTGACGTTGCAGCGGCCGCCAGGACTCTGTCACTGCCTGGACTCAGTCACCAAGGAGCCGCGAGGGAAACCCGAATTCTCGTGATTCGGGGTCTTGCGTGAGCCTGCCCTCGTAAGTTCTATGTTGAAGTAAGTGAGTCTCTAGTCAGTGCTTTATGGGTGCAGTGCACCCTGGTGTGTGTTGTTAAATAATCCTTTAAAGGCCGCGCGTGAGCAGGTAGCTGTCTGCAGTCAGTGGGTGCCGGGCGTGTTACAGTACTGTAGCTCAGAAGCCCTGCATAGGACGTCAGCGAGCACATTATGCATTGAGTATTAGGTGCTCCTAGGCAGAGTTCTGTCCGTGCCTCTCTGGCCGGGCTCGATGAGCACCTAGATTGTTCTAGCCTCAGCCTATAGGCACTAGAGGGACAGCTCACGAAAACCGTACTTTAATTTGTTGAGAGGCTCAGCCGCTGACCTTTCTCTACAGACCATCTCTACATCATTCTCTGATTGTCTACACTTAACTGGTTTACATAGACATTTTCAATTTGGTGAAATAATATTAAAATATTACATTTGGAGTGCGGTATAGATGATACAAGTAATATGTTATATGAAAAGACATGCGCATCCCGGTATCTAAGTAATGCTATATTTGAACAATGTGGACAATTATAGTTTCACAGTTTCGAGTCATTGTAAAGGTGATAGTTTCATACTCATTTTATCTACCTTGGCATGTTGTAAGTTGATTTGCACAGCCGGGATTCGATTACGCAAGGGCCACAGGTCCTGGGGGTCAGTGTCATGCGGTGCTTAGAAGCAGAGCGCCTTGCCCATTCACACCTGTAGCACAAGGCTGCACCTGTGCCTGCAGCCTGGGCGTTCTCTTACCAGTGTGAGAGGCATGGTAGGGCAGACGGAGCACCTCAGAAGCCAGGGAGGGCTACAGGTCCTGGGGGGCAGTAGTGTGTTTAGAAGCAGAGCGCCTCGCACATTCACACATGTGGCATGACCCTACATTCGTTTTAAAGTGTGTCTGCAGCCTGGGTGTCCTCCTAGTGCGTTAGAGAGTCACGATAGGGTGGAGGGAGTGCCCCAGAACTCAGGGAGGGCTGGAGATCCTGGGGGGCAGTGGTGCAGGTGCTTAGAAGCAGAGCTCCTCATGCAGTCACACCTAAGTGACCTTCCATTTCTGGTGCTTTGCACCAGTTTTAAGATCTTCTTAGAGTTTCTTCTTGCTCAAATGGGTTTAATTTCGGATATTTATATATTTCAATTATGAACATGTCACACATAGTAATCTGAATCCTTGGCAGCTATGAGCACAACGTGTGCTTTCACAATCCCTAATATATATTATGGATTGTGAAGTGCTGTTAGGCTTGCTGTGCGCCTTTTGTTGATAGATAGGGCGACCAGAATTTTAAAGCCAAAAACCGGGACATTTCACACAAACAGAAAATGGACTACACATAGCTGCCAAGGTTTCAGATTGCTATGTGCGACATTTTCAATATTTCAGTGCAATCAGGGCACAAGTCCTAAAAAAAAGAAGTGGGGGGACTAACCTAGTTAGGCAGTATGCAAGTGACATCAAGGCGCACGAAATTACGGCGAGCGACATCACACCTGGCATCACAGGAATTGACATCACACATGGCATCACAGGAAATGACATCATAGAAAGTGGCTTCACAAGCCACGACTTTACAGGAAGTGACATCAGATCTAAAGCCTTCACATATTTGTTTAGTGGGTCTATGATGTGTACGTTTGAGCGCATTGCGAGGATAATAGCACAGTGAGCTATGGAAGAGGATATGTGACTTCTACACGGTAAACAACCTTGACCCCGCATCCCTCACCCCGCATGTTGTTACAACACGGTCATTACAACGACCGCGTTGTAACAACGCAATACAATTACCCCGCAAGTCGTAACAACGACTTGCGGAAGGGGGGGAGAAGGTGTTGGATTTAAAATCCAACACCTTCCCTACTGTCCGCACAGACTGGAGTTCGAATAGTAAATTATACTATTCCAACATCCAGCGCCCCCCTCCGCAAGTCGTTGTTACGATTTGCGGGGTAATGGTATTGCATTGTTACAACGCGGTCGTTGTAACGACCGCGTTGTAACAACATGCGGGGTAACGGGATGCGGGGTAAAGAGGCATATTCGTTTAGCGGGTCTATGATGTGTACGTTTGAGTGCATTGCGAGGATAATAGCACAGTGAGCAAAGGAAGAGGATATGTGACTTCTACACCTCGCAATCCCCCAGTTTTATATTACACATCCTGTACATTCATTTACAAACTTATATAATTTATTGTACATGTAATATGCACGTGTTGATGTAAAGCACTTTGACACCCTGCATTGGAATGAGTAGGGCTATACAAGAAAAAATAGTGGTACTTAAATTATTTCAACGCCACCTCTCAGGGATGTAGCATTCACACTTGATAAAAGTTATAATAAGGGACACATTGTTACATTAAAAGACTTTTAATGGAGAATATGCTTTTGAATATTGTATCCTTTTTATGTGTGTTGTATGTTGCAAACCTGCCTTAAGACCCTTGTTGTATGTGTAGAAATACACTGTCTTTTCACTTTATTAAGCAAATGTTTGAGTGATATTTGCACTGATATTTGACGCTGCACCCACACACGCGGTTGGGTTCTTGGCGCACATAGCCATGGCTGCAGCGCACAGAGACCTTATACTGCCGCACACAGAAGAAAAAAATTAGAGGGAACATTGCTGACAGGTGAGTGTATTTGAAAGGCCTGTTGGGCTGGAGAATTCAGTAACAAACATGGGGTCAGAATTACCCCATTTCCTTATAGCTCATCACTGCAACACTCCATCAGACCAGTACACAGAGCTGTCATTCAGGACATCAAGTACTTCTGCCGCCACTGTGCTCGGTACTGCACGCTGTACATTACTCAGAAGTACCACTATGCACACAGTGTCCTCATATATGTGAATGGGCTGCGCAGCGCCATGGTGGTGGGTTTGACACTGCGCTGGCTTTGCCAGCACACTACAGACACACTAAGGCACTTCTTGTGTCCCTGCAATGCTTCCCAGAAATATCCAGAGGGACATCTTTAAGGGCAGCAGTGCGCTCGGCCCTGCTTCAGTGACCAGACTTATTCCATCACCTCTCTGGAGCCGAGCCACTGTTTATGGCTACGATGAGACAAAGGCGGTGGAGCCCTCATTAGCCGTTCCCTTAGGGGGGATAAACAGAAGTCTGTCATCAGTGCCTCACTCTGGGAACTCCGGCCTCTCCCCGCTGGCTCTGGTATGCAGTGTCCGTCTGTAATGCAACTGGTGCTCTGGTAAAGTGCTCCGATACCTTTGGGTAGAGGGCACGCTGTATAAAACTGCAAATAAAATAAAAAGAACGAACAGCGGGATGGGGTGGTTAAAAAAACACAAAGGAGTTTGAGCGAAAGAGGGGGGCAAGAGGGGAAAGTAAGTACGGGGGTGCATTTCTCGAGCTGAGAGTGAGAGAAGGGCGGGAGGGCAGATGGCGTGCTTGTTCAATAAATAAAAAAACAGTACCTGCATAGTGAAGTAGCCAGTGACCAGTAGGTGTACTTGGTCCAACCTCCTGCTGTGGCATGTACGACAAAAGCGAGCAGGAAGTGAAAGCAGACGATGTGCAGGCCAATGAGAAGCAAGTAAATTAGAGCAACGTTGGAATCAACTGTGCAGGCAAAACCTAACAAGCATTGGCATAGCCAATAGGTCTCGCCTTTGGGACCTTATAAGTGTTTAGCCAGAGATATTGACTTTGCCTATATCTTTAAGCTGTGCTGTACAGAAGTCTGCAGCATGCTGAAAAGTTATAATAAAGAAGTGCCAGAAGCATTTTTGTTACCTTATATATGACCAAGGAAGCATTATGTACAACTGAACGACCATATTAAAAAGTATTAACAATAAATAATGTCTTGAGTTTTTTTTTGTCCTTTCAATGCTGGCAACTTCTATCTGCCTGTCCCAATGGTTGCTTGTTATGGGTTTTTTTGTTATGGGGGGGGGGCATAAATAACAGGAGGGTGAAGGTTGGGAAATAGTACCTGTATAACAGTCAGTGAGAGAGTTAGTCAGTCAGTCAGTCAGTGAGAGAATCAGTTAGTTAGTCAGTCAGTGAGAGAGAGAGAGAGTGAGAGAGTCAGTCAGTCAGAGAGTCAGTGAGAGAGTCAGTCAGTGAGAGAGTGAGAGAGTCAGCCAGTCAGTCGCTCAGTGAGAGAGAGAGTGAGAGAGTCAGTCAGTCAGTCAGTCAGTGAGAGAGAGAGTGAGAGTGAGTCAGTCAGTGAGAGAGAGAGAGAGAGTCGGTGAGAGAGAGTGAGAGAGTCAGTCAGTGAGAGAGAGAGAGAGAGTTGGTGAGAGAGAGTGAGAGAGTCAGTCAGTGAGAGAGAGAGTCAGTAAGTGAGAGAGTCAGAGTCAGTGAGAGAGAGAGAGAGAGTCAGAGATTCAGTCAGTGAGAGAGAGAGTCAGACAGTGAGAGAGTGAGTCAGTGAGAGAGAGAGTGAGAGAGTCAGTCAGTCAGTTAGTGAGAGAGTCAGTCAGTTAGTCAGTCAGTTAGTGAGAGATTGAGAGAGAGAGAGTCAGTCAGTCAGTGAGAAAGTCAGTCAGTCAGAAAGTCAGTCAGTCAGTCAATCAGTGAGAGTGTCAGTCAGTCAGTGAGAGAGAGAGAGAGAGTCAGTCAGTGAGAGTCAGTCAGTCAGTGAGAGAGTCAGTCAGTCAGTGAGAGAGTCAGTCAGTCCGTGAGAGAGAGTGAGAGAGTCAGTGAGTCAGTCAGTCAGTGAGAGAGACAGTCAGTCAGTCAGACAGTGAGAGAGTCAGTCAGTCAGTCAGTGAGAGAGTCAGTCAGTCAGTGAGAGAGTCAGTCAGTGAGAGAGAGAGTCAGAGAGTCAGTGAGTCAGTCAGTCAGTGAGAGATTGAGAGAGAGAGAGTGTCAGTCAGTTAGAGAGAGATTGAGAGAGAGATTGAGAGAGTCAGTCAGTGAGAGAGAGTGCAAGAGTCAGTCAGTCAGTGAGAGAGTCAGTCAGTCAGTCAGTGAGAGAGTGAGAGAGTCAGCCAGTCAGTGAGAGAGTGAGAGAGTCAGCCAGTCAGTGAGTCAGTCAGTGAGAGAGTCAGTCAGTCAGTAAGAGAGAGTGAGTGAGAGAGTCAGTCGTCAGTCAGTGAGAGAGAGAGGGAGAGTCAGTCAGTCAGTCAGTGAGTCAGTCAGCCAGTGAGAGAGTCAGTCAGCCAGTGAGAGAGTCAGTCAGTCAGTGATAGAGTCAGTCAGTCAGTGAGTGAGAGAGTCAGTCAGTCAGAGAGTCAGTGAGAGTCAGTCAGTCAGTCAGAGAGTGAGAGAGTCAGTCAGTCAGTGAGAGAGAGAGTGAGAGTCAGTCAGTGAGAGAGTCAGTCAGTCAGTCAGTGAGAGAGAGAGTCAGTCAGTGAGAGAGAGAGAGAGTCAGTCAGTGAGAGAGAGAGAGAGTCAGTCAGTGAGAGAGAGAGTCAGAGAGTCAGTCAGTGAGAGAGAGAGTCAGAGAGTCATTCAGTGAGAGAGAGCGAGTCAGACAGTCAGTCAGTCAGTGAGAGAGTCAGTCAGTGAGAGAGAGAGTGAGAGAGTTAGTCAGTCAGTCAGTGAGAGAGAGAGCGAGAGAGTCAGTGAGTCAGTCAGTGAGTCAGTCAGTCAGTGAAAGAGTCAGTCAGTCAGTCAGTCAGAGAGAGAGTGAGAGAGTCAGTCAGTCAGTGAGTCAGTGAGAGAGTCAGTCAGTCAGAGAGTCAGTGAGAGTCAGTCAGTCAGTCAGTGAGAGAGTCAGTCAGTCAGTCGTGAGAGAGAGATTGAGAGAGTGAGTCAGTCAGTCACTTTCAGCAAGCGCGGTCCGCAGTCCCTAAAGTGAAACCGGACCGTGCTACAAAGAACAAACAAAGAAGAGTGGGAGGGGTGCAAACATGGAGTGCAGGCTGCTAATTGGTAACCTGATCCACGACGAGGGAGGAATGCAGCTGCCAGCCTGCGCGCCGCTGCTCGCTCCCGAGAGCAAAACGCAGTGGGAGTGAACATTTGAAGAAGAGGTGGGACATGCACCACCCTTGGGCCATTTGCGTGCTTTCATTATTGAAAGACACACGCAAAGGCCAATTGGTTGTGTGGGAGAAGTCCGACCCACACGGAGAAGTTTTGAGCCCTCACAAGAAGCCTCCCATAGAGCAGTGCATGCGCGCTGCACTAGGCTCGACCTAAAAAGGAAGGTTTACGGGGCGTGGCCAAGATGGCGGCACGGTAGGACGCGAATCTCTGCTCCTCCGGCCCGCCGCATAATAAGCATTGTAATCGCCCTGTCCCTCGGCCAGCAACTCACCGCATTTGAAAAGTGCCGATCCCCGGAGGCTCCGGCGAGAGTGAGAGCACATCTGCGAGCCGCCTGAACGCCCCTGTCGGACACCTGCTGAAGGCCACGCTGGGACTGCTGTGGAGGGGGCCGCGGCCGCGAGGTCCGCGTCGGTGAGACCCTCGCTCACTGGGCGACGGCGCGGCCCCGGATCGGGACGGATCGCCCGCAACCTGCCTGCTACTGCCTGCGGCCCCGGCAGGGGGCCCCGTGTGAGGAGGCGTCTGGACCCGCGGGACCGTGGCTCCGACCTGGGTTTTGGCCCAGGCTGTGACTGCCATTTTGCGGCTCCCCACGCCCCGGCCTGCTCGAGCACTGGTGGGGCCCGGTCCGGCGGCCGCTGCCTCACGCTCGGAGACCGAGCACCCGCTGGACAGATCTGGTGTAGAAGGAGCCTGGCGGCGGTGCCCCGTGCCCCGGGAGCGGGTGACACTGCGGCCCGGTGGGGTGAAGCCTCGTATCCGCCATTTTGGCCTCGGATTTGCTCCGGGCGGAGAGGCCCTGGGGGTGCAGTCCGCAGCCCTCCCCACGTGCCGGGGAGGTTGGTGTTCGCCCGGCGACGCAGCCTGGCCCTCCGGCCATTGTGGGCATTCCGTGAAGAGAGCAGCGGCTAGAGACCTCACGGTGAGTGGCGCACCGCAACGCAGCAGGGCCCAAGACACATCAACATAGCATCCTCGTTGCAGGCCTCGGGGCTTGGTGGGGCTGGGGGCGGATCCTGCGCAGGCCGGCGCGCTCCATTCGCCCCTCTCCGTGGCGGACTGGCCCGGGGACTCCACGCCTCACCCTGCTCCTCCTGAGGCGCAACATCCAGACACCGGCGGGATACCGTAGGGGGCTTCACTGACCGCTGCTGCCCGCCCTCTTCCTACCTAACTCCGTGTTTGCCTGGGCACCTTGACCCACTGGCCTGGAAGGCCCCTAAGCTGGACGTCAATTGGGGGTGCAACCTGATCCACTGAAAGGGCAACGCAGCCTGTCGACCTCCACACGCTCAGCAACACTCTGCCACGCGCCTAAGCCTTCTCACCAGAGACGCACCGGGTGGTGGTGATGGTCGCGGTGACACTTTGGGACCGGTGCTAACCCTCCACCTTTCTTCTGCCCCTTCGGGTGCCGGAATGGCTTCTGCCCGCGCAAGAAGGGAAAAGTCCCTTAAAGAACTACTGCGTACGCCGACTGGGGACCCAGAGACGTCCCAGGGGGCGTCTAAGGACCAGGGGCACACCGTCTCTGTTGACGGGGCGGATGGACCAGCAACAAAGGCCTTCATGCTGGAATTGTTTTCGGCCATTAAAGAGGACATCCTTGAGCTGAAGGGCCAGCTTGCGTCGGATCTTAGGGAGTGCTGATGAGGTGGGCGAAAGGGTAGCTGTTCTGGAGGAGCATGAATTGGCAAGGGAGGACGACTTGCACCAACTGCAGCAGGAGGTCCTCCGCTTGAGGGACCAGAATCTCGACCTCCAGGCTCACGCGGAGGACCTGGAGAACCGCTCCCGGAGGAATAACATCCGCATCTGCGCAGTTCCTTGAAAGGATGAGGGGGATGACCTCCGGGAATATGTCTTGTCCCTCTTCCGGCACATCTTGGGTGAAGATAGCCCACAGGAAATCCAAATGGACCGCGTCCATCGGGTCGGCCTGCACAGAGGAGGGAAGGCCCCCCTGCCCGATGTATTGGTCTGTGTGCATGACTACCAACTTAAGGAACTGATCTTGCGCAAGGCCAGGACGGCCCAGCCGATCCTCTTCCGTGGTCACACACCGGCCCTCTTTCAAGATTTGGCGGCGTCTACCCTAGCCAAAAGGAGCGAATTCAGAGCCATCACGTCGCACCTTCGAGACAAGGGAATACCATACTCATGGGGCCATCCCTTCCGTATCATCTTTAAGTATCAGGGGAAGTTGAGACAGATGCGCTCCCTCGAGGACACCTTAGACCTGCTGGGCCTGGCGGCGGAGGTGAATCCGAATCCTCAGGACGGCCCCTCAACCCCTGTCAAGCGATCGCCTCCTCGGTGGCAGACCGTGGGCAAGCCATCGGCCTCCAAGAAACCAGCCCCAGAGGAGATGGCAAAAGAGCGAGAGGCGGTGCTCACGACCCTGTCTCAGACCTAGGAACGCCCGCGTACCCCGTGAGACCATTCAACTTCCATCGCAGGGACAGCAACAACGCCATGCAGCCGGAGGAGCACAGGAGTGAATCGCCTTTCCAAACTCCCTAGACCTCCATCGGCCGTCCGGCACCGTGGTTGGGAAGGTCTCCGCCTGGCTCACGCTCCCCCCCGATTCTTTACACAAGACAGACATTGGTCTCCTGTCTCACCTGTGTTGAACCTTGGTCATGTTCCCACTGTTAAATTCTGACAGACTTTCGTCATGTTCTTGCTTCATTTATTTTTGGGTTTGTTGGGTTTGGGTGGGTTTTCTCCTCGGTGAGCCCTTCCATTGCTGTGGCACACGTAGTCCGCGCGCACGGGCCTCCTTCTCCCTTCCCTTTTCCGCGCACTTCCACTATGTTCGCGCTCTCCTCTCATCGATTTGGTGTTGTGTGCCCTCTCTAAGGCTATACCTACCTTCACACTTCCCACCTGGATCTTAAAATAGTCAGTCTCAACGCTAGGGGTCTCAACAACCCGGTTAAGAGGAGGGCAGTGTTATCCCTTTTAGAAAACTCAGGGGGTGATATTTGCCTCATTCAGGAAACACATTTGCTACTGTCTGATACCCACCGCCTACGCAATCCACAATTCCCTCTCCAGTACTGGTCCTCCACCAATAGTAAGAGGGGAGGAGTAGCCATACTAGTTGCTAAACATTTTAAGGGTAAAGTCCTTGGGTCAGTTTCGGAGATCAAGGGTCGTCTGCTAGCGCTACGTTTCCAGCTGGGTTCCTCACACTGCACTATAGCTTCCATCTACTCCCCTAATGAACGCCCAGAGAAATTCCTGCTTGAGGCTTGCGCGGATGTCTTGCATTCTCCTGACCCGGTGGTGGTAGTGGGAGGCGATCTCAATCTGGTAATGAATGGGGAGCTGGACCGCTCTGGCTCTCCCTATGGGAATACGGGCGCTCTTTCTGACGCGGGTAGGGACTGGCTGCGCGATGCGGGCATTAGGGATGCTTGGCGAGGTCTGCACCCGACTGAAAGGGATTATTATTATTATTCGGCTGCGCATAAGACGTACGCGCGCCTCTACCACTTCTTAGTCTCCCCAGCTGCTTGGGCCTTGGTGGCGGAATCCACTATCGAAGCGAGGGCTCTCTCGGACCATGCACACATTACTTTATCTATGCACTTCCCCTCTGAGCGTGTCGCTTCCACCATGCGCTGGCGCATGCGCGACTCCCTCCTTAGGTCTCCAGAGAATGTTACGGATATACAACGCTGCATCACTGACTACATAGCCACAAACACTAGAGACGACACGCCACTCGCCTCGGTTTGGGAGGCGCTCAAATTGGTTGTTCGCGGCACCCTTATCGCTAAGGCGGCCTACGAGAACAAGACACAGCGGTCGAAACGGGCTGATCTGGAGGCAGCGGTTCGAGAACTTGAAGCCATACACAAGCGCACGGGCGCTCCCCGGATCTGGCGACAGCTGGAGAAAGAGCGCCTCCAGCTTTGCCGTTTAGATCTGGACCGCGCAGAACACGCAGTCCTTCGTCTGAAGCACAAGTATTTTGTAGGTTCCAACAAAGGAGGCCGTATGTTGGCGCATTGCCTACGCAGCCAGCAAGAGGCCCACTCGTTTTCTGCACTCCGCGATGCGACAGGCCAATCCCGCTCTGATGAAGCTCATATAGTATCGACCTTTCGATCCTTCTATAGTTCGCTCTACGCGGCCGACCCTTCCTTGCACGCGGATTCCACCAGCTTCCTTCGGGAGGCGGGGGTGACACCCTTGCCGGCGGGCGACGCGGAGGCTCTGGAGGCGCCCATCCAGGTAGCCGAAGTAATATCTGCGATTGCCAGACTACAGTTGCAGAAGGCCCCAGAGCCCGACGGTTTCGGCGCCCTTTTTTACAAAACTTATTGCGCTGAACTCGCCCCCTTACTGACCTGTTTATTTAACTCCTTTGCAGATACAGGGTCCCTCACCCCCTCCATGCTGCAGGCATCCATCGCAGTTATCCTTAAGCCGGGCAAGGACCCGGACCTGTGCGGCTCCTGTAGGCCGATTTCCCTATTGAATATCGATGCTAAATTATTCTCTAGCATATTGGCTCACAGATTGAACCCCCATATGCCGGGACTCGTTGATCCCGACCAATCCAAGGTTTATCCCGGGGTGGCAGTGTGGAGACAACACGAAACGCCTTTGCCATCTCATTGATAAGGTGCATCGGTCAAGGGAGGAGGCCCTCCTACTAGCGATCGATGCGAAGAAGGCCTTTGACCGAGTGCACTGGCCCTACCTCTTTGCGACCCTTGAGCGCTTCGGTCTGGGCCCACGGTTTCGGCAATGGGTTGCGAGCATTTATAGCGCGCCTTAGGCGGCCGTTCGGGTCAATGGTGTACTTTCCGACTACTTTGCTGTGGGGAGGGGAACGAGGCAGGGTTGCCCTCTGTCTCCCCTGCTTTTCGCCCTATATATGGAGCCAATAGCTCAGCGACTCCGAGATAACCCCCTCGCGCACGGTATCCCATTTGGTTTAGATCGGCATCTTATTAGCTTGTACGTGGATGACCTAATTTTCTCAATGGCACAACCTTTGTCTACTCTGCCGGCTGTTGTGGACGACCTCCAGTTGTTTAGCCGATTTTCTGGCTTCAAAATTAACATGCAGAAGTCACAGGTTCTCAACCTTACCGCTGCCCCCCCCGACGGTGGCGAAGTTGAGTGCTAATTTTGCCTTTTATTGGGTGGCAGACGGCATACCATACCTGGGGTTGGTCCTCCACAGAAGCCTTGCGCAAACCGCAGAGGTGAACTACTCGGCCTTACTAAAGCGGATCCGCGCTGACCTGCAGCGGTGGCGGCGCCTGCCTCTGACGTGGTTTGGTAGACTGTCTGCGGTTAAAATGAACGTCCTGCCGCATGCCCTATATCTATTCCAGACTTTACCACTAGAGCCCCCCCCCCCGGGTCCTGGGGCAGATTCAGTCAGCCGTAGAGGGGTTCGTTCGGGGCCCAACTGCGTCACGTTTGGCGAAAACACAGCTTCAGCGCTCTAAGAAATACGGAGGAATAGCATTCCCTAATATCACTCGCTACTACCACGCCTCCCTCCTCCGGTTCCTGGTGGAATGGAATCGCCCCAAGACCGAGAAATACTGGGTATTCATGGACCAGACGGTGGCGGGACATCACATCTGGCGCAATGCATGGTTACCGAGGTCGGCTAGGGCTTGGGGCCTCTATTCCTCCCCTGTCACGCGCCCCACGATGCTCGCCTGGGACAGAGTCGCCCGGAGGTCTCATCTGACCACGTTTACCTCCCCCCTGACACCGCTTTTCATGAACCCTGCTTTCCAGCCTGGTATGAATAAAGGAGTGGCCGCACGCTGGGTTGAGGGAGGTTGCAAGCGCCTGAGGCACCTCTTCGATCTTCGGGGATATATCCCTTTCAAGGAGCTCCAATCGGACTACCACCTACTGGCGACCGACCATTATTTACATCCTCTGATGACACACTGGCTATCTGAGTCTGAGACGCGCTCCCGGGCGTACCGTCCAATGTTACCCTTCGAAAAGTGGGTGATTCGCAAATCTGATGACAAGCACCTTATCTCGGAGATTTACTCCTTTCTTACCTCTGCTCTCCCGAGGGCACGCACTGCCGGATAGAAACGTTGGGACGCGGAACTAGGGCGCACACTATCTGACAAAGAGTGGGAGGATGTCGTTTATCGCTCACACCACATACTCATCAAGCCACTCCGAAACGGCCTATAAACTGGCGACTTATTGGTACTATACTCCTGCTAGGATCTCCAAATGGCAGCCCCAATGTGATGGCCTCTGTTGGAGGGGGTGTGGTAGCCCTGGGACCTTGCTCCATCTTCTCTGGCACTGCCCCAAGCTAACTCGTTATTGGGAGCAGATTCTCGATGACGTCGACAGGGCCTTTAACACTTCTATACCCCGGCTCCCTGCATACACCATCCTGGGCCTCCCCAATGCGCTCACCTTTCCTCTGCGCTCGCTTCGGGGGCGGCAAATGGCACTGAACGCGGCAAACAGGGTTATAATGGCGAGGTGGAAATCGGACAGGGCTCCAGAATATATTCATTGGATACATCAACTTTGGAACCTCTTGGCAATGGAGAAACTCTCTATGGCAGCTGCGGGGAAGTTGGCAGACTATGCTAAGACGTGGGCTCCTTTCTTAGCGATTCTCTCCACAGAATTTCGAGAACTCACATGCCCGCAATACCTCCGCATCCGTCCCGGAGGATACCTCCGTGCTCCCTTAATCCTGCATTTCACTGGCCCCTCCCTACTGCTTGACGGACTGGAATTCCTGTACACTTAGAGTGCGTAACTCTTCACTCACTTTTCTCTTGCATGGCTCATCGAGGGGACGGGTGGGGGGTGGGGGGGAGGCTTTGTTTTGGGTTTCCTTTTTATTGGTTCTCTTGGCTTAGGCCAGTGTTTAATCTCAGAATACCATGTGGTGCAGCAGCCTCCACGGGCCGTCCACCGGCTTATGGGGCCCTCTTACTTGCTGGCTAGTGGGTGCGCTGTTATCTAACAGTGACTATAGCTACCGCCTGCCTTAAAACGCGGCCGGCCCTGTTGGGTTGTAGGCGGCTTGCTGTGTTTAAAGCTTTAATGCCTTACAGTTATGTTGATGTCATTGATTTGCCTGCATATTTGGACCTTTTGTAGCCGGCCCGCTGGGTTGTAGGCGACTGAAACTGGTTACCCACTTGGTGTTCTGCGAATAAAAACAAATTTAATACTAAAAAGGAAGGTTTGGGCCTCGCAAAAGGTTTATTTTGCAAGTTCGAAATGGCAGTTTGAAACTGCACTAAAGGCTGCAGTGGCAGGCCTAAGACATGTTTTAAAAGGCTACTTTAGTGGGTGGCGCAATCAGTGCTGCGGGCCCACTAATAGCATTTATTTTAAAGGCCATGGGTACATTAATACCACTTACTAGGCACCCAAGGTAAATTAAATGTGTCAATTAGGTGTAGGCCAATTTTACCATGTTTGAAGGAGAGAGTACAAGCATTTTATCACTTGTAGTTGTAAAGTGCACACAGTCCTAATGCCAACAAAAACTCATTAAGCAACACAGGAGGTGTGAAGGCAAAAAGTATGAGGGAATACCACGCCAAGGATGTCAGGTCTAACACCACCTGCCTATGTCCTCCGACTTAACTTGCTTGATTCTATATTGTCCTGCTATTGGCAACTGGCATATGTCTTTTTAGGGATTTTCTAATACCAGGGCCTTCCTCCATATAGGTCTTTTTATCAGTGGTCAGACCCTTGATCTGTTTTCAATTGGGAAGCCAGTGTCCTAGGCTAATTGTGGCAGAGTGTGTTCTCTAGGTCTCACTTTGAAAACCACCTCTGCCCTCTAGATAAGGGCGGTAAGGTAGTGCTGATATTATTAAATCTCTCTCCAGCCTTTGATATGGTATCACAGTCTTTGCTCCTCCTCCAACTACATGACATTGGATTAAATGGTGCAGCGTTGAGGTGGATGAAATCCATTCTGGAGAATAAAGGCATAGAGGTTTGCACGCCCCCTTATTCGTCAGGTACAAAGGCTTTAGCAGTGGGAGTGCCACAGGACTCTGCTCTGAGTTCTACACTTTATCATATTCATTTAACTCCCATGGCACACCTTGCAGAATCTTTTGGAGCAAAGCTAATCTCATAAGCCGATGACACACAGCTACTTTTCTCCTTTAATAAAGGTGAAGAAATTGATTCAGGCCATATCAATTTGTGTATGGGAGCAGTATTCACTTGGATGAGTCAAAATCAACTCATGTGTAATGCAGACAAGACGGAGGTCCTCCTTTTTGGCTTTGATTCTACTTTTGATTGGTCCAAGTGCTGGCCTGACAATGCTCTTCCTTTGTTATCTCAAACTGAAGTGGTCAAACATTTGGGGTATAAATTTGACAACAAACTCTCTTTTCAGCCTCAGCTTTCAGCATTGGTCGGGACTTGTTTTGGGCTTCTCTGTACACGAAAATGATTCTTGCATTTTCTTCCTTTACCAGCCAGGAAAACACTGGTTCAGGCCTTAGTCACCTTTAGCCTGGATAATGCGAATGTTCTCTACTTAGGCCTACCACACTACCTAATTAAAAGGCTTCAGGTAGTACAAAATGTGGTGGCGCAGCTTCTTCTCAAACTCCCCATGAAAACTGTGGTTTTCTCTTTATTCTCTTAACTGGCTCCCAGTCAAGAAACGGAACCTGTTTGAGGCGCTCATTCTGACCCATAGAGCCTTCTACCATGTAGGCCCTCAGTATATTGAAACCAGAATACACTTCTACACTTCGCTCCTCTCAGCTGGCCTTGGCAGTGGTGCCAAGGATTAAGCGCTCTAGAAAAGGCAGCCGCTCTTTCTCCTTTTTGGGTCCCATTGCCTGGAATCGACTCCCTCTTGAACTTCATCTTGAAGGGTCCGAACAGGTATTTAAGAAACAGTTGAAGAAATGGCTCTTCGTCCAGGTCGAATTTCTTGCCCGTTAGTCTTAGCCCTGGGACACTTCTCGGAGCATCTGTTGCACTTTATAAATCCTTGTACATCATAATTCATTATCAGCCCTCTTTTGGACTGATTATTGTCTCCAACTTGAGCCACCTGGCGCAAAATATTTACATAGCCTATCATTGCATGAACTTCTACCATAATCGTGGAAATGTTGCTTGGGTGACAAGGAATGACATTTAGTAGGACATAGATGACCCATTTTTGTTTACTAATTTCTATTTGTAATTATCCATATTAATTTGTTCCTACATTTAGCAGTATCTGGCCATCTTTTGTACTGATAGAAACTTAAAAGCCAGCAACTATTATCCCAGATTTATTTAAACAGAAAGTGTACATTTTTCACTTGGGAACATTTCAGGTCTGGCACTATATATAATTATCTGTGACCCTTATGTTCCATATATTTTATAGGCACATCAGATGTATCCCTCCGATTGAACAGATTTCGCAGGTTGATAGCAGATCTGTACAGGCTCAGAAACAAAATCTAGATCTTAGATTACACAGGGCTTGCTTTTAGCAGTGAAAAGGATGGCCTGATTTAGGGTGGGATGAATACATATCATATTTGACCTACATCTCTTCCACCATTCTCTCTTTTTCCCCACCTCCTCCCTCTGGCAGAGATCCATTAATACCTCATGCTGGAGGCTACAGAAATGGTTTCGTTGACAGAGCGAATTCAATATTTTTATTCTTGTTTTTTTGTGGTGGACAAGAGAACGGGCTTAGGAGGTGGAGGCTCCTAACACATCATCAAATCAAAGCAAATCAAATCAGGCTTTATTCGGTTAAAAAAGTACAACCATAGAAGCATCCTAAAAGTAATAACATCTTCGCATTTCATCACAAAGAATACAGTAAAGTGCATTAGAGTTTAGAAAGTTTCAACAGCGAGCCCGAAAAAGACATTATACATAAAGTGCCACGTGCAAAATAATACAATCGAGAGCCTGACTAAGACACTGAACATCATTTATCAGTGTGCAAGCTGTCATCTTCATATACAAGGGCCTCAAGATGTGAATTAGTTTTCCTTACTCTAAGTGCCTTCTGAATATAAACCGCCAGTGCAATACAAACTCTGTCGTTTACTAAATTACAGATATACTCGAAGGCAATTTTATATGTAAACAGTCTCTCCTTTAAAAACAATGGGGCATATTCTCAAGGAACTATCGCCGAGTTAACGGCACCTTATCTCAGCCAAAGTCGCGATAAAATTATCACCCCATTCACAAGCTGGTGCAAACAGCCGATATCACCAGTTTACCTGCGATAGCACCCTCAAAAAACATCGCCACAGATGAGCCCGGCAACTATCGCTAATGAGATGCAGAGTAGGCGTTCCCGAGCAAAAAGCCGTGACAACACCACAACGCAACATTCTCAACGACCAGCCAGATCGGCGATAAGAACACAAAACAGGCGATATGGCGCGTTAGCAGCAGGAAATTAACACCTGCTCTGACCTGGTGCAAAGTCGGACGACAACCTGCACCAGAAAAGGGAGCCCAGCCCACAGCCACACCTAAAGAACAACAGATGCCATGGAGCTTCTCATCATGCAGCTCGGAGCCCCAACAGGGCCACAACACCCACCGCCACCACCCCCAGGCCCGCCCCCCCGGACCCCTCTGCCCCCCCCCCTCGGACCACCACAGAGGCAGTGCAGACAAAGACAGCGGACCTTCAGGAAACGCACCAGCCTCACAGACTTAACCCCAGAGAATGTCATTGCCCACTACAGACTCAAAAGGCCAACCATCCTCCGCATCCTGAACATCATTGCCCACAAGTTTACAATTTAGAGGAGCACTGTATCTATACTTTTCTCAATTCACTAGACATTCATGATTAGTCAACAGTACCTCAAAAATTGTATAGTATTAACATTCAAGCACAATGACAGCAAGTGTCTTACTCTCGAATCAATTGGATGTTAACAGGAAAAACATGTACTAGTTACATAACACTCCAAATGTCGGATTGTTATCCATCTTCTTTATTTTTTCAAAATGTATTCTGGTACAAAAAGACAAGTGTACGTTGTGAACAGCCTACGCGTTTCGTCCTGTTCTCCTGGGACTTCTTCAGGCACTAATCCAATTTGCAGAAAGTCTTGTGAGCATTCAATTTATGCGAATCCAAGACCGGACCTTTAGTATAGTGTTATAACCTTCAGTGAGTCCCTGTCACCTCTACAGTTGGTGAGTTCCTCTACTACACCACTGAGTACAAAGCAGGTCTCACTGTTGTTAATTCTCCCTACAGGTTCTGTGTTCAGTAACCAGGTGAAGAGAGCATGTAACAATCCGCTTGGTGCGAGCTTCAAGACCGGCATCATTACTACCGGCCTTTCTAATTTTTCAAACAAGTGGGCATGTGATGCCCCTGCTCGGTGTCGGCGTCCCTCGTAAGTAGTGTCCGGAGCCTACTACTTACGAGGACGCCGACACGAAGCAGGGGGCATCACATGCCCACTTGTTTGAAAAATTAGAAAGGGGCCGGTAGTAATTGATGCCGGTCTTGAAGCTTCGCACCAAGCGGATTGTTACATGCTCTCTTCACCTGGTTACTGAACACAGAACCTGTAGGGGAGAATTAACAACGGTGAGACCTGCTTTGTACTCAGTGGTGTAGTAGAGGAACTCACCAACTGTAGAGGTGACAGGGGACTCACTGAAGGTTATAACACTATACTAAAGGTTCGGTCTTCGATTCGCATAAATTGAATGCTCACAAGACTTTCTGCAAATTGGATTAGTGCCCTGAAGAAGTCCCAGGAGAACAGGGACGAAACGCGTAGGCTGTTCACAACGTACACTTGTCTTTTTTGTAACAGAATACATTTTGAAAAAATAAAGAAGATGGAAAACAATCCAACATTTGGAGTGTTATGTAACTAGTACATGTTTTTCCTGTTAACATCCAATTGAGTGGAGAGTAAGACACTTGCTGTCATTGTGCTTGAATGTTAATACTATACAATTTTTGAGGTACTGTTGACTAATCATGAATGTCTAGTGAATTGAGAAAAGTATAGATACAGTGCTCCTCTAAATTGTAAACTTGGATGAATAGATTTGGTTTTTTTCGGTTGTCCCAGAAGAGTGAGCATTGTATTGAAGATTAGCAGGGACAAACGGTGTGCAGGCGAATTCTATAACCAAAACCGGCTTTGCTGTTGTAACATCATTTCCCACAGGCTGACGGTACCAACACAGCGGACAACCAACATCCCACCTCAGACAAAGCTGCTGGCTGTGCTGCACCTGTTGGCCTCTGGGGCATTCCAACCAACAACTGCCAGAGTCGGAGGAGTCTCACAGCCAGCCCTATCCAAGTTCCTCAAACCTGTCCTGGATGCCATCATCAGCTTGGTACCCCAGTACCTATACTTCCCCCACACTGCACCTATACTTCTCCCACACTGCGCAGGAACAGCTGGAGACCAAGCAAGGCTTCTATGCCATAGCTGGCTTCCCGCACGTGTTGGGGCAATCGACTGCACACATGTCCTACTTGTGCCCCCTGCCAACACTGCACACAATTACCGCAACAGGAAGCACACGCATTCCATCAATGTGCAGGCAATAGTGGACCACCGGGGACTCTTCACCAATGTCGTCGCCAACTACCCAGGCAGTGTGCATGATTCATACATCTTCCGACAGTCCAACATCAACCAGCGCTTCCAGGATGGCACCTATGGGAATGCACTGCTCGTTGGCAAGTACCAAATGAACACACCACACACCTCAACTCCACAATCATGCAACCCACAACTCTGGCACCGCACACGTCACAAAATCACATACAACATGCCAAACAACATGCCCACCCACCAGACACGACAGCACAACTTACTGTGGCAAGCTTGGTTAGCCATGTACATGAGCCATCAACGGCATGGCACCTCAGCCACACAATAGCGGAATGTGGGGAGAGGTGGGAACCAGGCATGTGCGAAGTAGGCAAGTGACCCATGAATGAGAATGTACACAATGCCAAGTGTGGCGGAGATGTGCTGGACAGACTGCAGTATGCAGACCACACACATATCCATGTCTACATGCACTGCTGGTGTTTGGAGTGTAGTGGACAGTGGACGCAACCATGTCACCCCAGCCAGTGGGGAAGATTGCGGAAATGTAGCTTGTGATGTCCCCCCCTGTAAGCGTGTGCGAAGTGGGCTGGCCCGGAGGACGCCAGGCCAGCGTAGGGGTGTGAATAAAAAGCACGTAGCTCTGGGCGTGGTTCTCTTCCGGAATGCCCAACGTGTCTGCCAGGGCGGCACCTCCCACCCCACCTCGAGGCCGATGCCGTGAGCGGTGTGGCCTGCGATCCTGTGCGCCTGCTGCACCCCGGGCCGCTGGTCCCTGAACCCGTAAATGCCCGCCCCTGCGCAGCCAGGCCTCACTGCTCACCTGCCGACACCGGCGTGGGTCAAAGAGGGCCCACCACGTGCCGGCGCAAGCTCCAAGCCCGAAGCCCGCGACCTTGGCAGCCTCCTCAGACTATCACGGCCTCCGCGACACAGGCCCGCTTTACTCCTTTCTCGTTGACGTACTCTACCGCTGCCTCCGGCCTACACTACAGTCAAGTAGGTCACACATTTGGAACTGAGTCTTGATTATGCAATGGCAGAGTACACACTTTATGGCTGAGTTTATATCACTGTACTCCCTTCGATGTGGTGCCACCAACTCTGTGCATAGCATTCGAACTACACCTGTCTGTGGTCCCTTGCTGACTACTGCCTTTGGCCTACACTGCGGTCGAGTAGGTCACACATGTGGAACTGAGTCTTGATTTCTGCATGGCGGAGTTCATATCATTGTACGCAAGGAGACGAGTAAGAGGAAGACGCGGTTCAGTCCGGAGGAGAAAAGGATCATCGTTACGGAGGTGATCGGACACTGCCGACAACTGCTCTGGTGTCACTAACTCTGTGCATCGCGGGCCAATGACACGTGGCTGTGGGCCCCTGCTGACCGCTGCCTCGGGCCTACACTGCGGTCAAGTAGGTCACACATTGGGAATTCAGTCATGATTCATTAATGGCAGACTTGACATCATTGTACTGGCCTCATCGCAGACTGCATCCCCTTTCAGCTCCGGTGCCACTAAGTCTGTTCCCCGACATCCATGGACACTTTCTGGTTGAACTTTGGTGGCGACTGAGTCTATGGACTGGGGGTTGTCTTCATCATCATGTCAGTGAGACTGACTTTGTGGCAAAAACGAGGCTGTAGCATTCCACTCCTCCATTTGCCGCTTCCGGCCAGCTTCTGCCCTCTGCATCATGCCCTGGAGGACACCTTCCACTGTCCCCCGCAAACCTCCGCTACATTCACCTTCGACATCGACGAGGACCCGCTCACCTCATGTGGCCCTATCTCACTGCACCGCGAGTCACCGTCCCGTGGCGGTGTGCCTGTTTGGCCGCAGTGCATCCGGGGCCACTAACTCTGTGCAGCTCAAGTCATGGCCCCTGTCTGATAGCATATTGGATGGCCTCTGGGTTGATGGACTGGGGGTCATAAAGGCCATGTGTCTGTGGCCCTGCGCTGTCCGCTGCCTCCGGCCTCAACTGCGGTCCACCTGGGCTCACACATCAAATCAAGTCCTGACCTGCCCGGACGTCGCATCACCGCAGGATGCACACGCCACCACCACCAGGACCAACTCCAAACAACAGGTGCCAGAGTCGGAAGTGTCTTACTGCCAGACTATCAGAGTTGCTCACACCTGTCGTGGGTGCCATCATCAGCTTGATACCCTGCTCAGCTCTTCAGGTGCCACTAACTCAGTGCACCACAAATCATGGACCATTCTGCTTGCATGTTGGGTGAACACTGTACTTTCTCCGGCTACCACCATGATGCTTCACAGTTGTTCCTGTTATGCTGGTGTTTTCTGTTTCCGCTTCAATTGTGATCACTGTTCAAGTTGTTGCCAGCACCAACAACTCAATGAGGGCTGGCTTGCACTCACCCCACACACATCCAGCACAAGCGTCACTGTACATGTGACCATGCCAATAAAGGTGTCGAGCGCACGTGCCCGTAGCCAGTTCAACGAACTATCTGAGTGTGTCCGTGTGCTCATGATGTATGCATTAGGGCCCCGGGCCCTACAACATTACATTGTGCCATGTACAGAGGACGCAGCCATGTCACAGCAGGCAGCGGGTGAGACATTGCACATGTAGCTTTGTCGTCCCCCACTCAATACGTAAGAGGAGTGAACTGGGCCGGCGTACGCCAGTCCAGCGTGGGGGTGTGGATGATTATCCCGTGGCTCTGGGTGTGGTTTAGTACTGGAAATGTGCAAAGGCATGTGTCTCTGTCGCAGTGTGGGTCTCCGTTGGGGAGTGTAGGTGGTCCCTGATGGGACTTAGACACCCACGTATGTGATCTAGTTCGGATTCCATGAGGTAGTACCCCACCCGCACATGTTCGGCCACCCCCTTCTGGCAGTCTGAGACCTGGCCTTGGAATGCGATGTGTGCTTCGGTGGGCTGCTGGGAGCCAGCCGGGGTGGTGGGTGCGTCCAGCTGTGTTGTCTGTGCAGGGGGTGGGGTATCCTCGATGCAGCGGTGCTGCCCTGCTCCTGGAGGTCGATTGCCTAAGATGTCCATGGACTGTTGTAGGGCGTCGGTGTCGGAAGTGTGGAGGTCCTCTTCAGCATCACTGTAGAGTTGTCTGGTCTGCCCTGCTGGAGGTGCTGTGTGTCCCTCTGCAATGTGAAGGGGAGATGCTTGTTGACATTGTGTTGGCATGTATGTTGCCGCATTGTTCAAGTGTACATACAGACTGCATGACAATGTACATTGTGACTGTTTGGGAGGGGCGGACTATTTGATGTGGGACAGTGGACATTTGGACTACATGATAAGGTGAGGTTGTACACGTACATTTGCATCTCACAGTTTCCTGCTATGTCAGATGTGATTGGCCATTTTCTACGCACAGGCAGACCCAGTTGTGTCCTCTGTTCTGCAGTGTAAGTGTTTCACTGTGTACCACATTGTCGTCCATGTGGATGTGCTGTCATTGCTATGTGTGTGTGCTGCATTGTGTGAGAGTCGCACCTGCAGCTGTGATTTTGCTGGCCCTTATCCCTTGGAGGCGGTGTGCCTTTGGCTTTTGTGCTTTTAAGGTGCTGTGATGTTGGCGACTTGGGTCATTTGTGCTCTTGGACGGTTTTTGTACTCTTGTGCATTGTTTGTATGCAGATGTATTGTTGACGTCAGTGGTTGTTTGTGCACGTCGATGTGTCAGAGTGTGACCTGCTCCTTTCCGGATGTGGTCCACACTCAGCCACCTCAGTCTCGTGGCGTGCACAATGTCAAGGTGATTGTACTCCAGCCATGCTGCTCGTCATGTGGTGTCACTTGCATTGTCAGTGTGGCTCTCACATACGCATCTTTGCTGTGTTTCGCACGGGTGCATGTATGTGTTGTGGTATTGGTGATGTGTGGGGTGGGACCCCTTTGGGCACATGGTGGACGGGTCCTACTTGATGTTTGTATGTGTGCTGCAGTGTGCCACGGGGATCAGGGACATGACCCAGGGTCATTGTGGGTGTGCGGTGTGCTACACGTCGTTGTGCATGTGTGCCATTGTGCCCATCCCCCCGTCCCCACAGTCCCTGTTCGTTACTCACCCTGTTGATGTTGTGTCAGGTCATGTCGAGCAGTGTGGGGACTCCCGACTCCTTGCACCGTCTCCACACTGATGACTGTGGCCACCATTTTCTCCAGCTCCTCCTGTGGTGCAGGACTCCCACCTCCATTCGACGTTGCTGCCTTCCTGTTGGCAGCGGGTGTCTGCTTGGTTTGGCTTTTCACATCGTGCAAGCGCATCTTGGCCTCCTCGACACTCTGGCTGCATTCACAATGGAATGCCATTTTTCCGTCTGTGTTGCCAATGACACGGTAGAGGTGACGGGCAGTTGTTGTTAGTGCTCTGTCACCTCCGTGACGACGATCAGGTTGTCATGCGGACTGTACCCCGTCTTCCTCTTCCTCTTCTCCTTGGCCTTCCCCGACCCCGAGGTTCCTTGCTGGTGGTCTGTGGGGCTTGTGGGGTTCGCGTTGACCTGGGCACTCGTTCCGGGTGCATCCATGTTGCTACGCAGTTTATTTTGTTTATGGTGTGTTTTTCTTGTTCAGCTTTTATAGTGCATTTTCCCGCATGACGCGTGGGAATTGCAGGCCTGTTGCTGGTTATCGCTGATTTTTGTATCGCAGTTGGCCTCATCGCAACTTTATTCGCGTTCGTGTTTCGCATTTTTGCGGCGTTGCGTTAATTTTAACGCGGTCATTTGACGCGTTATCGTGGGACTATCGCATGGTGCCGCCAGGTTGGGAATACTACGTTAACACGGCGTTGTTTTCCCGCGATAGACTGCGATATGCAAAGTTGCGTTAAGCTAAACTTGCAGTGGTTATCACACGTTCTTGAGAATATGCCCCAATGGCCATAAAAAACTCTTCCTAATATCTCTATAAAAATCACAGAATAAAATAAAATGCAAAGTTGTCTGATCTGATTTTCCATCACAGGGACACTTCGGGAGATTGCGTCTCCACTTGCACATCGTGGGAAAAGCTATCAAAAGATGGGCTATTCCCATTCTTAGTCTTGTGAGATAAAATCTGTGTTTTATATTCTTGACCTGAATTAAAAAGTATTGTATCCCTAACCCGAAAGTCCAATCGCAGTATGCCTTGGTCAGTTGTTTAGAGTTAGCCTCAACTTCCCTTAGCCAACTCCGTGATTCTATGAGACCAGTTTTTAGGTCCTTTTTTATTATACTCAAGTCTTTGGAAGGGATTATTAAAATCAATATTTTCGGCACATTCATTTAAAAGATTATTTATATACATCAGCCATGGGATTTTTTTTCCATGGTCAAGTGCGAGGCAGTCCTTAATAATATCCTGAGTAAATTTTGTACCCTCCTTACTCCATCTCCCACACCAGGCATTTAAACTTGCTATACTAATAAAATCATTAATATAAGAGGCATTCAACTCTTTGTGCACGCTATATGTGGGGGTGGAGTTGGGGACGGCTAACAATCTTCGTAGAAAGATGTTTTCTTGAGTCTGGAGGATAGAATAATTAGCCGCTCCCCAAAGCGCAGCGCCATAACAAGTTCCAGTGAGACACTTGCTCTTATATAGTATCATAATTTCCCTAATGGGTTTATTACCCATTTTCTTTGAAAATCTGAAGATTGCCTCTTTTATCCACTGTCCCCCGCAAACCTCCGCTACATTCACCTTAGACATCGACGAGGACCCGCTCACCTCGCGTGGCCCTATCTCACTGCACCGCAAGTCACCGTCCCGTGACGGTGTGCCTGTTTGGCCACAGTGCATCCGGGGCCACTAACTCTGTGCAGCTCAAGCCATGGCCCCTGTCTGATAGCATATTGTATGGCCTCTGGGTCGATGGACTGGGGGTCATCAAGGCCATGTGTCTGTGGCCCTGCGCTGTCCGCTGCCTCCGGCCTCAACTGCGGTCCACCTGGGCTCACACATCAAATCGAGTCCTGACCTGCCCGGACGTCGCATCACCGCAGGATGCACACGCCACCACCGCCAGGACCAACTCCAAACAACAGGTGCCAGAGTCGGAAGTGTCTTACTGCCAGACTATCAGAGTTGCTCACACCTGTCGTGGGTGCCATCATCAGCTTGATACCCTGCTCAGCTCTTCAGGTGCCACTAACTCAGTGCACCACAAATCATGGACCATTCTGCTTGCATGTTGGGTGAACACTGTACTTTCTCCGGCTACCACCATGATGCTTCACAGTTGTTCCTGTTATGCTGGTGTTTTCTGTTTCCGCTTCAATTGTGATCACTGTTCAAGTTGTTGCCAGCACCAACGACTCCATGAGGGCTGGCTTGCACTCACCCCACACACATCCAGCACATGCGTCACTGTACATGTGACTATGCCAATAAAGGTGTCGAGCGCACGTGCCCCTAGCCAGTTCAACGAACTATCTGAGTGTGTCCGTGTGCTCATGATGTATGCATTAGGGCCCCGTGCCCTACAAAATTACATTGTGCCGTGTGCAGAGGACGCAGCCATGTCACCGCAGGCAGCGGGTGAGACATTGCACATGTAGCTTTGTCGTCCCCACTCAATACGTAAGAGGAGTGAACTGGGCCGGTGTACGCCAGTCCAGCGTGGGGGTGTGGATGATTATCCCGTGGCTCTGGGTGTGGTTCAGTACTGGAAATGTGCAAAGGCATGTGTCTCTGTCGCAGTGTGGGTCTCCGTTGGGGAGTGTAGGTGGTCCCTGATGGGACTTAGACACCCACGTATGTGATCTAGTTCGGATTCCATGAGGTAGTACCCCACCCGCACATGTTTGGCCACCCCCTTCTGGCAGTCTGACACCTGGCCTTGGAATGCGATGTATGCTTCGGTGGGCTGCTGGGAGCCAGCCGGGGTGGTGGGTGCGTCCAGCTGTGTTGTCTGTGCAGGGGGTGGGGTATCCTCGATGCAGCGGTGCTGCCCTTCTCCTGGAGGTCGATTGCCTAAGATGTGCATGGACTGTTGTAGGGCGTCGGTGTCGGAAGTGTGGAGGTCCTCTTCAGCATCACTGTAGAGTTGTCTGGTCTGCCCTGCTGGAGGTGTTGTGTGTCCCTCTGCAATGTGAAGGGGAGATGCTTGTTGACATTGTGTTGGCATGTATGTTGCCACACTGTTCAAGTTTACATACAGACTGCATGACAATGTACATTGTGACTGTTTGGGAGGGACGGACTATTTGATGCGGGACAGTGGACATTTGGACTACATGATGTAGGCAAGGTTGTACACGTACATTTGCATCTCACAGTTTCCTGCTATGTCAGATGTGATTGGCCATTTTCTACGCACAGGCGGACCCAGTTGTGTCCTCTGTTCTGCAGTGTAAGTGTTTCACTGTGTACCACATTGTCGTCCATGTGGATGTGCTGTCATTGCTATGTGTGTGTGCTGCATTGTGTGAGAGTCGCACCTGCAGCTGTGATTTTGCTGCCCCTTATCCCTTGGAGGCGGTGTGCCTTTGGCTTTTGTGCTTTTAAGGTGCTGTGATGTTGGCGACTTGGGTCATTTGTGCTCTTGGACGGTTTTTGTACTCTTGTGCATTGTTTGTCTGCAGATGTATTGTTGACGTCAGTGGTTGTTTGTGCACGTCGATGTGTCAGAGTGTGACCTGCTCCTTTCCGGATGTGGTCCACACTCAGCCACCTCAGTCTCGTGGCGTGCACAATGTCATGGTGATTGTACTCCAGCCATGCTGCTCGTCATGTGGTGTCACTTGCATTGTCAGTGTGGCTCTCACATACGCATCTTTGCTGTGTTTCGCACAGGTGCATGTGTGTTTTGTGGTATTGGTGATGTGTGGGGTGGGACCCCTTTGGGCACATGGTGGACGGGGGCCTACTTGATATTTGTATGTGTGCTGCAGTGTGCCACGGGGATCAGGGACATGACCCAGGGTCATTGTGGGTGTGCGGTGTGCTACACGTCGTTGTGCATGTGTGCCATTGTGCCCATCCCCCCGTCCCCACAGTCCCTGTTCATTACTCACCCTGTTGATGTTGTGTCAGGTCATGTCGAGCAGTGTCCGGACTCCCGACTCCTTGCACCGTCTCCACACTGATGACTGTGACCACCATTTGCTCCAGCTCCTCCTGTGGCGCAGGACTCCCACCTCCATTCGCCGTTGCTGCCTTCCTGTTGGCAGCGGGTTTCTGCTTGGTTTGGCTTTTCACATCGTGCCAGCGCATCTTGGCCTCCTCGACACTCCGGCTGCATTCACAATGGAATGCCATTTTTCCGTCTGTGTTGCCAATGACACGGTAGAGGTGACGGACAGTTGTTGTTAGTGCTCTGTCACCTCCGTGACGACGATCAGGTTGTCATGCGGACTGTACCCAGTCTTCCTCTTCCTCTTCTCCTTGGCCTTCCCCGACCCCGAGGTTCCTTGCTGGTGGTCTGCGGGGCTTGTGGGGTTCGCGTTGACCTGGGCACTCGTTCCGGGTGCATCCATGTTGCTACGCAGTTTATTTTGTTTATGGTGTGTTTTTCTTGTTCCACTTTTATAGTGCATTTTCCCGCATGACGTGTGGGAATTGCAGGCCTGTCGCTGGTTATCGCTGATTTTTGTATCGCGGTTGGCCTCATCGCAACTTTATTCGCGTTCGCGTTTCGCATTTTTGCGGCGTCGCGTTAATTTTATCGCGTTATCGTGGGAGTATCGCATGGTGCCGCCAGGTTGGGAATACTACGTTAACACGGCGTTGCTTTCCCGCGATAGACTGCAATATGCAAAGTTGCGTTAAGCTAAACTTGCGGTGGTTATCACACGTTCTTGAGAATATGCCCCAATGGTCATAAAAAACTCTTCCTAATATCTCTATAAAAATCACAGAATAAAATAAAATGCAAAGTTATCTGATCTGATTTTCCATCACAGGGACACTTCGGGAGATTGCGTCTCCACTTGCACATCGTGGGAAAAGCTATCAAAAGATGGGCTATTCCCATTCTTAGTCTTGTGAGATAAAATCTGTGTTTTATATTCTTGACCTGAATTAAAAAGTATTGTATCCCTAACCCGAAAGTCCAATCGCAGTATACCTTGGTCAGTTGTTTAGAGTTAGCCTCAACTTCCCTTAGCCAACTCCGTGATTCTATGAGACAGGTTTTTAGGTCCTTTTTTTATTATACTCAAGTCTTTGGAAGGGATTATTAAAATCAATATTTTCGGCACATTCATTTAAAAGATTATTTATATACATCAGCCATGGGATTTTTTTCCATGGTCAAGTGCGAGGCAGTCCTTAATAATATCCTGAGTAAATTTTGTACCCTCCTTACTCCATCTCCCACACCAGGCATTTAAACTTGCTATACTAATAAAATCATTAATATAAGAGGCATTCAACTCTTTGTGCACGCTATATGTGGGGGTGGAGTTGGGGACGGCTAACAATCTTCGTAGAAAGATGTTTTCTTGAGTATGGAGGATAGAATAATTAGCCGCTCCCCAAAGCGCAGCGCCATAACAAGTTCCAGTGAGACACTTGCTCTTATATAGTGTCATAATTTCACTAATGGGTTTATTACCCATTTTCTTTGAAAATCTGAAGATTGCCTCTATTATCCGAGCGAATTTTAATTTACAATATTCAATGTGGGCTCCCCAGTGTCCATTTGCTGTAATATAACACATCATATTCATCTTTTACCTTAAATATTTTCCTGGAAAATGGATCATTCAAGATGGTCACCTTGTCTTCGATCTTGTCAGATCTTCAGCTAGGTTTCTGGCTTCATGCCATGGAGCATGTAGCCAAGGTGCATATTTTGATATTCAGAACTAGGACTCTCACAAGAAGTACCTGAGGTTTATTGCTGGGTCATCACACTGCCAGTGCAAACGTCTCTGCTTTTGCTTCAACTCAATACACAGGGTATTCTTCAAAGTCATTGTTAGGCCTGGCATCATTGGCGTGGGTTTCCCCTGTATTTTTTTTGCCTCCTGTGCTTTTGCTGTGTGTTGGACTTTGTTTTGCTGGTATAGATGCTTTGGGCACTTTGCCACTGCTGTTCAGTGCCAAAGTGCAAGTGCTCCCTTTATAAATTGTTGTTATGGATTGGTGTTTCCATAATTGGCTTATGTGATTTATTAGTCAGTCCCTAGTACAGTGCACTGTGTGTGCCCAGGGCCTGTAAATCAAATGCTGCTAGTGGGCCTGCAGCACTGATTGTGCCACCCACATAAGCAGCCTGTAAATGTAACTCAGGCCTGCCATTGCAGAGCCTGTGTGCAGTCGGGTACTGCCATGTCGACTTGGCAAGTGCACACACTTGCCAGTCCCTGACCTTCCCTTTTCTTACATGTTAGTCGCCCCTAAGGTAGGCCCGAGGTACCTCTGTGGGCAGGGTGCAGTGTATGTGAAAGGTAGGACATGCCCTGGTGTGTGGCATGTCCTGATAGTGAAATACTGCCAATTTTGTTTTTTCCTATTGCAAGGCTACCTGTTCCCATGGGATAGAATGGAGAGTTTGCTTATAACATCTTATAACTACCCCTGGGAACCATGTAGGAAAATAACGTTTAATATGCCTGAACTCCGAATGTTAAAATGCATCTTTTAGTAAGGGTGATTTTTAGGTCTCGCCTAGCGTTGGAGCGCGCATGCGCTCCTCGCTCTGCGAGGCCTCTTGTAATCGATAAATTTCTGTAGTGGGTTTGAAGCTACGCCCATCTTTTTGATTGGCTGGCGTCATCGTTTATGCAAAACGCTGGCCTCCGATTGAGAATGAGGCTTCTTTGTTACCGCCCTGTCTCCTTTTTGGACGGCCCTTCCCGACTGGATGTTTTACTTGCGGCGTTATACTGTTTCCTTCATTACTTGGTGTAGGCACTTTGTTTTTTCATTAAAGGGAAAGCGCGATGGGGACAGCTTGTTTAAAGGAAGCCGGCTCAAGTTGTCGTCTGAAAGTGAAAGCGCGATGGCGACAGCTTGTTTAAAGGAAGCCGGTTCAAGTTTTCGTCGACTGGATGTTTTATTTGCGGCGTTATACTGTTTCCTTCATTACTTGGTGTAGGCACTTTGTTTTTTCATTAAAGGGAAAGCGCGATGGCGACAGCTTGTTTAAAGGAAGCCGGCTCAAGTTTTCGTCTTAAAGTGAAAGCGCAATGGCGACAGCTTGTTTAAAGGAAGTTGGCTCAAGTTTTCATCTTAAAGTGAATAAATAATAATAAAGTTTATTTTACTTGATTAATTAAAATCTTTGCAAATACATAACAAAAAGATTCCCCTTGTACACAAATAAATACAATTAAAAGCAATTAAAAGCCACATAATGTAAAAAAGGTCAACAATTGCATATTCCTGGTTTATGGTGTTAGCTATTTTAAAAGAGATTCTCATAGACTCTTACGTCTCATAAAATACTGGCTAGCAGTGACGACCACAACTTCTCAGATCGATGGCTCAGCTTAACCAGGTCCATTGTCCAAGTTAGAGATTGGGTGAATAAAGTGCAAGTAGCACTAAAGCAGGATAGACACTTAGAAGTTTTTTAGCGTGTTCCTGGTAATGACAGAGTTTTAAGTTTCTTAGTTACCATCTCAAAACATTTTGTTAGCCGACAGTTAAGCTGGACGTCAGTGGGATTGAAGCAAAGCTTCACTGCCTGCCTGCAGGTCCGGATGCCGTAATACCTAAAAAAGGGACGTAACAAGATGCGACTTATGTCCTTTAAGTTGGAACAGTTGCAGATAACATGAGTAATATCTTCCTTTCCACTTCCGCATAGACGACAGGTCGGAGTACCGCCATCCCTTTCCCATGGGGGAAGATGGGGTTTGATCGCAATTACCCCCATGCGCAACCTTAGAAAGTTTTCCTTCCTGCTTATCTTAATTCCGACACTCAAGTAGGCTTGGGGTTTTGGCCTTACATAGTCACTGAGCACTATCCAGCCGTGTGCCTTTTTGGTGAGAATTGCTTTGTCTTCTAGAACAGATAGCATAGATGTTGTTTTTCTCACTGCTTTCTTGAAGGAAAGATGATCCGTTGGTACGGCCCAGAGATCAGACAGGCCCAGTATCTCAATAGAGTCAAACAGATAATCCCTGGATGGGCATGTTTCCTGATTTTGCAAGGCTTTCCAAACGTGGGAGTTTAGAGACCCTGCCTCAGCACTTCGGATTTTGTGCCAACTTTTAACGTAGGTGCTCCTTCTTTCCACCGTTTGTCTTTGGATCCCAAATTCTAACCGGATTTGAGCCGGAGAGACGTATTTTGGGAGATGGAAAATTGCTCTGTAAGAGTTGGCTATTATGACGTCTAAAACTGCTGCGTCTTTACCTTTTAGAGCCTCACTCCCATATGTCAATGTAGGCAGCAGTTTAGCCCTCAGGACCTGTAAAAAAGGACCAAGCGTAAGGTCGGGAAGGCGTCTCTTCAATGACTTTAGTGATAGGTAAGTTGTAGTCCCCTTTCTTCGCATGGACTCTAGATGAAGTTTGAATGAGCTTGTATGATCCATTAGTATTCCCAAGTATTTATAACTTTGTACTTGTTCCAAATGTTGGCCATCAAGGAACCAGCTATTGATCTTCTTTTTGTGGTAATTAACTGCCATAATTTTGGTCTTCTTAAGATTTATTTTGAGGGAGTTCCGGTTCGAAAAGCTGCAAGTTGTATTTAATAGGTGCTGAAGACCAATTGGTGTCCGACTAATTAAAACCAGATCATCAGCATATAGCAAGTTTGACATTAGCTTGTTCCCCAGTTTTGGAGCATGGGATACACAGCTGTCCAGCTCCCCGGGCAGATCGGCCAAAAAGAGATTAAAAAGGATCGGGGCAAGGACACACCCCTGCTTGAGGCCTTTCGAGGTCGTAATTCGTTTTGAGATGTGTGACCCTGCACCTAGTTTGACCCTGATCCATGTGTCTGTATGCAGCTGTTTTAGCCGATCCAAAAGTGTGATTGGTATACCCCATTTTTCCAGTTTTCCCCAGAGTTTGGAACGATCGACATGGTCGAAAGCAGCTGTGTAATCAATAAAACACAGGAAGAGAGGTATTTTTGATACTTTGGCTGCGTCCATTAACAACGTGAGAGCCAATATGTTAGTTGTAGTTCCTTGGCTGCTGCAAAACCCAGTTTGATTAATGGGGATAATAGAGTTGGCTGAAGCCCAGGATGTTAACTCGTCCAGGAGTATTCCAGCGTAGTATTTGGCATCAACGTCGAGGAGGGCGATCAGTCGATAGTTGTTTGGGTCATTCCTTTTGCCTTGTTTGAAAATTGGGCTAATGATAGATCCTTTCCAAGAGTCCGGAATGGTGACTCCGGTGTTTAAGCCCTTAAAGATTGATAGTAGAGCCTTACTCCAAAAGCCGGCGTCATGTTTGTATGATATCGGGGGGATCCCGTTAGGGCCGGGCGCTCCCATATCTCTACTCTTGGTTATTAGGCCTTTTATCTGTTTTTCCGTGGGAGCATATCCTTCCTCTTCAGTGAGGTCTAAGAAATTTAATTCGCCAGCCGACAGGATCCCCTGTTGCTTATGGATGTTAATGCTGCTGACCAAGTGAGCTTTGGGTGTGCAGTTTAGTATCGTTTTTCCCTTAATAGGGAATTCGATTTCTAGTGCCGCGATGCCCGTACCCTTGTTGGAATCCCCTTCCATGTTGTTAAAGTGGGCGGAGAGGTACTCAACCCAGTCGGCCTCTGTTATACTGGAACTGATTCCTGGGTGGTTCGGTCGCTCTAACTTATGGATTCTTTGCCAAAACTTAGCGCTGTTGTGTTGCTTGGCATCATGCAGTAATTTAACCCACGTTTCGTCATTCTTTTGCCTTATTTTTCTTCACTTCCTCCTTCTCAATAATGCCTTCGTTTGTCGAAGGGTCGACTGCAACTCCAAGTTTCCTGGTGTTTTTCACAGTTGTCGAAGGGTTTGATTTGTGGTGCGTTTGAGGCTCTTGGTTTCCGGACTGGAGTTCACTTTTATTGATACGTCTTCTGGTTGTCTTGATATTGACCCAGTGCTGGTCGCAAAATTACCACTAAATGTCTTGATAAAGTTTTCCCATGCTGTTACAATTGTGGTGCCAGTTTCTTTTTCTCTCTCAAATAAGGTTTTAGCAGAGGCTGATAAAGCTTCAATATTGTTGGCATTGCACCTTAAGCGCTTTAGATTGGAGACTTCTTCGCTTTCATTCGGGTTCCAAGTATCTAATATAACAGCTGGCCTCGCATTCAGCAATACTTCCTGTGGGAGGTGATCACTCTGGACATTATCACCTATTTTAAAGGATACTATTTTATCGAACATGGCTAGTGTTACAAACGTGTAATCTAAGTAGGAGGATGTTTTTGAGGAATGAAAAGTGGCAACTGGTGGGTTATCCTCCAAGAAACGGCCATTCAGAGCTCTTAGATTTAAATGTTCTAGTTCTTGTAGCAAATGTTTGGCCCATCTTGAAGGTTGGCCAATATTTGCTTGGCCCTGATTTGGTATCCCCCAAAGTGATGTAAGTTTGTGCACTGGGCCGTCGTCTTGGCTTGACCCAAGAAGATGTAGATTGAAGTCACCAGCTACAATTATGTGATTGATGTCTTGCTCATCCATGATCCGTTTTATTTCGTTTAACAGCTCCTTTACGGTTTTTTGTTTTCGTTTAGGGTGCACGTAGGTGTTAATTATTATAACATCTTGTGTCATATTGTTGAATTTAAGCTTTATCTGTATTGCATGGACTGCATTGGGTGGTGTGATTTTTGCCTCTATGGGCTTTATTGAGCTCATTGTGATTATTGAAGCCAACATCGTTAGTCCCCCTGAGCGGCGACCAAAGTTGGAGTCCTTTGTTGCCGGGACGAAATAGGAGGAATATCCTTGGAGTGCCTTGGCGTTATCTTCCCAGGTTTCCTGGAGAAGTATTAAGTCAAATGTTTTCAGGTAATTAACTACTTCGTGATCGACCAATTTGGCTGCCAGGCCATTAATGTTCCAAATGCAGAGTTTAATTTGACCTTGCGCGGGTGGAGCTATCTGTGGGGTGTCACACTCTTGTCAGTTTGGACGGTCTGTTAATATTGTACGAGTTATTTGCAGCCGAGCTTCAGGTCCCGGTTTCAAAATTGGAATTAATTGCCCTAAGCTTCTGCATGAGTTAGAATCCTCTGTACAAGCAGTGAGTTCGCCAGGGGTTCTGCTTCTTGCCCCTCTTAGGTTCGGGATTTTAAAAATGGAGTTGGGTAAGGAGATTTCAATTCGACTCCCATTTTTATACCCCAGTGTTTGAGCGTGCTTTCCTCTTCCTTGATTTTGTTCGCAATTTCACTTGTGCTCCATCTTGTCCTCGTCACCTCTGGGCCCAGGCAGTTATTATTTGGAAGGAATTCTATAGAAAGTAGGTCCGATGAGTTTATATTTCCAAGTCTCGGGATGGAATTTAAGAGTCCTAAAACATTCCCTCTGTTTAATATGTCGTCTCTTCCTCGTGATTCGTATTCAGGAATGAGAGTGATGCTGACCACTTCTTCAGTAGAAGTTTCCTTGATTCTGTAGGTAGAGTTTTCGTCCTGTAAGCGAGGCCTTATTTGCAGAGGGTTGTTCAGTTCTTCTCCTTGATTTACAGATTTACGAGAGGTTGACGGGAGGGTAGTTGGAGACTTAATTTTATTGGGTGAGCAGCATTGTTTTGCAATGCGCCCCGTCAATAGTTTTTGTTGATCCTCGTTTTTTAACGAGTGAACTTCATTGGACGGTGCGCCCTGTGATTGATCTTCCTTGATCTATTTTGGAGTTGCTGGGTTTGTTGCTATTGATATTGACTCCTACCTCTCATTTGTTATTGGGATGTTCCTTCTTGCTGGGTCTTTTGCTGTTAATGTTAGCTCCTGCCTCACATTCTCTGTTGGGATCGTCCTTCTTACTGGCCTCGATGGTGGCCCCAAGGTGGCGGCCATAATTGTAGAGGGCTCTACGAAGGAATGGTCCAACCTGCCAGGCAAGGCGGAGCATAAACTAGTCCCGGTTTCATCAAAATCGGGGTCTGGTTCAACTGCAATGACAGGTGGTTTGCTCAGTGTGTTTAAAGCAAGAGATATTAACTTCTTATTACGACCCTTCCTTTTTTGTTTATTGCGAGCTTTCCGGGGTGTAGGGTTTTTGTTTGAAGGAGCCGTTTTTATTAGGGCCATTGTTGGCGTTGCATCGTTATCTACAGCAGTGTTGGAAGAGCTAGTTGCTATTAGTTCGATTTTTTGAAGTTCAGACGAGGCTGTCCCTTCCTTGTGCTGACCATCTGTAAATGTAAGGGACGATGGAACACTGCCTTTTATTTCTGATAGAAGATCCCCTAACATGGTTGGTAGTGTTGTTAGCTTATCAATTATTGGGGCACAAGTGCATTCAAGATGGATGGTTTGGGTTCCGTGCAGAGCTTCTTGTCCCCGCTTAATTAGATTATTGAGCTCTGAAATTTTTTTATCGATCCCTGACGTAAAGTCGGCCAGTGTCTGAAGAACCATAATCTGTAAGTCCATTTTGTGCAATTGATATTGTAGAGCTGTAGTTGAATATTGCATTGAGTTTAAAATTGCCGCCCAAATTGGTTCGGTGGGCGAAATAGTGCTGAGATTACTTCTTTCCTGCAATGATGTATTAATCGGTACAGGAGATGTGTTATTTTGAGCAGGTTTTAGATTATATGAAGCGACGAGCTCCTCCCATTCCTGAGAGGCCAGGAAAGACAAGTCCGGGATTGATATACGAGAGTCTACATAAGGAGACATCGTATGACGTTCTGCTGGTTTGCTGGCCAAGGGGCTGTTGGAGCCCACCGGGTATTCGGACGCACTTGGTGCGCCTGATTTTAATTTATGCTGTTGGAGTGGAGAACTATTTTTTGGGGACAGCAAGAGGGCCATTCCCAATTGGTCTGTAAGCTGGTTCTGGGGCATGCCCCCTAATGTATCAATTCCAACTATTGCCCCTAATTCCTCTTCAAAGGCATTTTCAGCTGTCCTAGTGTCAGCAGTACTTTTTGGAGAATTCTGGCCGTCTGTCATCGATGTGTTCCTTTGGTCGGTTTTAACTTGATTTTCGACTTGGTTATTGAGTTGGTGAAGTAAGGGTTGAGGTTGAGGTTCAAGTGACTTGGTGGGTGACACAAAAGAAGCTTGGTCGACTGGCTGATTGGTTGACTGATTAGTTGGCTGATGAGTTGGACCAAACTTCTCTGGCTGTAATGGCGATTGCAACCCTTTTACATTCGCGCTTTTTGAATAAATTGCTGTACCCGGATCTTTCAGAAACACGAACTTCGTGTAGATTTTGGGTTGGATGGTGCAGGGTGTTTTCCTTTGAGAGGCCCAGTCAAGGCTTATGAGAGCACAGACCCCTTGTCTTCCTTGTGTTCCTTGTGAATGCGTCGGGTTAGCTGGTTGGTGGAAAGTTGATTCTCCCATTTTTGGCTTTGCGCTGATGTCGTCGCTTTTAGTGGGAGAGTTTATGCCGGGGCGGGTCCTGGTAATCCCCATGGCTGGGGTGCTTACTGTGCTTACTGTGCTTACTGTGCTTTCTGTGCTTGTTGTGCGTTTTTTAATAGATACTGACCCCAGTCGTGGGCCACTTGACTCATCTATGCTCGCTTTTGCATTACCTTGTTCTTGTTTGGACTTTGCCTTTGATTTTGATTTTAAAGGAGACCTCCTTACTCGGCCCGATCTCATGACTCTATGGTCCGTGTCTGGTTTAACACTCAATATGTGGTGAATTCAAATATACTGTACAGATAAAGGTTCCGGATGGAGGCTGAGCCGATGTGAGTGAGAGGGACTGCCAATGTCCCAATTACTAAAGCTCCAAACACTGATGTAGCAGACACCCCTCGCACTCTTCCTTGCACCTGGGGGAAACCTGCCGCCGTACCGGGGTGCTGGGGGGTGCTGGCTGCCGGTCACACTCCTCTCCCCCTTCCTCACCGCTCTCTAGGCGACCCCTAGCAGCAGTCCAGCAGTCAAGCAGGGAGGACCTCAGCCTTTGCCGCGACACTGCGCGCCCCCCCTAATGTCGCACGATGAACTGCGCTACACTGCGCTCCAGTCCGGGGGGGCCAAAGGCTGATGGGAGGCTGATGGGAAGCTGATGGCAAAGCTGACAAGCTGGTGGAGCCCAAAGAAGTCCGAGGAAGCAGAGGGCGAGGAGGGGGGGCAGTTGTCAGTGATTTAAAGAGTCTCCGCCCCTCTCCACAAGAAGCCTTCAGCGCTGTCTCGCTGATGTTGTCTCTGGCAGAACCCACAACCACAGACCCACAAGCCACAAGCCACGATGGCCGCCGCCGCCACCTCCCCTACACCGTAGATGGTAAATGGTGAGGATGGAGGATGGAGGCAGTCGGCAGAGCGGAAATACAGCAGATGGCAGATGGCGTCAGGCAGCAGCAGGGCTTTTGGAGGGGCTTCGGAGGGGCTGGTGGCAAAGCAGCATGGCACGGTAGCACGGCACGGCAGGCAGGAACAAGTCAACCCGGCTGCTGATGGCTGCTGATGGCTGCAGTAGCTGAGTGGCGGGACTAGGAGAGAGCGGACCCGCAACCCCCGCTTACCGCTTTTCCGCTACCGCTGCACCGTGCCCCGTGAACCGTCAATCCAACAATCCGGGGTCCAGGGTCCGGGGGGTATCGGCCGCAGGTGTATTGAGTAGCGGGTAGCAGGTAGCAGGTAGCGAGGTGGCGGCGCCGGTGGCTGTCGAACGTAGAAATCAACCCGATGTGAGCACGAAGATCAGGAGTTGCTCCGCTCAGCTCCGTTCAGCTCCGGGTGACGGCAACAGGAAACAGGAAACAGGCATCTTTAATTCAGCTGATGCTACAGATGCCAGTCTTCCTCTCTTCAATGTGCGAGCGGGAGTAAAAATGAGATTTAGTATAAAATACAGTATGGCGGTGGGAGAAGGAATGAAGCGCTTTGCTCTCAGTCTCTTGCCTCGGGCACTGACACGTGACTCACAGTCAGGCTGACTCGCCGGCAGGGAGGGGAGAAAGAGGAGGGGGCGGTGGGAAGCCCCAGCGGAGCATGCGAGTGCTTAGCTACACCGGCGCCGGATTGGAGCCTGCAGCAGGTGCACGGTGGCTTGGAGGCGCGGGGACGGCGGCGGGGCTCATCGCGCACGCACACGCGCAGTCCCTGGGTTGAGCTCACAGCATACGCTGTGCACAAACGCGGCGGACGCTGAGGCCGGACAGGTGTGCAGACAGGATCGAGCAGAGAGCTAGGGCGCGATATGCAGAACGTACACATCACGTAGCATCTTAAAGTGAAAGCGCGATGGCGACAGCTTGTTTATTCAATTATTCATCTCATTCACAATTCAATATAGAAAACGCACAAACCTGCATGAATTTTGATGCAGTTTTTGCAGCACTGGCCCATCCCGCTGCAGATTTCCTTCGGCTCCCCCCACACACCCCCATACATCTTCCCCGGGGTGCCTTCACTTCGGAAATTGAAAAGAGTGAAGCGCCTGCATAATGGTGCCTGCCCCCACCCAGGCGCTGAACCAGGACAGCATGGTGCCATACCCGCCTTTTCCAGGCGGGGATATGGCTCCGGCCGGGGCCTGTCCTGGGCGAGCCCAGCCAGGACTTGCCTTTGACCAACAGAGCGTCAAAAGTGCTGCAACCGAAGACAGAGGGAAAGTACCATCCCCGGGGCCAGGGCCTGCCTCCTGGTCAGGTCTGTCCCGGGATGTCCGGCTTCGGCCTTCATTCCCAAGTCATGTCGTAGCTGTCCGATGATGCACAGCAGCACCGGGGTCACTCAGCAGAGGAACTGTGTCAAAGACATGATCAGTTATTACAAAAATGTATAGCGCTCACGAGTAACCGGAGAAATTGGAGAGTTCCTGTTGCTGGGACCTGTTCTGCCCATCCCCCTTCGTGTAACAAATACGATTCCCATTCCTCTGTGTGGCACTGAACTGCCCTCCCTGCATCACTGATACTGGTACCCTTTAAAAATAGTAGCAATAACGCCATTTCCGGGCATGCAGGCAAGTGATGCCAAAGTGTTAATTCTACAGTCCGTATTTAACTAGTTGCTTGTTGTTTCATGGGCATCGATTGTTAAAATCCTCCTCATGTGTACATTAATTATACTTCCGCTGTACTGCGCACGAGTAAAATGTATTTGTAATTTGCTGAATAGGTGATTGAGCGATAATAGTGTATGTACATTTTGCATACCGCTATATACTCATTATTACATTTCAGTACGGCAGAAACTGCACGGATAATTAATGGTATCTGTACATCTCCTGCTCTGCCTAATGACTGCTTGGTTCACAGTTGTATTTATTGAAGAATTGGCTCTCGTAATGAGGGCGCTCCCACATGTAATGTGAACGAATGACCCCAAACGATGTGCACGGTTTTCTGTATCGGTGCGCTTTTAGTCAGTAGAATAGATCCTGCTGGTTGCTTGTGGGTCAGGAGCAGGCTGCAGATGGCTGCGCAGCGAGCGCTTCTTCTGTTCGCGGTCCTCCCATCCAAGTCCTGGAGGTGACCTTATTGTAGAGAACAAGCGGCCTAGTCAGATTTGACTTTATGCTTCGCTGAACGGGCCCTTCTCAATGCGGCTGTCTCGGCGATCACCACAGAGACCGGCTTGCAAATGTACACACCGCAACCTGTTGCGGTATGACACCAGATATGGTAACGGGCAGCTCGGATTTAAAGGCTACGTTTTCAGCTATTTCAATGCAAATGCTTTTAATTAACGATGCTGCCCATGGACTTTATGGATACAAAATCATATCCCGCATTACTGATTCAATTCTTGAATTTATTAGTTCGCAAATGCTGTATTCGTTGTAAATGTGGCGTTTTCAGAAATGTTCTAGCGCATGAGCAAAATTACTACACAGTAATAGGAACTGGGGAAATAAAAAGCATGCATTACACGAGCGAAGGAGACAGTCAACAGGGCTGCCTTTTTCCTGTGACTAATGACTGACTAATGGATCAGTTACAACTGCCTTTCGTAATGCCACGTCAGTTACAGTCTGTTTCATTCGACCTATTTTAACCGGATTTGTAGATAATTAATACACATTTGAGTCTACGGATTAATGGGTGAGTGGCACAAATTATCTGCCGGCACTCGAAACAGCACAGAAAATCTAAAGCACCAGGGTCAAGCGGGACTTCCCGCTAATGACACCAGGCCCAAAAACTCGAGTACTGGCTATGCCGAGTGGTTTATTTATTTGTTTCACGTTGTGCCTATTATAGAATGTCCTTACCCCTGGGCAACCGGGAAATAAATATACTAAGAAAATGCCGCCCACCTCCGCATTTATAAGTAGCTCGAACCGTCCTAGTGCGCTGCTGGTGAAATGATAAAATATTTCCGTCAAAGTGCCCGAATACAACTACGTGCACGTGCTGTCAGTGCTTTGTCTGAACTGGGCATAGTGCCCTCAGGTTGGCTCCATCCGCCAAAGCCAAGGATGTGCACATCTCCTCACATGCAGGTAGAATCACGTCGACTGTTTCCGACACGTTTCCACGCCCTTCCTGTATGAAGGTGGACCTATGATAGACTTGGTACTGTTTAATGGGAGGACGGTACGGATTTGTCCAGTTCCGTGGAAGTTACGGGGAAACACACTGAAGTGGAAACTGGACTTTTGTGTGACAGACAGTTTGTACGTGGAGAAGCGTGGTGGCAGGAGAGACCAGTGCCACTTCTGGCGAGGATCAGGTTTGCGGGGAGCCATTTAATTTTCTTCCCCAGCAGAATTGAAGAAGGGGTGGATGCAGGACAAATAGGTATTACCATTTTTGAGCAACGGAAGAGGTATAATTGAAAGACGTAAAACGAATATTTGTTTCTAGTTTTCCAATTGCGCCTGGTGTATTTTGATAGATAATTGGATTGATGCACCCCCCCAACATATGTGTAACGCGTAGTTTACAGGCTTGACTTCCGAATGTTTTAAATAAACCTTTCATCCTTCTGCGGTCGATGACGTGCTCACTTTATTTGAGTAATAACACCTATTACGTTAGTAGTTAGATCATCGTTTCTTGGATTACACCCGGAAGTACTAGGTTTCATTCCAGAGTTTAAAAACAAGCATTTGCAATGCAATAGGTCTCGCCTTTACGCGGGTTTAAGCTATTGGCATTGTAAATGACAATGCCTTTTATTAATGTTTTGAAAACCAAAACATAAATAAACGGCATTGTCATTTACAATGCCAATAGCTCAAACTGCATACATGCGAGACCTATTGCATTGCAAATGCTTGTTACATTCTGTGTTTGAAAATACCACTTTTAGAAAGTAGGTATTTTCTTGCTCAGCCAACTAGTGTGCCTCTGCTAGGACGTGTATTGACTGTCTGGCTTTGGTGTGACAGGGGTTGGGGAGGTGCTGTGGCCCCAGAGAGTCTGGATGGGTCAGGGCTGTGCTGAATAGACCTGGGCTGCATTTAGAGTAGGGGGAGGAGATTTCCTTTCACCTGAATGGGCCTGGTCTGCTTTCCACAATGCTGTCTCCACCTCCTGCCAGGAAGCTGCACCAGAGAGGACAGAACTGGTTTTGACTGAGCACAGGGCTTCTCTGCCACCAGAGAACAAAGGATTTTGCTGTATAAAAAGAGGGGCCCAGACTTTTAGATCACTTCTGGGAATCAAGAGGAACCTTTGCCAAGGAGAAGAGCCGGAGAAGCTGGGGAGGAATACTCCTCTGAGCTGTTTTTTTGTCTGGGGTTGGCCTGCAGTGGCTACTTGCTGCCAAGAAAAGGAGAAGGACTTTGCTGTTTGCTGTGTCCCCCGCTTGAGGGAGATCTCCAAGGGCTTGAAATAGAGCTTGCCTCCTGTTCTGAAGTCTCAGGGACACAAAGACTTAATTGCTTCTGTCTTTCTGCATCTGGAACTGCTGTTTCAGCTGCCACAGAAGGAAATTGCAACACCGATGCCAGCAAACGACGCCGTAACCTGCACCGAAGCTGTGGGCACCGCTCGTGAAGAGCACGACGCACCGCCCCGACTTGCACCGTAGGCCTGAAGCCTGCGGACGCCATGCCACATCGACTCCGAAGCCATCACCGAGGCCGCTGCCTGCACCAGAGCCGAGGACACCGCTCGTGAGGTCCACGACGCACCGTCCCGACTCGCACCGCAGCCCCAACTTCACCAACGCCAGTGCTTCATCAACGCGGAGCCGATCCTCGACGTGGGTGACTCCCGAATCCATCGACACTGCACCGTCATAAGGAACGGACGCCTCACCACCACCGTGACGTCACCTCCCCGACACAGAAAGGAACTGACGTCTCACCTCCCCTGCATCGCAGTAAGGAACCAAGGCTTCACCTCCCCTGGGGTCGTAAGGAACCAACGCTGCCCGGCGCCAACGAAGCATCACCTACCTGACGCCGTGCACCGTGTTTGCTTTCATCGTTTCCAAGGTACTGTTCTTTGGGGGTCTGCTTGACTCCGCGTTTGATGCCGCGCACTTCACAACGTCGTAATTACTCCAGGTGGCATTATTTGTTGCTACAAACTTTATTTGAGTGAATAACCTATTTTTAAGGATGTCTTGATAACTGTAAAGATTACTTATTTTTCTTAACTGGTGTGGTGTCCATTTGTAATGTTTTCACTTTATTACTGTGTGTGTTCACAAATGCTTTACACACTGCCTTTGAGATAAGCCTGTCTGCTCGTACCAAGCTACCAAGGGGGTGAGCAGGGGTTATTTTAGAAGTGTATCCCTCTTACCCTGACTAGGAAGAAGGGGCCCTACTTGGATAAAGGTACCTACCTCTGTCAACTAGAGACCCCCATTTCTAACACTCATGATGATTGAGATAAAGTATTTATATTAAAAAAGCCTGTATGTACATCTGCATTTGGGTGAGTGAGTAGTGTGGACTTTTACACTTTAGGGTTAAATTTGCTGCTATTCAATTCAGGACTCTAGACTGAAGCAAATGGAGGCGTCATTTCAGTACTTCATTTCATCACTTCATTTCATCACTGTGATTCTGAATACTTCCACCCAGCTCAGCTTGTGCCCCTCAAGACCGTATTTGAACCCTAAGCGTTGCATTTCAATCTTTCAGTTGGTGTATGAAGATAATGGCATGGTGATTTGATAAAGCGCTAGGTAAAATTGAATCCTGCGTTCAGGTGGGTCCCTGTCCTGAACTCATGGTGTGTCATACTCAACTACTACCATCTCATTACAGGAACTGGTGTCTAATCTTCAAAGGTGAAACTATCTCACGAATGATGGCCATTAGAGTGCAACCAATTAGTTGCTGCAGCCATCTCCTCACTGGAATGGAAGGTCTTCTTGGACTCAATGGAGGATGACTGGGAACCAGTAAGGAAGGATGGTTGCTGGTAGTGAAAACATTCTTTCCGTCAGTCTGTGAGGTGTCTGATCTTAAGGGAAATATCTCTGATATATTCTACATATTAAAACCAATGCAAACTCTCTTGCATCAGCTTTGCCTTTTGATAGTGAGATGGTGTGAATGGCTACTAGAAATAATATGCCCCTGTAAGTCTGCTATTCAGCAGAAATTTACATTTACCAAGAGTACTGGCTCAAAGGACACTTTCCCCCTTCAACTCAATTCCCTCCTTTGAGTAGGAACTCCACCAAGAAATGGTTTCCTAATTTTCCAGTCCTGGGGAATAGCTCATAGACATATTAGCAGGGCAGGCTCAAGCACTAGTGGTGCCTGGTGCAAAAATCTCTGTTGCCCCCCCAACCCTCAATGACCTCCTTCTCCACAGATTCCCTAACCACTGCTCTCCAGTGGTGCCCCTCTTCTTTCTATAGCCCTTCTCTCCCAGGTAATTCACTTGTTTTTTTTAGCAGTACTCATACCAGTGTAGGGTGTCAGAGCACTTAACATCACATGCACACAAGCTAGTGAATCATACCTGTATAAATAAGTGTACATGAAATGTTATATAAGACAATGAGGACTACAAGGTGTAGGAGTCTTATATCGTCCATAGCAGTAGGCAGTATATTTTATGAGTGCTTGGTCTGGAGTAGCACAAACTCAGACGTTAAAAAAGTAATACAGTGGTTGGGGTTGGCTTTACTAACAGAAAGATCTATGACAAGAGCAGTAACTCACCTAGCTACCTACAACTACATGCCATGGCACCGATTGCACAGCCCAAACGGCAATCCTACATGTTTGTTTCGGAGGCCTTTGCCGCACAGATGAACAGGGCCTCTTGCTCAATTCCTTAGAGAGGCATTGCAGCTCATCTGGAAAAGCTTGTTTCAATATACATTCCCTCCAGGTCCTCTCATACTAAAGCCTTTGAGGATGCTGCAAATACCACTCTGTCCAGTTCCTGAGCCTCAAGACTCATGGGATAGCTTGGCCACAGGGTGTGTAGGGGACAAAACCTTCTTTCAAACAGGAAAAGAGAAGATATTTGCTTGGTGGCCCAGAGTCCAATTAAATAAAAGAGTTGGGGGGACTAGGAGCTAATGAAGGTCCAGCACCCACGCTCCCATCTAATCATAATCATACATGAATAGGGGGCTGTTCCTATAGATATAGACGAAGCAGAAAAAATCAAGGTTGGAACCCTACAGAAAAAGGGGGATCCTTCTGATCAGAAGATGGAGCTCTCACACACCCGAATGGGTGTCATGCTTCATCACTGGGTTTGCTCCTCATCGGGCTGGCGCTGCAATGCCTGATGGATACCTTCAAGCGGGCTCTTTATCGGAGATATTCTTTTTTAGCCGGATTGATTAGTGAGGGAACAGTGAGTGTAGGGTGGTGCATTAGGTAAAGTGCTGTATGAATTAAAACTGGCTAAGGAGCACCTGTCTAATTTTAATCAAGTGGTCCCCTTGACAGGGCTAAAAAAAGAAAAAGCGAGTGCTATCAAATTGGATCTAAGGACCGTGACAGCCTACTGTGAGTGTTGTAGGATCGACAAGTTTCACGTCTCTATGGTCCAAGAAAGATCTACAGTGTTTCTTCAGGACCAAGGAGAAAATCCCTACTTACACCTAAGTGGGATATGTAGTGAAAATAGGTATTCCAAAGTTACTAATATCTGCTATACCTGCTAAGTATGCAGAAGAAGGGAAGGATTGTCCAACCTAGAAGGGAAAAGTTTAAAGCAGACATATACATTTACACATGGTGTTGCCTGTAAGTCATACATGTAGACACTCTAGAACAACGTTTAAAGTATGACAGATATGGAAAAATGTCTCAATTGTGTAGGAGCGCTAAAAATCACCTCCTTGTGATTAGTACACAAGTGAACACTACAAACCAGGCAGGTGGCGCAAACTTGACAAACACCATAGTAAAACAAACAGCACACACATATGACAAATATTGGTAATATATCCCAAAAGGGTAGAGCAGGGATCTTACCCTATATATTGATACAACATTGCCCCTTAGGTCAAGGCGGAGTATCGCGTGCTGCTGTGAGTAAAACTACAACCACATGTATAACCATTAGTCAGAGTGAGGCGAGAGTTGATAAAACGGCAACGGTAAGGCGATATCATTTTCATACTCATGTCGCATGTGTACTAGCACCCGTAACCTACCCTCTCTGCCTGCCTGGAGGTAGTTTCATTGGGTTGGTAAGAGGGCGTTATAAAGGTTACTAATTATGTGCAAGCTGAATCGATTCAGCTGTGCGTCTCTGCAAAAAAAAAAAAAAAAAAGAGTCGGAAACTAGACAGCCGCCCAGGAGTAGACGTCGGAGATAATCCATTATGCGCGACTGCTTATGAAATCAGAGCGGGGTGGGCAGCCACCGTCCGTATTGTTATAGGTTGTATATTGAAGTAAGACAAATGTAAAAATGCATTTTTGCAGAGAAAACCAGAATAAATACAATGCTGTACCGAGACCGTGAGATGGGGCTGCCATATTGGTAGGTGACTGTGCCTGGTGTGTTACATATGGGTACTAACTCTATGTTGAATCTAATGCATCTCTTATCTTAAATCATACTATGAGCCACAGAGTGAGTCCAACATCCTAGGCAGTAATGTGCGTGCTGTCATGGAAGTTCAGATGCTGCCAAGGCGGGACTGCAAAGTCAGTCTGTCATCTTAGTGAAAGGCTGAACCCAGCGTGGAGGTCACGTCTGGGTTTATATAGATGAAAGCCGGCGTGTGTGGAATTCAAGGCTTCACATGCATCGGACCAATTAAAAAATTATGTTATGATGATTCCTGCAAAAATGACATGGGGAGATCGTATAAGCGGGGAAAGATGGGTAAGAAAAATAAAGCATGAGGAGAAGTCCGGTGAAAAGTGGTACCATAGTGTCATGTCCTTTAGGATAGTCCCATCATGTACATACCGATTACATACATTTTGTACCATCCACACGACATAACGGTCCTACACAGGTGACCTTTTACCTAGTTGCTTACTTCTGTCTCTTCGACACCAGGCTCTCGGTAACCTATCTTAATCCCTGTACCTGACGTACATAAACATGTCCCCAGGCACGGCGGATTTATTCTGTATAAAGGTCACCACTTTTTTCATCCATGGCCAACAGCCAGCTGTGCATGAGTGTTTTTGTTTAGAAAAGGATTAGCAAAGGATTAGCAAATGTTTTCAAAAGATATCGATTCTAGAAGATACCCTTTAGTGACCACTTTAGTATAAAAGACCCTCACTCCCCCTTACAAAACAGAGGAGAATTCCTTCCAGGCTGGACCGAGACTCTGCAGGCTGATCATCCCTTGTGGGGTGCCATCCTCGACGCAGAGACGGGGTCCATCATTCAGAACCATCAGTTGAGGGGTTAGCACTACCCCGGGGGATTCTTGGCTCCATTAGGATATATCCTAGCACTTACATACACATGCTTCACCTACATATCTAGGCTAGGTACATTTAGGTAGGCTACGCATTGTACGAGTACGCCAATGCTATTGTTTTATATAATCTGCTTTTACTCATCTTATTAGCACTGTGGTAGAAATGTATCTACTATTTACGATATTGGTGCTAGCAATCACATTTGTCTGCTCCTGTCTTTTGATTGTCGCAGCGAGTATGTTTCATACTAGACTGACGCTCGATCAATAAATAATTATTAAAACCGTTCCAATCGTCATTCTATGTGTATTCTGAGAAAAGTAAGCACAAGTGACTGAGCGAAAGATACCATATTGTTTTCCGGGATACCTGAGGAATCAGGGTTGTCATGTTCACTGGTTGCCAGAAACTACATACACCGCTGTAGAATACAGGGGGTGGTAGTGGCACTGTAGAGCTAGCTGGTCTAACAACTGACTCATCCTGTGGGGGTGTCCAGAGTCTGTCTGCACACCAAGCCCTCAGTTTAGGTTATCCAAAACGCACAGGTCCTGGGGGGTCCTAGAAACTACACGACAATAGAAACACGGGACTATGTGTCACAACAATTAAATAATACCCCTAACAGACACATGGAAGAAGAGGGTGATCATAAAGTGTATTTAAATAATACAAATCATAGTGCGTGCTGTGGCAATAAGGTGCCCAGCCTCATAGGGGCTACAATTTGATAGTACTCATATTACATGTACGGGGTAACTAGGACAACAGTCCTCCATATGCAATGTAACGAGAGTACAGTATTTGATACTAAAGACAGTAAGGTGTACCTGACATTGGTTCATACATTGAATTCACCCCATGGGATGTCATCCATGAGCCCATAGGTATGAGTCTTTAAACAAAAAAATGAGTATTGCTCCCTTCTGAACAGTAACTGTTGATCCCAATGCTCACATGCCTCTATTATAGTCCTTTTCATGTCCTCAGGCATGTGTCTGGCCAGAAGGAAGTGAGCAGACATTTTGGTGGTACTGCGTTGACATCGTACATTACTGTGATATTCCATTATCCTGGTTTTGACTGGCCTCCTCGTCATGCCCATATATCTAAGGTCACAAGGGCACGTGATAAGGTAATTGCAATTCCTAATATTGCAATTAGTGTGACCCATTTATGTCCATGTATGGGTGTGATCCAGATTGATCTCTTTGGTTGCTTGTGTTAGGTGGCATACTACACAGACCCCACAAGGAAAGTGTCCTGTTACCAGGGTGAGGTCCCAGAGAGTGAGTTGTCATGATTGGGTCCCCGTCCGGGGTCTGGTATGGACCAGTAAATCTTTCAGGTTCTTGGTGCGTCGAAACGCAAAACATGGACGTGGGATGTCAAGAGAGCCTGAATGCAGGATTGTCCAGTGTTTCCTTAGAATCTTTTGTATTCGGTTACAGTTGGGGTTAAGGTGGTTGCGCATGTAAGGACATCATCAGTAGGTCTTGATACGTGGTTCTAACTGGGCCTCCCAGTGATCATTCCTTGCTCTTATATGTGCCTGAGTTACTATCTTAGTTGGATAGTTACGGGTTCCAAGATCGATACGAAGTTCTTTTGCCTGAGCATCATAGTCTTTTAAATTGATACCATTACATCATATACGAAGGGACTGTCCATAAGGTAGATTATCTCGGAGTGACTTCGGATGGTCGCTGTTGTACAAGAGCAAGCTATTGCAATTTGTAGGTTTTTTGAAAGTGGTGGTGGTCAATTTGCCTCGTCAAGTGAAATGAAAAGGTCCAAAAATGAAAGGCCCTTACCTGAGATGGTTTTAGTGAACCTCAGATATGGATTCAATGAATCAATCCAGATACAGAAGTCATGGCAGGTACTGATGTTCCCATGCCAAAAGATTATAATACCATCTGTATAGCATCGCCACAGTAGAATGTGGGTGTTATAGGGCCTTGTATCTGAGAAGATGTAGTGTCTCTCACAATCAGCCATGTAAGGCAGGCTAGGCTAGTAGCGAATGTGCTCCCCATTGAAGTCCCCTGTATTTGATGGAAAAATTGTCCTTTAATGCGATTGTTGCACACTCGATGATAAAGCTGATAGGTGTCGCCGAGGTCCTAGCCTCTGCCCGAAGGCTGTGCTCAATTACTTCAATGGTTGCATCCTGAGGGATGTTTGTATAAAGGGCCTTGACATCCAGTAGATCAATCTTGTTCTGAAGGTTCATGTTTTCAATGAGATTCAAAACATCTCTGGTGTCCTTGAGGAAGGGTGAAGTTTTTTCCACCAGACGCTGTAAGAAATGGTCACAAAATGTACTCAAGGGTTCCAACAGGGACCCAATGCCTGACACTATCGGCCTCCCAGATGGAGGAATAATCCCCTTATGTATCTTGAGTAAGATATAAAAATAATGGGTTTTAGGTGAAGGGTTGACCAAAAAATCTTCTTCATTCTTTGTCCCCCAAACCTGGGTTTCTGCTGCTGTGACCATGGTCTGAATTTTGTTAGAGTCTCTCTCGGTGGGGTTAGATTGAATAGGAAGATAGTATCTGTTATCTGCCAGCTGCCATGGGCAATCAATCATAATCCGTAGTGGACATGATGATGATAGCTCCCACTTTGTCTGCCGGTTTTAATGTTATAGACGTGTCCTCAGTCAAGGTCTTTATTGCTGTCCATTCTTTAGTTGACATGTTGTTAGAAGGAATTGGGGGATTCAGCTGCTCCACCTTTTTGAGGACTGCTTTTTCATAGGTGAGTACTTTGCTCAGAGTCATTGCTGAGGTAGGAGTAAAGCTGAAGGGGTAACGCACTCCAAAATCCTCAGTGTCCAACGTGGATTTGTCTTGAAAATAGGCTTGGAGACAGATTTTCCCCAAAAATTGGTGTAGTTCATTCATCAAACGAAATTTATCTTCATGGGGGGTCGGCACAAACCTTAAGCCCTTTTGAAGGACATCAACCTCTTCTTTCATAAAGGGTCTAGTGGATAAATTGATCACTAGTTTTTTTGGGCTGTCTTGCTCCTGGTCTGCATCTGTGGTTCCGGTTATTGCCATTGCACCCGTTTGTAGCCCCCTCTTCTTTTTCCTCCTCCTCTCCCCCAACCTCTGTCTAAAAAGGTGGGCTCGAGAATTGTGGTTAAAAATATGAAAAGGGTGGTTGTGGAGGCATTTGAAAATTTGGGTGCCACACTGATTGATGCCCTGGTTAGGGGCCCATCAGATAGCCATACAAGGGTGGTGGTTGTGCTCCCCTGACGACTGTCATGGCTTACTCAACTGTCATTGCTGAATGAGCTACTGAAAGGATTGTGTTTCCTGCAAGATGTAGTGGATCCTTCATCTATGGAGGTATCCCCATTGGGTGCTTGACAATCTACCCTAATGTAAGGATACACCTTCTTCTTTTCAAACTTTTTAAATATTTTTTTCAGTTTTGTGACCTTTTGCTGCATCAAATAGTCCTTGTGCTCATTCCTCTCAGAGTTGATCTCAAACAGGCATGACTTAAAGGCTGTAATGCTATTGCCAGTTTTTAAGGCATTTTCCACGATATTGATCCTGATAATCAGGGCTTCTGAGAGGCGTTTGGCAGTGTTTATAATCAGGATCATCCAATCGTGGGTACACTTCCTGAAGACCTGGGACCATCCACGCCTGAAAATTGTCATCAAGGAATAGCCGAGGTGCAGTTGTGACCAAGAGGCCATTTGGTGCAAATACTTGGTCATTATTGCCCCATGTAGAGCTATCTTAACCTGTTGTTTGCTTAAGGCACAATGATGGAGTTCCAGTCATCATTGTGACTGCTAGAAGGAGTACTGCCATCTGCCCAGAGTCCATACTCTTCTCACAGACCCTAAACCCATATGCTCCATCCAGCTCGCTTTTGCTCAGCATTCTTTAGCATCTCAACTGATCAAAGACCATTGACTAGGCGAATGGTTCTTTAGAACTAATTCCAAGAATTGTATGAGGTGCGTTCACTCACGTAATGTGACATGCTTCATCATAGGTCACCTCATCCCACCCTGGTAAGATGGTACTACCAAAGCAGACTCAACCTCAAGTGGGACTATCTTGAGGGAGTTCTTAGAAATTACTTAGTTTGTATAATTACCTGGGATCCAATTGTTTTAGCTAAAACTACCTTAGGGTAAACCACAAGGAATCCTTAATTAGGTGGTACCTTAGTTATATATATAAAAATAATAAAGAAGTATACTTAGGGGACTGTTGAACGAGTTACTTACCTTCGGTAACGATGTATCTGGTGGAGACACAGTCTAGCCGCAGATTCCTTAACTTAGAATATCCCGAGGCGTCAGACTGGATCCGGAAAACTTTTTCCCCAGCAGTACCTCTGCACGCCGGGGGGCGTCGTCGCCCGGCTCCGTCCTGACGTCGTCCACGGAAGTGACGTCAATGGAGCCATATAAGACCCCGCGGCGTGCTGACGTCAGTTTTCTACAGTGAAACTTTTCCGCGCCACAACGCGGAGCCACAACAAAAACTGCGAGAGTATAGGAACAGTGTGTCAAAAGAGAGCAAAAACCTTTGGAAACAACAATGATAAATCATAGAATAAGAAACAACACCACGTTGAAAGAGTACTTAAGACATGTAGGGACTGAAGCGGGCGAACAGAGCACTCGCCCCATCAAAGTCCCAGCAAAGCAAAGAGCCGTGCCCCCCCTTAAGAGGCAACGGCAGTGGAAATGAATGGCATGAGGAAGGACAGTTTGCAACCACAGGATGGAATTGTATGGAAAACAGACTGTAACCACAGGATGAAATTGTAAAGGACCACAAGACTGGAACCTCATGACTCACGGCAAGTGACCAGAAGGGAACAACCAGATAGAACATTTACCACACCCCCCACAGTGACCTATGAACTGTAGCATATTCAAATAGAATCTCAACCCAATCGACTGTAGCATAGACAAGGAGACCCCTAAGAAATGAGGAGAAACAGACGAGGGCGGAGGGAGGGAGACAAACATGACAATCTCCACACCGGAGGACCCCAGGTGGAACAGCATTGAAAAGCACAGAACCTAGCCACCCAAAAACGAGAATTGGTGGAGGGCCAATGGCACATAACAGAATGACACACCCTGCCCCAGAGGTAGGCGACGAGAGCACCCCTCAGGAAGACCAAGGCCACCTGTAAGGAGGCGAGGTGGTAGAACCCCACCTGGAAAGGCCCTCGCAGAACGGGGAGGATGGGTGGGCGTTAAGGAATCTGCGGCTAGACTGTGTCTCTACCAGATACATCGTTACCGAAGGTAAGTAACTCGTTCATCTGATAGAGACATCTAGCCGCAGATTCCTTAACTTAGAATAGATACCAAAGCCATACCCCATTGGAGGAGGGTCTGCGACTGAAACCCACCAAGTTCCAAGAGAACTGATCCGTCAATAACAGTGACTGAGTAAGGTGGGAACAGCAGTGCTCCTGCGGCTGACACCCGACCGATGAAGCCCTGGAAGGGAGCATGAACAAGGGGAGGCAAAGGCACCACAATCAGTCAGAAGACGATACGAGAACTCCCTCGTCCAGACAGGGACGAAAAGAGACACCAGAAAGGGACTTGCAGAATGGAAGAAAGGTCATAAGCTTCTGCAAAAGACTGTAACTGAGCACCGGATCCCATGGACCCGCCAGAGACCGAGTCTCAGAAAAAGGGACAAGACAGTATGCCATTGTCAGAGCATACCCACCGAGCATACAGCCAAAAAGAGAAATAGGAGGGGACAGACATCACCATGCAGAGATAACGGAGTCATGACTACCAGGAGATACAGGTATATGGATGAAGGATACACAGAAGGAGACAAGAGTGTACCGTGAGAACCACACCACAGCTAAAGAAAAGCTCAAGGAATGGGATTACCAACAGCACGCTTGCGGCGTCAAAGCGAGACGGGCGCATCACCAGGTAGTCAACCTGCCAACCGCACCCAGAGGGACAAACGGCGAAGGGAAACCGGCAAGGCGGGGACACACAGAATACTCGGGGGGGGGGGGAGAGAGAGAGAGAGAGAGAGAGAGAGAGAGAGAGAGAGAGAGAGAGAGAGAGAGAGAGAGAGAGAGAGAGAGAGAGAGAGAGAGAGAGAGAGAGAGAGAGAGAGAGAGAGAGAGAGAGAGAGAGAGAGAGATGTGTGTGTGTGTGTGTGTGTGTGTGTGTGTGTGTGTGTGTGTGTGTGTGTGTGTGTGTGTGTGTGTGTGTGTGTGTGTGTGTGTGTGTGTGTGTGTGTGTGTGTGTGTGTGTGTGTGTGTGTGTGTGTGTGTGTGTGTGTGTGTGTGTGTGTGTGTGTGTGTGTGTGTGTGTCTGTCTGTCTGTCTGTCTGTCCAGGGCGAAACCCCCCGATACTAGGACAAGGAAAATCTAGTATGCACACTCTCTCACTGTGTGTATAAATCATGATCTATATGCCTAAGACAAAGACGTATATATATATAGATATAACAAATTAAGAAAAATGGAAAAAGAAGGGGAAACTCGAAGAGCATGCCCTAGATAAAGGGAAGTCGCAGTATAGGTACCAACGGCACCGGTGTGAAGCATAGCAGGACACAACAGTATCAAAAACACCAAAAAGCGACAACATCCCCCCTGACGGAGACAGAACCGTGGCCCCCCACGAGACAGGTGGGGACACTGACCACCGCACTCACAAGGAAGAAGTGCGAAATACACACACAGAGGTCTGTCAGAAAAACGGTAGAGCCAGTCCCGTACAGACACTCTATAATGACAGCGAGTATCCTGAAGAAGAATACTTGCACCGTAACCTACACAAAAGAAAGCAACAGTGCCTTTAGTTATGACTGGCAACTCACAACCAGTGAAATACCTGGAGTGGAACACAGAGCCGTGGAAATAGAGTGACAGCCCTGAACCACTAGGCCATAGTGAATCAGAAAAGATCCTCAGAGGCGAGCAGCGGAAGGACCTAAACCCCTGCGCGTAAAAAGCAAAGGGACCGAAGTTCCTGCCAGGGCAGCGCACAAAGAAATAGATTGCAAGGTAACACGCAGCAGAAACGTAGCCAGTGGAAACTCTACTGCCCATAGGCAAAAGCCCTCCAGGCCTGAGCCATGAGAGAAGACGTAAACACTTCGGCACACTAAAAAGTGAGAGTAGAACGCAGCCAAGACAGGGGCGGAAGGTACACCGCTGGCACCCTGTGACAGCGAACATAACCTGTGTGAACACACAGAGTGTCTCCACAGAGACCGGAAAGAACTACGGACCAACCGTAGACCACAACACAAAAACCCCCAGGAGAGAACTGCACCAACCCCGCGGGTCTCACTAGAGGGGATGTCCTACAACAGCAGGAAGAGCGTTGACAAAAGAGAAGTAGCCGAATAAGACTCCGCAGGAGCCGTTGAAACTTCCCGTGCCAGGAAAAGCAGCTACACAATAGCCAACAAGTACCCCACATAGGGTATGGCACACCCCTATAAAAGCAAGGTACACCTCTTTGAGCCGAGCTCTTAGACAGAGGGCTAAAAAGAAAAGCAGAAACAGCTGGCCAGCTGCAACAAGAAAAGGGCAAGACGGCGAAAAGCCGCACAGTCTGTCTGGATAATAACAAAGGACACCTCTTGAGACAAGCTCATAGGCAGAGGTCAAAAAGAACCACACAAACAGCTGACCCAGCTGCATCAAAGGAAGGAAAAAACCTGGCTAAAACAGCCATACAGTCTGTCTGGGGAGACTTGAACCCAGATACGGAAATCAGGAAAACAAAGTGAGAACACCGTCACACGAAAAACAAATCCGCCATAGGGGACGAAAAACCAGGCAGTCACGGAAAGCCAGAGAAGAGACGCCGGACCGCCGGGTCGGCATGCTCATCAAACAGAAGTGTCCCGTCAAAGGGCAAATCCCTGAGACGCTCTCGAACATTCTCGGGGAAACTGCCGTCGCGTAGCCACGCATGGCGACGCAAGGCAACTGAGCTGGCCATAGCCTGACCCACGGAGTCAGTGGTGTCCATTGTCGAGCGGATGGAAAACTGCGCCATGTCGCGGCCATCCCGAACAAGCTGGAGCAGGTCAGCACGAGGACCCTCCGGTAAAGAGGGAAGGAGTTGCTCGACAGAATCCAAAAGGGCAGAAGTAGCCCGAGCAAACACGCAAGTCGTGTTTAGGGACCGTAGGGCAGAGCTGGCGGAGGCATTAACATTGCGGCCACACGACTCCAACCACCTAGACTCCCAACTGGGGGGAAACAACGGTGGAGGAGAGGAGGGAAACACAGTCTGGACTACCAGCCCCTGAGCCCTAGGATGAAGGGACAAACAGGCAGGGTCATCTGGAGCCGGCTGGTGACGATGCGCAACAGCACGGGTCACAGGGTCACCCGATGAGGGTCTGGCCCAAGTCCCCAGAAGGACATCATACAATGACCTGCCAAAAGGCAGCAGAGGCTCCACATCCACCGTGCCATGGTGAAGGAGATCCAACAAAGGATCCGAAGGCAGGGAGACAGAGGGCGGCTGCATTCGTAAGATATGTGTAGCCCTATTCACTGCCCTCGCAAAATCTACGCTAGCCTCTGTAGCCATCCGGGGGGGGAGACAGCAAGTCATCCATTGGGGACGGTTGCAGACTAAGCCGTCCACTCAACGACAAAGGCCCTGCAGAAAAATGGGCCGGCCAGTGCCCCATAGGCCCCTGCTCCGTGGAGCATGGAAAAAACCCTGTAGGCGGCGAACCCACTGGGGTCACGTCCTCCAGCAGTTGAACAGCCGGGGACGGAACCAGCGTCAACCGACGTCGGGACGGCGGCAGATCGACGCCGACGACCTCCGTAGAGGACTCGTCCCCCCGGCGTCGACTCGACCTCCACCGACACAGGAGCCTGCGGGGAGGAAAGAAGTCAACTCGGAGTCGAACTCCGTGCTGCAGCTACATCCAGCGACGACGCAGGGAGTCCTGCAGGACTGTGCGAAGACGCGTCAGGAGGACTAGACGTCAGAGCGGGACGCCCATCCGGGCCGTGACCCGACATCGCAGCGACCTCCGAGTCGGAGTTAAGGCATTCGGTCGGCGCCGAGGGCACACCCACCGGCGAACCCCCGACCTGAATCCCTACCCCCACTGTGGGGCCCGAAGGCGCGCCAGGGAGAGGGGGTGACCCAAAGAAGGCCTGCAGAGCCCTGGAATAGGCCTCCATCTGGGTCCGAGTCGCCCCAGCACTAGGAAATGGTGGATAGGCGGGGGTCGACTCCTGAGAGCTCGCGTCCGGTGAAGACCGGGAGCGGCGGCCCTCGACGTCACGCTTGTGCGAGGTCGACGACCTCTGTGACTTCTTCAGGTGCTTACCTGAGGCAGGAGAATGACGTCCACGGGAACGACTCCGGGATCTGCCTCGAGCAGAGACCTCAGCGTAGGAGTAAGAACTGCGCCGTTTGGAGCATTCCGCCGGAGACTGGAGCCGGCGCCGCAAGGACTCTGACCGGGACATCCGGGCAGACAACAGCTTCATCCGACATTCCCGCAGGGACTTTGGCTTCAGCTGCCGGCAGGCGTCACACTCGGCGGAGTCATGGTGCTGGCCCAAGCACCACATACAGATCTCGTGTGGATCCGTCGCCGACATCTGCCGCGAACAAGACGCACATGATTTGAAGCCCGCAGGCATCGACACACTGTTCCAGACGCGAAAGGCGTCGTGAAGGCCTGAACAAAAACAGGCCAGAGGAACCGCTAAACTCCGGATCCGCGTTGGGACGCGGAAAAGTAGAAAACTGACATCAGCACGCCGCGGGGGTCCTATTTGGCTCCATTGACATCACTTCTGTGGATGACGTCAGGACGGAGCCGGGCGACGCCGCTCCCCGGCGTGCAGAGGTACTGCTGGGGAAAAAGTTTTCCGGATCCAGTCTGACGCCTCGGGATATTCTAAGTTAAGGAATCTGCGGCTAGATGTCTCTATCAGATTTTGAGTACCATGGCCCTTTCATACCTCTGTGGTGCCAAAATGTTTCTGCCCTTGGATAGCCTAACTAGGTCTCGGACATTGATCAGGGCTTACCAGAGGATCCATATATTAGTTTATGTGATAATGTAAAGGAAAGGACCTATCTCTCCTTGTGAGAACACATGCAAATTACCTGATATAAGGGTGAAAAGTGAAAAAATAGCAATATTAGGGTATACAGGCATTTTTTTAAAAACAAGTTACCCGCAATAATATTCTGCGGTGTGCTCCAAAAGTATTTAAAATCCAAACACACAACCGTGTCACTACACACAAAAACATTATGCATGCTCAGACGAGTGAAGTAACACACATGAGGATAATACCATGCTACTTTAAAGTGCTATAACTGTTACTTTACCTAATCCAGAGAGACCCTATGCCTCATGGTCTGTTCAGTGGTGGGTGACTGCTATTGTCACACTCCATTGAATATACAAATTAGATATATGCTTTAGTACAGAAAAGGAAAGATTAGGTTTTCTAGCGGGGTTCACAATCCTCGTAGTAAAGAAGCAATTTCTGCACACTAGTGCTTTATATATTCTATTTTGCTTCATAGTGCAGTCTCCCAAAGAAAAGGCTATGCTCCTTTTAAATCATCATTAATTTGTAAATGTAAGAGTGATGTCTGCAATAAAATCTTTTTAAGTATCTATGGGCCAGATGTAGGTAACTTCAATTTAGTGAGTCCTTAATAGCGATTTTTACCGAATCGCTATTAAGGACTCGCTAAATGGAATGTAGGTAGGAATCGCTAAAATATTAGCGATTCCTTAACATTCCTTAATAACGAATCGGTAATTGAGATTCGTTATTAAGAATACCTAGCCATTCATTCCTATGGGCTAGGAGGCCCATAGGAATGAATGGGAAGATATTCACTATTAGCGATTCGGTAATCCCGAATCGCTAATAGCGGGAGGTATTTCAAGGGTGCCAGGGTGTCCAAAGGACACCCTGTTGCACCCCTGAAATGTGCATGTGTGCACATGTGGCGCACATACATGCCCTAAGGGCATGGATGTGTGCCACATGGCACATTTGAAAAAGCAAAAAAGTGCTTTTTTAAAGGAAATCGCTACTTACCACCAACTTGAAGTTGGTGGTAATTAGCGATTCCTTAAGGCTCAAGTGCACTATTTTTAGTGCTACCTACATTGCATTGAAGGAATCGGTATTTCCGATTCCTTAAATGCAAGAGCAAAATAAGGAATCGCTATTTTGCGATTCCTTATTTTGCATGTAGGTATGAACTCACCTACATTGCACTCAGCCAAATACCGGTTGGTAACGCTGAAATTCTCCGAATTTCGGCGTTACCGACGGGTATTTCGCCACCTACATCTGGCCCTAAGAGTTTTATCTCGCCAATCCGGAACTCTGGTTTTATGTTTAAGCTGCGCGTTTATCTCTTCCTTCATCAAGGAGATTCACCCACTGTATTCCTACCCTGTCCCCGAGTACAGCCGTATGGTAGGAAAATGCAAAGGAAATGGCGGCCTTTGATCTTGTTGTAAACCACCAATAATTGAGAGGGGGTGTTTGTCCGTCACCTGCGTATTTTGGCCAGTCAGTGTTTCAAATCATGGAAACACCTGTCCGGGATTGGCTGAGCGCATTTCAACTTCCGCTATTGATCCAGGGGGAGTTCTGCAGGTGCTCCGCATTTGTAGTGAGGTGTGTCTCATTAAGAGTTTTAATCCAAGGCACGCACGGTCAAAGGAGCAGTGCTCGATGGTGGCACGCCCTTTGCCATATGTCTATATCGCAGCCCACATGATTCTTAGCGAGGCTGCTGGGAATTAGAGTTTTTTCAATGCGTGTGTTTCCCGTTTATTTTTTGTGTGAATAATATTAATTCATGCAAAACCGGACTGGCCGGACTGGGCACCCGGCGTTTCCCCGCGAGGCTGGAAGGGTGGGGGACAGGTTTTGTTACTGGAGGGGGAGATTTTGTAGCAGTGCAGCAGTTTTAAAAGCACCCGTTGCAGAGTTACTTGACTATCTAGCAGTTTTCAGGCAACAATAAAAGTGTCATGATAATTATGGTGATTAATGTACCTGCTGGAGAGAGATCGAGTTTTGTCTAGTGGCAGTTTTGACCAGTCGCGGTCCGTGTAGGAGTGCCGGCCGGGCGGTGACGTGGGGCGGGGGAGGGGCAGGGTGGGGGGTAGCAAAGTACGGATTACGGACCTATACAGGTAAGTAAACATTTAAATCAATGAAACGAATTTCGTTGCGTGCACTGCATCGCATTTGGCGATGCAGTGCGCGCAACGAAATTCGTTGTATTGATTTAAATGTTTACTTACCTGTATAGGTCCGTAATCCGTACTTTGCTACCCCCCACCCTGCCCCTCCCCCGCCCCACGTCACCGCCCGGCCGGCACTCCTACACGGACCGCAACTGGTTTTGACTCATCTAAGATAGCGCAGAAGGTTAATATGCCTGATGCAAAGAATATGCACCATGCATATCACATTACATTATTTTATTTCCATAGCTCAGTGGGTTACTGCTTTTGTCACAGAGATCCCTTTGTTACTCTGCAGTTCATAAGTTAAAATCATAATCTAGCACAGTGAACTATGAACTACTATCAAAGAGCTACATGCAAACTGCATGGTATAAGTTAGAACATTATCTTTATTTTCAGTCTTTCATTATCCTAATGTTGATAATAAGCGTGTGTTTGGGTAGAGATACATTCTTATTAGTAAAGCCAACCCCAACCACTGTGTTACATTCTCAATCCTGAATTTGTGCTTCTCGACGACCAAGTACTCTTAACAAGCATTGGCATAGCCAATAGGTCTCGCCTTTGGGACATTAGAAGTGTTTAGCCAGAGTTATTGGCTTTGCCAATGTTTTAGCTTAAAGAGAATATGTTATGTAAACAAACAGTGACCAAAAGGTGAGTTGTGGTGCCAAATAAATGTTTTAAATAAAGAGATGCGATGCTGAGTGAAAGGCACAAGCAACCGGCGCTAAACTGACAGGCAGTAGAACAACAGAGAAAAGAGAAAAAATGGTATGTAGATAAAAGAAAAAAAACTTCCATGCAGAGGCAAAAATGGAAATGCAGAGCAAGAAGAGATAAACCAGCTGAGAAACTGACGTGCAAAAAGAGAGAAAAGTGTCCTGTCATTGAAGCGCAGAAATTCGCACGTGGAGGAATTGACAGAGCCCGATGTGCACAACAAAAAACACTAAAAGGTCACGTGCTCCAGTTGGCAATTGCAACATCCTGTGAAACTCGTTTGCCTGTAACAGCTGCTGTATCCATGCCCCCCTGTTCTTGGAAAGTGACGTGTTCACCGGGGGTGCCTTACCAGTAGTATGTTTGAGGCAGAGCTGCTGAACCGTGGTGATAATTACATGGGCCACGCCCCTTTGAGAGACCCTCCACCCCCCAGTTTTTTCATCCCACATAAAGCCCTGGGTGGCTCAGACGTCTTGGCTGCATGAAAGAGTCAAACAAACAGAAAAGAAAAGCAGAGCAGGGACTGCAGTTAAAAGCTATGCTGTTCCTCTTTCTCAATGTTTTTATTAGTAGGCATGACTGTATAGTAATAAAGAGATCTCAAGAATAATTTATTCTTTAACGTGCTCAAGTAAATTCCAAACGCAATGTAAGAAGGTTATCACGTAGCATGTATGAAAAAAACATTCCTCCAATCAGTGCACAATGTGTGCAAGAGACGCTGTGAAGTAAATAAATGTAGTATTGTGGACTATACAATGCATTTCAGCATGCATGAAACGTGACTAATTAATTCATCGGCATGCATGGGTTAACTAATAAGCATGATTAAAAAAATTAAGACTTACTACGATCACAATAATCGATTGTAATATTTTCTCGCTCACTGAAAGCTTCTTGTGCACATAAAAAAAATCAGTGACATGGTTAGACCAGGTTGTGCATGATTACATACAAAATATGAGTTAGAATAAAAACAAACCTCACTGAGCGCTTTAAGTGCTCTGCTCCTCCGTTGCCTTTTGGGCTCTGCCGGTGGGGCCATTGGAGGAGGGGGCGGGGTGGAGCCAGGGACGCTGTCTCTCCTTTATTCTGGGAGATATCATGCAGCTGAAAGCAGCCCCGTCCTGTTAATCCTTTCCAGAGGCGTCAGAAGCAGACCTGCTGGCTGAGACCCTCTTGGTTACTCAGCGAGTCTGTTTCATTTTTGCAACATTTCTTCCGCCAGCCTGTTAATTTGTAAATGCATGAAGACAGGGGGTAGGTAAGATTCTTCCTGTTTTTCTTGTAAGCCATGGGCCGGACATTGGAGGAGGGGGAGGGGTAGAGCCGGCCATAGCATTAGAAACAAGAAGAATCTTACCTTCCCCCTCGTCTTCATGCATTTACGAATTAACAGGCTGACAGACGAAATGTTGCAAAAATGAAACAGACTCGCTGAGTAACCAAGAGTGTCTCAGCCAGCAGGTCTGCTTCCAACACCTCTGGAAACTTTTAAGGCAGCTTAATCACTGTGCCTCCTGCAGAGCCCGGAACTTGCACAGTAATTATCTGCCGAGTGCAATGGGAAGGGGTGGGGGGGGATTGGTTCACGCGGAGTAAAGCTGCCATCAATGCAGTCAGCCAGGGGGACCCCTTGTGTACCTCTGTGAGGGCTGGGAACAGGGAGTATATCCTCTGACACCCTTTGCATGCTTGTGTCCATAAACATACAAACGAAAAGGGGCCATCTGGTGGCCTTGTACAAAAAGCACAAAGGCATCTCATTTTGCAAGGCGTGTGCATACGTTGCCTTTAAAAGGAAAACAAACACAGCTAGAGGATGAGAGGCTTTGTAAATTATCTGAAGAGTGGGGCCATAAACCATGCAGGTCGTGTCTTGTTTAGCTCCCTCCACACCCTTTCCTTCCAGGACGCCGTGACCAAGGGAACACTTGACAGTATGAGACAGAATAGAAGTCCCCAGCGCTAGAAAATGAGAACGTTTTATCACTCAACAAAGTGAACACTCCGTCTCGAAATACAGAACCGCGATGTGCCCAAGGAGGAGTGAGGGAGGGGGGGCACCTCAAGCAGGCGCTGTAAAACACAAGAGGGGCTGCTGGAGGTGCGTGGAGCGAAGAGGAGGGTGGGAAGGGAGGCGGGGAGGGAAGAAGGAAGGCGCGAGGCAGGAATGCAAATATAAACAAGGAGGCACTGCTCGCTCCCGCAGGCAAAACGCCGTGGGATGCGAGGAATGCAGCCGACACCCTGCGCCCCCCTGCTCGCTCCCGACAGCAAAACGCCGTGGGAGTGACCAGTAAACAAAGAGGTGGGACATACGCCCGCCTTTGGCCATTTGCGTGCTTTCATTATTGAAAGCCACATGCAAAAGCCAATAGAATGTGTGGAAGTTAAAAAACCACACAGAGAAAGTCTGGAGTGATTCCAAGAGGCCTCCCCATAGAGCAGCGCATGCGCGCTGCGCTAGGCTCGACCTAAAAATGCCTACCAGTATGGATTACATTTGACTCCTACCATTTGTAGTCCCATTTGTGCTATGTAATATTTTCTATATACTGATTTACACTTATATGATTCATTGTATCTATATGTGTGTAATGTAAAGTGCTCCGACACCCTACATTGGTATGAGAGGCGCTATAAGACAAATTAAATACATGTGAGAGAGGGGCTATGGAGAGTTGAGAGGCACTGTTGGAGGGTATAGTGACGAAATCATTGAAGTGTCCACAAAAGATTGCTGTATCCTGATGCACTGTAAGGTCATCATTTACTATGTTTTAAAAGATAATACTATACGAGGGATGTGATTCCAAGCTGCGCAATACTGTGCTGAGCCCATTCTCAACGTAACGTAAAAAGTAATTAAATTCCTCTAGACATTCAAAAAAACTGTTCATAACAGCAGAGGAAATACTACTCGCAGCATCCACAGCCAGTTACTTGTGTGAGGATTCTTATGGGAAATCACGTAACAAAAGTAAAAAAACACATTCTTAAGATATTATTTCACAAATAAAAACTTCCGAACAAAACAGGAATTACATTTCTGTCATGTGTTTACATGAATTGTATCGCATCACCACGATCACATGCGCCAATATAATCCCAAAGAAACCAAATGGGACACACCCACGTTGGAAAAAAACTCCAATTCCCAGCAACCTCGCTAAGAATCATGTGGGCTGCGAAACAGAGCACCTGCATAACTCCTGCTAGACCAATAGCGGGAGTTGTAATACGCTCAGCTGGTCCTGGTCAGGTGTTTCCATGATTTGAAACACTGACTGGCCGAAATACGCAGGTGGCGGACAAACACCCCCGTCCTCAGTTAATGGTGGTAAAGAGAGAAGGTGGGGTAAGGTCATTTGGGAAAAGATGAGAGAAAAGAGAGCATGTGGGGGTAAGGTCACTGGAGAATGTGACAAGAGTAAAGAGAAAAGGAGGGGTCAGGTTCATGGAGAATGAGACACGAGCAAAGGGAAACCCAACAACAAAGTGAAGGATGATTGAAGCACTTGTAGAATGTGACAGAAATAAAAAGGAAGCAGTGAGGCTATGGGAGAGTAAGAAAGACCAAAGAATTGAGTGGAAGTGTCATGTCATCTGAGGGCATGTACAGAGACAGAGGGATGAGTGATTAACAATTATATTTTTCACAAATATTATGTAAAATGCCCTGAGGGCCAGATGTCCTAAACCATTTTCAGATCCCAAACTCAGTGATTTGCAAAATGAAAGGGTTTGCAACAGCAAAATCATGTTTGGACTGTACTAAGCTGCTTTTTGCGAGTCAGAAAGCCTTTCCTAGTTGCAAAAGGGGTTTTGTGAATCATTCTGATTCAGCAATTAGGAGAGATCATCAGTAAATCTCCCCCCAATGTCTCACATTTCCTCTCACATGACGGCTTTTCATTGGTCCCAATAAAAAAAAAAAGGGTTCTTTTAAAACTCTTGTCCTTGCTCACAAAGCTCTGCAGGCCATCGGGGCATGCTATCTCAGGGAAAGGATTAAGGCGTGTGTTCCTTCTAGAAGTCTCTGATCTTCTATGAGTCGGTTGGCTAAGACCCCCAAAGATTCATCAAGCAAGAATTGGAGGCAGGTCCTTCTCCTATCTCGGGTCGGTTGCCTGGAATAACTAGGTGCGACAGCTGAGACCTCAACTTTTAAGAAAAAATTAAAAACTTGGATGTTTCAACAGGAATAGTGTTACTGTTTGCCTGTGCAGATTGCCTTGAATCTAGTGCCGGGACACTCGACTGTGTAGTCGAGCGCTTTATACAGTCCTTATCATATCATATCATCATGAAAGGTGCATCCCCTCCTAATTGTGACGTGGAATAGTAATCATCAATGGTTAATAACCGCAATTGTGATTGTAAACCATTGAAAAGATATTGGCTGCTTAAAGGGGATGTTAACTGATACACAATGAGCAAGCTGTCCCTTTGAGACAGCCAGTTCATTGTGTAGTTTAGTATAGGAGGAAATATTGGACAGAACTACGAAGATTACTTAAGTGCACGGAGAGAGGATATGCAGAAGCAGATGAGCGAGCTAGGACTGGCATCATAGAACTCTTAGAAGGATGCAACTGTCTTTATGTGCGATCAATGCTTGCAAGAGAATTAATAACTGGAAAAAATATTGCTGGTATCTAGGTTAGTTCTTTATTGGTAAGTACGCAGCCATTATTGATTCTTTTAGTGCTTCTTTTTTTCTCAGGTTGTGGACCTGCATGCATATACATTTGCACACACCTATGAATTTCAGTCTGATTGGACAGTGTCCTAAGATTGCAATTCAATCCGTTGCTATTGTCATTTAACTGCAATAAGGCTTTGAGCTCCAGTAGCGGCTGCTACCATACTCGGGTGGTGCGGCAGGGGGGTGGGGGAAGACGAAAAAAGTTTTTTTTAAAACACTTACCTCCTGTGACGGCTGGCTGGCTTCCGCCTCTCCTCCATCCTCTTCTTCCTGACTCCGGTCCCGCAGTAGGATGCAGGAAGCAGCAGGAAGCACTCGGCTCCCAGGCTCCAATAGCCAATCACAACGCTGCAATGCAGCGTTGTGATTAGTCTGAGCGCCGTGGATCGGCGCTCAGCCAGCGAATGGGGGCCTGGGCCTGTTCTCCATGCAGGCTGTAATTCAGCCTGCATGGAGAAGATGCGATGTGCGCATGAATGTTTGGCCGGCCCAAGAGGGCCGCCCAAACAGTCATGTGCACTTAGGCATCGGACAAACCTCTCCTCCCCTGCTCCTCTGTCCCCGGAGCAGCCCCGCCCCAAACGCAAAGCTGCAGCAGAAGGAAACATAAAATGATAATAACGTGAGTTATTATCATTTTAGGTTTCCTTTACTTCACTGCTGCAAAGCAGTGGGGCGACGCTCCTCTGCCTTAGCAGAGGCCCTGGCACTGATGAGCTCATTTTCAGGAGTCTTTGTACTTCCACAACCAGCGTCACGGATGACCAAGGTCCAAAGTGTTGCCACTCTGAGGCTACAAACTTTGACTGAATGCATAATGCCACAAAACCCAACAGGGATTTTTTGTTATTTTTAATTGTGCAGGGTTTGTGCACAGTGTTTAATTTGAATGTTAAAACTGTTTCTTTTCATTTATTATTTGCATCAGTGGAGGTGAAGGGAGATAGAGAAATCTACACACTGTCACACAATTTTGATGAAATGACAAGCTAAGAATAGAAAGAACGCCATCATCTTGACTGCAGGCCAGCACTGACTCTGCCATCAGAATTGCCATGTCAGCAGTGAATAGATGAGCAGGTGTGGCACTGGGCTATTCTATCTATTTAGAGTCTGCTGGTCTGCCATTTTGTGTGGGTGCATCTCCAGTGCTTAATTTGTGCCAGGGGGCACCACAAGAACTTACTTGGCACCACGGTCACTCTTCTCTTTTCCCCATAGATGATAGTCCCAATTATTATTTAAATACTGTAGCCCTCTGCAGCTGTCCTGTCCCTCTTGACCTGCCCAGGGCAATTCCTACAAGGTGATGTAGACTTCTCTCTGTGGTTGGCTCAGCATGTGAGCAGCTAAAGCACCGACTAAAGGCTGTGGTGCAGCTGATAAGAGGTCTACAGGGTGGACTGGACACCTGGGCCTGCGCAGGACGGACTCAGAGTGTCCTTGAATTACTGTCACTGAAGTTCGGCTCATATGTGGCACACTGGTCCCCAACCACTGCGTTGCCATGCCTGGTGCATCACACTATAGTGGCTTCTGTCAATGATCTTGGTATGTCCACTTTAGCACCACATAAAAAATCTGACTAAAAGTATGCACATTTTGTGGCTGGATATTATGGGGCATATTTATCAAATATTCACGCAACGCAATACAGCAAGCCACCTTCCTGTGAAAGGGCAGGAATGTACTGTATTTAACATTAGACGGCGCATTCCTGTTCTTTGCCTGCGTTGGTGCACAAACTGCTGCCTAGCGCCAACGCAGGCACACTGGCACCATGGTGGAAGGTTGTCCGAGTTGTAGGCAGGATTGTTTTATGCAGGAAGGAACACCTTCCAGCACAAAAACAATGCTTTGAGGCTTTTATCTCTTTCTATGTGTGCTGCACATATAGAAAGAGGAACAAACAAGGAGAAATAAGCATATTTCTCCCCATTACTAGCATTTTGACACATTCCCAGGTCTATCCCTAATTGTAAATCTATGAATGTGCCAAAATCCATGGGTGGATGTGTGGGAACTCCATACCCCACCCATGTAACGCCTCCCTGGGGCAGAGTAAAGCAAGGCAGCGACTTGCGCTGCCTTGTGTTACTCCACATTTACCAAGCCACGCAGGCTTGCATGGCTTGGTAAATGTCATTCTAGGTTTTGCATCATCCTTGCGTCCCGTTGCGTGGTACTAGGGCGACGCAAAACCATGATAAATATGCCCCTATATTTATGAAAATCCCATGCAAGAATCAGTACAACCGCATTGTTTGCGAGTTGACATATGAAAACCCACTTTCATTCAAATGGCCCACACTAGCCTGCTGATCAATCACCCAACATGAAATGCAGTACAAGTTCCTACCATTACTTGTTAGATCTTTGCATTTAAAAAGCCCAATGACGCATTAAGGAGAATCTTGTATCATCAGTACATATGCAACATCGTCTCAAAAATTTGTATAAATAATAAATGTTTAAAAAAAAAAACTAAAATACTTCAGCATTTTTGACATCCCGACGACAGTTCTGAAGATGTTCATGAGGTGCTTCATTCAAAACGTTCCCCCCTGGTCCCCTCCCTTCCAAACTCTGTCAGGAGCTCTCAGGCCAGGGACCTGCCACCAATGCACAGTGCTGGAAGGGGCCCCCTGGAGCTCAGGTGCCTCCCGTACATCGGCGGCTGCAGTGGCTAATGTCACACCACATAAAGGCCTTTCAGAGTAGCGATGGAAAGCAGGGATCACAGCGTCTGGAGGTGAGACAAGGATAGACTCAGAGAGTGGTAGGGGTGGGTGATAGAAGGTCAAGTATTTTTTTTAAATTTCGGACAGAAGGAGAGGCCATATTATGTATAGCTCCCCCATTACTCCTCTGCGTAGCAGCTGATCGCAGGGGCAGATGATTTGGGGGGCCATACATAACATAAAATTATAGATGGGTAACAGTGAATTTTGGGGATGGTTTTCACCTCTAGGTTTTAAGTGCCGTCATAGACAACTCGAGCTTCGTTCTCGTTGTCTATTTACTGTCACTCAGAAACCCTCAGTGAGAAACATCCCTGTAATTCACTGTTACCCGTCTATAATCCTATATATAATAAATTTGGTCCGTTGGGTGTTCTCCCCACTTACCAGGCGGTTGGGAACCAGTGCATGAAAGACAGGGTGAGGTAATGCGAACTTTCGTGGATTGTGTAAGGACTCTTGCTACTCTATATTAATTATTTTGCAGTGAATCAGCTTATTTGGTGTGCCTCCTCCTAAGTAGTCAAGAGCTCTGAAAATATCAGGCAGTGACTCAAATTATATCTGTCGCATTTGTGTAGTTTCCCTCCTATTTATAAGTATTATAGGGAAAACTGTTAGATGTAATAAAGCCAAGAGACAGGGAATAAGGATACTTCTTTATTGGCCATCCATCTCTCCCAACTTACTCAGGGGAACCCAACATTCTAACATCAGCTCTCTCTGGGCGATACCAATCAGGAGGGGAAAGGAGGGGTGGACAGGAATAGACCATGACGCAATGTAAGATTACAACACACCTCCCTTCCTATACACAAAGGAGGGTGGAACATATAGTAACTAAGTGGCTCCATAACACCAGGATGACACCTAGTAAGAACATGGTTAAACAACGCCCTACAGGGAACAATATTAATGTTTACACTACTAAAGCATGTGTATGTTGCATTATAGCTTTACAACTAGTCACAGCTCCACCATTTCCCGTTAACATGTATACAATGCTTGACCATGTGTTACATTTCAGACTTTACGATCTTGTCACAGCTCCACCATTGCCCATTATCCAGGAGAACAACATTGTCAAGAGCCTTGGCAATCCGGCAAGGGGGGTAGAACTTACTTTGGCTGTGCCAGTCTTTTGTGCTTCTCTTGACTTGCACCACATCCCCTACTTCCCAGTTGGGAACTTTAACGCCATTCTTATGATCATACCATTCTTTGTATTTGGTTTGGTGCAATTCAATCTTCCTGGTACCCTCTTCAGGATTGTGGGTTGACACGTTGCCTCCTTCTAGCCAACTAGGGTTGAACTTTGTGCACGGCTCTCTTCTGCGGAGGGAGACGAAAGGGGAGATCCCCGTCACTGGGTTTGGAGAGGTATGGTAAGCCCATAGACATTTGCATAGGTGTGCTTCTACGTCTTGACCATTGCTCACAGCTAACTGTATGTGTTCTTTGATCAATCTGTTAGCCCTCTCGACAAGACCGTTAGCTTTTGGGCAATATAATACCGTCAGTTCATGTTTTATGTTCATGTTGTCTAGGAATTCCTTCATGGTCTGGGAGGTGAATTGTACCACATTGTCCGTGATCAATGTAGAGGGTATGCCCTCCTTTGAAAACACTTCTTTGAGGAACTCCAAGACTGTATTTGTGTTAACGCGATGTACGAATTTCTGGGTAATCCAATGTGAAGTGTAGTCTATTAGGACCAGCATGAATCTCTTCTGGACACCCAGGTTGTCCATAGGCCCTATGATGTCCATGGCTAGTTTGTTCCACGGCTTGGTTGGTACCTTGACGGGGCTAGAGGTGCTTTCCGCAGTGTTTTAGACTTGTCACTCTTGGCACAGCTTACACAATCTTTGACTAGTTGTTCTGCCATGGTGTCCATCTTGGGGAACCAGAAGTTCTCCCTGATTCTCCGTTTCGTGATGTTGCGTCCCAAATGTCCTTCATGCGCCAATTCCACTATTCTTTTCCTGAGGTCAGTCGGCGGTATTACTCTGCTTTGGCGGTACACTCTGTTCCCAATGAGACTCAGTTCATTTCGAACTTCCCAGTACTCCCTGAGTCCTTCCTCCAGGTCGCTAACCTTGTTGGGCCACCCTTCTCTCGTAATAACCTTGAGTCTGCATAGTATCTTGTCGCCCTCCATGTGCTTGTCCCATTCTTCTTCCGTGATGGCAGGGTCGTCTACTGTCATGATAGGACTGTCTAACATCTCTTCCTGGTCTACTGTTGTTAGCGGAGTCCTTGATAAGAAATCGGCGACTCCGTTTTCTTCCCCAGGTACGTACTCTACTTTGAAGTTGAAGTTCTCGAGTCCCAGTATCCATTTGCCTATGCGCGGAGTACAGTTCTCCATTCCTTTCACCGTAAAAATGGAGGTGAGGGGCTTGTGGTCCGTCCGGATGGTGAAATTCAACCCCCACAAAAAGAATTTGAAATGCCTTACGGCCCAGAAGCAGGCCAGGGCTTCTTTTTCGATTACCGAGTAATTGCGTTCTGCACTCGTGAGGCACCTGGATGCAAAGGCAATGATCTTCTCTTCTCTGCCTTCCTTTTGTGTCAGTGTGGCTCCTAGTCCTTTGTTTGAGGCATCTGTGGTGAGAATGGTCTTCTTTCTAAAGTCAAATGACCCTAGCGCCGGCGAGTCCAAAATCTCCTTCTTTAGCTCGTCCATTACTCTACTGTGCTCTTCCTTCCATGCAAAATCTTCATTTTTCTTCAAGAGGTTTCGCATGGGTTCACATTTTGCAGAGAAGTTTTGGATGTACTTGGACATGTATTCCATGAGCCCCAAAAACGACTTAAGTTCCTCCTTGTTTCTCGGATATGGGGCATCTTTGACAGCACCAAGCAGGCTATTTTTTGGCCTGAATCCTTCCTCAGAAATAGAGTGTCCCAAATAGTCAACGGATGACACTCTAATTTTACATTTGTTCCTTTTTACTGTCAACCCAGCGTCCGTGAGCTTCTGAAATACCAATTTAAGGGTGTAATCATGTTCTTCTATGCTGCGTCCATACACCAGAATGTCGTCTTGGAAACACATCGATCGGTCCACTCCCTTCAAGATTAGTTGCATAATTTTTTGAAAAACCGCCGCAGCTGACGCTAATCCGAACGGCATTCTCCTGAACATGAACGCACCTTGGGGAGTGATGAATGCAGTGAGTGGCCTGGATTCTGGGTGGAGATCCACTTGGTGATAAGCCATGGATAGGTCAATTACGCTGAAGTACCTTGCCTGGTCCATGGTGCTCAGCATCTCATTAATATTAGGCAATGGGTGCCTTTCCACCCAAATCTTTTCGTTGAGGCTGCGTAAGTCCACACACAACCGAATGCCTTCGCCATTAGCCTTGGCTGCGATAACTACTGGGGCCAACCATTCGGAGCAATCTACAGGCTCAATGACACCCATGTCACACAATTTTTCCAACTCCTTCTTCAAAGGTTCCCTCATCTGTTGTGGTACTGGACGCAATTTGTGAACCACCGGATTGGTGCCGGACTTCAGTTTGATTCTGTGTTGGAAATCATGTAGGCAACCCAACTTCTCTTGGAACAAAGCCGGAAATTCCTCGCAAATGGTGTCGCTTCCTTGGTTTCCTTCGGTAAGTAGGACTTGCTCCTTACTGTTGGGGTCTAGGATGATGCCCAGTTCCTTTTGGTGTTGCCATCCTAGCAGGTTGGATCCCGATTCGACAATGTATATTTTGCCAAACGCCTTCCTGTCCTTGAATTGTATATTCATCTCCTTCATTCCCATGAGAGGTATCGGTTCTTTGCTATACCCTGTGGGGGAAATGTCCGGTTTCAGCAGGGAGCTTGCCTTTTGCTCCCCAATATTCTCAAAATCGTTTTTGTTTAACAAAGTGAACGGGGAACATGAATCTGCAAACATGGTAACATTTTTGTTGTTAAGTAATATCTCGCATTTAGGATAAATGGCATTAATGGAGTCCACATTACTTTTAAGCTGTAACGCATACTTCTTTTCGCTCAAGGTCACACATTTTACTGCTTTGTTCTGTGCCTTACTAAACTCCCTCTCACTGTCTTTAGTGTGCGGTTCCCCTTCTCTGCATACCCTGGCAAAGTGCCCCCTCCTGCTACATTTTTTACAGGTAACGCTTCTGGCCGGGCACTGGGTGTAATTCGCAAAGTGATTGCTGCTACCACACCTGTAACACTTAAAATTTCTTTCATTGTCCACTATTCTGTTACTCATGCCTCCTTTACTTTTCACTTTGTACACTTCCCCTTCTTCTTCTTCCTCCTGAACACTAGCTACAACCTCCGTGTTAGGCTTCATCTCTTTTATACACTTTGCAGTATGCTCAACGGATTTTGCAATCTCCACAGCTTCTCTCAATCCAGGGTTTTTAGCCAAGAGTTTCTCTTGGATACGGGTATTATTGGTGCAGCGCACCAGTTGATCCCTTATAAGTGAATCTGTGAGATTGCCAAATTCGCACAATTGCGTGAGACCCCACAATGCAGCAATATAATTTGAGACCGACTCCTGTTTCCCTTGTACTCTATTGAAGAATTTATGGCGCTCTAAAACTACGTTTACTTTATCGCCAAAGTGCGTTTCTAACTTGCCCATGGTACGTACAAACAAATCTACATCTTCACCCTCTTCTCCCCCCACCTGTTCAGGCAGTGTCTCGTATATTTTCCGTCCATGTACGCCTAAATTATGAAGGAGTATATGCTGTTTGCGTAAAGGAGTGAAGCGTTCCCCCCCAATGGCTATGATATACGATTCGAACAGCTTGAACCACTCCTTCCAACATATTTCTGGTTCACCTATCTCGTTAAGGAAAGGTGGGGGTTGGCTCATGCTCGCCGCTGCCATCATGTAGACGCTGTGTGGGGAACTCAAAGGAAGAACTTCTGGCAAGGGATAACTTATGGAGAACACTGTGAGGGACTTAAGAGGAAAAGTACACTGAACAAAGGATGCCCCTTGGGGAACACTGCGGAGTCCCCCCCCCCAAAATGCCACCCACAACGAGGACCAGGGGACCCACAAGGAAGGGCAATACTATGACAATCACAACCTGGATAACCCCAAGGCGTAAGATCAAGTATCTAAGAGTATGTGGTCAATGGTCAACTTCACTCGTAGTCAGCAACAGTATCTCAACCTCCTTTTACTCAGCACAGTACCTTATGCCTCAAATCCCCTTCGGAGTAGTGAAGAGTAGGGTTCCAAACTGCTGACACTGATTACTATGTGGGAAACTGTACGATGGAGCGCTGATAAAACGGCCGGGAGAGTGTGCGAAACTGCAGGGCTGGAATGCTCACTCGGACAACATGGGCTGCCTTAACTGAGAAAGTGATGAAAGTACGCTTACGAAGTGCACCACAGTTGAAATTGAAGGCGGCAACAGGAAATGACTTGGCGGCGTCTCGACGACTAGAACGCTCCCTCATACACGGCGGTCCCGTAGATCAGCGTCTGACAGGAACTCGTGAGAGGAAGCAATTTGACAGGAACTCGAACAAACAATGACCCTGTGACACTCCACTGACAGCCTTCTGGTGACTACAATGCTCCCTCCTACGCGGCGGTCACAGTAATCAACACGCCTGACAGGAACTATGAGTAGAGGCAAAGCGTGACAGGATTTTGAAGGAAACAAAAAAGGAGATGACTCCGTGACACCACTGCCGGCTAGCAACCAGCAGAACGGCCTCCGATGCTCACCCGTTGGATCTCAGCTCACCACACGCCACTTCGAAGCTGGAGAGACGAAGGAGACAGCTTGATTTTGAAACGGAGAGGATTACTCCAACCTGCTGCACGGGGTGAGTGATCCGGAAACTCTGGCCATCGCTTCTTTACTACCGCTCCTCTGGTACATCTGTTTGTTACGCCAGATGCAGAGAATGTCTATTGACTTGCTGAACCTGTTCTCTCAATTTAGTTTTCTTTTCTTCGTTGCCGACTTGCTAGCACATTCCTTTTTTTTTTTTTTAGCGCATTCTTATTAGGATAGCATTCGCATAGGCATTAACAGAAAACTTGATGTCCGGTAGTCATAGGATTCTTCTTCTCGTTGCTGGAAAGGAGGGATGGACACGCCACAGGAACAGGGATGGAGAGTATACTCAGAGGGGAAATGGCCAAATCTGCCCCCTACGCAGAATATCGTCGCCAGTGTTAGATGTAATAAAGCCAAGAGACAGGGAATAAGGATACTTCTTTATTGGCCATCCATCTCTCCCAACTTACTCAGGGGAACCCGACATTCTAACATCAGCTCTCTCTGGGCGATACCAATCAGGAGGGGAAAGGAGGGGTGGACAGGAATAGACCATGACGCAATGTAAGATTACAACAAAAACGTCTTAGAATATCAGAGTTACTAGATTCAACCAAACACTGTTTTGCATTGTTTAGCATCAAATCAGTATACTCAGGACTCGTCCCTTCTTGTACTGGACAGAACTGGAGAAGTTTCTGAGCAGAAAGTTAAAATCTTGTTGACACACTAGTGCATGTATACCCCCTTCCTTGTACTGAGATGCCTACCACCATGTCTGCTGGCTACTCTCGCGTTAGTCTGCCTTTTCTTACTGAGATCTGGTATGTTTGTAGCATTCCAGGCAGTGGCCTTCATCCACGTGTATTGGTAAGGCCAGGAAATATTCAGGTCATACAATACTATTTTTGGGTGTTCAAAGGCAAAGTATCACTTCAAGGATGCACTACAGTGAATGTCACATCTATCTGTGGCCCTCCGAGATCTCCACTCTAACACATAGCCTGGCTCCCTCCAGCATCCTAAGGTGGAAATAGTATTCACTTTATCTTGTCTTTGCTGCCACTGTGTTTCCCCACCTCGCATCCCAGCGTCACCTTGGCCTTTGTGATATTGGGGCTCTGCTGCTATCTTAAAGCATGAACTGCCTATGGCTCCAGTCCCATGGTGGTTCTGACCATGGGTGGTAAGTGGACCATGATGATATTTGTGTTTATCATGATCTCAGCCTTGTCACACACCCTGCCTTACCATATACCTTCAGTCACAGATTGTCCACTCAGGCAAAGGAGATGTCAAATGACAAACAACAATCGGTATCAGAGTTGCCGATACAAGCACCAACAGAGTAGCCTTTAGTTTGTGTTGAGGCAAGCCAAATAAGGGGTGCAGGGCCCATGTCTAAAGGAGAAATACTTATCACATAAGTAGTAGCTAAGGAATTCAATAGGTCAATTGAAGGCAAAGTACATTTATTCCAGAATGAAACAGGATCACTCTTTTGATACTAAAATCTGGCTGAGATGAAGAACAAGTTTCTCCACCTCATTATTTCTCTATGATAAGAAGGCTCCCATGCCCCACACGGTCCGAAGAATAAGTGGGTTTGCTTTCTTTAGTAAATTGCCAGACTGGAAGATAAAAGGGCTAAAGAAATTTTAAACTTTCAAAAATATAGTCATAACAGGCTTGTGTACAATCCTTCACCAATTTAATTGAGTTGGTTTGCTTATCACCTGTAAATCTGCTATCAATCAATCAATCAATCAATCAATCAAGGGCTTGTAAAGCGTGGCTACTCACCCATGAGGGTCTCAAGACGCTGCAGGAAGGGGTTCTGCTGGTCGGTCTGGGTGGAGGATCATTCGAAGGACCAGGTCTTAAGGTCCTTCCTGAATTGGGTCAGTGACGGTGATTGCCTGAGGTGCAGGGGTAGGGTATTCCAGGTCTTGGCAGTGAGGTAGGAGAACAATCTTCCTCCGGTTCTGGTTTTGTGGATCCTGGGGATGGAGGCGAGGGCGAGTTGGGAGGATCGGAGTTGCCTGGTGGGTACGTGGAATGTGAGGTGGTGGTTCAGGTACGCTCGTCCTTCGTCATGTCGGGCTTTGTAGGCGTGAGTGAGGAGCTTGAAGGTGACTCTCTTGTTGACTGGGATCCAGTGGAGTTGTCGGGAGGTGTCGCGTGATGTGGCTGTGAAGGGGAATGTCGAGGACCAGTCTGGCAGCGGCGTTTTGGACAATCTGTAGTTTCTTGAGCTGTTTCTGGGTAATGCCAGGATAGAGCACGTTGCTGTAGTCCAGTCTGCTGGCGATGAGTGCGTGGGTGACCGTCCTTCTGGAATCTGTGGGGATCCATCTGAAAGTGTATTGGAGCAGGCAGAGCGTGTGGAAGCAGGCTGAGGAGACTGTGTTTATTTGGCGTTTCATTGTGAGTGAAGAGTCCAGTATAGTGCCAAGATTGTGTGCGTGGTCCATCCGGGTGGGTGGAGCAGCCAGAGCGGCTGGCCACCAGGAGTCGTCCCAGGCTGACAGGGTGGGTCCCAGGATGAGGACTTTGGTCTTATCCGAGTTGAGCTTGAGGCAGCTGTCTTTCATCCATGTAGCGACGGCCTTCATTCCACTGTGGAAGTTGGTTCTGGCGGTTGAGGGCTTGTTGGTGAGGGAGAGGATCAGCTGGGTGTCGTTGGCGTAGGAGATGATGTTGAGTCCGTGTCCTCTGACAATGGCTGCGAGGGGGGGCCATGTAGACATTGAAGAGGGTGGGGCTCAGGTAGGAACCCTGGGGGACTCCACAGCTGATCTCCATGGGGTCTTAGAGGAACGGTGGTATTCTGACTCGCTGGGTCCGGCCGGTGAGGAAGGAGTGGATCCAGTCCAGGGCCTTGTTTCGGATGCCGGCATCGTGGAGTCTGGTGATTAGGTTGCAGTGGGAGATGGTGTCGAAGGCGCCGAGAGGTCTAGTAGGATGAGTGCTGCGGTTTCGCCCCGGTCGAGGAGGGAGTGTATGTCGTCTGTGGCAGCGAGGAGTGCAGTCTCTGTGCTGTGGTTGCTTAGGAAGCCGGATTGGGAGGTGTCCGGACATGGTTCGCTTCGATGAATTCGGAGAGCTGGCTGTTGATGGCCTTCTCCGTGACCTTGGCTTGGAAGAGGAGGAGGGAGATCGGTCTGTAGTTCTTGAGGTCTTTCGGGTCTGAGGATGGCTTCTTCAGCAGGGGGTTGATCTCGGCATTCAAAGGGCCATTTAAACCTGCAAGCCTATGAAAACCCTGAAGCTATTCTTGGCTTGTAGTCTAGAGGTGATCAACACAGCAAGTACTTTAAGCCTGGGGTTCTATGCTACTATACTGAGTCTAGACCTCAGATCTTTCATATCTGCTGCAAAAGTTTGCATTCGACTGGACTGGTGGTAACGTCTGCTCAATAAATGATCTTGCAAATTTCATGAATACATTTTAGTGTCACCCAGATAGGGCGAATTGTGAACTGGAAATGGCCGTATGGGATGAAAATACTTCTTCCATCGTGTTTTATTTCTTTATTGCCAATAACCACTGGTTCAAATGAAGGTTGAGATATATGTGGCATACCCCAACTAATCTATCTTTTCATCAACAAGTGCCACCGAATATACATTCAAGGAAGGTATAATTCATTGAAGGAGTTTAATACAGCGCTAATACCTCTTCTCCCCACTTCACATTGTATGGTTACATTTGGTGTCATCACCACTTGGTCACTTGTGGTACATTTGAATCAGAAACAAAAGTTGTACAGTTTCTCAAATCAATGCATTTGTATTAATACTGGTTCCATAACTGTGGATGTGTGTGACCCGGGGTGCCAGACCAGTTCTCCAGAGCCTGTGGCACTTTAGGGCAGTTAGGAAATCCTTGTGACACAAATTGCAGCAGTCCTGAAAAACACAGGAATCAGATAGTACTGTGAGAATACTGAATTTCCAAGTACCGGTTGTATGTTGGTTGATAATCTGGAGGCGACATAGCTGCAAATCAATGTTTTAAAGTCGATATTTTGGTACTACACCCAAGTACCTTTTCTTTAGGCTTGAGGTTGAACTGTCACGACTTACTTTTAGAGGGCAGTGTGGAGTAGAAAGACTAGTTCAGGTTGCACATTTATCATGTGTACTAAATATAATTTCCAAGCAGAGTTCAGTAACTTTAAGAAGTTTTATGACATAGTACTCACAATCTACATAGTTTCACCTCTCTGTGCCCAGTGGGAAGGGGGTGGTATGTTGCTTGTGAAGAAATCAGGGTTACAATCATGCATGCAGTTAACCTGAAATTAGCCAAGCAGGGTCTGTTTGGGAGGCATGGCTTCATGTGTATATTTTATGATGCAGCAGTCTCTTGCAAATGTTCAGGGTCTCTGACGAGTGTTTGGAAACTCTTCAGAATGCTCGGGTTCCTCCAATAGGGATGCTGGGGCTCTTAGACATGTGACACGGTCTTGCAACAGTGCACACGAGGCTTGTTGGTTTTGGGCTGGCTTCGGGGATGCCAAGGCTTCAGTGCACATGTGGCTTAGAGGGTAGGTGCCTAGAGGCAGAATCGATGCTGGACCCCAAAAGTCTTGTAGATAAACATGGGAGTGCCCGACGTTTTTGAAACTATTTTATAAATATAATATGAAAGGAGGCGGGAGCTGGTATAAAGTACTGTACCAGAAAATGCAGCAGAATATTATCCCAAAAGTTCTGCAAAAGGTAGCATTAGTTACAGAGTGTAATATCTCTCCAAACCAGTTGTTGGACATCTCTGTTTTTGTCTATAAACTGTTTAGAGCACTTAATTTTAAAAGAATTAACTTTTTTGCGAGGTGGGCACATTTCTATGCCATCCCAGCGCAAACCAGGTTTCCTACCCCAATACAGTTTTTTTAGGAGGGAATAGATTTAATTTAATTTGAGCTACAGCAGTTACTCTTGAAGGGAGGAATAGAACCATGTCTGTTGCACCCCAGAAGGTTAGTGAGCAATATATTTTTGGTTAAAAAAATTAACAAATTATTTTGACCAGTAATAAATCTAAAATATCTCAATCAGTTTGTCCTTTACCAGCACTTCAAAATGGAGACAGTAGTCAGCCTTAGAGATATTTTCCTTCCAGGGGACTGGGATGATGTGTCTAGATGTGCCTATCTAACAGTGCTAGTTTTTCAATATCACAACACATATTTACAGTTTCTATGGCAGGAACAGGCATTCAGGTTCATGTCCCAACCATTTGGCCTATCTACCGCTCCTTGGTGCCATTCAAGATTTTAAAAGGACTGAATAGCATGATATTTCTGAGCCATGAGTAAAACCTTTTATTGAAACAGGTGCAATTAGCCATAGAATTGATTCAAACACTGGGTTTCACTGGAGATATAGAGAAGTCAGATCTTATTGCTTCATGAATGATGACATTTCAATGGCCTCTGCTGGATTCAGAAAGAGAGGTACTATCACTTCCAGACTCAAAACTAAAAACACTCAAGAAAAAGATGAGGATGATGTTAGCCAAACAGCAGATTTCTCCCCAACTCTTGACATGAGTGGTGGGGCTTTTTTCATCTTTCATTCAAGCAATCTTTCTGGAACCTCTTTACTACGGGCTCTCCAGGCCTAAAGTCAAGGCTCTTACAAAGAGGCTTGGAATATTCAGAGATTATTCAATTAGATCTATATGTGAGAGAAGAGATAAAGTGGTGGCCAAGTCACACTGACGCTTGGAATGGTTGAGACATTTTTCCTATATTCCCAGATCTAGTATTAGACTCAGATGCAAGTCTCTGGGGTTGTGGTGCCAGATGTGGTAACTACTCCACTGGTGGAAGATGGTCCAAGAGGGAATTGTCAGTTCATATACCAGTGGCGGCTCCTCCGCTAAGAAAAATACAATGATAATAACAATGTTATTATCATTTTATTTTTCATTATTGGCTATGCAAAGCCGGTGCGGGTGGGGTGGTGCTGCGCTTCCCACAGAGCAGGGGAAGGGCTGTTGGCACTCTCCTAAGTGCGCATGAGGGGTTTGGCCGGCTGTCTCGGGCGAGCCAAACCCCTCATGCACACTTGGCTTGTCACAATGCTGGGGAGTTGGGAGCCTGGGTGCTTCCTGGTTCGCCGACCTGAAGAGCACGAGAACTGAGGAAATCGGCTGCCGGCACGGTAAGTGGTTTTTTTTCTTTACCTTTGCCCCGCTTCTTGTTTTTACCCCCCCACCCCTCTCCCCGCTCCACCACAACTGCCTGGTAGCAGCCGCTACTGTCACATTAATTGTTTAGAGCTTCTTGCAAGGTCCTTTGCAGTCCGAAGCTTTGTAAAAAAGAGGGGGAGGCGGTTATGTATATAAACAAATTAAAGGGGGACGAGAATTAAACTTTAAGCGGACATGGTAGCAGTCTAGTACTCAAAGAGCCTTTATGACAACAGCAATTGGTGCCTGGCCTTTCAGATTTTGAAAGCTCTGAATAAAGTTTGAGAACCATTCGACATTGACCTGCTTGCTTACTGGTTGACAACTCAGTTACAGAGGTACTTCATTCGGAGGCCAGATCCAGAAGCATTAGCAATGGATGCCTTTCTTTTGGATCGGTCTTGTGGAAATCATTACGCTTTTCCACCTTTTATCATGATACCCAGGTGCATGGCACAGATCAGCAGACAATCAGCAAAGCTGGTCGTAGTAGCACCCCTTCGGAAGGTGCTGCCTTGCTATTCCTCCCTTCTGTAAATATCAGTGAACTGCCTAGTTCTTGTCTATTTTTCCACAGTTATTGATGAACCCTTATGGACAATATCACAGTGTTGTTCTGGTGGGGAGCAATGACCCTGGTCGCATGGAACCTTTCAGGTCACTTACTGATATGCCAGAACTTTCGGAATCATCTTCTGGCTATAGCAAGGCTTCTGGGGCACAGGTACAATTAGAGCCTATAATTCAGCCACGGATGTCTGAAGCAGCTGCTGAATATAACAGGGTATATTGATCCTGGTATCTCAGAGGTCACAGAGGTTTACAAAGAAGCAGAGTCTATTTCATAAAGTGTTCCTCACTGAAAACAATAAAACGGAACTTCTATGCTATGTGAAATAGCACCCCTTATATGCTATTGCCGCTTTCTATGCTGATGATATAGGATAGGTGATGTGGCCTTGCAGATCCACAGACACATTTGTCCACCTGACATAATATGTCACAGATTTCAGTGTAGTTACTATCCATCTCTTAATCTGTAATACATTTATACCAGTAGAAGGAAATACTGCTTAGTAAATTAGACAATTCGAACGACAAATTGCATATTCACTTAGCCACTTTGTGAAGGAGAGTCTTGATTGTTTTTAAAGACAAAGGAGGTGAATATCATGCAGTTGTCTTCTTGTTGCTTATTTATAAGGCACATTTAAAGTAAAACTACATTTGCCATAAGTGCTCTGCTTAATCTGCGAAATCCCTGCTTGGGTTTGCCAGCAGCAATGAAGGCTTTTTCCTCAAAACCTATTGTTGCAATGAAATTATATTTTTGACCACTGAGTGGCAGTATTGTGACACTGCTACAAATCAGTGACAATCTGCCTTTTGAGGTAGAAAGCAGTTGAAGCTATATTCCAACAAATTAGCTGCTTAATTAGGAGCTTTTAGACTTCAGTAGTTTTTAAAATGTATTCGGAGTGGAAGGTACAAAATCAGTACTAATTAATTACATATTTTGCTATTCACTGTACTTTACTCTTACACCTGCATTGCACTTTACTTATACACTTTTGAGTAGCTTTACAATTTATTATTTATTTTATAGTTTTATAGAGCGCGAACCAGACCCGTGAGGGTATCAGAGCGCTTTACAGGATTAAGGGTGGTATACAAAGCATTAGGAAGGGAGGGACCAATTGGGTAAAATAGGTGGATACATTATACAAGAAAAAAGCATGCAGTCTAAGGTCACGGCTACATATGGGATAAAAATTAAAACAGGTAGATACATTATAAAAGAAGGCACGCAGTCTCAACTCTTGGGTGGGATGCCCAGGAGTGCAGGAATGGGTATCATCCGTAGAAGCCGTGGATAATGCCGAGGTGGAGGGTGGAACATGTCGCTGAGGTGATTGTAATGTAATCGTTAGACGAGGTATTTGCCCATTAAGAAGGTTTTGGTCTCCTTTTTATTTCAAACTCTGTTTATTGAAAATGTTTCCTCCGGAGAGTGCGGCAAAAAGCATTACATAGGCAACATCAGTCACAAAAACATTCAGCCCGGATGTACAGTTTGCTCGTGAAGGTCACAGCTTTTCCACAAGGTCTGCGGCGAATGAACTATGATATAGAAAGCAGCATCCTCGTAACATAGAGCTTTCAGGCCCATGGTTCTGAGCTTCCATCTACCCTCCCAAGAAAGTAACAAAGAAAGGAAACTTAATTATACCTAAAAAAACAAACAAAACTGGGATGTCATGGTGCAAAATAGAATAAAGTGAGCGTGCGGAGTGCGCTACCGGGGTCGTCATTCAGGTGCTCTTCGCACCGGCCCGTGATCCCGTCACTGTGAAGTAATTAGATAAGGGACAGATTGAGGGCCCTAAGCCGTGGGCTGCATGCCAGCAAAGGGGGTCCCTCTGAAAGGTAAATTACCAGCGGGGACCAAATGTATTCAAAACATTTCCTAGTGTCCGCAACTATATCAGCCATGCGCTCCAACGCCAAAACTCTCCACAATCTCGCGTGCCATTGGGTTAAGGATGGGGCCTCTTGTTTTTTCCACGCAGCGGCAATTGCCATTTTGGCCGCTCCCAAACAGAGCCACATCACTGATTTGTCACCCTGTGTTTGGCGTTTCAAAGTGGGATCTCGAACCCCCAACAGGACCTGTTCCATGGAATTGGGAATAGGATAACCTAGAATCAGTTTAATTTGGGATAACATTTCCTTCCAAAATGGCTGTATGGAGGGGCAGTCCCACCATATATGTCTGAAATCGCCTAACATCCCACAGCCCCTCCAGCACCTGTCAGACGAATTGGGAAAATCGTGTGCAGTTTCTGAGGGTACAGGTACCAATCATACATAATTTTGTAGTGTGCCTCCCTGAGGTGCATTGAGCGGTTGAATTTCGCTATGTCCCTGCCTAAATGTTCCCAGTGCCTGTCCTCTAAGGGGAGAGTCGTGAGGGAGTCCCAAAAGCGTTTTTTTAACGCGGTGTCGATCTGGGACTCATCGCTTGTATGAGAGCATATAAATAGGAGATACAGCCTTTGGACGAGGACCCAGATTGAGCGAACTTCTCGATGGGGAGCAACTCCCTGGTGGCGGCCAGCCGCACCAGGGGCTGCTGCACCCAGTGTTTCAGCTGCAGGTAGTGATATTCTTCTTTAGCAGTCAGTGCAAATTGTTTCCTGCATTCCTGAAAAGATAGTAGTTCACCTCTTTCAAACAGGTGAGAGATCATGTGGCAGCCACCCTCCCTCCAGGCCTCAAAGGGACCCTCATGCAGCGCAGGGGGGAACGCAGCTTTAAAATGTATAAGCGTATGAGGAGAGGGGAAGGACGTAAGGTGTAATCTTTTAGTGAGGATATCCCAGACTTTCAGTGTGGTGGATGTAGGCGTGCTAATGTAGGCGTTGAGAGGTCTGTCCTGCTTTGGTTTCCATAGAAGATCCCATATGGTGCGCCCTGTTACCTGTCTGTCTATGTGTAACCAGTGTTTCTCTGAAGCCCGCAGTGACCATTCCGTGATTACCCGCATTTGAGCCGCTCGGTAATAGGACAGAAAATCCGGTAATGCTAAACCGCCCTCTTTACGAGGCCGTATGAGCAAATTATAAGGAAGGCGTGCCCTTTTCCCCTGCCAAATAAATTTAGTGAGCATATGTCGCAACTCCCGGAAGAGACCTCCCTCCACTGGAATTGGCAGCCCCTGAAAAAGGTAAAGTAGGCGAGGGAGAACATTCATCTTAATGGCATTAATCCTACCTAACCAGGAGGTGTACGCCACACTCCATTTACCCAAGTCAGACCTTAGTTGCCGCAGAAGGGGGGGGAAGTTAGCTTTATACAGGTCCCGTATCCGAGGGGTGATTTTAACACCTAAGTAAGTGATCTCCTTAGTGGTGCAGCGAAACAGTGACATCTCTTCAACCCTACGCCAATCATCTTTTGATAATGTTAGGTTCAGTAAGAAGGATTTGGTCAGGTTAATCTTAAACCCCGCCGCCTGTTCAAACGTCTTCAGTTCCTCATGGATAGCCGGGAGCGAGACATTAGGGTCTGATACTGGGAGAACAGCGAAATTTTATGATCGTCTGTGCCAAAACGTATTCCCCGGATCTCCTGGTTTCCTCTGATCCTGTGGGCTAGAGGTTCTATGCTCAAGGCAAAAAGGAGGGGGGATAAGGGGCAGCCCTGTCTCGTCCCGCGAGCCAGATTAAAAGGGGAAGATGCAATACCATTGACAAGGACCCGAGAACTGGGAGAGTGGTAGTTAGCGCGAACCATCCCTATAAAGGTGTCATTAAAGTCAAAGCGCTGAAGCACCCTAAATAAAAAAGTCCATTCCACACGATCAAAGGCTTTCTCCGCGTCTAGCGAGAGAAGCGCTGTAGGGATGCATTTCTTGTGAGCTTTTTCAATGATATGGACGATGCGTCGCAAGTTGTCATGGGTCTGACGACCCTTGATAAATCCGGACTGATCCGGATCTATAAGGCCAGGAAGAACCGATTCGAGACGAGTGGCCAGGATTTTGGAATACATTTTTGCATCTAAGTTCAGGAGGGCAATCGGGCGGTAAGAAGAGCAAGCTGAGGGATCCTTACCAGGCTTAGGAAGCACAGCCACTATCGCTTCTCCCATAGATGGAGTAACTTGTTGCGTGGAGGCGATGATGTTAAATAGAGCAGTTAAGAAGGGGACGAGCTCCGGCTCGAAGGTACGATAGAAGTGGGCTGAAAAGCCATCCGGCCCCGGAGCCTTCTGGAGTTTAAGGGAATCAATCGCCTTCTGTACTTCCTCGGTGATTATGGGTTTCGCCAAATCTTCATTGGTGTTTGCCACGACCTGAGGGAGGTCCAGAGGGTCCAAATACCCCGATGGGTCATGCCCCCTTGGAAGCTCTGACGTATAAAGAGTTTTGTAAAATTGTTCAAAGGCCCGCGCCTTCCCTTCCTCCGACTTGTGAGAAATGCCATCTTCATCCACAATAAGTTTGATGTATTCCTTTTCCTGTTTGGCCCGTAATTGGCGCGCCAATAATGACCCCACTTTGTTCCCTCCCACATAACTCTTGGATTGCAAGCGCAGGATGGTTTTCTCCGCCCTATTAGTGTAAATAGCCTGTAGTTTCCCCTTCAGGGCCGTGACTTTCCGCAATGCCTGAACAGAGGGGTTGGCCTTACGGGCCTGCTCTTCAGACTGTAAGTCTCGCTCTAATTGGAGGCGTTCTTCACGTTGCTGAGAGCGTAAAGTAGTGGCCAATTCAATGCACTAGCCCCGAACTACTGCTTTGAGGGTGTCCTAGGTAGTTGCATGTGAAGTGGCCTCAGGGTCATTGAGCTCGAAGAATTCCTAAATGGATTTTCTAAGGTCGTCCCGGAGAAGACCATCTCTGCATAGGAAATTGGGGAAATACCAACGTGCATGTTTTGGGCGCGGGTTCGGCCATGTAATCATCATCTCCAGAGGGGCATGATCCGATAGGCAGATCGGGTGGAACTGAGTGTGCACCACCGAGGGGAGCAGGGATTGGCTCATGAAGATGTAGTCAATACGGGAATACGTTCTGTGGGAATGAGAAAAGAACGAGTAATCACGCACCGTGGGGTTAGCCTCCCTCCACACATCCACCAACCCCATGAGCTGAAGCTGTGAGCGGAGCGCCTTACCAAATGACCCCCCCGGGGCCCTCTGTGGGTGTGTTGTGTCCGTGCTCAGATCCCAGACTAGATTGAGGTCCCCCATGAGTAAAATGTCCCCTTGAGCAAAATTCTCCAGTGTCATAAGGAAGGAGAGAATGAAGTCCTGTTGACCCGTGTTAGGAGCATAAAAAACTGCGAACGTGCATTGGCGGCCTCTGCGTTCCCCCCGGACCATAATGAACCTCCCGCTTTTGTCTGCTTTAGTGTCCTGGACCTGAAAGGGGACCCCGGAGTGGAAAATAGAGCCACCCCATTGTGTTTTGTAGAGTGTGAGGAGCGAAATATGAGAGGATAAGTTTTATGGCGTAGCCGGTGTTCCTCCGACTTTTTGAGGTGCGTCTCCTGAAGAGCCACTATTTGAACATTATGCTCTATCAGGTACTTCCAGAAGCGCTGGCGTTTATTAGGGGGAATTCAGTCCCCGGGTGTTCCAAGTAATAGCTCTAACCGCCATTGTTACCATGAATAGAGTGACTCCCGGCTGGTGTAGGGCTCTGCTTAAAAACCATGTTTGCTCCCCAGCACCTCATCCTTCCCCACCCATAACTGATTAAAAAAAAGGCACCATGACATCGAACAAAATAAAAAAACCAGAACAAATACCTAAAATGAGTGTGCAGAATCCCTCTCCTAGAGGGGAATCCCAGTATCAAAATATACTCAAGGAACATTACCATTTCCGTTCCCTTAACCCATAACATAGCTAAGATCAAGGCATGCGTTGCATGAAAAAGTACCCCAACTGAACAATAGGTAACATCGGAGTCTAGACCCCCACAGTAGTTATGATTGTCAGCATTTACCTGATGCCACTCTAGTCGGCCTGAAGAATGAAAGACGTTCGACACCCCCACCCGGAACCCCTCACCTCCATGTGGATCAAACAGTCCCCCTGTCCTCTCAAGGCATGTAGATTGGTCCTGCACGGAGCCCATGCCAATCGCTGGATTTAGGGCACCATGTAGCGTCTAGGCCCCCCGAGGCAGAGCAGGCACAGAAAAATGCAAGTCGTCAGCTCCATCCAAATCTCCACTTCTGCAGCAGGATGCCCCTCTAGGGTAGAAAGGAGGGGGTGGGGGGGACGGAGCCCCCTCAAATTAGCATTGGAACCGGTCAGAGGGGCCGCCGGACGGCTGCACCTCCACTGGGCAAAATGGAGGACCTCTCTGGCCCCCCGGTCAGTGGAATCAGGCCGGTGGCTTCGTATTTCTCCTGCCCACTCTTCGCCATTACCCTCCATCGAGCCGATCAGGCTGACTCCTCCCACCCGAGTCCGCCGAGGTCGTAGGGAGCTCCAATCCCAGCAGATCTGCCGCCTCCGAAAGTTCCGCACAGTGGTGCTGTGCCATTGGAACGCGATCCCAAAGGGGAATGTCCATCGGTATCTGATTTTCTTCGCCCGCAGATGTTCAGTGACTGGGCGGAACCGCTGGCGTCGCTGGAGCGTGGCTTGAGCGACATCCTGGTAGAGCGTGCAGGTGGCATTTTGGAAGGTGATCGTGTCTGCCGCCCTCGCCTTCTGCAGGACCAGTTCTTTGATCTTAAATGAGCTGAATTTCGCCAGGACGTCTCTTGGCCGTCGATTCTCCCCCGGCAATCGCGGCCCGACTCTGTGCACTCTCTCCAACCGCTCCTCAGGGCTGTCCTCCCCTAGAGCTGAGGAGAAGAGGCCCCCCATGAATGCCTCCAGGTCCGGCCCTTCACAATCCTCCGCCAGGCCTCGGACTCGTATATTGTCACGGCGAGAGCGGTTCTCCATGTCCTCGCATTTGAGTAGCGTATCCCGCAGTTGGTCACGCCGCTCTGCAGATCCATCTTCCAAGGACTTAATTCTGTCTGACACCTCCTGGTTCCTTGCTTCGAGATCGAGGGTACGCGTACCCACGGAGTCGACATCCGCCTGTACAGCAACCATTTTCTCCCTCACCTCAGTGCGGAATGCCTCGAATGAGGCCTCCATGTCTGCTTTAATGTCCGCTCTGAGTTCCGTTCGCAGCTCCTGCTTGAATTCTCATAGGGAAGCCATAAGATCGTCCCTGGTCAGCGCCATGGTGGCCGGACGTGGAGTCGTCTCTCCTTCTATTGCCCCTGCTCCGGTCGATGCAAAGTAGTTAGAGACCTTATTGTTGGTTGTCTTTTTGGGTGGCATAGGGGGGTCCTCCGCCCGGCCAGCACTCGGCCGCCCCGTTAGTCGCGTAGAATCAGTGTGCCCCAATTATCCGCAGGTAGTGGTCCCCCCAACTACTCCGCCCTCTCTGGACCTCTCATCCTCATCTCCAAGCCTCTAGCTGGGCGTCACCCGAGGAGCAGCACAGATAGCCGATAGTGCAGGCGATGGCGCCTTGTTTCTGTTAAGGCGCTTTCTATTGGACCGCTTCATAGATGCCAAGACCCGTTGAGCAACCGCCTCGTGGTAGCTGTATGCCATTAGAAGATGCCTCCATGGCGGCCATGTTAGGGTCAGGCATCGACCTGTGGACACTGCTTCAGGAGGGTTTGCGCCCCCAGATCTACCTCCCGCTGCACCACACCGGAATACCTGAAGCTGTACGATCCGCAGAAGGGAGGAGGTCGCTCAGCTCCCCCGGGACCACCCAAGGGCCACAAGTTCGTCAGAGGGAAAATACCGCCGCCAGAGAGGGATCTGCGGCAGATCGCTAATTTTCATCAGCTGTGCGTTGTTGAAGCTGAATGGAGACAGGAGGGGAGCTTCACCACTTTGTGGGGAGGCCGCTAGACTCAGAGCTGCTCCCCCGGTGAGTCACAATCCCCCCGCGGCGGCAGCCCGCCATCTTAGATGCCGCCGAGTTCGGGTCAGAACAACCTTGCGCCTCTTCCTCGGAGTCAGCAAGTGGGTCACTGCTACCAGTTGGGCACCCCCATAGACAGGCTCGCCGGAGGCCCCGGGGTGTTCCAGCAGGAGGGGGCTGCGGGGTGCCTGTATCTCCTACCCTGAGATCGGCGCCCGGATGGCCGCCATTTCCTCCACCTCGCGGCTGCGTGTCTCTCCGCCCGTCGGAGCTTCTCCGTGCTCGTACTGGGGTAGTCAAAGTTGCTGAGCGGCTCCACTATGTCACCCCCGTCCCAGCATTGGTGGCACTTGCTCTTCGTGTTGCTGAAGGCGCCTTGACTCGCGATTTTAGCAGGGCCTAGGACGGAGCCGATCGGAATCACGTCCGATCGGCCATGTTGGTTGGCCACGCCCCCCTTGGTCTCCTTTTTAAAGTGTGCCAAGGACGGAAGTCTTCTGATGGCGGGTGGGATAGAGTACCAAATTCTTGGAGCGGCCCCAGAGAAGGCCCGATTGTAGGTTTTTTTCTTTTGGAAGCGTGCTGGTTGCAGCAACAGGTCTTTGGCAGATCGGGAGTTTCTGGCTCCTCCGGATATTACAAGTTTTTGGGCGAGAAATGCAGGGGAATTGGAGTAAAGAGCTTTGTGAGTGATGCAGGCCAGTTTAAATTGGATTCTGGCCTCTAGGGGAAGCCAGTTCAGAACTTTGAGGTGGGGAGAGATGTGGTAGAATTTCTTTGAGCCAGTTAGGAGTCTGGCGGCGGCGTTGAGGCAGGCTTTCAATGGGGCCAGAGAGTTCTTGGGTAGCCCTGCGAGAGTAGAGCATCCATATTCTAGTCTGGAAATGACTAGTGCCTGGATTGCCGTTTTAAGGTCGGCAACATCGAGGAAGGGTTTTAGGTTTCTTAGGTAACTCAGGTGGAATCTGGCCGTTTTGGCCATCGAGTTTATATGGCCACGCATGTTCAGGCTGCCGTCAAGGGATTTTGCAGAGTCAACAATGGTAGGAGGGCAGTTTAGTGCTGTGATGGTCTTGATCCATTCCTGGATGTCTGGATTGGTTTTTGGTGGGGAGATTAGAAGAAATTCAGTTTTATTTGCGTTAAGTTTAAGCTGGTTGGCGGTGTCAGCTTCAGGGCCTCATTCAGGGAGAAAATGTCCTCAGGGGAAGAGATTTTGATGTAGATCTGTGTATCGTCGGCATACATAAGGTAGGAGATATTGGCGGCACGTAGCACCTCGGTGAGTGGTTCAAGGTAAAGATTGAAGAGGGTAGGGGAGAGGGTTGATCCTTGGGGGACTCCAACCGTAACCGGAGAGGGAGCGGATAGATTACCGTTGATGAGGACTCTCTGTGAGCGATTTTGGAGGAAGGATCTAAACCATTCAAGGACGGTGCCATCCAAACCCATCCTGAGTTTGAGGCGTTCAAGGAGAATTTCGTGGTTAACCGTATCAAAGGCAGAAGATAGGTCTAGGAGGATTAGGAGACAGGTTTTGCCTTGGTCGAGGGCTTGGAGGGCGTCATCCACGATGTGGAGGAGGGTGGTTTCCATGCTGTGTCCAGGTCTGAACCCGGATTGGAAGTCATCTAGAAGGTGGAAGTTGTTGATGTGTAGGCTCAGCTGCTGTTGCACATATTTTTCCAGAACTTTGGCTAGGAGTGGGATGTTGGATATGGGTCTATAGTTGTCAGCGGAAGCAGGGTCCAGCGTAGGTTTTTTTAGGATGGGGACAACTTGGCCAGCCTTGAGAGAATCAGGAATTGAGCCCTGTAGGAGGGAGGCATTGATTATTGAGGTCCAGGAAGGGATGATAGCCTGAGAGGCGGCAGCTAGGCAGTTAGAAGTGAGAGGATCATTGAAGTAATTGTTCGGGTTTAAGGAGGCCAGAATTCTCGAGATAGCGTGTTCTTCATAGATTTTAAAGTTGGACCAGTGCGCTTGGTTTTTGGGTGAGGTTTGGGAAGACAGCGCGGAGAGAAGAGGTAGAGCTGGCAGATTTTGATTTTGGTGGTGAGTTGCGGATTTAAGTTCATTTCCTAGGGCAGAGATTTTGTCGCAGAAGAAGGATGAAAATTCCTCGCTTGATATTAGGGGTTTAGGTATTTCTTTGGAGGTTTTCGCTAGTTTGTTGGATTGGTGTTTGACCAAGTCGAACAGCTTGCGAGGTCGATTTTTGGCGTTCTCAAGTTCAGTTCTGAAGAATTCTTTTTAGAGTTGAGGATTTTCTTATTGTAGGCATTTCTGGCCTGGCGGAGAAGTTTTAGATGGGCTGCTGATGGGTGTTGTTTCCAGTTTCGTTCAGTCTGTCGAAGGGATCTCTTCTCCTTGTTGAGGGATCCATTGAACCAGGGATTCCACTCTTTGATCTGGGTTCTTTTTAATTTTAGTGGAGCCAGGTCATCGAGAATGTCGGATATAGTTGAGGAATAATGATCCGCTAGGTTGTTGACCGAGGTGCACTGAGGGGGTGGTGGGGGGAGGTCGGTCTCACAACGCGCTGCCAGTTTACCGTGATCAAGGTTCTTGGTGTCTCTAACCCATCGTTTGGGAATCACGGGTTGTGGTGACCATGTCTTGTGGGTGCTAGGCAGGAGGAAGGTGATGGCGTGGTGGTCCGACCAATCACAAGGGTCAATAGAGATAAGTTTGACCACTGATTCCTTAGCAATGATCCAGTCTAGGGTGGCGCCTTTCGAATGAGTAGGGAGAGAGCAGGCTTGGGTAAGGGCTTGATCGGCCAAGAAGTCTCTGATGGCGTTGACCTGAGGGTCCTTAGGATCGTTCCAATGCAAGTTGAAGTCGCCAAGGAAAATGTCATTAGAGTTTGGAGAAACCTTGGCTGTGATGATTTCCATGAGGAGGTCCGTGAAGGTGTCATTCTTGCCTGGGGGGTGGTAAAAGATGTGAAGTCTGCACAGTTGGGAGGTGTTGTTGGAAATGGAGAGTGCAAGGTATTCGCAGGAGTCTGTAGGGTCCACCAGCAGTTCCGTAACAAGGAGGTTAGAGCGGTAGATGCAGGCAATGCCGCCCCCTTTTTTCTTTGAGTGCCTGTCCATCCTTACGATGTTGTAATTGGGCGGGACTAAGAGGTCTAGGTAGGGCGATGAGGATTCCTTGAGCCAAGATTCAGTCAAGATCGCTAAGTCCGATTTATGTCTCAGGATACCACTCACATCATTTATTTTCGACCATTATGTTTTATGTGATCAAAAGCCTCCCGTCATTTTTTTCACGGATTATCAAATGGAATACCATTTTTTTTAAATATTAAAAAGATGTAATGGAAATGTACTGGTAAGTAAGCTACTGGACATGAAGATAGAAGAAAGATTATTAAAAAGAAGAATTATTGCACGTCTTTTCCTGTAGTTAAGTAGATTTTGTGTTTTGTTAAATAGTATGTGTGTGTGTGGCTAAGCAGTACATGCAGGGTGTGTGGCAATTCAGTGGTCTGGGCATTATGTGTCTGGTGTAGTTAAGCATTACACAGTATTTCACTCCATTTGCTTTATTTATTAAAACATAGCAGTGTTTTAGGATGGTGTTTATATCTTTCCCAGCGGCACAAGAAATGCTCCTTTTACGTGGCTTTGTAAATCACATTTAAGGACTTGCGTCGATTTGCGTCAGGCACGGACAACGAAAGTCCTTAATAACTCTGGGCCTATATATGCAGCACTTATGTTTATTTGCGAATGGATTATATTATGGACAAACCCGGCAAAGTTATATTTGTAGTGTAATGTAAAAAGTATTTGTAGAGCACAACTACTGCTCAGGAAATGGGCTTCTAGTTGCTTTCAAAGAAATTTAGAGAATTAGGACTTATTTATGAGATTTTGGCATTGGGCAGCGCAGGAAGACACCTTGCTGCGCTGCCCTATGCCAAAGTGAAAGGGCAGGAATGCACCATAGTTAAGCAATACGGTGCATTTCTGACCTTTTTCCCTGTGCTGGCGATTTTTCAGCAGCCTAGCACCAACATAGGCAACCTTGCACCATGGTGCAAGAGTTCATTCCGTTGTTTTTGTGCAGGAAGCGACACCTTCCTGCACAAAAATCATCCTAAGAGGCATTTTCCTCTTTCTATGTGAGCTGCAGAATGCAACACACATAGAAAGAAGAAAAAACAAAGAGAAATAAAGATATTTCTCCTCGTTGTGCCTTACCTTATAGGCGTATGGATTTGGCACTTCCGCAGGTCTAAATCACTTTGTAAATCTGGGGCAGCGTCAAATTCCATAAGTGTTGCATGGCAAAACCCACCGCAACGCCCATGGAACACCTCCTGGGCACAGAGTAAGGCAACGCAGCGATTTGCGCTGCGTTGCCTTACTCATGATTTATGAGGCCACTCAAAGCCATGCAGGGTGGCTTTGCGTGGCTTCATAAATCGGAGTGAGAGCTCTGCATCACGCATGTATCACTTTACATGGTGCAAAAATAACTCGGGGCTCTCGTAAATCAGCCCTAAATATTTCCTAGTTACGTGTTCAAGTTGCAGTGGATTGCCAATGTGAGAAATATCCTCCTACAGTTAGGCTTGAATCATGCCTGGACTGCTCCTATGAGTACCTCCAGAGCTATAACCAATGCCAAATACTAGGAATATATACATTGTGAAAGTGTAAATGCCGTATATGACACACTGCTCAGTCCTGAACACGTCACACAAGATCTACGCGGGAGAATATCTCTGTATATTAAGTTTCAGTCCACAAGCTTTTACATCTTACCCAGCTGGTAACCGGGCCACACGTTGCTATTAATGAAGCTGTGGAAGATAAACACTTGCTATTTTCACCCTTTATTAAGAGTTTATGTGCAGCTTGCTGTAACCAATCTTTGTGTCATTTGTGATTGAATCCTGTAAGGCGACTGTAAAATTGTGTCAGAGTATAGTAATAGAGATAATTAAATTTGGTACAGCCAAGTGCATTTACAACTGTTAAATGTAAGAGATAAGAGATTTTACTGATTTAGGCCCACAGGATGTGTTTAAATCCCTGGTATATATGTATATTATATGGGATATATTTTATGGATTTTTTTTGTGTTTAGTGTTATACTGACACTGTTTAATAACTGTGCAGGGAAAAGGATATGCTTATTTATGACATTGAATTTGTAACTGTATGTATTGTGTGCATCTAAAATGTTGTTTTACGGAACACTAAAACAACAGAACTGAAGGCAATAAGATATCGTCTCTGGTGATCTCCAGAACCTACAGGTGCAAAGTATATCCCTACAAGTCCTCACAGAAGCACCACAGATGACCTCCAATCTGCAAATCTGGGCTACTGGTAGCACGGCAGGTGTGTTGACCTGTCTGTGGTGGAGCACCACTTCCACTGGTCTGAACTTGGTAAATTGCTGGCTGGCTTCCTGATTTCCTTCCAGAAAGTGTCCAGTGTAGCTACTTACATAACATTTGTTACTCGGATTATGATGGTTGATGAGTCTCTCCTTGAAAGGTGTAGGCATGCTTCTCTCTGTGGAGCCTTGTGGCCACTGTCCTTCAACAGCCTTCAAGAAACGTCCATGAAAGTCAATCTTCAGCCCTTCTTCAGTGAGCCTGTGAATGGGAGGACTATGCTTCTTGGCTGCAATTGAAGTACTGGCTGCAAAGGCAGCAGTTCTAACTTCATCAACACTCATGTCTGACAGAAGACAACCTGTCTCTCTATCTCTTCGATAAGAGCAGACAACTCGGCCCCTTCTGGCTTTGAATACAGCCAGAAAATCCTTCAAGAATGAGGCAAATTGAAGAATGGAATACAAGGTCTCACTGTATGTTAATGACCTCCTCATATACATCAGTAACTGTTAGAAATGGGGTTTCTGGCTGGCTAGGGTATGCACCTAAGCCAGGCAGAACCCACCACTAGTCAGGGTAAGTCAGATACACACCTAAGATAACCTGTGCTCACTCTCTGGTAGCTTGGTGCAGAGCAGGCAGGCTTATCTAAAGAGGCAATGTGTAAAGTATTTGTGCCATACAAAGATTACAGTAACACAGCAAAAACACCACAAAGTGACTCCACACCAGATTAGAAAAATAGAAAATCTTTATCTGATTAAAATATGGCCAAAACAACAAAAATCCAATTAAGATTGTTCAAGTTATGAGCCCTTCTTTAAAGGCAGGAAAACCACCTGCGCTTGTACTCGGGGCTTTACGGTAATCTTCTCACGCTAAATATGATCCCCATCAAGGATCAACAAAAGGAAGATTTATGGGTCGGAGCGAGAGAGTAGGACTCCAAAAGTTTTGGGGGTAAGGTACTGTTGCAAAGTCTCCGTGCCCCAAGACTCACTGGTGTGAGAGTCCTCACCCACGCCAGACAATGGTGAGTTCAGCTGCCTGCAAGTGCAGTGCAGCTAGGGGGATCATGCGGGTCCTGGCTGTCAGAGTGCCTTGGTTTATCCAAAGCAACGCATAGCAGACGAGCTGCCGGTGTCGCAATCTCCTCCCTGGAGCTACAGAGAGTCGTCTCCGCGCTGATCTTTTGCGAGCGTGCGCAGCAGCCTCCCGCAGTTGCCGTTGAAGGAAAGGCTGTAACGCTGCCGCTAGACCGGTCCATGTCTGCAAATCAACGAGGACGCGGGTCCTTTAGGAGCCCGCGATTTGGTTTGGGGTTTGCAGATTAAAGCATTGATCAGCTTCGGAATGGGCTGGGTTTGCATAGAAAGACCGCGCTAGGCTGACTTAGGGCACGGCGGTGGTCCTCACAAAGTGCAGATACAGACACGGTGAGTTTAGTCCACCTACAACACAGACATGTGCGCAGATAGCACACAGCAGCAAAACACAGCAATGTTCGTTACTACATGGCATAGACATGTGCATGTGTAGAAAAACGGCTGCAGGGACCTTGCTTAAAGGGCCAGGAGTGGTCTTGGCAGTACAAGCAGGACAGGACACGACTCCAGGTTGACCAAGTCCAGCAATAGTCGTTGTGAAGATGAAGTCTTTGATGGCCATGAGACTTCTGGAACAGGGGACAAACCAACAAGCCCTTGGAGTTACTTAGGTTTAGCGAGGTTGTAGAGGGCAATATCAGTTCTTCCTCACTGCTGAGTTAGCAGGTAGCAGGCAGCAGGCCAACACAACAGTTCAGTTACAAAGTGGCAGTCCCTCCTAGCAGCACAGCAATTTGGAGGCAGCAGACCAACACAGCAGAGCAAGTGGCAGTCCCTCCTGGCAGCGCAGCTCCTCTTCTTGGCCAAGTCTCCTAAGGAACCAAAAGTGAACTGAATTGGGGGTCCTAGGAGTCCTGTACCTATACCTAAATGTGCCTTTGAAGTGGGGGAAGACCTCAAAGAGGCCTTTGAACCTCACAAGGTCCCTGCCCTTTCTTCCCTAGCTCTAGAAGCACTTCAGGGGAGTGTGCAGCTCTTTGTGTGGGAACAGGCACAGCCCTATTCAGGCGCCAGTGTCAACTCCTCCCTCCAAATCTACCTCAGTAAGGCACATCAGCCCGGTGACGGGCCATCAGGATGCAAATATCACACCCAAGCTCCCTTTGTGTGACTGTCTGGAGGGAATGCACAAAGCGCAGCTGTCGCCCTAACCCAGACGTGTATTCAGAGACAGGCAGAGGCACAGAATGGTTAAAGTAAGAAAACGCCAGCTTTTTAAAAGTAAACCACTGAAAAAGGGGGGTTGGGCCAATATAAGTTAGTCTAATAGGAGCTTTAAGTGACTTTATTTAGAAAAATATTTGCTTCTGCAGGGCAGGTCAATTCAGAACTGAGGTACATTTTTATGGTTCATTGCACAAATTGTTTGTGGTATAAAATGTGATTTGTTTTGTCTTTATGGTCTGTGGGTGAATTGTATTTTAAAGTATGTTCATGATATATTTTTTGTTGCTTTTGTGTATGACAATTTGAAACAAAAAACAAAAATAAATAAATGTTATTGACTGAAAGAAAGAATAAACAGTGATCGGACGTATTGAGTAGTGGGATCACAAAGAAAACTAAGGGTGTGTTTAGGCACAGTCAGTATTGGCATTTGTTGAACTGTCTAAAAGTGGCATTTTCAGACCTGCAGTTTAAAAACCAACTTTACTAAAAGGTGTGCTTTTAAATTGTGAGTAAAGAGACCCCAAACTCCAATTTTCTATCTGCTCCCAATGGGAAATTGCACTTAAAAGATGTTCTAAAGCAATCCCCATGTAACCTACGGGAGAGATAGGCCTTGCAGTAGTGAAAGATGAATTTAGCAGTTTTTAACTACCAGGACATGTATAACTCAAAAGTACATGTCCTACTTTTTAAATACACTGCACCCTGCCCATGGAGCAGCCTAGGGCCTACCTTAGGGGTGACTTACATGAAATAAAAAGGAAGGATGGGGCCTTGCGAGTAGGTTAACTTGCCAGGTCGAAATGACAGTTTAGAACTGCACACACAGGCTCTGCAATGGCAGGCCTGAGCCATGTTTAAACGGTTACTGGGTGGGTGGCACAATCAGTGCTGCAGGCCCAGTAGTAGCATATAATTTACAGGCCCTGGGCACATATAGTGCACTTTACTAGGGACTTCATGTAAATTAAATATGCCAATTGTGGATAAGCCAATGTTACCATTTTTAGAGTATAGAGCATATGCACTTTAGCACTGGTTAACAGTGGTAAAGTGCCCAGAATCCTAAAGCCAGCAAAAATCAAATCATCAAAACAGGTGGCCATGAGGCAAAAAGTCAGGGGAAACTATGCCAAGGATGCCAGGTCTAACATGTGTACCCTCCGGCTGAGGATGGGGAGAGCTACCCAACCCCTTGGGAGTTTTCTTCACTAAGACAGAAGAACCTGGAGAGACCATCATCGTTGGTGTGGTCTGTGCCAGGACTGTGTTCCACTGTAAAGTTCATTCCCTGTTGGGAGATGGACCACCTCAACAGTTTGGGATTCTCACCCCTCATCTACATTAACCATCCGAGGGGCCTGTGGTCTGCCTGAACCTGCAACTGAGTGCCAAACAGGTATGTCCTTAGCTTCTTCAGCGCCCAGACCACAGCAAAGGCTTCCCTCTCAATCGCGCTCCACCTCTGTTTCCTGGGAAGTAGCATCCTACTGAAGACGGCTACAGGCTGATCCAGGCCCTCTTCATTTAGCTGTGAGAGCATGGCCCCTATGCCATGCTCTGAGGCAACCGTCTACACAAAAAAACTCTTGGGAGAAATCAGGGGCCTTGAGCACGGGTGCAGTGCACATGGCTTCTTTCAGGGCGTGAAAAGCTTTCTGGCACGCCTCTGTCTAGATCACCTGACATGGCTGCTTCTTGGTAGGCAGCTCTGTCAAGGGGGCAACAATGGCACCCTACCCCTTGATGAATCTCTTGTAATTACCAGTGAGGTCTTAATCTTGGGCTGCAAGGGCTGCACCTTGCGGCCTCCTACTTAGTGTCTTGATTGTCAGGCCTGGGTCTTTCAGCGCCTGAAGCACTTCCTGTAGGTGGTTCAAATGGTTCTCCCAACTGGAGCTGAAGACTGCAATGTCATCTAAGTGGGCGGCACTAAAGTTCTCCAACCCAGCCAGGACCTGATTGACCAGCCTCTTGAAAGTGGCAGAGGCATTCTTCAGACTGAAAGGCATAACACGGAACTGGAAATGCCCTTCTGTAGTTGAGAATGTGGACCTCTCTTTAGCCCCCTCGGTCATGGCAATCTGCCAATACCCAGCTGTTAAGTCAAACGTGCTGGGAAACTTCGCAGCTCCAAGCCAATATATGAGCCCATCAGCTCTGTGGATGGGGTGTGTGCCAGTCCTGGTGACTGTATTGAGCCCATTGTAGTTTACACAGAACTAAAGTTCAGGTGTGCCACCTGGAGGGGCAACCTTGGGAACTAACACCACTGGGCTGGACTATAGGCTGTTTGAGGGCTCAATAACCCCTAACGCTAGCATCTGGGAGACCTCCTCCTTGATGCTAGCCCTCACCTTATCAGAGAGCCTGTAAATTTTGTTCTTTACAGGCGTGCTGTCCCCAGTATCAGTACCATGGGTACACCATGTAGTGAGTCCTTGGGTAAGTGAGAACAAAGAGGCAAACTGCCCCAGAAACTGGCGGCGGTCTCTCTGTTGATCAAGGGTCAGTGTAGGGGAGAGACTGACACCCTCTACTGACCCATCCTGCTCCTCGGAAAATAGGAGGTCGGGGCGAGGAGCGCTCTCCTTTTCCACCCCATCATCATCATTTACCAAGAGCATGGTAATCACAGACCTCTCAAAGTGGGGCTTGTGGCAGTTCATGTGCAGGCCCCTCAAAGGGTTCCTATGAGGCTGCAAGTCCATCAGGTAGGTGACATTGCTCTTGCACTCCTTTACCTCATATAAGCCAGACCAGTGGTCCTGGAGAGCACAGGGCTCCACTGACTTCATTACCTCACTTTTTAACCTGGCTGAAATTCAACCAGACTGGTATTTTGGTCATACCATTGTTTCATGCCCTCCTGGCTAGCTTCAAGGTTCTCCTGTGCGAGCTTCCTGAAGAGGGCTGTCTGGTTGCAAAACTTAAGCATGTAGCTAACTACATCCTGGGGTGGCTTCTTGGGAGCTTGCTCCCAGCCTTCCTTAACCAAACTGAGAGGTCCTTTCACAGGGTCTCCATAAAGGGCTGAAGCCAACCCCCTTTTGTGGAACCTCCCTGTATGTGAACAGAAGGCATGGCAGGAGAACGTTCCACTTACGCCTCATGGGTTCAGGTAGACTCATAATCATGCCCTTAAGGGTACGGTTGAACCTTTCAACCAACCCATTGGTTTGGAGGTGGTGAACTTATAGGTAACACCACGCTCCTTCCAAATGGCCTTCATGTAGTTGGACATGAAGTTGGTACTCCGGTCACATACCACCGCCTTGGGAGACCCCACACGGGTAAAGATCCCCATCAGTGCCCTGGCTGTGACAGGTGCAGTCACTGTCCTCAGAGGGATAGCTTCCAGGTACAGGGTGGCATGGTCCACCATGACCAGAATTAATCTGTTGCCTCTGGCTGTCTTGGGATCCAGAGGCCCCACAGTGTCGAATCCAACCTGCTCAAAAGGTGTACTAACAACAGGGAAAGGTTGCAGGGGGGCTTGCACCTCCCCCCTGACTTGCCACTCGCCTGGCAGGTAGAACAGGACCTACAGAACGCATCTGAGGCCTTCCTCATTTGAGGCCAGAAAATGTGGGTGATAAGACTTTCAAAGGTCTTGTCTTGGCTCAAATGACTTGCCAGTAACACATCATGAGCCAGACCCAGTAGGAAGGTCTTAACACGCTGGGGTTCCACCAACACATGTGTTACCCTAGGCTTAGGAACCTTAGGCTCATTATACAGGAGATCATTCTCTCAGTAATCATGTACTGTCCAGAGGTGTCACCAGCTGCCTGGGCCTCAGCCTGCTGCCGACGACCCACAAGAGTAGGGCACTCTTTCTGCTCCTTGCAAAACTCTTCCCTAGTGGGACCCCCTTCCTGCTGCCAATTGGTCAGCTCAGGCAGATTCCCCAGTTCAGCCACATATTCCCCTGTAGATAGAGGGCGTCTCCCTCAGGTTCTGCCTCCTCCTGGACAATGAGAATGGGCCATTGTTCCCGGCTCCAGGTCCTTCTGACCACCCACACGAGCTGCCATGGATCATGTGGTCAGGCACACCCACTCAGGTAACTCCATCACCACCAAGTGTGACCTGAGCTCCACCTCCTTCCAGATGGTGTGCTCCAGGTCGTTGCCCAGCAGACAATCCATAGGCATGGACAAGCTCACAGCTACTTTCAGCAGACCTGAGGCTCTCCCCCTGCCCCTCCCAGACTCAAAGGGAACCAGAGCCACAGGGTAGTGGCTCTCACGGTTGTCAGCAGCAATAATTTGGTGGAACGTGTTAGGGACTACCTACTCTGAATACACCAGATGACACCTGACGATAGACATGCTGGCTCCTGTGTCTCTCAGAACCTCCACTCTCTGCCCATTGATGGACACCCACTGACTGTACTTTCTAGTATTGTCAGGCATTTGGGTTCTCTGTGCCATCTCTCCATCACCCAGGGACACTTGGGTTAACTATACACTGTCCCCAGCACTATCTAGGGCCATCTCCTCTCCAAGTTCAACACTAGCCAACCCCAGTGACTGCCCTCCGATGTGGGTCTGTGCCCGCTTGGGATACTTGGCATCCCCTTTGTTGTACCCTTCCTGCTGGCACTCATAGCACTTCACGGGAGCCTTCCCTGCAGGCTTATTGGTAGGGAGCCATTTCTTTTTCTCAGCAGGGGTATGGGAACTCTGACCCTCAGAACTATTTTGGATCCCTTTAGAGAACTCCTTGTTCTTTTTGCCCCCCCCCCTTTTCTATTGCGGACCCTGCCTACCCTTGTGGTGATCCCCCCAGATACTTTCCTGTGGACCCTGGTGCTGACTCTCTGGGGTCAGTGAGCTTACTATCAACAAGGTGTTGGAGCAAATCTGGAAAACAATGACTCAACAAATTCTCTGTTGTGAACAAATTATACAGCCTGTGATAATCTTTCACCTTACTACCTTCACCCAACCATCCATTGCCTTCCAAAAAGAATCCACACAATCCACTCAGGTCTGTTGGGAAACCTTCTGGTTATATCTGAACATTTGTCTTTAGTTCTCTGGGGTCAGACCAAGCTTCCTGATAAGCGCCTCCTGCATGGGGAGATACCTCACCCTGTCACTCCCTTCTAGGGCCAGTAGAGTGCCCCTCCCCTCACTAGGGATATGCCTCCACAAACTAGATCCCCAATCCGCCTTACGGACTTTGTGCATGGCAATTTTGTAGGCCTCAAACCATATGTATGTATTCTGCCACCCCAAAATCAGACACCAGACCTTTGGATATGTGAACCCTCCTGTCAGAAGTCACGGAACAATTGCTGGCACCATCACTGCTGGACTCCACCTGTCTGGCTTTGAGGTCCAGCTCTCTCGGGCTCACCTCCTGAGCCAACATAATTTTTTTTTCTTCAATAGCCAATCTTTTTTGGCTCTCCTCCATCTCCATGGCAAGTATTGTCTCCTTCTCCAATTTGAGCCAGTTCCAATTTAAATTTTCTCTCCTCCCGTCTGTCCTTCAGCTCCTCCTTGGACAGGCCTTTGGATGACACGCTGCTTTCTGCCATGGAAGGGGCCCTCATTCCTGAGAGTAAGTTGCTCTCCTGCCCCATAGACAGCAGCCCAAGGCCTCTTCTCAGACCCTGGTCCAAGTCAGCCTCCACATCCAGCTCCTCCTCAGCCTCACCCTCCTCTGGGTTCTCATTTAATTCAGCGTGGGCGTCTGAATAGGCTCTTGGTGCTGTTTGTAGCTCCACCTTCCTGGTGGTGCTCATTACAGGATGCCCAAACCCCTTGCAGAAGTCCTTGAGCTGGGCCACAGTTTAACCCTAAAGTTTGGCCAGCTCAAACTCCATTCTTGCAGGCTTGAATGCAGAACCACCAATGAGAGACATGGTTTAGAATAAAAAGCAAAAATGTCAATCAGGGAGAATTGAAAAATTAAAAAATGCCACTTGAAGAGAGTAGACTAACAATGCTAATCATGAGAGCAGAGACAATTGATTTGAGTTGGTCTAGATGTGGATAGTAGTGTACACCAAATTACTGTAAGGTACTGCACAAACACAAGTCCTATCTATGCTAGAAATGGGGTTTCTGGCTGGCTAGGGTATGCACCTAAGCCAGGCAGAACCCACCACTATAGTCAGGGTAAGTCAGATACAAATCTAAGATATCCTATGCTCACCCTCTGGTAGTTTGGCACAGAACAGTCAAGCTTATGTAAAAAGGCAATGTGTAATGTATTTGTGCAATACAAGGATTACAGTAACACAGCGAAAACACCACAAAATAACTCCGTGCTCCAAGAGTCACCAGTGCGAGAATCCTCACCCGGGCATGACACTGGTGAGTTAAGACGCCTGTGAGCGCAGTGCAGCTAGGGGGACCAGGTGGGTCCTAGCGGTCACAGTACCTTGATTTATCTGAACCGTCGCGTATCAGGTGGGCTGCCGGTGTTGCAGTCTCCTCCCTGGAGCCATGACGAATCGTCTTCGTGCTGCACTGATCTTTGGTGAGTGGGCGCAGCAGCCTCTTGCAGTTGCGGTTGAAGGCGGGGCTGTCGCGCTGCTGCTAGACGGGTCCCTACCTGCAGGTCGGCAAGGACGTGGATTCTTTAGGAGCTCACAAAATGCTCCTGGGTTTGCAGGTTGAAGAGTCGCTCAGCTTGGGGACGGGCTGGGCTTGCATGGACCGGCCACACTAGGCTAAGTTTGTGCATGGCGGCGGAACTCATGAAGTACAGATATGGCGATCTCCCCTAGGCAGGGCAGACAAATTGTAGTCGGCCTACAACACAGACATGTGCGCAGATAGCAGACAGCAGCAAAACACCTATTCTGTTTAAATATCAGCACATCAGAGAGAAACTGTGGAAACTGGGCCTGGATCAGCCCCCTTATGTTTAAGATGCCTAGAGGAAATAGGTGATTTCTTACACTCGACCTGGCAATGTCCTGTACTTCAGAGGTTCTGCAAAGCAGTGTAGTAAACCCTATCTGACATTTTGCAATTCCCTATTACCCACATCAAGAAAATAATACTCTTAAATGTTTTTGACAAAATTGACATCAGAAGATATCAACAAAAAGGCGTTGGTGAGTCTGGTGATTATTGCCAAGCGGAATATTGCGCAGACATGGAGGGCGATGGGGCCAACGAATTTGATAAGTGGAGAGCAAGGTTTTTGGAAAAACAAATTTACGAAATAATTGATTTACCAAGAAACATGATTGTATCTGGGGGGTGGGGGTGGTTTGAAATGATGGAGCAAGGACTCATAAATGAGACTTGCTCGAATGCAATCTCCTCACAGTATTAATTTATTAATCTTGTATTGTTTATATTAACTTTGCATACACTACATGAATAGCAAGGAAGCTTGCCTATGTGTTCTAACTAACAAGTAACGCTTGTCTTTTCCTAAAATGGCCGCTAAAGCGCGGGAACTTTACTGCGCATGACTCAACCATATCACGTGTTGTGACGTCTTTCTTTGCTTGGTGGGAAACTCCTGCTTCTGCGCAGTGTGCATTAAAATGGCTGCTTGATGTTTTCACATGCTTCAGCTTGCTCTCATGTTATTATTAATTTGTCATTTCTCTAACGCTACTAATGCGGGATAGCATTTATAAGTAAATAGGGATAGAGTAGAAAGAGTGGGTATACAGTGAAACATTTTATTTGTGATTTAAATATTTTCTTCTTTGACTTTTATCAGTTCGTAAATTTGGGCCTGGGGTTGGTGAACTGAAACTCGAGAGACAGATGATTCTGCGCATGTGTCCTGCATGGCTGCCAAAGAATAAGGATGAAGTCAACCTGGACGTCGTCCAAGGCCACGACCTAATGACCGACAATGATGTATTCATGTTGTTCTTGCCAAATTTGCAACTATGTATATGAAGAATGTATAAACTTTGTCGTGAGACGGGTGGGAAATAAAGCAAATGTATTAAAATTGATGGGCGGTATTTTAAAACAATGGGCTTTAGGAAATAGAACTAAATCAATGGTGTGAGGATCAACCCCCTGTCCCTGTCCAATCAGAAATAGTGGTCCCATATTTTGGCAACATTAAGGGGAGGTACATGGGTGTAGAAGGGTATAATAGAATATAGCATTAGTTAATTAGTCAGAACAGGCGTTCATGCTGACAGGCAGAAGCTCCAGACCGGCAAGCTGATCGATTGCAGACTGAACCGCTGTCCAGAGAGGTCCTGAGGAGGGGGCGGCGGAGTCCATTAGAAGAAAGGCACGGGAGAATCGAGGAGAAGCCGAGTATCAGAGAGGGGAACGACGCAGGCGTCGTTGTAGAGAGGTCACCGGTCCTGTCCTGAACCTGGAGGAGGTCTTTGCTCTTCATCCTTCCTGGGTCCTATCTTTTCCAACTCCTTGGCCAAGGGGTTTGGTTCTCGCACTTAGGTAAATATAAATGCAACCTTTAGTTGCGCTGCTGTCTCTATCTTCTCCTTTCTGAGGGACCGTCATTAATCAATAATTATTATTCTATGCTTCATCCTTGATATGCGATTAAGTACCATGTGGTTCTGTATTTTACTCTGCTAAATCTTTAGATAAACATTTTAAAACTTCCTGACTCAGTGGTTATTTCAGGATTATGTACTGTAATGAATGTCACTCATTTTAAACATCCCAATTAGCAAAGGATTCATTGGTAAGTCATTACTCTTCAATCAGAAAGTAATTGGTAGCAGGGATTTTGATAAAGAGTACAACTGACACCCCAGCGTAAGTATTAGCGTAGTATGAATGTATGGGCCCAAGTGAGTATCTAGTGTATGAATGCTGTTTGCTAATATCGCGCTGGATCAGTTTTCTGGTTATCAGAGGATGGTTTTACTTTGTTAATTGGGTAATGAGAATTTTATTTTTATGAACTAACATCCGTGTATTCAAAGTTTGTTTTATGTTGTCCAGAATTCCCCGGGGAAAATTGAATAGCGGATGGTAAGTGGAAGCCATACTGCAGTGAGGTTATCTGTCAGGCAGAAATAGTACTGAAAAGTTAAGCAGGACTATCGGTACTGGTTAGGGACTCTATGCGTGTGAGTAATAGCAAAAGGAATATACTGGTGAAAATTTGATGTTATATCACCTAGAAAGGGTAACATTGAAGAAGTAACAGGTATTTTTGATGCTCGAGTGAAGAGTAAACGGAAGGGTTTTACTCGTAGTGTATGTTTAGTAAACGGAAAGGTTTTACTAAGTGTGAGAGAAACTATCTTTTTCAATTTAGAGAAACTGGCACGATAGCGAATGTTTTATGTTGTTACCGAATTTTAATTAAAGTCGTAGAGAAAATAAAGTTTTTGCGTACGAATTTGTAAACGGAGGGTCAGCTGCCGGAGAGGGAGCTGACGTCACAAAACGCCGCGCTGGGATTGGTTGAAACAGCGGGTGTGGAACGACTCTTGTAAAGGAGGGGTCAGTAGTCAGGAGCAGTACTGACGTCACAGGTGCCGCGCTGGGATTGGTTGAAATCAGCGAGGGACAGAGAAGCGCAGATTGTAAAGGAGGGGTTGACAGACTAACGTCACAGAAAGGCCGCGCTAGGATTGGTTTAGAAATAAAAGTTAGCAGACACATGATTGGTTGATATCATAGAAACTAAAATCTTAGTGGATAGAGATTGCATGTTAAAACACGATCCAACTTTAACAGGAACTCGACCGGATAGGAGATATTTAGGCTTTGCAGAATATAATTTTATACATCGAGTTTTACCCAAGATGTACGGAGAGAAGAGAAAAATGTCCTTTCTGCAAAAGATTAAGAACTATTTTAAAAAGGATAAACCAATCAAAACTAGGGAAGGAATTATCATTCCACCAGCTAAAACGCCCGCTTCATTCATGATGATGGAGAGAGGTTATCATACTTGTGTATGGATAGAGAATTGGATAGAATATACCAAAAAGGATGGGATATTAGCATTTCCAGAGAATGGTACCTTCAATGGAAGAATTCTTCAAAATTTGAGATTGAGAATGAATGATTTAGAACCCAGACCTAGATTAACTCAGTACGAAGCCTTAGAGGAATGGGAAACTGAGGCATTTGAGTGTGACCGATCTAGGAGTAATAGGGGTTATCGAGGATTTTTCCCCAGAAACCAACATGAGTCTAGGGACGGTCAGATGAAACAGTGGAGGAGGGCAATGCTTACAGAAGGATTATATCCAATATTGACAGCAGAAGAACTGTTAGGGAGGAAATGCACAGAAAAGACAAAACACTTAATGAGAAATGGAGATTCTGAAGATGAATTTATGGAAGAGATATTAAAGAACCCCCCACCATATCAGGAAGGGGCAGGTGGATGCACCCCAAGTGCACCCCCGTTGAAAACTCCATTAGTACCACAGGTAATGCATGATTTCACACCTAGTAGGATACTTCACGATAAGGAAAAAGAAGCCCTAGAGAAGACCAGAGCAGAATTAATACAGAAAATAACACAGATAAAAGTGCATCCTGACTCTTTGACCATACCTGTAACAATTGGTCCAGTAGTCCCAATATATAGTGACAAAGGAAACTATCCTCCACCGTTAGTTATGCCTACTCCTGTGAATGTTCCTAAACCTGAAGCAGTAGTAATGGTTGAGGATCATTTTAGTGATTGTGAATCTACGATATCATTAATGGATTTACCAATTCGAGATTCTGTCAATAGTACTCCCAGAAGAACTACACCTGGGTGCTCGAAAGATATAAACTTAATAACTTCATCGGGAGCAAAAAGTGTCACTGTAGTTAGTCCAGAAGACTTAGAAAGGTGGGCACAAGGATCAGATCAGCAGTGTACACCTCCAAAAAGTTTGGACATTTATATTAATTAGAAAAATAGTCAAATTAGTTGAATTAGAAGAAATAATAGCAGGAAATGTGGGGTTAGATCGCCTAAATGCTTACGATGAAGAAGAATTATTGTTCGTATGCAGAAGTATCACCAGAAATGTAAAAATATTCCATGAAAAATTATCAGATTTAGCTCTGCAGATGGGAATTGAAATAGGGAGATCAAAAGTGTTACAGAAACCCTATAGAGCAGATTTTTCAGACAAAGATTTAGAAAATATGAATGCCTCTGGAAGAAAGTTACAAGTAAAGGAGTTAATGACAGTCTTGCAAAAATGGGGAGACCTAGATAAATGGAGAGTTCGATGGGCAAAGAAAAAGGAAGAGGCACGATCCAGTAGAACAGCCTCTGAATATTTAATGAAGGAAACAGGGAAGACAGATCAAATGTATCCGATGCGAGAAGTTCCAGGAGGGGGATATGTACATGTCCCATGGAGCAGACAGGATATTTTGTCATTTACGAATGATTTTCCAAAGTTGAGAGAAAAACCAATTGAATGGTACAAGCAGGTTGAGAGGTTTGTGAAGGTGTCAAAGGTATTGTTGAAGGATTTAGATGGTTTGTTTGACATAGTGGTACCTGCCGATTTGTGGACAGATTGTAAAATTACAGTTGATTGGCCAAGTGAAGAGTATCCTAGAGATCCAAAGACAGGTGCCCCGTCAAATGATGTAATGAAAAAGTATCAGCAGGTGATAACTTACCTGAAAGGCAAAATACCACCGAAAGAAACGGATTGGGTGAAAATAGACCGAACCACCCAAGAAGCCAGTGAATCGGTACACGCCTATTATGAGCGTTTATTGCAGGTATTTAAGCAGTATAGTGGATTTGAGGACATTGGAGATAAGAACATGAGTCAGTTTGTTTATCGATTTGTCTATGGTCTGAAGCCAGAGATGTGTCAGATGATTAAACAACACATGTTGTGTTGGCAGGGCAAACCCATAGATGAAATTTTGAAATATGCAAAATACTGTGGAGACGATATTGAGGATAGGCACAAGAAATTGCAGGAAAAAGTAATGTGGGCACAGGTGAAAATGGCCGAGAAACAGGGAATTAATTTGGATAATCCGAGTGAAAATCAAGGAAAGGATTCTGGAACGAATGGCGACACTGGGAATGGTGGAAAAGTGAGAGGACGAATGAGTAGAGAAGAAGCTAAAAAGAAATTTCCTTGTCATGGATGCGGAAAATTGGGGCATTGGAAGGATGAATGTAAAAAGATTCGGAATAATAATGGCCCAAATCAAAATTTAAATCCACAGACGCAGAATGACTCACAGCAGGGTGTAAATCCTCAGAGTCAGTTGCCACCTGCACCTATTCAGGGTAATGTAAGCAGAGCAAAGCACGGTACAGACGTCGGATATCAAGGAGGAAGTGGTAAGAATGATTATGTAACATCACAGTTTCTTTTACAGGACGATTTCTGTCAATACAGTTCATGACGGTGCCTAGGAGAGGGGGAGAAGGAGTGCGTACTTGGCGCATCCTTACCAGTAGATCAGTCAGGTCCATATGTTGAAGGGAATGTGAAAGGTAATGATATTACTTTTCCTTTGGACACTGGTGCTACCCGGTCTACTGTGAGAACAGCAGACATTCCAGACCTTCCTCTCTCTGGAGAAGCTATCCAAGTAGTGGGAGTAGCTAATCTAAAGATTAGAACACCTCTTACTGAACCAATGGAAGTTAAAATTGGAAATTTTAGAGAAATGCATCAATTTGTAGTGTGTGATTCTAGTCCAGTAAATTTATTGGGCAGAGATTTGTTGTGTAAAATGAATTGCACAATTTTCTGCACACCGGATGGTGTGGCAGTCCAGACTCCAGATGAAGATCATGTATATAAGTTTATGATTGCAAAACAAGGTACAGAAGTAGATGAAATGTTTTCGTTAATAACAAAAGATGAGCTGCCAGAAGAATTAAAAACTACAGTAAACCCCATAGTATGGGATTTCACAGGAAAAGAAGTAGGACTTATGGCCAAAATAGACCCAGTTAAAATTACTGTAAAGGAAGGTGCGATTTTCCCAAATACTAGACAGTACAAAATGAGTGCAGAAGTAAAGATAGGAGTCATTGAAGAAATCAATCGAATGGTAGAACAAAACATACTAAAAGAAGTAATGAGTAGCCCATGTAATTCACCAATAATGGGTTTAAAGAAACCTAGCGGAAAATATAGGATTGTTCAAGACCTGCGGAAAATAAATAAGATTGTGGAACCATGTTGTCCTATAGTGCCAAATCCTGCAGTAATTCTATACCAGATCCCTTGGAGTGCAGGATGGTTCACAGTGATTGATTTATGCCAAGCGTTCTTTTCAATACCATTGCACCCAGACAGCCAGTATCTTTTTTCATTTAAATTTGAGAACAAAGTCTATGTATGGAATCGTGTTCCTCAGGGGTACACGGAAAGTCCTTCTATCTTTAATCAGATATTGAAAAAGGGCCTTGAAAAACTAGTGATGCCAGGAAGCTCAGTCCTAGTGCAATATATCGACGACTTACTGGTGGCATCGAACACCAGAGAGGACTGTGTTGTTGATTCCATAGCACTATTAAATCATTTGGCTGAAGAAGGGCATAAAGTCTCACCAGAAAAATTGCAGTTCTGTACAACAGCAGTTAAATATCTGGGACACCAAATTGAGAGGGGAAAAAGAAGAATAACCTCGGAAAGAGTAAAATTGATTAAGAAAATGCAAATGCCTGTAACACAAAGAGAAGTTAGAATGTTCCTAGGAATAGTAGGTTACTGTCGACAATGGATACTAGGATTTTCCTTGTTAGCAAAGCCCCTAATACAAATGACAAAAAAGAAGGCAAAGGACCCAGTTGAGTGGGATGATGAGAGCGTAGGAGCCTTTGTAAAATTGAGAAATGCTCTGTGTTCAGCACCAGCCCTAGGCATGCCCGACTATAAGAAAAGCTTTGCATTGTTCTGTCATGAGAGAGAAAATTGTGCACTTTCAGTCTTAACTCAAAGACATGGTCTAGACAGACGTCCTATAGCATATTTTTCTGCTACATTGGATCCAGTGGCAGCCGCGTTGCCAGGATGCTTAAAAGCAGTAGCGGCTACTTGTTTGAGCATTGAACAAAGTGAGTCAATTGTGATGGGACATCCTGTGAAGGTGTATGTTCCACATGCGGTTGTGATTCTGTTGACAAGAACTCGAACTCAGCATCTTACTCCTAGTAGGCTGACTAAATATGAGAGAATAATAATGGGTGCTGAAAATGTGACCATAGTGAGGTGCACAATAGTAAATCCCGCTACCTTACTACCAGACCCATATCATGAGGAAATTAAAGATGACGAAGAAGAAGAACATGATTGTTTACAAGTCACAGAGTTATGCACGAAACCACGTCCAGATATTGAGGAACAGCCCCTTAGAAAGCCAGACAGGGAACTATTTGTTGATGGTTCATGCCAAAGGCATGAAGACGGTAAACTAACTGCTGCCTATGCGGTGTGTGAATTAACTGGAATAGTTGAAGCATCCTATTTACCAGGAGTAAAATCTGCACAAGTAGCTGAATTGATTGCTTTGATAAAAGCTTGCAAAATTGGGAGGAATCAAAAAGTAACTATATTTACAGATAGCCAATATGGTTACGGGGTTGTGCATGATTTTGGCCAACTATGGATGCAGAGGGATTTCATGACTTCTTCAGGATCCCCCATTAAAAATGGACAGTTTGTAAGGGAATTGCTGGAAGCAATACAATCACCAAAAGAATTGGCTGTGGTGAAGTGTGCCGCACACCAGTCAGGAGATGACTGGGTGGTAATCGGCAACCGATATGCAGATCTTGTGGCTCAACATTGTGCCAGAAATAGATTGTCAGTCAATAAAAGGGTGGAAAGAATGGGAATCAGCTGCCAACTTATGCTGTATATGCCACCTGAAACATGGAATGATGTTAGAAGGTTGCAAGATGATGCTGATGAAAGTGAGAAGAAAATATGGGTCAAGGTGGGATGTTCCCAAAGAGGAGATGACGAGGTGTGGATTTGTGCTGATGGCAGACCAGTCATGCCTGACTGTCTGCTCTCTCAAATGGCCAGGATGTATCATGGAGACACACACATAGGGAGAGATGCAATGATTAGGCTTTTCAGACAGAACTGGTACAATCCCAAGTTCAGGGCTGTAGCAGAGAGTCTTTGCCAGAGATGTTTGACTTGCCAAATGCATAATCCAGGAAGAAAAACAATAATTGGGTTTGGAAAAATTGGAAAAGCAGAAGGACCATTTATAAGACTACAGTTCGACTTTATACAGTTACCACCATGCAGAGGGTTGAAATATGTACTGGTCATAGTGTGTCTGTTTTCAAAGTGGGTGGAGGCTTACCCTACCAGGAGGAGTGACAGCATTACAGTCGCAAAGCTGTTACTACGAGAACTCATTCCTAGGTTTGGTTTCCCAGTAACTTTGGAATCAGATAGAGGAAAACATTTTAACAGTGAAGTGATCCAAATAATCTGCGAAGCATTCCAAATTGAACAAAAATTGCACTGTGCATATCGTCCAGAGGCTTCTGGAGTGGTTGAACAATTGAATGGTACTATAAAATCCAGACTGGGAAAAATGTGTGCATCAACATCCTTGGAGTGGCCAGATGCATTGCCACTTGTTTTAATGGGACTCAGAAGCATTCCCGATAGAAATACGGGATTGAGCCCACACGAGATAATGATGGGAAGAGCAATGAGACAAGCACATGTTCCCATAAACAAACTACTGAATATATCTGATGATATGGTTCTGGATTATTGCAAAGGATTGGCTGACCTAGTGCGTTCTGTCTCTCATCAGGTTGGAGAAGACGCAGTTTCGAGGCAGCCTGAACAAGAACATGATCTGAATCCTGGTGATTGGGTGGTAGTGAAGAATCACACCAGAGAGACGTGTCTATCACCTAGATGGGGAAAACCTTGTCAAGTCATACTGACTACCAATACAGCAGTGAAGTGTGCAGGATTTCCTAATTGGATTCATGTAAGCCACACCAAAAGAGTACCAGACCCTGAAGAAGAAAATCCTCAGTCAGCATCAATCACTGAGGAAGCTGAAGGTTGCCCAGCTGAAGAATCTCAGGCTCGAGATTCAAGAGAAGCTGCAGAAGAACAACCGAGCACAAGTCAGGACTGGATACCAGTGGTAGAAATTCCTGAAGTTTACCACAGAACAAGAAGTCAAACAAGATTGGAAGAAATTGAAGAAGATCAGATAGGTGAAGAAGAAGCAGCTCAGGGAAAAGAAGAAGATACAATAAAGGAACCTGAGCAGGACCAGATAGGGAGAGGAAACTGGGCTCAAATTAATGAAGAATCAACAAATTTTGAGCAGGGACAGACAGGTTTAGAAGAATCCGGTCAGGCTGCAGAAGTACAAAGTGCAATAAGCCCTGATCAGAACCAGTTAGATCCAGAAAAGTACACAGAAGAAAAGGATCTCGAGAAACATGAACATGAAGAAATAAACAAAGAACAAGGTCAATTATTGGAAACTCACGGAGGAGCTGCGGAAGAAAAACCAATAAGGCCTGAAAAAGAGCAAGTAAGAAAAACAGTAATTGCAGAAAACGAAATAGTGTTAAACAGTGAAAATAAAAAGATTGCTGAAGACAAAAATAAAGAAACAGTGCAAACAAAGAAAGCAAGAAAAGGTGATCATTGGCCTAGTGTCATTAAAAGAATAAAATACCACATAAGAACCAGAAGTGAAGATCCAGATCAAGTAAATGAAGTAACAAGCCAAACCGAACAAGAAAATAAAACTGAGAAAAGAAGAAGTAAAAGACTGAAACTTGTGAATAACAAATTCAAGGGTCCTGATTGGACTTACATCATTCTTGAAGATTACGAAAGTTCAGAGTCAAGTGAAAGTGGTGACGAAGGAACAAGTACAGAACTGACATATGAGAAAGAAACAAGACCACCTTGACTAAGTGAAATAATAATATAAAGAAAAGCGAAAACAGATAAGAAGAGCAATCTTCCTTGTCGAAATGCCTGATGATAGAGTTGCTGGGAGACCAAAACAGAGATGTTGTAAAAGATGCTGTGCAATATGCATATGTAGTCTAGTAATGGTGCTTATAGTATGGTTAGTCCTGATCGTAGCAGTTCCTTACCTTATGATAATGGATAAAAAGATTAATAACGAAACTAAGGGAAGGACAGCACACTTGAAGGGTAATAGAGTAGAACTAATGGCAGAAAATGAACCAGAATTTCATCATGAAATAACTGATAACGACACTAGTCTAAATGTTTTCACAAAGTTATTATTTCAATATGTAGACACCATGGAAGTTAGTAATTGTTATGTCTGTATGAAGTTAGCTGAATCAGTAGCAGAAGGGTTAACATATCACCACCTACCATTAACATATGGCATATCATGTAGTGTTTTATCTAGTTTATTTTATAGAACAGGGAGACTTCAATATTATTATTCAAACATAGATGTGATATTTTCTGAGGTTCCGATTCGAAAGAGTATGAACCCAGTGCTTAGTAGTCAAGACGCACAGTTTATGGGAGAATTTTTCTTAACAATGAAATCAATAGATATAACACATGCACATAGACACAATCTAACATGTTCTTTACATGAAGAAGAAAAGATATTTTTGAACTTAGTGGAAGATAGAAGACAAGATTTTCAAAAGAAAGCTTCTGAGCATAAGGCTCATTTGCCACCTTGGGCTGAGAAAGAAGGGAGTTACACACCTGGCAAGGCTCAAGCTGCTATGGCTCTGGATTTTGTAAAGACAGGGAAAATTTGTCTACATAGATTAAAGACTGATTATAACAATGTTTTCATCGGTACCAGTGAATGTGAACACAATTTCTTAATTCTTGGAGGTTGGGGAATCAAAGGAGGAACAGATTCAGTTTTTCCTGGAATATATTATGTGTGTGGGAATAAGGCTTACTTTAGGCTTCCTGCACGGTGGTATGGAAGTTGTTATTTTGGAATAGTATTTCCAAAAATATACCACGTAAAAAGAAACACTGGGAGCAATGAAAATAATGGCGAATTAACACGTAGTAAAAGAGCTAGTTTTTCTGAAATTGTAGGTGATATATTTGGTGCATTGATACCTTCAGTGGGAATAATTCTGAACTCAAGGAAAATATGTAAATTGTCTACAGTGGTTGATCGTTTATCAACGGATACTGCTGGAGGATTTCTAATGATTAATGCGGAGATGGTTGCGATTAGATCTATGGTTATGCAAAATCGACTTGCTCTTGATATTATATTGGCAAAAGAGGGCGGAGTCTGTAAATTATTGAAGACGAAACACTGTTGCACTTACATACCTGATAAAAGTGCAGAAATTGGAACATATATACAGAATATAACGAAACTTGAGAAAGAATTAAAACCACTGGAAGTTGATAGTGTATGGGAAAGATTGACAAGTAGTATTGCGTCAATTGGTACCTGGTTTGCTAATGTAGGGAAAGGACTTGTAGGTCAAATATTAGTACCCTTAGCAGGGATAGCAATAATAGTACTGACGATAATAATATGGTGCAAATGTTGTAGAAAGAATGAATCATATAATGTGACAGGAAAGGGAAAGAAGAGAAAGTTTGACGAAATTGAACTTGAAGAGTTGAGAAGTGAATTATACAAGAAATTGAAAGGGGATGTGAAAAATAGAAAGTGTAAAAATGAGAATGAAACTATTTGCTAGAAGTTGGCATCTGATTGAGGGTAGTATTTGATGGCTCTTAAACGCCATCAGAGAGGGGATTGATGGAGCAAGGACTCATAAATGAGACTTGCTCGAATGCAATCTCCTCACAGTATTAATTTATTAATCTTGTATTGTTTATATTAACTTTGCATACACTACATGAATAGCAAGGAAGCTTGCCTATGTGTTCTAACTAACAAGTAACGCTTGTCTTTTCCTAAAATGGCCGCTAAAGCGCGGGAACTTTACTGCGCATGACTCAACCATATCACGTGTTGTGACGTCTTTCTTTGCTTGGTGGGAAACTCCTGCTTCTGCGCAGTGTGCATTAAAATGGCTGCTTGATGTTTTCACATGCTTCAGCTTGCTCTCATGTTATTATTAAATTGTCGTTTCTCTTAACGCTACTAATGCGGGATAGAATTTATAAGTAAATAGGGATAGAGTAGAAAGAGTGGGTATACAGTGAAACATTTTATTTGTGATTTTAATATTTTCTTCTTTGACTTTTATTAGTTCGTAAACTTGGGCCTGGGGTTGGTGAACTGAAACTCGAGAGACAGATGATTCTGCGCATGTGTCCTGCTTGGCTGCCAAAGAATAAGGATGAAGTCAACCTGGACGTCGTCCAAGGCCACGACCTAATGGCCGATATTGATGTATTCATGTTGTTCTTGCCAAATTTGCAACTATGTATATGAAGAATGAATAAACTTTGTCGTGAGACGGGTGGGAAATAAAGCCAATGTATTAAATTTGATGGGCGGTATTTTAAAACAATGGTCTTCAGAATTCGAACTAAAATCATATGGTGTGAGGATCAACCCCTGTCCCTGTCCAATCAGAAATAGTGGTCCCATATTTTGGCAACATTAAGGGGAGGTACATGGGTGTAGAAGGGTATAATAGAATATAGCATTAGTTAATTAGTCAGAACAGGCGTTCATGCTGACAGGCAGAAGCTCCAGACCGGCAAGCTGATCGATTGCAGACTGAACCGCTGTCCAGAGAGGTCCTGAGGAGGGGCGGCGGAGTCCATTAGAAGAAAGGCACGGGAGAATCGAGGAGAAGCCGAGTATCAGAGAGGGGAACGACGCAGGCGTCGTTGTAGAGAGGTCACCGGTCCTGTCCTGAACCTGGAGGAGGTCTTTGCTCTTCATCCTTCCTGGGTCCTATTCTTTTCCAACTCCTTGGCCAAGGGGTTTGGTTCTCGCACTTAGGTAAATATAAATGCAACCTTTAGTTGCGCTGCTGTCTCCATCTTCTCCTTTCTGAGGGACCGTCATTAATCAATAATTATTATTCTATGCTTCATCCTTGATATGCGATTAAGTACCATGTGGTTCTGTATTTTACTCTGCTAAATCTTTAGATAAACATTTTAAAACTTCCTGACTCAGTGGTTATTTCAGGATTATGTACTGTAATGAATGTCACTCATTTTAAACTTCCCAATTAGCAAAGGATTCATTGGTAAGTCATTACTCTTCAATCGGAAGGTAATTGGTAGCAGGGATTTTGATAAAGAGTAACAACTGACACCCCAGCGTAAGTATTAGCGTAGTATGAATGTATGGGCCCAAGTGAGTATCTAGTGTATGAATGCTGTTTGCGAATATCGCGCTGGATCAGAAATATTCGAGACAGCTGATTCGGCTGACACTCTGATGGTCTGTGATTGAAAGTAATGCTGTATTACTCTGTGTTGGCTATATTGGAGAGCCTGCCTGAGGTTCTGATATTGAGAGATATCTGCATCCAATTGTATTCACTTCTGTTTGAATTAAAAATGGCAATAAAAATGGTCTATAAGAAAAGAATGAGGGAAAGGCACAGGCGGCATTGCTTCATAGTGCCAAATTCAAGACCTTCATAAGTCTTGTGAAGGGATGAGTCCTCTCACTGGGACTCTGGGGGAACACTGGGATTCGAATCCTACTAGGTCGCAGAGAAGTGACAAACTAGACTCGAGAGAAGGGAGTCAATGTGCATTGCATTTGTAAGACCATCCTCTCCTTCTAGCAGAGGTTAAAGGTGGATAGGACTCTAGTAAGAGATGTATTATTCACCGCCTTTAGTTCCTGTAAGACATTGTCTCTGATGGACTGTTGTAAGAAGGCCAGGTAGGGAGGTGGGGGCTCCAGGTACCTCCCCTGGACAGGCTAGGAAGAAGGACCTGCTAGGCCTAGTGCCAAGAATCCCAGGTTCTCCGTGACGCTGGACAGCACGTAAATAAGAGCTTCTGTTGCAGTGTGTTTACTCGAGCGCTTCCTCCTCCTGAGCAAAGGATGCAGATACTATGCAGTATGCACAACGCATCTGAACGTGTCTATGGACGACACGTTTTCCCCTTTGCTGCAAAGACTGTAAACAGGAGCTACTGAGAGCACGAAGACCCGTGCTTCTCTAGGCTTTGCAAGCCTCTGTTTATGACCTTTCGCAAGGACAAAGGAACAAAGGGCAAATGATGAAGAGCTTCCTCCTTCTTGGCTGATGCTTAACCCACATGCAGCTACACGCTCTCAGCCTTTCTTTCTTTCTCTCTCGCCTCCTTTCATGTGCCCTTTTGTACCTGGTATAATATGGAGATGTTTACACTCTCAGACATTCCCAGGCAAACACGTCTCATTATATACTTAACCCCAGTGAACTGTGCATGAGCAGCATTTGTCCTGGACAACGTCAGGAGTGACTGCTGCCACCCAGCCTCGCTCAGACATGCACAACATCTGAGTAACAAAGAGAACACCCACACAGTCAGTGCCAGCTGGACTCACTCCCCAGTGGCATTCTGCTATCAGGATTCACGAGCATCAGTACAATTCTGGGACATCTGAGCTCATTATTGGTACAGTGGACTTTCAGCCTGACTCAACCTGGGATACTTAACATTGAAGGGTATTTGGGGGGATTCCATACATGCTGCAGACCTTGCATCATTGCAGCTCCTCCCCGACCAGGAAGGTCTTCAGATGCTGATCCGTGGTCATAGCCCAGCGGAACACTGCACTACAGGAGCGTTTATCTACAAATGGAGACAGAAAAGATGGGAAGAAAGAGGATTCTTGCAATACAATCCCCTTTTGTTTACTTCAGGGGGTGGGGGAGGGGGCCTAGCAGTGCGGAGTATAATTGTAAGAGTTGACAGCAGAGGTTCCAGTCTCGCGGGTGGGATACGCCACATCTTGCAAGGACTAGCACAAAGAAGCGGGTCAGGGAGGAAATGCAGGAAAGAACCCTTTTTGGGTGAAAGAGTGAGAAGAATTTTGCTAAGCTTCCATGACTTAGGGGCCATTGAAAATGTGCCTTACACCCCCCCCCTGCTCCCATCCAGGTTTTCATCACACCATGTGTAGGGTGAATAATGGGGTAAGCAGTGTGGGTAAGCAGACCTGGCGATAGACCCTGAAGTTCTGGAGGTGAAAAATCGTTCAAGTACTAGGAAGTTGCTTGAGTTTCACCCATCATGTCACGTGCAGTGAAAACCTATGCTGTCGAATGAGTAACTTGTCTTGGTGAACCCTAAAGCCAGAACTGGATGGGCTGTTAAAAAGTGGACTATTTTATTGTCAGATTCCTACACCTGTGCCCCCACCCCTTCACAGTTTTATCTTACTCTTTGTGTACATGAGATGTAGCAAACACATTGAAAATCATTTGAACTCCCATCTGAGCACTGCCATTACGAAAGCAGAGAATTCCTTAAACCCTGAATGATAGGGATGATGGATGAAGTTTAATTGGCTCGTCTAATTAAAGCTGTGGTACCCTACTACTCGAGAATGCTCTCCAGCCATTGCGATCTCTTTTGCTGCCAATGTGACAAACCCTGGAGTTGTTGTGATTGCTCCGCTGTCAGTAGAAGCCCAACTTAACTCAAATTTGAGCTCATCAATTTTCTATCTCCCTCATACATACTTGTTTGATATGGCTGGATCATCATCACTAGCAAACTTCACATTATTATAATACTCTGGTTTGTCACAACTCTGGTCGCACTGTTTGCAGATGGTATTAAATCAGGCACTTCATGTAGAACACCAAGAGACCCTGGGATGGAGACCTACTATGGGATCTGTCACGAAGACCATTTTGGTGCTACGGAATGCTTGATGTCACCAAATATTGTGTGATGTCACGAAGACATATGTGGTGTCGGAGACGCTTTGTGATGTAGCATTATTGTTACGTTAGAAAATGTTATTGTGATAGCAGATCATTCTATTGTGATGTGAGGGTAAGTGGGTCCTATTATTAGAACCCTTTATAATCTGTGCCCACCTGTTGCATCTGATCTTCTCAGACCTGTACCACAAAGATACCACTATCTTTCTGAGGTCGTACACTCCCTGCGATGATTTCATGGCCTAATATGTTGCTTGTTTACTGTTATTCTTTGCCATTCTCTGTAAAGCGCTTTGCCACCCTTTGCCCAACGCACTATATTAAGAGCCTAAACAAATTAATAAAAGTAAGGAAATCCTATTGTGGTCTTATGGAATTATTTGAAATGTCAAAGAATCCTACTGGGGTGTTAGGCATTTTTTATGTCATCAGGGAATTCTTTTGTTAAATAAGTGGGTGGTTTGGTTATGTGCAGTGGCATTACGCAAAAGGATGGGTCCTCCCTGCAGAATATGATGAGGGGCCCATATCACCTACCCTTCAGAACCCCCTGAAGGGTAGGTGATCCTCTCCCACCCGCCACTACCCTCTCCCCCCCCGCGTCTCAGGGCCTGCATTACACCCCTGGATCTCTGTTGCGAAGTGTTCAGAGCACATAGAGTACACACCATCTGCATAAAAAATAGTGCTGTTTTGAACACATTTTCTGGCCTTTCTACTTATGTGTGCATCTCCCGTTTGCTGATTGTGAAGCAATCACTTCTTGGGCGTCAGTTTGACATTGAGCGGTTCAAGGATCACCTTACTTGACTGAGCAGATTGCATGAGCTGCATCATCAGGTCCAGATTCATTCTGCGGCTGGAGTCTTCCCACGTTCGTCCTGGGACCGATGTGTGTCATCACCCACTGCAGAAGAGAAAACAACATTCCTGCCTTACACAGTATCCTCTAAAAGACGCCATCCATGCCTTGATCTCTGCCCATCTTTGACTCATATACAATGACTTCCTTAAAATGGCGTCACCCAGCATGACACCGTACGTGTGGAATTAAGACAGAGGAATTTGAGAGTAAAAATGACAAAAGGAAGAAAAAACAAGGACTAAAATTGTATACATGAAAATCTGCAAGAAGCAGTTTCGCTGTGCCATTGGATTTGGGCGGAGTGTCAGCCCAGAACTCAATTATTTTGTACCCAGGTGCCACTAGGGCAAGGCATCATACCAGTGAGCACGCATCATTGATTATTTGTTGAGGACTAACGTTGATGAATTTGCATTAAATAGGTGTGCATCCCCTACCTTTGTGAATGGAGTCTTTATAATATTGCCCTACCTCGGGTTTGCACCCAAAGATAAAGATATTCTAAAGAAGTGTTATTTTCTACATGCACGGCAGGGAGATCTTTTTCATCTAGCAATGTTGTACAAAAGGTTTTTTTAGAAAGATTGTAATACACCCTGGAAGGCATATGTAGAACCAGTGTAATTTTTAAATAAGTTGATAAACGTTATGCTGTATCGACCGCATCAGTTTTATAAATCAATTTTTGTATTACCATTGTGATAGTTTAGCAACTGTTTAATGCATTATGGGAATTGTAGTAAGTTGCCAATAAGGGTGTGGCACTAGGGGAGGTGAGTCAATCTGGTGGTTAATTAGGCATGAGAAATGTAGGAGGAGTTAGGATACGGCAGCGCGTTTAAAATTGGCGGTTTAGCAACATACGGTAAACATTTCCTCGGGAACAGCGAGAGGAGAAGGGACATGTTATTGCGTTGAGGCAGGTATGTTAAATGGTTGTGAATGTGATTGTGTTTCTCTAAGTTAATGGCTTAATCAGTTTGAGTGTTGTTGAAGACGCATGTGAATAAGCGGGTAGGAAGAGTGTGGAGATGTGGGGTTGTTTGCATTTGAGTGAGGTAGTGTGATTGTGTTAGAGATAGAAAGGAGCAAGGCATGAAGAGGGGATTAGAGTGGGGAGGTACGTATGGTAGTGTGGAGGAGTGAGCAAGTGAGTGAGAGAGAGTGTATTGATAAAGTTTGGACAAAATAGAGGGGAAACGATACACTGTTAAAACATAATAAATCATGTGTGGGTTGCGCAACCAGTCCTGGGAGGAGAAAAAGGGTTGTGAGCATGCCGGTTGAGAATAGGAGGGTTAACATCAGAATGAAAGTAAGATGGTTAAAATTTGAAAAATGACAAATCGTGTATAGAGTTTAGCTGCATGTCTGAGGTATCACTGGTTGTTAAGAGAGGTATAAAACGTTGGTACCTAATAAGGTTTAGAACAATGGTAATAGCATATCGTATGGTATTGAACTGCATTTTTACGTAAAAATTGTGAAATATTTTGTCGGAATTTAAACTTGGGTGTCGCTTTTATGCTATGGATTGTTACATTGGTTGGATTATATAGCTCTGTATGTAACAGTAACGCTTGTTCCATTAATCTTTTAGTTACCCCTGATGAAGGGCATGAATTGCCCGAAATGCATTGGGTTAATAAAACACTGCTTTTGATGAACCTTTGCGTCTGTACTTGTTCTTGGAGAAAGGTCCGGATGGACGAACTTGAACATGAGAAATCTTTGAAAATTGGCATGACACCGTACGTGTGGAATTAAGACAGAGGAATTTGAGAGTAAAAATGACAAAAGGAAGAAAAAACAAGGACTAAAATTGTATACATGAAAATCTGCAAGAAGCAGTTTCGCTGTGCCATTGGATTTGGGGCGGAGTGTCGCCCCAGAACTCAATTATTTTGTCACCCAGCAGCAGACATATACAAGCATGCTGAAGCGTGTTTAACGGCGATCATTTTATTCTTAGCCATCCCTGCCTCAGAGCAGCAACAAGGATAGTATCAAATCACGGATCTCTGATTGGATGCTGATAGAGGTGACGGGCCTGTACAGAGAATTCTGAAATTTCATAGGAGTAATGTGCAACCTCTTCCAATGAAGGTGGATGGTGAGAAAATTACATCAGAAGTTATACTGGCACAGGGGTGAGGGGTTAAATCATGATGGATGAGTGAAAAAGTCAGGGACAAATGAGAGGCTTTGGTGCAGCAGTAGATTGAAAAATTGATATACTGAGATTGACAAGTTGTAGAGCACAGACGATTAATGGAATTCTCTTGGTGTTTAAACAATAGGTGTTATTAGTACCCCACTCAACAGCACTTCTTTTATTGATTTCAGAGACGGACAAACGGGTGAATTGTTCCTGCTAGGATCCTGCCCTGCAGGTTAGACACACCCATCCCGGGAGTGTTCGGCCTAGTGTGGCAGATGTGCTGGGCAGTGGCATGGGCGCTATTTTCTCTAAAGCAGGCAGGCGATATGGGCTGGAATGGTTAGTAAGAAACACCTATAATTGTTACGGAGTAGGCCTCTCACACACCCTGTCCCCGATACACTGCACCTGTTACACTACCTATAGCTACGCCCCTGGTGGTAGGCAGTGGTTACGTGCAGCCATTTTTAAGATTAGTCTACGGGGCATTGACCGTCTCCCGAGTCTCTCTTGCCAGCTCGCCCCGTTTTTTTAATTAGCTGACTAGTTTTGATCTCACACCTATAGCCTACATCCCCGTCATGTAAAACGCTGTGATACTCTCTAGGATTATGTTCGCGCTATATAAAACTTTATAAATAAAAAAATAAAAATAAAATATGGTTAGCTCATTGATGTTATTGCCAAATCTACCTCACCAGGGTACTTGAAGGACACGCTAAACTGGATGTGGAAGAGCCAACAAATTAACAGGGAGAGCCGAGCACATGAAAATATTTGGCATGTAAATCAAGCAACAAACATCATGTTAGAATAAACTGGGTGTCTTCAAAATCTCCACGTTTCACCTTAGTACATCAGATTGTAGCTATTCCTTGAGAAGTATTTATAAAAAGTGATAGTTTTTAAACAGAAACTGAGAAACATCCCTCCCCATATCATGATGTCAATGCCTTTAGTGATCTAAGAGGCAAGTCAGTTGTCATGGGTACTCTGTAAGTGGCCTGGATTCTTATTATACAAAACGCAACATGATAGTTTGTTAAATCAAACACTAGAGGTTTTCGTACAGCGCACACATCCTGAACTTCAGGTAATTGAAGGTGCTTTGATATGTGATAACGAACAAAAAAGGAGGCTGAGTGAAATAAAGTGTTGCGATCACACAATTTGACCAAGCAGGCAAGACGGGATTGATACCAGATTTTCTAGTTTCACAGTGAGCAATTCAGACACTAAATGGGCATTTCTTTTTGACATCAAAAGTTAATGCTTTGTCCTTAATTCCTGGAAGAGATTAGTGCATTGACAGGCAGAATCCTCATTTTATTGTTGCCCGTTTCATGTACCACGGACTTTGCCCTGGGACATAAGAGCGCTTCACAACAGAGACAGACTTTACATCTTTGTCGTTAATTCTTGGAAGAAGAGATTAGTGCATGTGTGACAGACAGAATCCGCATTTTATTGTGGGCAGTTTACAGCACTGCAGGCTTTGCCCTGGGACGTATGAGCGCTTCACAACACACACAGACTACCCTATATGTTCTTTACATGACACAATATATTTGCCAGATTCCCAGATTGTGGACTGAAGGCTGGATTCAAACCTGGTTCCCCATGTTGCATGGTGGACAGCTGTAGCTCCTAAGCACATGGCCTCTAGTTAAACCTTGGCTCGTTTTGGGCTTGACGTTCCAAGAGGACCCAGAGCTGAACCAGAGCTAAGCATCTGGCTTAAGCTTTCAGTGGCTCGGCCATCTCTAAAACCAGATTACTTAATATTTTCACATATAATCAGTGACATTTTATGAAATGTTACTTTATATAATTTCAGCTACAGATTATTTTCCAAATAGGATCCACCTTGTTTTAAATCCTCATAAATTTAAATGGCATAATAGCGTGACATAACATAACTGACAACACTAAATGAACAATACCAAATAACACAACATAGACCACAGTACAACAGTACACTTTCCTCTACTCTGAAACTCGTGCTTCTCACAGAAAGCAGGCAAATATATGTATTAGGGTCCTCAGGTAAAATCTAGATATTTTTCGTCACTGAACAAGCTATGTTCTCTTGGGCATGCACACTCAGTGCGCATCCGCCGCTAACTGATCTATAGTTACACGCATGGACTGCCACGACTAGGAGAGGGCTGCACGGTGATACATACATCATCGAGTAAAAATGATGAAAACCTATGATTAACAGATGCACAGACTGAAAAGGCTAAATTAGTGGTCTGTATCAGTTTAAGTTTTCATTTAAAGATACTCTTTGCTAGTCATAAATCAAAAAGGGCGGACAAGACTGGCTTAAGCAGGCGTGTGAGTTCAAGCTCTTTAAAAGGTACTGTGGGGTACAGAAGCACTGTAAGGTTATCATGATGTAAGGTATGCCAGAAATAAAATCTTCTAGCTGTTCAGAAACAAACAATAAAAACCGGAGCTTGCGTCATTTTCCACAAACCATGGTTTCCCATTTGAATACAACATGCCTACGCTTCCTGATTGGCAAGCACGTGCACGAATATGAAGCAGGCAAAGGAGAGTGACAAGGAAAGCCAACCAATGAAAAGCAATAGGTGGGTTCCAAGCCCATCTATGCTTCCATGAAACACCCGTGACGAGTATACCAATATAGATTGCGTGTGAAGGAATATCATGTTGTCATGAATCGTCTCGCGGCATGAATTCAGACTAGTCCTCTGAAGAAGGAGTTGGAACAAACATAGGAAAGGGTGTAGTGAATCGATAAGCAGCGCTGTCGTTTTCTTACCTGCAGGTGATGCCCTTTGGCTGGGAGGTGGCGGAGACGGGTGCTGGCTCCTTGGAGGAGTTGGTGTCTTAGAGTGCTCTGAAGGTGGGGGTGCTGTAAGACTGCGAGGCAAAAAGAGAAAAATGCATTGGCCAATCAGTGGCGTAGCAAGGGTGCCAGTTACCCTAATGCAGGTAACAATAATGGGCCTCCTACCCCCAGTGATTGGTAATTAAAAACAGTGTAATTGGGAAGAAATGGGCCCAACCTCTCCCCCGACTCTCATGCCACTGAACCTCCTGCACTGATGATAGCTTTGTTTTTGTTCCGTGTAGCATTTCAGTACTCAGTCCATGAAAGTCTCAAACCCCTTCCTCTCCTCCCCTTTCTCCGTATCACACAACCTTCCATCTTTCCCTCACTAACCTTCTCCATTTTTCCTTTCCCTCTCCATTGCCCGCTGATGTTCCACAAAGTTTCTCTCTCTCTGTAGTCTGCCCCCATATATCTTCCCTTTGCCCTGGTCGACACTACTCTTCCCATTTACATTCTCCTTTTTATATCTTTCCTCTTTTTGCTTCCTCTGAATCTGCCTTCTTTCCACCTTTTACCCTCCTCATTCCCACCTGCATCTCTCCACATTCACCCCTACTTTATTCTAACCTCATATTTCCCTCTGCACTGCTTCTAGCTCTTCTCCGCTCCTTTTTTCTCCTGCATCACTTTAGTTCTTTTGTATTGCTCCTCCTTTCTCTCCCTTGACTTCACTTTCTCTTACATTCCCCAATTCTCTCCTGTATCTCTGCGTTCATCTCTATGTAATTTGTCTATACTTTTCAGCCCCCTCCTCTGTATCTCTAGGTACATATGTTTCCCCTTGCCATTCTACCCCTACCTCTACATCCTTTCTTGTGTATTGTATTGTATTGCATTGTTATTGAATTTATATAGCGCTTATTACCCCTGATGAGGCATCAAAGTGCTTTTCGGCGAGTAGCACGCTACTCTGGAACCCAAAAAGGGTTAGTGGTGGATTAGTATAGTGAAATTCGAGTTAATTTGAGTGGTGGACATGTGAGTCTGTTAGTTGGAATGAAAAGGATAATGGGGGAATAGAAGAGGAAGAACCTAGAAAGTGTTTATTGGGAGATCATAGTTGTAAGATGAGGTTTAGGATGAGTATAAGGAGAGCTGGAGGAGGGAACAATCTCTAAAAATGGATTAGGGAGATCATAGTAGTAAAATGAGTTTTGGGATGAGTCGAAGGAGGGATAGGTGAGGGAAGAATCTAGAAGGGTCATTTGAGAGATGATAGTATTAAAATGAGGTTTGGGGCGAAACAAGAAGGGATAGAGGAGGGAAGAGTCTAGAAAGGGTTATTTTGGAGATCATTGTAGTAGAATGAAGTTTAGGATGAGTCAGAGAGTGGAGGTAGAGGTTATATTTAGAGAGGTACAGGGTGAAATATAGGGTAGTGCATTGGACAGAGAATTGTTTTTTGATTTTTTCACAGTAGGAATAAAGTATTAAATATATAGATAAATAAGTACATATTATACATATTTATGTCAAGATATAAACATATCTGGATAGATGCATATAATCAAATTAAATGTTTATATACACAGGGATATAATGTACATTTGGGTTTGAGTATGTTGGTTATGTGAGAAAGCGCCAACTCAGTAGTCTTCTGAAGATCTGATATTTATCTGTGAATCTTATGTTTGGGGGTAATGAACTCTGTAGTTTGGCTGCATGAACATAGAAATATGTGCCACCTATGTTTTTTTTCTTGTATGATGGGATTTTGAGGCGAGGTGCCAATCCGGAGCGGAGGTTCCTATGTTGAATGTATTTGGTGATTTTATTCCTAATGAAAAGTGGTCCTGATCCATGTATTGCTTTGTGTGTGATACAAAGTATTGCTTTGTGTGTGATACAAAGCAGCTTGAATCTCCACCCTTCCCATCTCTCTCTACCACGGTATATCTCTACTTTCCTTTTTTCACCCTCCCTCCACTCTCACTCCCCATCAATTCTGTTGTTTCTTTCAGTTCTTTTTTCACCATCATTTTTACCTATCTCTACTCATTCAATCACACGCCTCTCTAAACCTTATGCCCTGTATCACGTGACCTTTTCATTTGCTCTCCCCTCCGTCTCTTTACTCTCCCCTGATTCTCTCTGTGCTCTATTCTACCTCTTTCTCTCCTGCACATCTCCATCCTTCTCTGTACCTCTCCACCCCTTTTTGTACCACCCCACTATTGTCAGTATGTCTCTATTCTCCCATGCATCTATTAACACCAGCATAACTCCATCACCCATTCTCTATCTTCCTCTGTTCCTTATTGCTTATCTGCTCACCTCTTCATTATCTCTCCATTTCCCTCTCTGTCTCCATTCTGTCCGCTACCTTTATTTTCTCACCTGTCTCTCTTCATTCATCCTGGGTCAGTGTACAGATCTGCGCCCCAAGCTACTCACACCCAATAGTGTAAGCAATCCCAAGCCCTGGGAATGCCCACTGAAGGGCAGCCTGTGAAGTATAATGCAGCAAGTGCAGGGCAGGCTGTGCCCCACCCCTCTAGGCACTGGCGACACTGCATATACCTCACAACTAGAGCCAATAGGTTACAACTCTCTGAAAAGGCTGTCCTCCAACCAGTGCTAAATTTGTTAAAAAATAAGTGCAGGGCCCTTGTCAGGAGGCCACTGAGGCTTGCACCACACATTGCCCCTGACAGCTCTGCCAATGGCAGTACCAACACAATTACTAATCATCACACTCTTACAAGTGTGACATTTCAGCCTACTCTAGGCCCCCAAGCAGCCAGCTCCTGGCCTGAGAAGTTCTGACTGGGTCCGGAGCATGGTGGGACCCTCTCCATGTAATTTATAAGGGGGACCCTCTCAAGTTTTGTAGAGCCGCTGCCCATCCTGCTTTGAAAACAGCCCCCAAGTTTGCAGCCTACCAGGGAAATGCCATAGTGGCAGTATGGCCAGTCGGGTCATGCATGTTCTTTCCCATCTATGTTATGCAAACTTACTGATTTTATCAGCTTATATTTTAAATATTGCTGTTACCAGGTAGTGGACTCACTGGACTTAAAATTAAAGCGAGGGTATAGCACGAGTAGATATTTCATATACCGCCCACCATAAGAGAATTCACCTCTTTGCCTTAAAGATTTATTGCGATGAATTATCCAGGTTTCAGACCACTGGAGGCTAAAGACCTCTGTAGCAGTGCACACTCTATACTGTCAATAAATGTGCACTAAGATCATTCATGCCAACTGTCTATGTGCCTGAGTTCCTAACGCTGTCTGTTTGCTCATATGCCCTTATTTTCCCTGTCTGTCTATGTTCCCAGGATCCTTGTGCTTAATTTGAGCTGGTGGTTTCCGGTGCTTCGCACCCCCACTTAATTGTCAACACCGGCACATATGACAGTCTGCCACATGATGGCGCTCTCTGTTTAATTTAGAGATGAGCACAACAACATATGTTTATTGATTAACTATACTTTAAAAAATACTAATATCTGCCGTGCAAGCCATTCTTATAGCTCTGGGTGCCTGGTGTAGCATGACTTGTCATACTTTTAGGAGTGTGATGGTTAATATTTTTGTTTTGGCAGCGCTGGCGGGGACACTTGGTGGTGAAAGCTGTACTGGCCCCCTGACAAGGGCCTTGGCACTTTGTTTTTTTACAAATGAAGCACCATTTGCACGGTCTGGTTATGAGCACTAAGCTCCTCACATTTTCTACCCATGAGTCCTAAGCTCCTCCCATTGTAAGTCCATGTGCCCCTAGCTCCAGTCGTACCTCAAAATATCATATAGAGCAGTGATTCTTAACCTTTTAACTGGAAGCCAGGGACCCCCCACCTCACCAGTTTCTACGACTTGAACTTCAAATAGTACACAAAAATACAGTAACAAGTATACATCAAAAAAATGCGAAATTCGAATCTTTAATGGGAAAGTTGGAGCTTGTCAAACTTTACTTTTATTTCTAAAAGATGAAGTGATATGTTAGACTCAAACAAACAACTTTGTCTTTTTTGTTCTAATGCATGTTCTCTTTTTGCAGGTGAATACAAGTGCTTAATTGAGGACACCAGTCGTCTCTACTAAATTCCATTTGCTCTACTTGCACTGCCTCCTCAAATCAAAATGATACCAACTTCATTTTTAACCTGCAATTTAAAATCCCTTCATAATTACACACACATTTTACGTTCACATTTACAGAGTGTTTTCAAATTTTCAATTCTGCTTTTTTATGTATATGTATTTAATGGATATCTACTTAATCGGCTAAGGTTATTTAATTAATCCACGGACCACCGGTTACATAGAGAAATATCATTTAACATAAATATTGCATCCTAAATATTGCTCACAAAAATACATTCCATTGGTGCAGATTTCATATAGTTTCCAATGCAGCGATATTTTTTGTAGATGATATTTTTAGGACACAATAGTTATGTCAGACAATATTCTGGTATCATACTGTTCAGGAGCTTTAAACTCCTTACGATGCCTACTTTTGAGTCCTTAGCTCCTCACACTATCTGTGTCGCAGCTCTTCACGCTGTTATAAGCGCTTCACGTCGTCCATGCTTCTCGAGCTCCTCACACTGTACATGCTCTCTCATCGAAAGGCAGTGTTTGTTCATTGGGCCTTGTGCTTCTGACACTGTTTGACCATGTTTGTAGAAAGTGCCCCATTTTTGCCTGGTGCCCCCCACTTTTTGCCTAAATGTTAATGTACTTTGACTGAGTGTGCCCTGGGTTCCTGCCAACCAGGTACCCAGGGCCTATGTTCTTTCCCTAAACTGCACTGTTGCAAAAACCAATTGGCAACTCTCTGGCCACATGTAAGTCCCTTGCATAAGGTACCATAGGTACCAAGGGCACTGTGACCAGGGAAGACCTCTAAGGGCTGCAGCACTTATTGTGCCACCCTTAGAGGCCTTGTAACTTCACACACTCACACTGCCATTGCAGGCTGTGTGTTTTGGTGCAGGCGACATGGCCCACATCCCTGTGTGCCATGCCTACAATCCACTGCCCTGGCATAGGTGAGCCACCCCTCTTGATGGGTGCACTATACCAGTGGTAAAGGTACAGGTGCATGAGTCCTGTACCCCTACAGTGTATAAGTCAATTCTTAGGCATCGTAAGTGCGGTATTACCATAAAGAGTATATGGTCTGGGAGTTTGTCATTACGAACTCCACAGCACCATAATGGCTTTACTGAAAACTGGGAAGTTTGGTATCAAACTCCTCAGCACATTAAACCCAATCAATCAATCAATCACAAGATTTGTAAAGCGCACTACTTACCCGCGAGGGTCTCAAGGCGCTGGGGGGAGCTGGGGGGGTGTTGCCGCTACTGGTCGAATAGCCAGGTCTTGAGTCGTCTCCTGAAGGTCAGCAGGTCTTGGGTCTGTCGTAGGTTGAGGGGAAGGGTGTTCCAGATCTTGGCGGCGCGGTGAGAGAAGGAGTCTGCCTCCGGTGGTGGTTCTCCGGATGCGCGGGACGGTGGCCAGGGAGAGGTCGGCGGAGCGGGCTGACGGTTGGGAACGTAGAAGGAGAAGTCGACTGTGGAGGTAGGCTGGGGCCGGTTTTGTGGAGTGCCTATGTGGTGGATCAGGAGTTTGAAGGAGATTCTCTTGTCGACGGGGAGCCAGTGCAGGTTTTCAGGTGGGGGTGATGTGGCTGTGGCGTGGAATGCTGAGGATCAGGCGTGCAGAGGCGTTTTGGATTCTTTGCAGTCGTTTGATGAGCTTGGTTGGGGCTCCTGCGTAGAGGGCGTTTCCGTAGTCGAGACTGCTGCTGACGAGGGCCTGGGTGACTGTTCTTCTCGTGTCTGTCGGGATCCACCGTAGATCTTGCGGAGCATGCGGAGGAGTGTTGAAGCAGGAGGAGGAGACTGCGTTGACTGGCTTGGTCTTGGTGAGCGTTGAGTCGGGGATGACTCCCAGGTTACGTGCGTGATCGGTTGGTGTCGGGGGGTGCCCCCTAGTGACGAAGGGCCACCAGGAGTCGTCCCAGGCTGATGGGTTGGAGCTGAGGATGAGGATCTCCGTCTTGTCTGTGTTCAGCTTAAGTCGGCTGCACTTCATCCAGTCGGCGACGGCTTTCATTCCTTCGTGGAGGTTGGATTTGGCGGTGAGGGGTCCTTGGTGAGGGAGAGGATCAGTTGAGTGTCGTCGGCGTAGGAGATTATGTTGAGGTCGTGCTGTCGGGCGATGCGTGCAGGTGGAGCCATGTAGATGCTGAACAGTGTCGGAGCTGAGGGAAGATCCCTGGGAGTGCGCCGCAGATGATCTCGGAGGCTTCGGATCGGAATGGGGAAAGCGGATGCTCTGGGTTCTGCCGGAAAGGAAGGAGGTGGTCCAATCCAGGGCCTTGTCTTGGAACCCTGCGTCGTGGAGGCGTGTGCGTAGTGTGTGGTGGCAGACAGTTTTGAGGCGGCGGAGGAGGTCCAGGAGGATGAGGGCCGCCGCCGTCGCCGCCGTTGTCCAGCAGGATCCTGATGTTGTCTGTGGCGGCGATGAGGGCGGTCTCGGTGCTGTGGTTGCTGCGGAATCCTGACTGGGGAGGGTCCAGGATGCTGTTATCTTCGAGGTAGCGGGTGAGCTGTCTGTTGCCGACGATCTTCTCGATGACCTTAGCTGGGAATGGAAGCAGGAGATGGGCCGGAAGTTCTTGAGGTCGCTCGGGTCCGCCTAGGTTTTGAGTAGGGCGTTGATCTCGGCGTGTTTCCAGCTCTCTGGGAAGGTCGCGGTCTCGAAGGAGAGGTTGATGACGTTGCGCAGGTGGGGTGCGATGGAGCTGCCGGCTTTGTTGAAGATGTGGTGTGGAAAAGGGTCTGATGGGGAGCCGGGAGTGGATTGTGCCCATGGTCTTGATTATGTCCTCAGTGTTCACGTTGACCCAGGCTGTCAGGGGGTCGTGGTCGATGGGGTGCGGCGGGTCTGATGTGTCGGGAGCCTGTTGGGAATCAGATCCGGGAGTCGAAGCTGTCGTGGATGTTGGCGATCTTGCGGTGGAAGAAGGTGGCGAGGAATCACACAGGGCTTGCGACGGCGGGATGTCGTTGGCGTTGGAGCTGGGGTTGGAGAGTTCCTTCACGATGCTGAAGAGCTCCTTGCTGTTGTGTGCGTTGTTGTTGAGGCGGTCTTTGAAGGAGGTCCTCTTGGCGGACCTGATGAGGTGATTGTGGTTGTGGATGGCGTCTTTGAGCCTACGCGGCTGTCCGGCGTCTTCTCGCTGTGCCATTTGTTCTCCGAGTTTCAGCCAGGTGCGCTTGGATGCTAGGAGTTCCGGGGTGAACCAGCTGGCTCTCTTGCTGGTGTCTTTGTAGGTTGGTTTTTCAGCGGGGCTAAGGTGTTGGTGCAGTCGTCCATCCATCGTCTGAGATTGCGGGCGGCGGCGGGGTTAGAGGGGTCGGTGGGTGGGCTCAGTGCGAGGTTTGTCTGGAGTTGGTCTTCAGTGACTTTGCTCCAGCATCTGCGGGGATCTGTGGGGTGCGGTGGTGTGCGGCGGGTTTCGGAGGTGAAATGGATGCAGTGGTGGTCGGTGCAGGTGAGTTCGGAGGTGTGGCTGAAGGAGACGTGGGAGCTTGAGGGAAGATGTGTCCGGCGATGTGGGTCGGCGCTCGTGACGAGCTGTTTCCAGTCAGAGGTTGGCGAGGTTGTCGATCAGGGTGGAGGAGTTGCTGTTGTTGTTGTTCTCAGGTGAAAGTTCAGGTCTCCCGGAGGATGTAGTCGGTGGAGGTCAGGGCGTGCGTGCTGATGAAGTCGGCGATGGAGTCGCTGAACTGGGGTCGGGGTCCGGGGGGGTCTGTAGATGAGGGTGCCTCTGATGCCAGTGTGGGATTTAATGAAAAATGCACTCAGAGAGCATCTTAGAGATACCCCCTGAAAAACCACCTAATTCTAGTGTCCTGGCTGAGTGGCTGCTCACCAGCTGCCACCACCAGACATTTTTCTGGACCCCTAGTTCGAGAGCCTACTGCTCTCGGGGTCCTGAAACAAAGCACATCCTGGGACGAGGTGCCAAGCCTCCTCTCCCAGGATGGGCAGGGTCCACGAAGGGGAAGCTTCAAAGGCCTGCTGCTTTTGTGGACTACTCCAGCCATTTGCTGCTCCCAGTAACTGGCCACCACCGGTTCTGACCCCCACTTTGGGCGAGAGAATCAGCAGGAAAACCAAATTAGGAGGAGAGGTGTGCCCACCTTTGCCAACCCCGCCCCTCAGGTGGGGGAGGCGAGGTGAGCACAGCTCTGTCCCGCCGATCTTGCAGATGGGGGATCCAGCCAACCAGAGTGAGGCTTATGCCCCCTCCCCTGGAGGGTGGCATAATAGGGGCTATACCCACCCCAAGGAAGGGACCTATTGGTCCCGAATGGTACATACTTGTAAACGCCCCTAAATTTAGTATTTAGGTGCAACCCCGAACCTTGCCTCCTCAGACCAGAGTCGACAAGAAGAAACAAGAAGAAGAAGGACCGAACAGCCATGCTGAAAGAAGAAGAGGAGGACACCCACTGACTTGGCCCCAGGCCTACCGGCCTGTCCGGACCTCAGACTTCTCCAGCAGAACCTCGGTGTGTCCTGCAGCAAGCAGCCCTCAAAAACCCGGAGAACCTGCACTGCCTTCATAATCCAAAAGACTTTGTCTCCCGTGAGCACTGGACTTGCTCAAAACCAACCGACTCGGATGCCAGTCAACTCCGTGAGTCTCCAACACTCAGCTCCCGGCGCCCCGAGCCCGAGTGAACCAATACCTTGAGGAGGTCCCCCCAGCGATCCTAGCCTGGTTTTCAATGACCCCTGAACCTCAACAAGCTCCCAAATCAAACCTGTCACCAAGAACCAGAAGGTCCCCTCAACCGCGACTGAAGGTGACACCCTGACCGACTCCGTAACAGAAGCGGTCCAGAAAAAGCAACCGCGACTGACTCTGTCACCGAACGCCTGCAGTCACTAGACGATGACTCCCAAAGTCCCCATTGGCCTCATCAGCCGCTAACCGACTCCAAGAGATTCCAGACCGACTCTGTAGCTTCAGCTAAGACCGCATCCTACACCCGGCCGCCTCTGTGCCGCTGGTGGTGTAGTTCTTGTTGGCCATTGGGCCCTAAAGTGCTGACCTCGACCTCAGGAGCATTTTATTTCCTAACCTGGTGGCCTGCTTTCCCGCAGTCCCCAACCCCATGACCATGCTTAGCCCGTTGGCGAACGTGTGGTCCTTGCACTCTGCACCCAGCCACCTCTGTGCCCCTGGTGGTGCAACTCGAGTGTCCATTTGACCGTATCCTTCTCCCGGACCATTAACCCTCGTTTTGTTCCCTCAAGACTAAATGTGTATTGTGAATAATCTACAAAACTGTAACTATCTTGCAAAACATATTTACCCTTTTTCCTTCCTCCTAGGAAATGCACCAGCCCAGTATCTAGAGATAACTGGCTGAGTAAGGAAAGTACTTGCAAAGTAATTCTGACTATCTGCAAATACAAAGAAATTCTACCATAACTAATTCACTCTATTTAAACTGCATATGCTTGCAAAGTATTTCTATACTTACCTGTACCAGGCCTGGCTTGGTACTAGAAAATAAATATAACTAAAATAATATTTTTATACAAACAAATTGGTCGAAGTTCAGTCTGAGTGTGTGACATCATTTTTGGTCTGAGTGTGTATAATAAATGCTTAGCGCTACCACTCTGATAATGCCTTGCTGCTGCCCACACTGCCCACAAAATAGAGAGTAAGGTGTTATCTGCCCCCACACTCTGCCTACCCTTTGGGGTTCCACTGGACTCTGTGCACACTATACCTCACTTTGGGATAGTATATACAGAGCCAGCTTCCTACAATGTTGCCTAAGGGTTTCCTAAGGTGTGTGTGTGTCCACTCTCCCCTCACTCTCTGCCCATGTTTCCGGAGCTTCTCACAGTAGCCTTGGTCCTTGAGTTCCTGATGCTCTTTGTCCATGTGTTCATCCATACGCGCTTAGCCCCCACAGTCTGCACATACACCCCATCTCGCCATAAGCCACAAGACCTTTCCATTCTAGTCCATGTGCACCAAGCTCCTCTCACTGTAGCGTGCAAACGCCAAGCTCTTTTAGGATGGTGTGCAAATGGCCCCCTGGAACCTCATATTGAGAGCTGTGGAAGGTGACCTACCCTCCTGCACCCAGGAGAGAGTAGTGGCAGTGATTCTACTCTCCTGTACCCAGGAGAGAGTAGTGACAGTGATTGTACTCTGCTGCACCCAGGAGAGAGTAGTGGCAGCGACTCTACTCTCCTGCACCCAGGAGAAAGTAGTACCAGCGAATCTACACTCCTGCACCCAGGAGAGAGTAGTGGCAGCGATTCTACTATATTGCACCCAGGAGAAAGTAGGGGCAGCGATTCTACTCTCCTGCACGCAGGAGAGAGTAGTGCCAGCAAGTCTACACTCCTGCACCCAGGAGAGAGTAGCGGCAGCGATTCGACTCTCCTGCACCCAGGAAAGAGTAGTGGTAGCGACTCTACTCTCCTGCACCCAGGAGAGGGTAGTGCCAGCGACTCTACACTCCTGCACCCAAGAGAGGGTAGTGGCAGTGATTCTACTCTACTGCACCCAGGAGAGAGTAGAGGCAGCGATTCTACTCTCCTGCACCCAAGAGAGAGTAGTGCCAGCAAGTCTACACTCCTGCACCCAGGAGAGAGTAGCGGCAGCGATTCGACTCTCCTGCACCCAGGAAAGAGTAGTGGTAGCGATTCTACTCTCCTGCACCCAGGAGAGGGTAGAGGCAACGATTCTACTCTCCTGCACCCAAGAGAGAGTAGTGGCAGCGATTCTACTCTTCTGCACCCAGGAGAGGGTAGTGGCTGCGACTCTACTCTCCTGCAACCAGGAGAGAGTAGGAGCAGCGATTCTACTCTCCTGCACCCAGGAGAGAGTAGTGGCAGCAATTCTACCATACTGCATGCAGGAGAGAGTAGAAGCAGCGACTCTACTCTCCTGCAACCAGGAGAGAGTAGTGGCAGCGATTCTTCTCTCCTGCACCCAGGAGAGAGTAGTGGCAGCGACTCTACTCTCCTGCAACCAGGAGAGAGTAGTGGCAGCGATTCTTCTCTCCTGCACCCAGGAGAGAGTACTGGCAGCGATTCTACTCTACTGCACCCAGGGGAGAGTAGGGGCAGCGATTCTACTCTCCTGCACCCAGCAGAGAGTAGTGGCTTTGATTCTACTCTCCTGCACCCAGGAAAGAGTAGTGGTAGCGATTCTACTCTACTACACCCAGGAGAGGGTAGGGGCAGCGATTCTACTCTATTACACCCAGGAGAGAGTAGGGGCAGCGATTCTACTCTCCTGCACCCAGCAGAGAGTAGTGGCAGCGATTGCACTCACCTGCACCGGAGAGAGTAGCGGCAGCGATTCTACTCTCCTGCACCCAGCAGAGAGTAGTGGCTTTGATTCTACTCTCCTGCACCCAGCAGAGAGTAGTGGCAGCGATTGCACTTACCTGCACCGGAGAGAGTAGTGGCAGCGATTGCACTTACCTGCACCGGAGAGAGTAGCGGCAGCGATTCTACTCTCCTGCACCCAGGAGAGTAGTGGCAGCGATTGCACTCACCTGCACCGGAGAGAGTAGCGGCAGCGATTCTACTCTCCTGCACCCAGGAGAGTAGTGGCAGCGATTGCACTCTCCTGCACCCAGGAGAGTAGCGGCAGTGATTGTACTCTCCTGCACCCAGGAGAGAGTAGTGGCAGCAATTCTACTCTCCTGGCACCTAGGAGAGGGTAGGGGCAGTGAGTCTACTCTCCTGCACCCAGGAGAGGGAAAGGGCAGCGATTCTACTCTCCTGCACCAAAGAGAGAGTAGTGGCAGCGATTATACTCTCCTGCACCCAGGAGAGAGTAGCGGCAGCGATTGTACTCTCCTGCACCCAGGAGAGAGTAGTGACAGTCATTCTACTCGTCTGCATCCAGGAGAGAGTACTGGCAGTGATTCTACTCTCCTGCACTCAGGAGAGTAGCACGATTTTCACTACTGCTCCGCACACAGCATAAAGTTGCAGAAGCCATCTCACTTCTCCCCTACCATGTGTCGAATAACAGACCTTCGGCATCACATTGCACCAACCAACTTAATATAGGTACGGTCATGCTAAGCAGCTTTTCGGTCTATCTGGAGGAGAATAACATACTCAACCTAGAAGCACCACCTAAACCTCTGTGCTTATATACTTAGAAGAGCTCAGAACTTTTCTTGAAGAAAGTAACTCAGCAGGAGTGATCCTGTTGGACTGCAATGTTGCCCTCCACACGGTTGACCATAGCATCTTGGATGCCCACTTGAAGGAGACAGGTACCTCCGGAACTATCTTGAATTGGTTTAAATCCTCCTCAGAAGTGGGGTTCATTCAGTCAAACTGGAAAATTACTTTTCAGCAGACACAGTATCCATGCAAGGTATCCCCCAGTGTTCCTGTTTGCCTTGCTTGCTTTTCAATCTGTATGCTCGCTTCCAAGACAAGCCAGTTTTTTGCGGTATCCTTTTTTTTCATACACAGATGACTCTTAGTTGATGATTCATCTTGACCAATAGACTCCAGCTTTTCTATCTTGCATCCATGACTACAGCTGACAGCCAGAAATGGATGGCCTATCATTTCCAAAGGTTAAACGCCAACAAGAATGAGCTCCTAGCAGCGGGGAAACATAAAGGGTCTGATTTAGAGTTCAGGGGATGGGCTACTCTGTCACAATACTGACAGATATCCCGCTTGCTGTATTACAAATGCCAAAGGATATAATGTACCTGTATTATGGTGGACGGGGGTATCTATCACGTTTGTGATGGAAGCAATCTGTCCGTCCAAACTCTAAATCAGGCCTTAAGATCGCTGGAATGAGTCACTCTGGTAAATCATTATAAGTCTGCCCCCTTCTCTGGCCAAAGATTAAATCCTTAGGTACCTTTAGGTAAATTATTGATGCTCCCACAAATTAAAGTAGTTTGTAACTCTAACTACCATAGACTGCATTTGTTAGGATGTCCTCTGCCTTATCCATCTGTGGAGATTGAAGCATCTGATGGTTTCAAAATTAGACTATTGGAGTGGTCTCTGCTTGGCCCTATCTCCACAAGCCTACTTTAGCTTCAAAGGTGCAAAATCCAGCAGTTCACCTCATCTGTCGTCTCAGGAAATCCGATCACCTATCTAACGTTGGTACACAACTTCATAGGTTAGCATTGGATCAAAGGGTCCAGTTTAAATGTCTTAATGTACCTAAAGCACATTACCATCTGGGCCATTGCTGCTCGGCACCTTTACTGGAATATGGCACTTCTCCTCCAATCCCACTGACCCCTCTGCTCGGGCGGCCACTCTCTGCTACAGAGTCCCTCAACGCAAGTACTCACATAGGCCGGCAATCCTTCAGGTTACTCAGGTCAAGGGATATGATCAACCACCTCTTCATCTGAGGCAGACTGAACAGGTTTATACCTTCAGAAAGTCCCTCAAGACATATATTTTCCAAAAAGCAGCTTTTCAGGACTTTGTATTGATGTTCCTATGCGCCAAGAAATCCACACGGCAGTAGTCGTTCCATATAAAAATCAAATAGCACACATGCCTAATTTTGTATAAAACGTGTTTAAAAAACAACTTCTCATACTGAGTGACTTCCTTGCAAGACATGGGTTGCTTTATTTATTTTTGTTTTATTTATTTATTTATATCTGTGTTTATTTATCACGTGTGTATTTATGTATGTATGCATCCATTTGTTTATTTATATCACAAACTAATGAAAGTAAACTCTAGCTAGACACAGCAGAGGGATATCACCCATCTTACCACCAGAATAGGCATCTCTTACCCGGTTTTGAAAGGTCATCAAGGATTGTTCTTGGCTAATTTTCAGTGGCCCTAGACTGACAACCTTCTGTTGCCACGCACCATTTGTCCTCTTCCTTACTCCCCCTTTTGCTTCGTCCTTACAGGTGCCCGTAGGCGACCTCCCCACAGGTGCCAGTAAGCGAAACTGAGAAAACAGACACTTCACCTCGCCAAACACATTCATATGTCCAACTACCTTTCATTGCATAGCAATGTTGTTTGCTTAATATATTTAAATCTGACTTTGTGTGTATGTTTGTCAATATTTGTATCTATATGTACACACACACATATATACATGATACTGCCAGTTTTAAACATTTCAAGCAAACATGTAGAGATATATGTGTGTGCCAGCTCAAAAGCTTTGCACCGATAATACAAAAGCACACGCACTCCACAATCTCACATGCTAGTGTTTTATTGTGGAAAAATTGCAAAACCCTACGCGTTTCTGCCACTGGACTTGTTCTCGTGGCACAATAAAAAACTAGCATCTGAGATTCTGGAGTGTGCGTGCCTTTGTATTTTCATTGTGAAGGTTTTGATTTGATGTTTTACAAGATTCCTCTGGGCATATTTACAAAGAAATGGCGCAGCATTGCGCTGCAAGCAATTTAACAGCGCCGCACTGCATCATTTAAAAAATGCAGGGATGTGTCGTATTCACAAGAATACGGCGTACCCCTGTGTTTTCCTTTGCGCCAGCGCAAAAAAAGCTGCCTAGTGCCAAAACAGACACCCTTGCGCCATGGTGCAAGGGTGCCGGCATTGAAGAGTTGCAGGGAGGATTGTTTATGTGTAGATGGGATACCTTCCTGCACATAAACAATCATTAAAGGTGATTTGCTCCTTCTATGTGTGCTGCATAATGAAGCACACATAGAAAGAGCAAAAACGAGGAGGAATAAAAGTATTTCTCCTCGCTGTGCCATTCTAACGCCTGCTTTTCAGTGGCATTAGTTTTTGGCGCTGCCTCAGATTTACAGATCCTTGTAAATCTGAGGCAACATCAAAAAGCAATGAGTGTTGCGGTGGAACACTCATAGTAACACCCACTGCACGCCCCTTTCATGCAGATACCTGTATGAAAGGGTACGATATTTACAAAGCAGAGTTAGGCCACACAAAGGTGCTTAGCGCTCAGTAGCGGCTTGTAGTGAGAGTGTTGCGGGGTGGTGGGGCGGGGGGTAGTAAACTCCGGCATACGGCCGACCGGAGGTAAGTACATAAATAAATAAATGAATAAAACGAATTACACATTGCGCGCTGCTGCAACGGCATCGTTTATTTATTTATTTTATGTACTTACCTACGATCGGCCGTATGCGGGATTCCTGCCCCCCACCCTGCCCCTCCCCGCCACACCGCCCGCAACACTCCCCACTACTGTTAGCGCTGCTTTGTAAATTTGGAGAAGGGCCCTGGACCACCGGAGCATTGTAAAAAGTGACGCTCCGCAATGCCCTTGTAAATATGCCCCCCTCGTGTACCATTTTAATGCGCACCAGCTTCGTTGGGCAGTTCCGGGAGTAACGTGAGGAAAATATAAATGTGTGTGTGTGTATATATGTGTGTATATATATATATGTGTATATATATATATATATATATATATGTATATATATATATATATATATATATATATATATCTCTTGTAGATGGCCTCACCAGTTTATCGGTGGCCCAGTGTATCCCCCCCTTAAAATTCACTTCTAGAGATGCCACAGTGCATCACCGAGCTGCAGGAATTGTAGTGTGCAATATAATCGAGTTGTGTGACTTGTTGCCCAAACTGGATGGTGTAAAACACATTGCTTTAGGAAACTTTTTAAAGGCTTAGACAATCGCATGCATTTAAATACACCCTTGGATGCCTTTCGTTGTTTCAGAAATATAAATACATACATTCATTTAACTACAGAATAAACTACAACCGAGTCATTTGATTGGCCGACACGAGCTGACTGGTTTTGCCACGGCCGATGAGGCGCTTTCGCCTCCTGTTTCTAAAATAAAATATGTTATGTTTTCCCAAGCTGGCATTCAACAATGCATGACTTACCTTTCAAGTGAATACCTGTCAGGGGACCTCTGGAAGAGAAACAGAAGGTCACATATTTAGCATGTTTTGACACATTGTACAGAGGGGGGGTTTGTGATATAGGATGGGGCCTCACTGATTTTAAAGTATCCTCTCTGAATGCATTCCTCATGTATGACTGCTCTGAGGTTATGCCTTACCAGCCCGTACATGAAGCAGGCATTTTCCATCTCAAGTGGGCTCGCTGACTGATTTTCCCGTGAAGATACGACTTCTACAAATTGTACAAAAGGCTTCAATGTGTGTTTACATAGGGAGAGATGGCATCAAATTGAAGCTGGGCCCTTCATAGGAGGAGACACTATTTAAATAATGTAAAAATACGCCCTGCAGGCACAGAAAAAACACAACAGCTCAGCATATGGTGCCATCTACTGGTATTAACCTTTTAGCTGCCTTTTTATTAAGAAAGAGGTATTTTTTAAATAAATAAATATGTTTCAGAGAGAGTGCAGAGCCTTCACAAAGTGCGGGGCCTGAGTACCAACGAGTCATCTGCCCCCTCCCCCTTCTGATGGGCCTGGTGTTCTTGCCAGTCCCACATTCAGGGATTCCCCTTGTGTTGGGGTGTGCTTGTGCACCACAGAGAAGGTGTTTGTAAAGAATACTTTGGTGTCTCAGGCACGGGGGAAGCATCAAGATCCCCCTGCCGTGCTTCACGGGAGTGTGGGGATGAAGGAATCCCAGAGATGCCCCATGGCAATGGGAAGTTTGCTGCTGCCACAACACTCTTTCTTTATGCCTTCTGCCATTTGCATTATTGGTGTTAGCATCCTCAGTCATGTCAATAAAACCCGTTGAACTAAAGAACTTGTTTACACTGTGTGCTCCCTGGCATGATGTTATATGGTAAGCACAATTTCACGTCTAATCCTCCATCCCACTGGATTCTCAAAGATGCGATCTGCCCTCACATATCACACCCTCTTTTACTTGCTGTTGATGGCATGGCATTATTCCCTGACCATGGCGTTCTATGCAGCCCTCAGGCTTGAGACAATGGAGCATCCTTTGGTAAGGTAAGGCGAGCCCTTACCCTGCTCAGCTCCCGCAGCCTTCTGATCTCAGCCTGCATCTCTGCAATCTGCTCCTCTGCCGCCTTCTGCAGCTCATAGCGGGACTGCTTCTCCTGCAGGAAGGACATATTGTGTGAAGAAAATTGGACAGCACGACAACTAACAACATTCCATACACAGCATTGTTTGGGTGGAGCACAGTACACCTTGTGGCCAGCCAAACATCACAATGGCCTCGTCAACTTGCTATATTTGAGTAACGATGTCATCCCTCAGACCATATATCAAAATGTTCTCTTGTGCCCTGCATTGTGCAGTTATTACTGTTGCGAAATGTGGGACTATCACGGTCCCTGCTATTTTATATAGCTCAACCGTGATCAATTATCTAGTGTTTTCAGCATCGAGGGGCATATGTACAACAATGACGGAGCGTGCCGTTAAGCAAAACTTGCTAACGCCAAGCTCTGCCATTCTGAAAATGCAGGGATGCACCGTATTTACAAAGATACGTTGCACCCCTGCGTTTCCCCAGCGCTGTCGCTAAATTAAGCTGCCTAGCCCCAATGCAGGCACCCTTGCACCATAGTGCAAGGGTGCATGCGTTGAGGGCAATTATTGTTTATGTGCAGGAAGGCATCCTTCCTGCATAGGCTAATCACAAATAACGATTGTAACTCTTATGTGCTGCATTGCGCACTGCATGCAAGTGCAAATCGTAATTTTTTTAATGATTGTTTATGTGCAGGAAGGGACACCTTCCGGCACATAAACAATTATTCATGGCGTTTTGCTCTTTCAATATGTGCTGCACAATGCAGCACACTTAGAAACAGCAAAAATGAGGAGAAATAAAGCATTTTTCCTCGTTTCGCCATGTTAAGACCAGGTTTTCCCTGGTCTTAATTTTGGCGCTGCCACATATTTACGCCACCATTGTAAATATGGGCAGCGTCAAAATCAATGGGTGTTGCGGTGGAACGCCCACTGCAACACCCATTGCCCACCCCTTTCACGCTAAGTATAGCGTGAAAGGGTGCCTTATTTACAAGGCGGTGTTAAGCCACGTTAAGTGGCTTACGCCACCTTGCATTTATGGCAAAGCCCCTATCGCCACAGGACTGTCGTTAAAAGTAACGTTCCTGTGGCCATGGGGGCTAGAAGTTCAATGATTTTGGCAATTGCTTTTTTTGTTGTGTTATTACTGGGAGCTATTGTTTGTCTTCAGTGAAGACAGCGTTCGGGAATCTGTCCATGACTTAGCTTCTTATTCCATTCATAACTTTGTGGCCAACGAAAGCACAGTACTTTCCAGTGAGGAGGTCAGAGGCTTACAGAAATATTGCTGGGGGTAGGGCGAGTTGCACTAGCATTGTTCAGCGCCGAGAGAAGGACGATTAAAGACCAGGGCCGGACTTGGAACCCAAAGCAGCCCTGGCAAATTTTGTCAGACCAGACCCCCCACGGTGCATAGCGAGTCTGACCTCTACAAAGGGCTTGGGGGGATTTCCCCCCCCGAGAAAATTAGGGAAAAAAGTGGTGCGTTCTACAGCACATTTTTCATTATATATTCAATTGTATTCATTTATAAAGCATAATAAATGATGACACAGTGTACCAGGATGTGGCAAACTTTATTGAGGCTCTTCAATGATTTCCTCACGATCACCCTTCAACAGTGGCTCTCATCTCTCCACAGTCCCTCTCTCACATGTACTTGATTTGTTTTATAGCACCTCTTAAACCAGTGAAGGGTGTTGGAGCATTTTACATCACGCACACATACAAAGACAATGAATCGCACTTGTGTAAATCAGTGAATAGAAAATGTTACATAAGACAAAGGGGACTACAAGATGTAGGATTCACATGCCATGTATGCATTTTCTAAGAGTCCTTGGTCTTGGGAAGCACAAACTCAGGATTAGAACGTAACACAGTGGTTAGGGTTGACTTTACTAATAAGAATTTCTTCTACCCACACAAACCCTTTTTAGCAAAATTAGGATAATGAAAGACTGAAAAATAAAACATAACTTTCTAACCTAGATTACGATTGTAATTTATGAACTGCACAGTGACAAAAGCAGTAACCCACTGAGCTATGCACATAAAATACTATTTTGTGATCTGCATAGTACATGCTCTTTGCCGCAGGCATATTAACCCTCTGCGCTACCTTAGATGAGTCAAAACTGCCACATGACAAAACTCTGATCTCTCCCCAGCAGGTACAATAATCACCAGAGTTATCTTGGCATTTTTATTGTTGCCTGAAAACTGTTGCACATACAAGGGACTCTGCAGTGCTTTTAAAACGGCTGCACTGCTAGAAAACTGGCTCCCGGTAACAAAAACGGGCGCCCACCCTTCCAGCCTCCTGGAGAAACGGGTATGGCCGGTCCGGCCTTGTACAAGACCCTCTCCCGCAGCCCTGCGACCTGCTCTCCACAACTATTGGAACACCCTCCCCCCATTTTGGACACTTGCTCTCCCCCATGCAATAGAAACCTTCAACTACGTTTACATGCCTGGTGTGTTCCCACGGGTGGATGGGAGGATTCACATTATGCGTATGACTCTGGTTTCTGAGAATGTTACCCCCTACCTGTTTAAGCCCTTGGGGTAAGTTAAGGTGTGGTTATAAGTTGTTATGGCATGTTATCTGTCACTTTCATGAATTTGGCTGACACAGTGTCTATTGAGATTAACAAACTGCTGTAAAGGCCACAAATTTTATGAAACAATAAAAGAAAAAGCAAGACAGTATACCTAACATACTCAGCAGGTGACCTAAATATTTACACCACGAAGAACCTGCTTAGATACCTGTGGATGTGTGCGGCGACTGATGTAATCCTGCACAGCGGATAAATGAAATGCAAATTCTACCTTAAGTCTGTAATTCTTATGAAATGACAATGGAACTTACGTTAAAAAAATAAGAACTTGTGTTATATCATCTTTACTGTTAAAGCCGTGGATTTGCTTGACATCCTTACATAAACTGAGTCACAGTTTCGATAACAAATAAAAGTCCAGATCTTTCAAGGCAATTCTTGCTCCAGTGTGCTGACTGTGTGTGCTTTATTGAAAGCCCCATTCCTGTCCCCCTTTCAAAGATGTTCAATTTTGATGGCTTGTTAGCCCCCCTCCATGACACTCCTACTGCCTCACCAATCCATCACATTTCATTTACAATCCTAAAACAATACACCTTTTTCTATAGTCCTCTGTGACAGAAATGTGCGAAGCAACGAGCATCAACACAGTTTTTAGGTCGAGCCTCGAGTAGCGCGCAAGCGCTGCAAGGCGAAGACTTTATGTAAGGGGGTTTCAGAAGCTGACCACACGCTCGTGCGTCGTGGCCTTTTCGGGCGGTTACGCGCGCCAGGGCCGACATCTGTTTCCCATTATCGTGCCCAGACGCAGGCGCGATAATTGGAAACACATGCCGAGAAAAGGCCATGACGCACGGCGTGTGGTCAGCTGAGCTAGGCTGCTGCGCTCGCTACGCCCACGCTCCTCCATTGTTGTCCTTGTTTTATTCGGGGTCATAGGTCAGGCGCAGGGTGCTGTAAGCGAGATTGAAGATGTAACCCGTGTGTGTTTACAATGAGTGTGACCCAGGGGGCACTTCACACCCTGCTGACACTCTTATTTCATCCCTGGGCCTGGCGGGACCCGCTCAGGCCGGGTTGGTGCAGCGGTGTAGTTCCCTCCCCTGAAATGCTATCGGGCGGGGGAGAAGGGGTGTGGGTGAACATGACTGAGAGGGAGAGAACTGCAATGAACACCTAGAATTTCTAATTCAAGTCTCCGTAAACCCATGGGCCTTCGAGACTATATGAAAGTCTTTAGAAAATAGAAATTAAGACCGCCCCTTCCCCCGCAGAGGGAGGGGTGGGGGTAAAGAGCCAGGTGGATGTCAGGGCGGGTGCGAGGCTGCCGCATTCAGTGCAGGCCTTCCCGAGTGAGACAAGTCTCGGAGGGGCCCGGTCACACATGAGAGCCCCTCTCACCCCGAGACAGCCGCAGGCCCCCTAAACCCGTGGGGAGTTCACCTCTCCCTTGGGCAGTGAAAGACGCTCCCTCATTCAGTGTGTTCACACCTGAGTCAGCTCCAGACTCGTAGGGAGCCCGGTCTCCACTGGGAGCCTCACACCTACAGCCACATGCCTCTAAACCCTTAGGGAGTTCATGTCTCCCTTGGGCAGTGAAAGAGCGCTCCCTCATTCAGTGCGATCCCACCTGAGTGAGCTCCAGACTCGTAGGGAGCCCGGTCTCCACAGGGAGCCCCTCACACCTACAGCCACATGCCTCTAAACCCTTAGGGAGTTCACGTCTCCCTTGGGCAGTGAAAGACGCTCCCTCATTCAGTGTGTTCACACCTGAGTGAGCTCCAGACTCGTAGGGTGCCCCGGTCACCATAGGGAGCGCCGATCCGCCCCGAGATGTCTCGCAGGGAGCCCCGGTCTCCCAAGAGAGCCCCTTGTCTCCCTCAGAGAGCCTCCAGTGTGTGCCCAAGTCTCGCACCAGGCGAATCCATTAACATAGGGAATGTCTTATGGCCAGAGCTGCGGATTCGGAGCTAGGAAATCAGGTTCGAGTCTCGGCGTCGACTCAACATCCTGTGATTCTAGGCAACTCACCTAATTTCCCCGTGCATACAAACAAAAGAAATCAATGTGACTGGCGCTCGTGCAAAGCGCTCCAATGCACTTGGACTGAGTTAGCTCTATATAAAAATACAAAAACAAATCTTCAAATGTACTCTTCACAAAATGATGGCACTGTAACAAGGGTTATTTTACTGCAGATTTTGCCAAATCGATCAGCAGGTACCAGGCTAATTCGAAATGTTTCATGCGTTAAATACGTTATATAATTTATGTACTAGATTCTTTAAAATCAGTTTTCCCAAAACGGATTTTTTGGATCGTGGATTTGAGGAAAAACTCATTAGATGAAAATCTCTCTCGTAGCGACCCCCTCCCCCTCCCCGCCCGGAACTGAATGGCTAAAGCTGTGATCAAGTAATGTGTGGTGAGATGAAAACATGACTCAAATGAGCCTGAGATGCCGTTTCACGCATGCCCCCTCTCCCCCCACGCAGACAATCACCCCAAAGTTGGGCGGTTACAAAGCACTGGGTAGGACTGCTCAGTGGGCGAATCCATGTGCTGTAGACACCTGTATGCAGCACAGTGCAGGCAGCGTGACAACCAGCGGGGCCTGCTTGCAGTCCATCCTCGTAATGTCGGTGAAGCGAGTATCGAGGGACAACCCGGGATGAAAAAGAACCTGAAATTGTCAGATGAAGAGAGAGAAAGTCTAGGATGCGGAAGAAAGAGGCCTGAGGCGGAATCAAGACCAGGCAGCCCTGGTAATCAGCAGCCCCAACATTTGACGGCAGCAGTGGGGGCTTCTCACGAAAAACGCTGGGTCCTGCCTCAAAAGAACCAGGGCAAATATAGTTATTATAATAATTGTCCTCTGTGGACCCTGAATGAGGTATAGTGATGTTGTTGACCCCTAGGGGAGACTTCTTTAGTTCAGGAGAATTGTGCGGTCTACAAGGTAGGAATAAAAGGAACACACCTTTTATTCCAAAACATTGCATATACGATGCTATTAAAGGATAGCATAAGATGTTTATTTGCCAAATTCCGCTCTGTGATGCGTGACTCCTTCACCAAAACAGGGTTTTTATTGTTACCAATAGTATCTTACTTGTATAGACACGTGGGCCATACCTGTAGAGTTAAAGGCAGAACTACAAGTCCCAGCAGGCAAAGTCCTGCATGGGGTCATATTCGACATGGTGACACACGACAGCATCATTGATGTGAGAGAAAGACTGAAAATAGATGCTTCAATAATCCTATTTTGGCGCGAGGTATGATTGAAAGAAATACACATTTACTATGAAAAAACTACCAGCAAAGTTATGTTTCGAATTTTACCTTCTAGCCAATCCGTGCACATCTTAAATGTTAAAATAAACGCTTGCTGCTGACATCTACTTTTATATGAGGATAACGAGTTGAACTTACACAAAACGAACTTAGGGGCATATTAACAAGGGCCGGCGATAAATATCGCAAAGCGCGCTTAGCGCTTGCATATTTATCGCCGGCTATCTCTGTAATTTATCGCCCGGTTAGCACGTTATCAACAACGTGCATCGCCGAGGCGATAAAAATTCCAGAGATAGTGTGGATATCGCCGTTTTCCATGGTGGAAGCGGCGATATCCTAGATGATAGGGCCTGTGGTCTTAGCCACAGAATCCACCCCCATGTTAAGTATGCCTTAGTCAGGAATTTAACAGACGTTAAATTCCTGCGTTAGAGCATACTTAACGCGATTTAAAAAATCGCTAACCCTCCTTGATAATATCGCGAAGCTGCCTTCGCGATATTTTCCCTGGTTGGTTTCACAGCCACGCCTACTTTGCATCTCATTAGCGATGCAAAGTTAGGCGTGCTAGAGCACCGAGCGCTAAGTCAGCAAAACACGCAAAAGCGTGTCTTTGCTGATAAGGCGATGAAATTATCGCCGCTTTTCGCCCGCAAACGGACGCAAAGCGGCGATAATTTCATAGCGCCCTTATGATAATATGCCCCTTAGTCTTTCGCCTTTTAAGGTGAGTTAATTCCCTTCCATTAAACTGAGTGCTATTTCTTAGGGCAATGGCCTGGATACCAGTGGGCCTGCAAAGGGCCCAAGATGCGCGCTCGGTGTATATATACGGTAATATATATGGTAATCCGATCACACGTTACATCGCGCTTCTCTCCAAGTGGCATGATTATCAGAACGGCGTTAAAGATTATAGCCGGTTTAGCGGCAGAAAACTGCCGCTAAAGCGGATAATAAACTTGATAATATGCACCTTGAGAATTCCAATAGAAGTCCATGTTCTGGTGTGAACATGGGCTTCTATTGGAATTCTCCAGGACATATTATCAAGCCCATTATCGCCGCTTTAGCGGCAGTTTTCTGCCGCTAAACCGGCGATAATCTTAACGCCGTTCTTGATAATATGCCCCCAAATGAGAGCCCAAGTAACCCGCCCCACTGGCAGTAAACACGTCAAAGACATCGAGGACACCCGAATGTCACCATTTTATTAAGTTCTGCTGTTTCAGCTCAATTCAGCCCTTTCCTTACCCCTACTCCCTAAAAAAGTCCCACAGTTTTAAAAATACCAGGCAGTGTAGCGCTGCATGAAAATACTGGGCGCTGCGCTGAGCAATCAGGAGAACATTGTGCAGCGTCGTACTTACTGATATTGTGCTCAAATGCTGTGTTAGCCAACACTGAAGAATTGTGAGTAGTGTCTTCCATGAGATTTATACTCGGGCGCACCCTCCAGGGCAAGCGTTTACAAACGGACACGCTGCATAACAGGCGGAAATGCCACCTTGTGCGCGCAAAGGTCACGTGATATTCAGCGGGGCCTTTGTCTGTCCCCGGCTTCATTTCATGCCAGAAGAGAGCCCTAGAACGCACAGCATCAATGTCAGCATTACTTCACTCCGCATCCTTCACTCCTCGGCCCTCACTCTGCATCCCTCACTCTTCATCCCTCACTCCTGGTTCCTCATTCCGTATCCCTCACTCCTCGACCCTCATTCTGCATCCTTCACTCCTCGGTTCTCATTCGGCATCCCTCACTCCCTCCAGTCCTCATTCCGCATCCCTCACTCCTAGTTCCTCATTCCGCATCCCCCACTCCTCGGTCCTCACTCCATATCCCTCACTCCTGGTTCCTCATTCCGTATCCCCTCACTCCTCGGCCCTCATTCTGCATCCCTCTCTCCTCGGTCCTTATTCCGCTTCCCTCACTCTTAGTTCCTCATTCCGCATCCCCCACTCCTCGGTCCTCACTCCCATATCCCTCACTCCTGGTTCCTCATTCCGTATCCCTCACTCCTCAGCCCTCATTCTGCATCCCTCCCTCCTCGGTTCTCCATTCTGCATCCTCACTCCTCGGTCCTCATTCTGCATCCCTCTCCTCCTCAGTCCTCATTCCGCATCCCTCACTCCTAGTTCCTCATTCCGCATCCCTCACTCCTCGGCCCTCATTCCGCATCCCTCACTCCTAGTTCCTCAGAGAAAATGCAAATACTGAACCTTCTCCAATAGCTACAATTACATTGATACCACATGTCACAATAAAAAGCACAGTGAATCTTTAAAAAGGAACAGAGGCTGTTTAAACAAGCATATGGCATAGCCAATAGGTCTCGCTTTTGGGACCTTATAAGTATTTAGTTTTGCAGCACAATATCCTTGGTGCAACAACATCAGCTGTTGCATGGCTAAACCTTGTACCTTATAAGTGTTTAGCCATGCAACAGTTGATGTTGTTGCACCAAGGATATTGTGCTGCACAACTAAATACTTATAAGGTCCCAAAAGGGCGAGACCTAGCTAGCCACATGCTGTATTTCTTTTAATGTCTGTCTGACATTATTCAACCAGTTGACCCCTTTTCCCAGCCTCAGTGCATTGCACTGCTCCACATTCCAGTACCTTTCCAATTAAAATACAAGGATCTGACACTGTACCAAAGCCATATTTCTGCATGGGCAACCTGGATTTTTCACCTTTATTAGGACCATATTTTTGCTGGTATTAGGTTTCTGTGTACTCTGCCATTAACATTACACCGTAAAATGTGTGTCAAGCAACTGGTGTATTTAACTCTCAAGTAAGGCCATTGTAAACTGGTGCAGAAAACGTGGTGTGGGTGTTAAATGTTATATGTGGGCTGCAGTATGTATTTATTCCACTAACAGATATGTTGGAAATGCATATCTTCATGGGGCATGGTTGTTGTCTGACAGGGCTGTAGATTGAAAGCTCTGCAGTGACACATGGCAGGAAAAAGTGCCTTTTCCATGTTAGAAAAAACAACAATTTATATATTAGATAACTCGCCCCTCAAGTGTGCGTTACAAGCCAACAGGGCCGAGTGCTTAATATCTGAAAATGTGACATCTGCATGTTGGCAATAGTTTGCCCTCACAGAGAACAACTATCCAAAAGCTGTTTTCGCTACGTAGGTAAAGCTACTTTTTCCAGGAACAGGCCTAGATTAGATTAAAATCCTCAATACCCATCTCTGAATGTGGAAATGCTAGAAAAATGATTAAAAGTCATTTTCACAAAGTTTCTATAAACTGATTTAATAGTGATAATATGTTTGTGATAACATTAGTGGAAAAGTGTCATCAGAGGACAATGGCTTAGCCTGTGACCCATGAAGGTGGGGTATTGTTAACAGCTGATCACTGAACAGGGATTAGCCTTCTAGGAGTGGGACAGGGAGAGATGGCAGAAAAAAGGGCATATTTACACTTCTTCTTTTCACAGAGTGATATCAAATGGGGTGGCAGTAACTACTCCCATTCATTCCCACCGCCATTCTTGACTTCCTGTATCCAACCCCAGCATGACAGGAAGCCAATTTTGAACTTGGCATCGGGGAGGGCACCTCCCATGAATAGGGGAGTGGCTAGGTCAGGACCAGAAACAGATAGCCTTTTTGGTTTTAGGTTTTTGGGAATTTTTGCAGGAAACTAAAGAGCAAGTATGAAAAAGAAGGTGGGTATAGTGCACAAGAATATTCAGGACAGAGTGCAGGAAATCCTGAGATCACTGGATAGTGCACAGGATAAGACTGGCACCTCACCACCCCCTTCTCAGATCACTCCCGTGCCTGGGACAAAACCATCTAAGAAGAAAATGACTTTACGTGAAAGATAGAAAATAGAAGACATAACAATTTCTTACTTCACCTGTCACACAGGGGCTAAAACTAGACTCCAAAGATCAAGTATTTGGCTTGTTTGTCTGCTCTAGGCACACAAACATCAGAAGAACTCGTGACTCCAAGAAGGCCCAGATGACTACTGTGGATTGGATTCTACAGGAGCCCTTGATGGAGGCAGACCTGGTGCCTAGGAGCCAACCCTGAGGACATGAGGGTTGGAGAGCTGGAGGAGTAAGTAAGAGGAACTTTTCTAGCAGCTGGAGAAATGTGGTGCTTAGCCATTTTTCCACCACCGTAGGAATAGCTAGATGCTGAGGCTTTCCCCGGAAAGGCGCACCCTAGTTGGGTAAGAAAACTAGATATGTCCTGCTCTGAGCTTTTTGTCCTGCTGAACTCAGGTTCAGTGGGACCTTGAGGTAAATGCATCTGGCCTCTTGGGGTCCTGCCCAGCTACAGCCTCAAGCCTTGCCCTGCTAGTGGATTTTGACAATCAAAAGAGTGGCTATGTCTGAAGACAAAACGTTGGACTACGACAAGGTGGCTAGCGCCAAAGATTCAGTGACAGCCAGAAACTCCCCAACCAATCCTGGGTAGATTTTGTGGACTACTCCAGTAAGGCACTGAATGGCTGGGTGCGGGCAGCAAGGTTAGTGATACCATCTAATTATGAGTGAGCACATGCTCAGTATCTGTTTTCCTGCATTGCGTCAGCACCTAGTGGACTGTAAGCTGACTGACCCCAGGAAGCTTGCTGAGGAGGCAGACCTCTGGGCTAGCACCAAAGTGTCCAAAAAGGCATCTGGGGAGGACTCCGACAAAGGTGGTCAGGGTTCCCAACAGAAGAAAGAAGGGGGAGAAAAACTTAAAAGTAAGGAGTTTTCAAAAGTCCCCCAAAATAATTCTGAAAAGAGTAGAGGTAACCAGTCCCAGTCTGATCCTAAGAGGAAGGGGCTTATATGATCACAAGACAGGGATGTTTGTACCTCAATGTACTGAGTGCTACAAGTAGGGGCACTCCAAGGTTGACTCCAAATGTCCCAAGAGTGCACAGCCCCCCAATGATGGGCAGACACCTGGATTGGCGAGTGGGCGGCAGACAGAGGTGACACTAATTTCCTTGGGGGATAAAGAGATGGTGCCTAAAGCCCACATGTCTGCAAATACTTCAAAGTATAGGCAGTGGGTCACTGTTAGACCTGGCATCCTTGGTGTGGTTTACCCTGACTTTTTGCATTCTGACCTTCTGTTTTGCTGACTTCTTTTTTGAAGGCTTTAGGACTTTGGGCACTTTCCACTGCTAACCAGTGCTAAAGTGCATGTGCTTTGTACTTCGAACATGGTAACATTGGCTTATCCACAAGTGGCTTATTTGATTTACTTATAAGTCCCTAGTAAAGTGCACTACATATGCCCAGGGCCTGTAAATTAAATGCTACTATTGGGCCTGCAGCACTGATTGTGCCTCCCACTTCAGTAGCCCTTCAAATGTGCCTCAGGCCTGCCATTACAGAGCCTGTGTATGCAGTTTTAAGCTGCCAGTCGAGCTGGCAAGTTAACTCTCTTGCCAGGCCTCACCCCTAAGGCGGGCCTTAGGCAGCCCTCAGGGCAGGGTGCAGTGTATTTAAACAGTGGGGCATGTACTTTTTACTTTTACATGTCGAGGTAGTGAACAACTCTTAAATTCATTTTTCACTACTGCAAGGCCTATCCCTCCCATAGGTTAACATTGTGATTACTGTATTAGACTTTATAAGTCTAATTTCTAATTGCGAAAAGATTGTCATTTCAAGTTTGGTGTGTCTGGACTCAGAATTTAAAATCACAACTTATGGTAAGGTTGGATTTTAAGTTGCAAATCTGAAAATGCCACTTTTAGAAAGTTCTATAAAGCAGGGGTGGGCCCTATACCACACAGCTAGATTGGGCCAGTAAATTACAGAAAAAAAGAGATATCTAACTGACTGTTTATTGTGCTGTCAACTATTTAACAGACTGAGACCAAAATCACTAATAAGATGGTCTACATCATTTAATTATTCTTTTTTCTGAAAGATTCTTATGCATTTAAGAACTACACAGAGTAGAGATGGACAACACTTCATAATTTACATAATGTGAAAATTAGGCTCAAACAGAGATCAAAACAACAAATACAATTATAACTCAATCAACAAGTGATTTCACAGGATAACAATTCACGAGTGACAAATAAAGTGAAAACATCGGGACTGAAACACATACAAATCAATTGTAAAGCTACTACCAGTCAAAAAAAGAGAGCAATAATGAGGTAACCCATATACCCATCAACACTGTTTAAATGGAACACATTTGGGATACCATCCAACCGGGGTATTTACATTTCATGCAAAAGAGGATATATAGTTTGGAAAAAGTTTTTCCCTCAATTGCTATACTATTTATAACACTGGCTGATCCCCTGTAAGTTATGCCAACGCATTTCGAAACCCTTTCTATTTTAAGGGATTCTCCTCAGGGCTGTGACTGGATTCTGTGATACCAAAAAGAGAGAAAAACCTTGTTTATAAGGAATGAAATTAGAGATAGCCCTTCCTTTTCTCAATATTTAGCGTCCCTGTTATGGAACTGCTAGAAGGTGTGAATCTGTTATTGTTTCTAGAAATCACGTCAAGATCGTTGAGGGCCTGGTTTTTCACGTTGTTGACCATAGGCCCAGTAGCGGCTCGTGGAGGGAGTGCTGCGGGGCGGTAGGGCGGGGCGGGGGAGGAGCAGGGTGGGGGGGTAGTAAACTACGGCATACGGCCGAACAAAGGTACGTAAACAAATAAATAAATAAAACGAATATCATTGTGCGCGCTGCATTGCCAAATGCGATGCAGCGCGAACAACGAAATTCGTTTTATTTATTCATTTGTTTACTTACCTCTGATCGACCGTATGCCATAGTTCTACCCCCACCCTGCTCCTCCCCCGCCCGCCACCGCCCGCGCAGCACTCCCTCCACGAGCCGCTACTGCATAGGCCTAAAACATGAACGGGCAATAAACAGTTAAACATGAAATTAATTGAAGAAAAATAAACTGATGTAACAGAGTACTCCGTTCCGACTTACTTGTGGTTCTTGATAATGTGAGCAGAGTTAGGGGAGTATTGGATGAGGCAGGGTTTGTTGTCTGAAAAAAGCAACAACACTTCATCACTAACCTTGCATATGTTTTAAAAGAGTCTTGTTCTAACTAAAACGAATGGCAAATCGCACTTACTTAGAAGGCACAAGTGCTTAAACATCCGTTGCACTGTGTGGAAAATTAATTTGTATCGATAAACATTGTCTGCGCCATCTTGCCCTTTTTCCCAATGCCACACTTTCGTTGTCCGCGGCGGCCATTTTAGCTACCTTGATCAGACCCACTCTCTGCACACCGCTAATCCCCAGCGCGGCTCCACATCCTCGCAAGCCCCCCCGCACTGGTCACCCTCTCTCTCTCTCTCTCTCTCATGCACGGGCCATTAACCCCCTCCAACTGCGCTGCACTTCCCTGGGAATCTCACCCCGGGCCTGCCCGACACCTCCCTTTCCTCCTATACACTATCACACCCTCTGACACCCCTCTTCCTCCGTATCCGATTGTCCAGGCCGGTCCCAGGCTATCACCTAGCCCTGCGGATACAGTTTATGGCCCGACTGTAAGGAATCGCCCCTCTTCAAAGGAGTTACAGTAGATCAAGGCCCCCACCCCATGAGATCCGTCACACCACATGCATTCCGGGAACAGGCGGAATGCCCTGCTGATCCTGCCGTCTGATGACGATTCTGTATGGTGAATGGGGAGGGATTCTCACTGTAAGGGTGCGTGGGAACGGGTCTGAAGCGGAAGATCCCAGGGATGTCTTTCATACTTCAAAGTATCTTTACTGTAATAAAGAATGTCTTCCTGCCATAAATGCGTGTATAAGAGGCCAGGCCTCAGAGATGCAGTTAGAGCACCTCGAGAAGATTCCCTGTTGGTCTGATCTGACGTGTTCTCCTCCGGAGAGAATAAACCTTTGTTTCCTGCCTTCCAGTCTCCAGCGCCTGCCTCTTCATTGATTCATATTTTGGGGAATAGAGGCGACATCGCCGGGCAATACTTAAGGTTATTCCATTCGTCGATTGCCTTCCTGTTTTACAATTGGCGTCCCAAGCGTGGGGCCCATCAGCGACACGTGGATCCAGTGGGAGAGGTCCTGACGACAGAGTGAACGACTGCAACGATCGGGAGAGCTCCTGTCCGATAGACCCTCGTCTGACAGCCGATCATCCGAACTTCACTGGTTCCGAACAGACCTCCTCTCGAGTGATCTACGGTCCTGACTGGGAACCATCAGGAGTGCCGCGATAGAAGATAGAGGACGATCGGGCGCTGGATTCGGAAGACAAGAAACAGCCCATGCGGTCCGGGTAAGGTCGTACAAAACGACAAATTGTGAAACGATAACGGTTCTTTGAGACATTTGCTGCTTACAAACGAGGAAGAGTACAAATACTCTATCTTCCTTTGTGAACAGTGAAGGGTGGAGTAACGCGGACTTTTGTCCCCCTTTGTAATCTGTCGTACCTATCTTTTCTCCCCACTGATTGTTTGTTTGATTGATTGTCAAGGGTAGCTCCCTTTTTCTTTGAGTATCAGAGTAGCTCCTTTTGAGGCATTCCCTGTCTACAAACGGAGAGGGATAGGAATATTCTCTCTCCTTTACAGATAGTGAAGGATGGGTAACGCGGACCTTTGTCCCCCTTTGTAATCTGTCGTGCCTATCTTCTCCCCACTGATTATTTATTTGGATCTAGTTCTCTTGAAACATTCATTGTCTGCAAACAACCTGGAATAGCAATATTCTGCCTAGTCTTTTGCAGGTAGTGAAGGGTAGGTAACGCGGACTTTTGTCCCCCTTTGTAATCTGTCATGCCTATCTTCTCCCCACTGAGTGGTAGCTGGTTCAGCCCGGACCGCTTGTTAGAGGTGGATCATCCAGTCCCACTGGAAGGCACCCCTAACAAAGACATGTTCACAAAGCATGGACTAGTCGCTATAGCATATTGCAAATTATGGCACAGGTATACGAAGAAGGAACCCCAGAGTCAGTGGCCACTGATAGGATCCTTTGAAGAAAGCAAACTAGATGCACTAGATGAAGCCCTAAAAACTCGTGAGAACGACACCGACCATGCTAGACAGCGTTGGCCTGTGGCGCAAAGAAACTGTACAGCGAAAGAAGAAAGAGGAAGCTAGGTTAGACAAAGAGCTACGTAAAGCAGCCCACCTAGCTGCAAAGAAACTAGAGGAAGAAATAAAGAAGAGAGAGGAGGCTAAGCGAAAACAAGAGATCGAAACACCGAGCCAGTGTCCTGTTAGAACACCCTCTGCGCTCTACCCTGAATTACCTTCGAAACAGCGAACCAACGATGATCTCTTATTAGGTCCTCCGATCATCTACATGCCCCCTCCATATGCCCCTTCCCAACCTTCAGCGCAACACTCGCGACCCCCAAGCACAGACGAGAGTAGCGCCAGGGCCTCGGCCCCAAGGCCTCCGCACCGGCGGAATCCCTCGCACCAGATACAAAACAAGCAGCAATATTAGATGACCATGAGGCCCGAAACACAGAACCCACAAGGACGAACAGGTTGGGCAAAAACGAGCAAGAGAGGATTGACAAGGTAGTCAGGACACTAGTAGAACGAAAGGAGAAGGAGGAACACGTTATGGATATATTCAACTCATATGCGGGAAGCCACAGACGACACTTTGTCGTACGATTATGTTATCATGTCCTAAACGCTTATGAGGACCGATATCGAGATAGAGGTCCCGAGAGCCTAACGACTCTGTATAGAAAAATTGATATCGGGGATGAGGGCGAGTGTGACGTGACGGACCTCCTTGCGCGTACACTTAGGGTTTTCTGCCACCTCACTGAATCAGAGGTGGAAGCTAAACCTACGACATCCGTAGCGGCCGAACCACGAATAGAGCAACCTAGCACCATGATGCCGATAAGAGAGGCCGCCCCCTATTGGGTCCCCCACGAGGTCAGGGAACACACGATGATGTTAACCATACGGATGCAAAAGGGAGGATAGTGTACAACTGGGTCTACCAACCATGGGATCGACAGGATATTCTGACGTTCCGAAAATCTCTGCCCGATTTACGAAAAAACCCCACCGCCTTCTACACTGAACTAGGTACAGCCTTAGGTTCCACTATCATGACCCTAACGGACCTCGATTTGTTCTTCGGGTTATGTCTGCCAGCTGATGTGTGGAAGCAGATCCGCAAGGTCGACCACCTTGAGCTGTTCGGACATACCTGGAAACAACTCGATGAGTTCGACAAGCAACGAGGAGCCGGGCAGAAACCCGTAACGGCCATCCTTGAACTCCCGGACAAGATCGTCCAGAAACTCAAGACCCTGATTCCCGAGAAGAAAATAGACTGGTCAATAGTGACGGCCTGTAGACAGAAACCACAAGAAGACGCTTCGGAATACTTCTCTAGGTTCGAAACGGTGTTCTCCGACTACAGCGGCCAAGATATGGCCACTGCAACCGGACACCACTTGTTCGTTCAGAATTTCGTGAAAGGCCTGGTGCAAGAAGTTTCTCAAAAATTGCAGGCGAGCGAAAGCAGCTGGGCAGCCTCTAAACCCGCGGCTATCCTCCAGATGGCCCAATACTATGAACATCAGAAGAATGAGAATGATAGGGCATCCGAACGTAAAAAGAAGGAGTTGAAAGAGCGGGTCATGATAGCTCAACTGCAGGGGGTGACGATAGGTAGGGAACCCTCCAAGGGGAACTACCAGCCGACAGCCCCTAAAAATACACCCTCCAGAGAACGAATGCCCGTACCCTATACAAGCCGAAGGGACTTAGATGAAAACCAATGCGCGTTTTGTAAAGGATACGGTCACTGGAAGTCGCAGTGCCCGGTCCTTCATGAAGCAAACAAGAACCGAGAGGCTAGGGATGGGACAAACGGACAAAAGAACAGGGACCAGGGACGGGGACACACCAATGATGCTAACTATGACAGACCAAGCCGACCTAACACATTTGACCGCCCACGACAGAATCAGTATCAGCAGTCCGATTGCGAGAACGTCCGCGATTTCGCATAGGACAGCCAGGGACAAGGGAGGGATCCAGTCGAGCTTTGTGTTGACCAGCAAGGTCCTTATGTCACTGCTAAGGTCCTGGGTACGAAGTCCCCATTTTTGGTGGACACTGGGGCAACACGTAGTGCATTATCCAAACGACTGATTCCAAGGGCACCCTTGTCTGGCTCACACGTGACATCAATAGGCTTTGATGGAACGCCCTCTACTAATCCCTTATCTACACCGATTCCCTTTGACTTAGAGAACAACATCACGGACACGACCTTCCTGCTATCTTCCAACACCCCCGACGCCATTATGGGTCTTGACCTCCTGAAGCACTTTCGAGCCACCATTCGATGTTCCCCAGACGGAGTACGAGTCATACTGTACGATAACCAGAATCTGTTCAGACCTTGTCCCACCCGACGCATGTTTTCCATCACTGACGCTGACTTGTCCTTACTAGACACTTTACCCCCGTACCTTTGGGCCAAGACCGACTCAGACGTAGGACGCATGATGATAGACCCTGTGCACATCACTGTACGGTCAGACGCTATGCTCCCAAAGCTCCCACAGTATCGGATATCGCCCGAGGGCGAGAAGGCATTGGTAGGAATCATTCAGTCCTTAGTCGATGCAGGAGTGGTAGAGGAAGTAGTCAGTAATATCTGTAACAGCCCTATCCTACCCATTGTCAAGAAGCAAGGCGAGGGAGATGAGAAGGCTTATCGCTTCATCATTGACCTCCGCGAAGTAAACAAAGTAGTCGTACCTCAGTACCCAGTAGTCTCTGACATCACCACCATCTTGACCCTGATCCCCTCCACTGCCACTGTTTTCACCGTCATAGATCTCAAAAATGCTTTCTTTTCTATCCCCATCCATCCAGACAGCCGATACCTCTTCGGCTTCACCCTAAAAGCCCGTTCATATAGATTCTGTAGAGCACCCCAGGGCTACACTGAGAGCCCCAGCATCTTCAGCCAGGCTCTCAAGAGACAGCTGGACGCAGTCCAGCTCCCGGACGGAGTGGTGTTAATCCAGTATGTCGACGACATTCTCCTGGCTGCCGACACTACGCCACTTGCCACCATAGCCACCATCCAACTCCTGCACTTCCTCGCGGAGAATGGTCACAAGGTCTCCAAGAAGAAGCTGCAGTTCTGCCAACCACAGGTGACATACTTAGGCCACCTCCTGTCCAAGGACGGGAGAAAGCTCACACCCGATCGGATCCGGACCATCCTAGAGACCCCCGTTCCCAAGACTCAAAAGCAGGTTCGCTCCTTAGTAGGCCTCACGTCCTTCTGTCGGCAGTGGTTGCCAAACCTTAGTCTCATAGTCAGACCTCTACTCTCTCTGTTAGCGAAAGACGTTCCCTTCCCACTCCCTTGGACCCCTGAATGCCAATCCTCCTTTCAAGAACTACGAGATGCCCTCTGCTCAGCCCCTGTTCTAGGAACCCCTGACTACACCAAGCCCTTCTCCCTCTTCACCCACGAGAGGGAGGGTGCGCTTTGTCTGTCCTAACGCAACCCATAGGTCCCAAACAACGCCCTTGTGCCTACTTCTCTGCCACTCTTGACCCTGTAGCCAGAGCTCTGCCCGCCTGCCTTCGAGCGGTAGCTGCCGCTGCCGTCTCTATCCGACAAAGTGAGGGATCGTACTTTGAATTCCCTCACTGTGCTGGTCCCCCATGCTGTCGACACACTCCTGAACCAGACCAAGACTCAGCACCTGACTAGCGCACGACTGACTGGTTACGAGTTAACTCTGCTTACACCCCACATCACGTTGAAACGATGTACCACTCTGAACCCTGCCACTCTGTTGCCCCTCCCCGATGACGACCCCAATGTGTCCCCTATGCATGACTGTGTGACCCTCACGGACGAGCAAACTAGAAGTAGAGCTGACCTCCGTGACACTGCCATCCCAGACCCTGATGGAGAGCTATGGGTAGACGGCTCGTGCATTAAACTCCCCGACGGCACGACCTCGGCTGCCTATGCAGTCACCACAGCCCGGACGGTAGTTGAGACGGCCCGCATCACCCAACGGTCCGCACAAGCGGCAGAACTAATTGCCCTCACACGTGCATGCGTCCTAGCAACAGGCAAAGTCGCAAACATCTACACCGACAGCCAGTATGCCTTCGGGGTGGTTCATCATTTTGGGCTCTTATGGAAGGAAAGGGGATTCCTGACTTCGCATGGCACACCCATCCTTCACGGAGATCTAGTCTCCGCCTTGACCGAAGCAGTCCTCCTCCCCGAACGACTTGCAGTCATCAAATGCCAGGCACACAAGAAAGTGACAGACATCATTGGACAAGGAAATGCACTAGCCGACATCACTGCTCGAACCACAGCTGAGAATAGGACGACGACACGCATGTACGTGACTAGGTCACAGACGGAAAAATGGAAGGACGCTAGAGAGCACATTAGAGACATACAAATGGCCTGCTCCCCCAAGAACTGACTGAATGGGCACGGGTGGGACTGAAAGATGATGAAGGCTGCTGGTTGACAAAAGACACGAACAAATGGCTGCTACCCAATTCCTACTTGATCCCCATACTGACTATGGCACACTCCCCAGCACACATAGGATCTGCCCCCATGATTGAACTCATCACCCGAGTCTGGCACAACGACAAGATTCCCGACTCTGCTAGACGCCTAGTTCAACAATGCTTAATCTGCTTGCAACACAACCCAGGGAAAGGAACTGTTGTCCCTCGGGGTGGGTTCGGGGTCCCCGACCATCCCTTTGAAGTCCTACAGATGGATTACATTCAGCTAGACCGTTGCCTGGGTTTGAAGTACGTCCTTGTTGTCGTGTGCGCCTTCAGCAAATGGGTGGAGGCCTATCCCACACGCGACAACACTGCCATGACCACTGCCAAAGTCCTGTTAAAAGAGTTTTTCCCCCGATATGGCCTTTGTCGGATTTTATGGAGTGACAACGGCCCCCACTTCATAGCTGAAGTCATCCAACTTATCTTAAAGGGATTGGGTGTAAAACAGAAATTTCACGCAGTCTTCCACCCCCAATCTGCAGGCCTGGTCGAGCGACACAACGCCACACTCAAGCTAAAAATCTCTAAGATTGTTGCCTCCACCGGACTGAAGTGGCCTGATGCCCTCCCATTGGCATTGCTATCAATGCGCTCCACCCCCACTAAGCACCACTTGACCCCTTACGAAGTAGTATTCGGGCGGCCAATGAATATTTGGGCCGCGCCTAGGCCAACTTCGATCCATGACGTCCCAGACGTCCTAATGTCTGACTATCTGTGCACCCTCACTAAAACCTTAACTGTCATCCATCAACAGGTGCTACAAGCCATCCCAGACGCTTCCAGGGGCCCAGGACACGACATTCACCCAGGGGATCACGTCTTGATCCGCAACTTCCAGCGTGCCAAAAGCTTGGAACCTCGGTGGACGGGCCCCTGGCAAGTCCTGATCACTACACGGACGGCCCTTCGAGTGGAAGGCAAGCGTCACTGGGTGCATGCGCACCATTGTAAACGCGCCCCCAACTCTGACGACGGAAGAAGACATCGCGACTCAGGAAGAGCTCCTGACAAAAGACAAACCATCGTTGAGCTGTCACACCGACACAGAAACGCTCGAACTGGCAGAGTTTCCCGATCCCACCGTACCGTCCAGGGAAGGGTACAACCTACGTAAAAGGGAGGAGCTTCGGCAAAGCAGACCACTGACTGGGTAAAATCTCAGAACAGTAGCCTAACACACTCAAGGTTGCCCGAAGAGAAGTCAGAGCAAGTCGGTGGTTCTGCCCGCTACCGAGCACTCTGAAGATGATGGAAGCGCCCGACTCCCCAATGATGGAAGCAACTGGATATCCGAAGAGGACCTATCGAAACCCAAAGACTAACAAACTGCACAGCTCAAAGACTATAGCCGTTTTCATTACCCTTCTCTTTTGCCTCCTCCTCATGACAACCTTCTGGATCATCGAAGAAAGCACACCCGCTCACAAAACATTGCTCCCCACTGAACTGCCGATAACTACCAAGGAACACTTCCTGATTGCCCTTTCTCCACCGCTCCGAGAGAGACGCAGGGAGTTCTGGAATAACTCTTTTGTGCAACTGCTGCACCAACACAACCTTGCCGCTAATGCCACTAATTGCTGGATCTGCGGGCTGCTGCCCCATGCAGCCGGACACTCCATCCCGTTCATTCCTTCGCCCTTTTCCATCCACGGCTCCTGTCTTGCCTGGCTGATTCTTCTGCAAGAAAGCTTTAAAGACAATGCCACATCAGAAAGAACTGTTTCGCATTTCTACCACGAGGCATGGCTGAATAAGACTGGGCGAACCGCTACTCCTTTTACCCTCTGACCTCTGGTACCTCTATTCACATGGACATCCCTGCCAAAGAACGAGTGGAAATGCAAGTTTTCCATAACCCAGCCAGACCCACTTTCTCCTACCTCCGGAAACGAACAGCCACCACTCTGACAGTGGCCTTGTCTGTTGTCAACGTCTCGGGCCTTGTGTGCATCGAAGGCCTGGGGACGCAACTGGTGGGCCGCAGCGCCTGCGTCATCACCAGAACACTGGATTCATCCGACCCTCCCTCCTTTGTTGCTTCTCCAAATATGTACTTTGTTTGTGGCACCAAAGCATACACCTGGCTCCCCAAAGGTTGGGGGGCACATGCTACATTGCCTTCATCCTCCCACCTACGTATGTGGCCCCAGCAAGCCATCACCGGCAAAAGCGTGCAAAGGACATCGACCAGGCCGACTCGACAGGAGCACAGTTCTTGGATGCCGCAAAAGGACTTGTGCCATTCTGGGGTCCGATGACGAACAGCCGCGCCATCCGACACTTGACCCAGGCAGTTGAAACCACCATGAACATCACAGCTGGCATCTTGACCAATAACACCGCAGAGCTTCAGGCAGTCCGCCTGGTGGCTCTGCAGAACCGCCTTGTTCTAGACGTGGTTCTGGCAGACCGAGGAGGAGCATGCCGCATCATTGGGTCCAGCTGTTGCACCTACGTGCCAGACAATTCACCTTCTGTTTACAAAGCCATCGAACACCTCCATAGACTGTCCTCTGAAGTACACCAGGAGCAAGAAGGATGGTCGCTTGGGAGCTGGTTCTGGGACTTACTGAAAACCTGGGGGTGGAGGTTGTTCACATTCATTCTGATTCCGATTGTGGTGCTATGCGGGTGTTGCTTAAGTATCCAATGTCTGCCTCCTCTGTGTTCATTATTTTCAAATTGCATTTGCCCAAAGACTTTGGACTTACAGGCTGAACACATGAAAACTTTGTATGAGACAGAAATACGTGGCATTATGGGGATCGACCCGAATTAACAAGTTGGCGAGAAATGTTAAAAGGGAGGACTGTGGAAAATTAATTTGTATCGATAAACATTGTCTGCGCCATCTTGCCCTTTTTCCCAATGCCACACTTTTGTCGTCCGCGGCGGCCATTTTAGCTACCTTGATCAGACCCACTCTCTGCACACCGCTAATCCCCAGCGCGGCTCCACATCCTCGCAAGCCCCCCCGCACTGGTCACCCTCTCTCTCTCATGCACGGGCCATTAACCCCCTCCAACTGCGCTGCACTTCCCTGGGAATCTCACCCCGGGCCTGCCCGACACCTCCCTTTCCTCCTATACACTATCACACCCTCTGACACCCCTCTTCCTCCGTATCCGATTGTCCAGGCCGGTCCCAGGCTATCACCTAGCCCTGCGGATACAGTTTATGGCCCCGACTGTAAGGAATCGCCCCTCTTCAAAGGAGTTACAGTAGATCAAGGCCCCCACCCCATGAGATCCGTCACACCACATGCATTCCGGGAACCGGCGGAATGCCCTGCTGATCCTGCCGTCTGATGACGATTCTGTATGGTGAATGGGGAGGGGATTCTCACTGTAAGGGTGCGTGGGAACGGGTCTGAAGCGGAAGATCCCAGGGATGTCTTTCATACTTCAAAGTATCTTTACTGTAATAAAGAATGTCTTCCTGCCATAAATGCGTGTATAAGAGGCCAGGCCTCAGAGATGCAGTTAGAGCACCTCGAGAAGATTCCCTGTTGGTCTGATCTGACGTGTTCTCCTCCGGAGAGAATAAACCTTTGTTTCCTGCCTTCCAGTCTCCAGCGCCTGCCTCTTCATTGATTCATATTTTGGGGAATAGAGGCGACATCGCCGGGCAATACTTAAGGTTATTCCATTCGTCGATTGCCTTCCTGTTTTACAATTGCACTGGAGGAACTTCTCTCTGTGTCAGCCCTGATTCTTGCTCGGAAAGCCAAATACATTGTAGCAAGTGAAAACACTCACGTTTATTTCTCAAACAGCTGTCCTTTAGTCAGCATGGCTCCCGTCTGCTAAACAGAGCTGTTGAGCTTCCTGTTCCAAGCCCACAATTTGAGAGAGTACCAAAAAATGAATGCTGGGACTTGTAGTCTCCTGTAAATGATATCACTTCTGGCCATGTTAAAGCCTTTGTATAATGGATCGAATTGAACCAGCTCTGTTTAGCAGACGGGAGCCATGCTGACTAAAGGACAGCTGTTTGAGAAATAAACGTGAGTGTTTTCACTTGCTGCAATGTATTTGGCTTTCCGAGCAAGGAGCATATTGAGAGATGACTCATCCAGCAATTGTTTTCACAGATAATTACTGCACACGCGCCACACGCATGAAAATCATTTGACTTCACGGCCGCATTAATTAATTTTTGCTGCTGGGAGCAGGTTTCCTAATGTGAAGTAAGTTTTAACATTTGATATAATGAACAAACTAGAAATACGAAGCTGAACTCTTCGTAATCCTGAGCATTTTTTACAAAGCTAAACAAATGCTAAAATCAGGGCTGACACAGAGAGAAGTTCCTCCAGTGCAGCCCCGGAAAAAGAAAGAAGATAACGGATGTTTAAGCACTTGTGCCTTCTAAGTAAGTGCGATTTGCAATTCGTTTTAGTTAGAACAAGACTCTTTTAAAACATATGCAAGGTTAGTGATGAAGTGTTGTTGCTTTTTTCAGACAACAAAACCTGCCTCATCCAATACTCCCCTAACTCTGCTCACATTATCCAGAGCCACAAGTAAGTCAGAACGGAGTACTCTGATGTCACATCAGTTTATTTTTCTTCAATTAATTTCATGTTTAACTGTTTATTGCCCGTTCATGTTTTAGGCCTATGGTCAACAAAGTGAAAAACCGGGCCGCAACGATCTTGACGTGAATTCGAGAAACAATAACAGGTACACACCTTCTAGCAGTTCCATAACACGGACGCTAAATATTGAGAAAAGGAAGGGCTATCTCTAATTTCATTCCTTTTAAACAAGGTTTTTTTCTCTTTTGGTTTCACAGAATCCAGTCACAGCCCTGAGGAGAATCCCTTAAAATAGAAAGGGTTTCGAAACGCGTTGGCATAACTTTAACCAACAGGGGATCAGCCAGTGTTATAAATAGTATAGCAATTGAGGGAAAAACTTTTTCCAAACTATATATCCTCTTTTGCATGAAATGTAAATACCCCGGTTGGATGGTATCCCGAATGTGTTCCATTTAAACAGTGTTGATGGGTATATGGGTTACCTCATTATTGCTCTCTTTTTTTGACTGGTAGTAGCTTTACAATTGATTTGTATGTGTTTCAGTCCCGATGTTTTCACTTTATTTGTCACTTGTGAATTGTTATCCTGTGAAATCACTTGTTGATTGAGTTATAATTGTATTTGTTGTTTTGATCTCTTTTTGAGCCTAATTTTCACATTATGTAAATTATGAAGTATTGTCCATCTCTACTCTGTGTAGTTCTTAAATGCATAAGAATCTTTCAGAAAAAAGAATAATTAAATGATGTAGACCATCTTATTAGTGATATTGGTCTCAGTCTGTTAAAAAGTTGACAGCACAATAAACAGTCAGCTAGATATCTCTTTTTTCTGTACTTTTAGAAAGTTGGCATTTTTTTACTTTAACTATTCTGTGCCTTCTGCCTGTCTATGAATACACGTCTGGGGTAAGTGACAGCTGGGCTTTGTGCATTCCCTCCAGACAGCCACATACAAAGGGAGCTTAGGTGTGACTGATGGGCCATCAACATCCTGATGGGTCATCCTGGGCAGGATGGGAGGGAGGAACTGACACTTACGCCTGAATGGACTGTGCCTTTCCCCACACAAAGAGCTGCATACTCCCCCTGTAGTGAGTCTGGAGCCAGGGCAGGAAGGGCAGGGGCTTTGTGCACCTCAAAGGCCTCTCTTTGAAGTCTCCCCCACTTCAAAAGTACAACTGGGTATAAGTACCGGACCCCTGAAACCACCAACCCCGTATACTCTGGACCCGAGGGCGTTCTGCCAGGAAGGTCTGTTGCGCTGCTAAAAGAACTGTCACTCTGCTGGACTTTTCTGGACTCCTGCTCTGCTGGGCCTGCCTGCTGCCCTCCTTGCCTGGGAGTGAGAAGGACTTGCATCTCGACATCCCCAGAACCAAGGGCTTGCTGGCTTGCCTCCTGTTCTGAAATTTAAGGGACATCAAAGACTTCCAACAGCCATGCTACAGCACCTGGACTCTGCCAACTGTGAGTCTTACCCTGCCAAGTGGTTCCAGTCCAGTCCTGGGCACTTGGAAGTGGGTATTTCTGTGCTGTATCTACAAAATGCACGCATCGCTGTCGTTGCACTGGTCGGAACCGATGTAGCTTCCTCAATGCTGATACATTACTGCTGCTGCTGAGGATGAGGACATCGCATTGCCGGCTGCGTGGTTCAATGACAATGAATTACCTACATCCTGTGTGACTTGACGACGACGCATCCCGGGGTAGTGTGCTTGATGACGACACATCACCTACGAATCTCAAGGATCTGAACCAAAGCATTGCCTCCCCTGCTCGACGCATCTGGCCCTCAACGCTGATGCATCCTCCAACAAGGTCCTTTTTTAGTGGGAAAAGGTTGGTTCCTGTATCTGACCCGCACTCCATCACGGTCGGCCTAAGCTTTTGGATTTACACCAGTCAAGCCCGACCAGATGTCCCCGGTTGGCGCTTAATGCTTTTAAGCACAAGGGGCCAGATGTACGACCAATTTTAGCATGCGCAAATGGGGTTAGTGACCCGTTTGCGCATGCTAAAATTGGTATGGCCATGTACTAACACAATTTTGCGAGTCGCAAATGAATTGCGACTCGCAAAAAAGTGTTTAGAGACTCGCTATTTGGAAGGGGCGTTTACTTCCAAATAGCGACTCTCTAACCCATGTACTAATGTTTTGCGACCGCAATTGCGGTCGCAAAACACTCGCAATTACCACCTACTTCAAGTAGGTGGTAATGCATTCGCAAATGGGAAGGGGTCCCCAGGGGACCCCTTCCCCTTTGCAAATGCATGCAAAAATATTTTTTAAGGGCAGGCAGTGGTCCCAGGGACCACTGCTTGCCCTTAAAAATTGAAACGAAAACGTTTCATTTTAATTTTTTTAAATGCATCCCGTTTTTCGTTAAGGAAAACGGGCTGCATTTAAAAAAAAAAGCTGCTTTATTAAACAGCAGCCCCAGACATGGTGGTCTGCTGAGCCCAGCAGGCCACCATCCCTGGGAGGACCAGCCATTCCCAATGGGGTCGCAAATTACGAGTACCTCATTAATATTAATGAGCCTCGCATTTTGCGACCCCTTTGGGAATCGCAATCAGTGTCTCTGACACTGTTGTACATAGTAAATTACGACTCGCAATTTGCGACTCACAATCGAGCGCAAATTACGAGTCGCAATTTACTAGGGTCGTACATCTGGCCCTATATTTGCAGATATTCTTACAAAATCCATAACTCTGGCTCTACTTATTCGATTTTTGTTGTTTTGGTCTTATTTTGTTCATTAACTAAAGCTCTATTTTTTAACCTGGTGTGGATTATTTTTGTGCGGTGTTTTCACTGTTTTACTGTTTTAAGTGTTGCACAAATACTTTACACGTTGCCTCCACCGTTAAGCCTGCCTGCTCTCTGCCAAGCTACCAGAGGGTAAGCACAGGTTAAATTAGGGTTTGCCTGCTACTTACCCTGACCATTAGTGACTCGTATAAGGTGAAAGTGGTGGGGCAGCGCAGGGGGCAATAACAAAATAAAAAACAAAAATAAAAAAGTAACTTACCTGCCGCTCTTCTGCTTTCTGCTATGCACAGGTTGAGGCTCTAAGACTCCCCTACGGCCAATCCAGACGCTGCTCTCATGCTGGTACCCAGCCAGTTCAGAGCTCCCTATCTCAACGCAGAGGTGTGGCTACCTAGCGAGTACACTCCCCTTGAAAAAACGGTTTGACAATGGCTGGTACCCAGCATGAGAGAAGCGCTAGGATTGGCCTGAGCGGGCTGGTTTTCTGCTCCAACGGGAACTGGGAGCCTTGCCTGCAGTTCTTCACCCGGCAATGCATCTCGGGTTGGAGAGATGTCAGTGCGCATGTCGGTGTGGTCGTCCTCAGACATCCAGCCAAACCGACATGTGCACTGACAGCAGTGCCCACCACTCCTCCTCCATGCTTCCAGTACTCTGGTAAGTATGGCCCCGCCCTCAAGATTCGGCTCCCTGAAGAAAAATAAATTATAATAAAACTGTTTTATTATCATTTTATTTTTCAAGTTTGTCTCTGCTGGCAGGAGGGTGACGCTCCTCCGCCATAACGGAGGAGCCGCTGCTGATCCTGACTGTGATGGTGGTTGCTGCCTGACTTGGGCTCAGACCCAAATCAACCAACAACTAAATTTTTAACATGAATTAACTTGCATAGATCTAGCCAGGTGTTCAAGTCCTTAATTAAGAATTGAGCAGAGTAGTCCCTTTTCTCGGAGCCCGATTGTTATCCACATAAAACTTCTTCATAGCGTTTCTCCATGACAATCTCTATTCTCTTGTCCACTGAGTCAGAAGGAGAGCAACACTCTAGAATTAAAGATGCATAGCAACCGGGGTAGCCAGAATCGAATCAATTTCAAAGAAATGAGGCAATACTTCTTCTGCATCTTCCGAATGATCCAAATCATGCCACTTTTGCAGAATTGAGACTCTCATCTTCCCAAGAAGAGGAAGAAACATGTTTAAAGGTCTATCACACTTCTGAAATAGACCCTGACAGTCCTTTGTTGTTGCCAGCTCTGAAAAACCAAGGTACTCTCTTCTATGATTTAATAACTGGGCTAGCTCCTTCTACTGATATATTTCCAATAGGCAGAGGATATAGTCTCTGCTTGACCAGATGAAGAGGACCAAAAGTCATTCAAAGCCTGTTCTCTTCAAGAACTGTAGTGTTTTTTTTTATTTTTCTGAATTTAAGTTTTGCTTACTGCTTCCTATATTGTCGCATGGATGTCACTGGTTGATATAATCCCAGAGTGGTCAGGATCATGAAAAGAAGAGGAGCAGCTATAATCGCCCCTGCTTCTCCTTCTTCAGAAAACTGGTCTGATAGTTTCTCGTGGCTGACCTTTTTCTCTCCAAGAAAATCAAAGCTTGGAAATCAAAATGCAAAACTAGCTTTAGCCATGCATGTTTAAGAATAACATTCATTCTATTGCAATGCTTTGATATTTCACTGCCTTTGTTTACCTTTTTTTTCTTGCCATAATCAATGGAAAAACAGGACAAGAAATCCTTGAAAATAATGTAAATATTGTCAAGAAACAGCCACTTTACATTACAATTACTCATTGTGATGACATGGTGCTAGTCTACAGCGTTTTTATAATCAACCATCGCTCAGGGAATAAGCTGCAACACACTGCAGACCAACGGTAGGGCTCTCTCCCTCCATTCACACCCAGCATTCCATGCAGAAAAGATTCTGGAAGTGAACACCTCCCCTGGCCCTTCCAACCTCCGGTGCCATAATGCACCACAAGACCACTCAACTTCCATCCAAGCCGGCACATACCACTGCAGCTGGTGCCCTGCTCTTCATTGCACTTCATTGAAACTTCTTTGGGGACTAAAGTAATCCTGTCCTCAGAATTACAACCTGTCTGTCATACAGACACAAAACAGGATGTGCACGGCGCAGGTGGTTCTAGTTTGTGAGGAATTGTGTATTATTATGTGGTATGGCTGTGCGACTCAATGTGTAAAAATGACACAAACCCTTAACCGGTTCAGTCAGGTTCGTTTTTAAAACCTTAGCTCAGTCCTGAGTAACTGTGGCTCAAAGCAGCCAAGCTTTATCAAAGGAACAAGTTCAAAGCATTAAGAAGTACTAAAACAGTTAAATAAGAAGAAAACGGAACACAATAAAAATCCAACACCAATTTAAAAAAATAGGTTATATTTTTATCTTCAAATAAATACCTCAATGTCAAAAGTCCACCAGAGCTTTCCAGAGATGTGAAATTTTCAAGGAAACAATAAATCACTGCTTTTCACTGAATGCAATACACCTTTGTAATCTACCGCACTTGCGGTTTGGAGTTAGCCACAATAAGCAAGTTGAAAACAACTATATGGGCACTCTTGGGGCTTCCAACTCCGATAGGGGCCCAGTCTCCGCTAAATCAGGGGGGCAGTTACTGGTTGGTTTAAGCAGCTTCCAGTCCAGTTCTGAATGCTAAGGGTAAACTACCATAGAAGTCAATAGAGTGGTTCTGATGCAGGGATACACGATGCTGAAGATGCTCAAAGATGCTGAGAATGCTGAGCCAATGTGGGGGGTCTTTCTGTGGCCACCCCTTGGACCTCAAGCTTGGGGGAGTGCCTTTGGCCTCAGGGGTCGATGTCCCACAAAATCTGGGTGTAGCCCAGAACAAGTCTATTTGCTACTGGTCTACTGGTCTCCAGTTATAGCAAAACCAGTGGTTCCCTATAACTTGCAGTAACTTATGTATTCCAAACTGTATTATGACAACATTACCGGGTCCAGTAGATGTGTGTGCAGCATTTGAGGGCCAGGACTCTCAGGCTGCACCTCACGATCCAATGGCAATCAGGCTTCTTGACACTGCGCTCTCTAGGGTGCAGACTTCTCAGCTTGTATGGCCCTCTGGCTGAAACAGGGAGTCAGCCAACTAACTCTTGGAGTCAACTTCTCTGTATGGGGCTTGTTGGCAACTTTTCCATGAGCTGGGCACTGCAGGCACAGTCCTTTCTTTGCTAGTCCAGGTTACAGCAGGTGCAGTCCAGTCTTTGGTGCAGCCTCTCTTTGCTGGGCCCAGTGAACAGGAGGGCAGTCCTTATTTTGTTCTCTCTCCAGTACAGACGTGATCTGATGTCTGGGTGCCAGGGGTGCCACTTTTATGCCTGCTGCAAGCCTAGGGGGATGTGGTGGCTAACTAGCCAATGGGCTACAAGGTCCCCTGACATCTAAATAGCCCAGAATACACTATACTGCCCACTCCCAACATGGCAGAATCCTTCTCTCTGTGTCCAGAGCTCCCTATCTCAACGCAGAGGTGTGGCTACCTAGCAGCTACACTCCCCTTGAAAAAACGGTTTGACAATGGCTTCTTCCTTTCTGTCCGAGATGCCAGACTGTCTGCTAAAAGAAAAGAGCAGCCCCTTCCAAGTGCGACTACCATTTGCCCTTCAAAGGCGACTTTCCCTTTGAAGCTCTCCTTTTGGGCTCATACCCACTCTGGCCATCCTTCCAGGAGGTGGTCACACGTCTTTTCTTGGCAGGTCCTTTGTTCAGCTTCCTGAGAGTCATTCTGACCTCTCTTCAGGGGGGCAGCAGGCTGTCTCGAAGACAACAGCTGTGTGTAGTTGAAAACGGCTACTGGACAACTTTGAGCAATAGAGTCGCAGCTTTCTAAAATTGCCATTTGTAAACTATTTACATTAAATTCGACTTGGTCAATGAGTCGGGTTCAGTGCAAAGATTTGTTTGATACCTTGAAGTACCCTAATTAGTAGTCCCATTTGGAAGTTAGCACTGCCAAGTTGTCAGCATGTAACTCCATACTCGCCAATGTGGCTACTAGCCTTTCCACTGTAAAAATGACAATGCAAGCTTTTTTACTGTCAGGACATTTAAAGTTAATGAAGCACAAGTCCTTCTTTTTAATATCACACCCTGCCATTAGGGCTGACTTCTAAATTTTAAAAAGGAAGGTCTGGGTTTTGCCATTGTTTTAAGTAGCAAAGTAGAGTTAGCAGTTTACAACTGCTCTGCCAGTCTGCAATGATGGACTGGGAGTCATGCTTTGTCTCACTCGTGGTAGCCCAATAAGTACTGCAGTCCACGAGGGACACTTAACTTACAGGTACCCCTGGTACCATATACTCGGGTCTTATAACTAAGTTAACTTATGTCATTTGTGGATAAACCAACTAGATATACACCTTTTAAGGGTTGGAGCTCTGTTGAAAATCTAGCAGCATCAGTCCAAAGGTTTGGGAGTGATCATGCAAAAAGAGGCATTTCCTTATACCACTGAAGAAAGTAAGGAAGTGTAACGTTTTGCTTTTTATGTGGGGAGTGTCTGTCTTTAGGAGGCAGAAACACCTCATTTAGTCAGGACTAAAATGAGTAAGTGCACAAAGAGGTCATTTTATGTTGATGTGATATCTTTCAGATTGTTTTTCCTCATCATGAATAGTTCTCTACGCACTATTTTCTTTTTTCCTATTTAGCAGATGCTTTGGCTGTGTGAAAACTCCAAGCCTTTGAACCTAGACTATATGTAAATAACATTATGTTGTACTATAAATTAAAACACAGCACTTAACTATGCTAGGGATACACTATGCATTCTGCATGTAAATAATGTTATACTGTACTGCAAATAAAAACACATTACCTATATTAAGTTGATAATGTACCTTAATGGAAAGTCCTGAGCACATGCATTTATATTCAACATACGATCTTTATACAGTACTTTAATCTGTCACGCGAGAAGCAGCATTTATGAGATGCACAAAGCACTGAAACCTGCAAGGTTGCGCACGTGATTTACAAAACAATTGCAAATAAAAAAAAATAAAAAAAATGATTAAAATGCACCCACTATACAGCGCAGTATGTTAAAGGGAGATGTAAAAAATATATTTACAACTATTTATTTATCCACACCAAACCTGGGAAAGCTGCTCTTCCATTTGACTCTTCTGCACTAACAATGTCTCCCTAGTGTCTTCCAGAAGCTTCTGCAACCTCAGCTCCTTCTGCCTAAATTTCAACCAAATGATTTGAGTTAGGCAGACAACCATGCATGCAAAAAGAAGACAAGACTTAACATCATTCTGATTGTTGTGTACAAATGCAATAAAGTGCTCAGAACCCCATTACGACGAAGATGTTCAATATGTGGAAGACATCAGCCCTTTTGTTGATTGAATTCATGGCAACGGTTCTGAGAATAGCTGTACCACCTGGAAAGGGCAAACAAATAAAACTTCCCTTTCTTGACTCACCTGTCCCAAACAAATTCTCAAACTGAATTGTTTTTTAAAGAGCTAGTTTTTGATTTCTGCCCCACATATGGAGGTTCTGAAGGAAGCCCATTAAGGACTAGGGTCACACAAATGGAAGCCGTGATTGATGCGAGGTTTCATGTTCTGCAATTCAGCTACTGCATGGTTATCTCTTTCTCTGTCCCATTTTAGATCCACGCTTAATGCTTTGTGCTTAATTCTTTCAGACTGTAAATCAGTGCATTGTGTTAAATACATCCGGACTATGCATGTTTCATAAGGCTTGGTGGTGGTAGTGTTTGGGAAGTGTGATGTTTTAATGAAGAAGCTGAAATGAAAACCAGAGCATACACCCTTACTCAGTGCATTGAGACAATGTGCTCCACACAGCTAAAAGTCTTCATATATTGTCATCCATTATTTGAATTAATTCATCAACCCACTCATCACCCATTCAATTATTCATTCATTGAGCCATGCAGCCATGTCTCCAGTCTCCATGCATCCATTTAATGATTGGAGAAGCTTCTATAATGAAAACAATGTTATAAAACGCACCATGTTTGCAAGTTTTTTCAAAACTTTCTTGAGGGGAGAGCCCCCCTCAACCTCCAGTGCCCAGACTCGCTCACTCGCTAGGAGCAGTTTGGGGACTGGTCTGAAAAATCTGACAGAGCTGCTTTTGCTTCGCAGGCTGGGCCTGAATCTAATACAAAATAACACAATCTCTCCCTTTACCTTTAGCTACGCTCTCTGGGGGTAAAATGTGGCTAGGGGTGTATAGAGTAACTTAATGGCGATAAGAACAGAGCGGAGCAGCTCAGATGGGTCTAGCGCAACTTCGAGGAGGGACATGTTTTGCATCTACTGGCCTCAAACCTTTATACTGCCACACACAGTATCATGTCCCATCACAAAGTAACAACAGTTGCCACATTCTTTGAACTGAATGGAACTAATGCAGTAAATGTGCTGGGTGCCCCATCCTGTGTAGTATCTATGATCATAATAGTGAGAAGGAGTAAATTGAAGAGGCTTCAAGAGTTCTATAAAGATGATTCTCGTAGGTGTAGCAATAACAATCTTTGTCAGTGATGCACAGCAATGTTCTTGTTAGGTACCAATGATTATAGGTTTTTTGGAAAATACATTTTGGAAGATAAACTCTTTTTTTGCATTTTACAGTAAATAAAGTAATGCATAAACGTTTCACATTCATTGCAAATATTATTGACAATTTATATAGTGAACGTAAGAAAATGCTTCTTTTTGCATGATCACCCCCAGGTTTGTTTGACTGATGCTGCTAGTTTTTTTTTTTACTTTGTAAGTGCACTGAGGCCTGCTAGCCAGACCTCAGTGTCAGTGCTCCAACCCTCAAAAGTGTATGTTTGATTGGCTTGTACCCAATTAGCATAAGTTAACTTATTTATAAGTCTCCAGTATATGGTAACAGGGGTACCCATATCCTATCTAGTCCTAGAGAGCTGGGCAAGATGGCTGATGAATGGGCATGCACCAGGGTGCCTAAGAACCCCAATGGAGGTGATCTTAAGAAAGGGGGACATGCCCCCTCCAGAGAAAAGAAGGGGACAGAGATAAAAAAGAAAGAGACCCCTAAAGAGCCCCAAAAGAATGCCTGAGGGGGATGGGGAGCCCCGAGCCCCATACCATTACAGAAGGAGGGAGTACCTCGGAAAGAGTCTCTGACCCTTCCAAGGCTAGGATGTGGTATTACTGTCAGCAGCCAGGCACAAGAGACGAGATGCTGTGTGCACCAAAAAGTGTAGGGCACTGCCAGTGTAGTGATGTGGGTGGAAGCTGTCCCTGAGAGTTTTAAAGAGTACACTGAGGTCACCTTGGTTTCACTGGGAGGAAGGAAATTGAACCCTTGGCTCACTGACCTCCAAGTATGGAAATGTCTAGGCAGTGGCTTAGAATCAATGGGGTTGAAGTGAAGCCTTAAAGGGATACAGGTGCCAGCATAACCATTGTCATAGCTAAACTGGTTTTCTCTGACCAAATAATCCATGAGGTACACAAGAAAGTAAACTTTGACATTGATACAACATCACATCCTATGGCTATGGTGGACTTTGAGCGTGGAGGAGTTACTGACCCTAGGGTAGCTGTGTCCCCTGCCATCCCAGTGGAGTGTCTGATGGGAAATGATCGTGAAACTTCTGCCTGGAAAGAGGTGGAGAGAAAGACTCATGCAAAAATGATGGGTGTGTGTCTCCACTAGAGCACACAAGACTTTGAGGGAAAGTCAAGCGACCCCGGAGTCTGGGGGAATGACCTAGGTTCCCAGTATCAAGAGAAAGAGTAGGAAGTAAACCCAACCCTGAGGGAAA